>CM064497.1:11743696-12203076 GCA_032716605.1 Paralithodes platypus | reverse complement strand
AGACGATTTTGTGCAGTTTAAGAAGGATCTGTGGTAGTAAAAAGGGTTAAGTGAGATAGTCCGAAGCCTGTTAATTGCTGGAGGCCCTTTATAAACTGAATAATATTATAAATATTATTATCATTATTATTATTATTATTATCATTAATATTACGATTATTATTATTATTATTATTATTATTATTATTATTATTAGTAGTAGTAGTAGTAGTAGTAGTATTAACATTTCCTTAGTAGGCCTATATGCAGTTCCAGGGTTCATTTAAGCAGTTCGATGAGTCAGAAAGCGCCATTACTATAGTCCTAGAGTGTACAGTATAGAGAAAGCCTCACTAAGTACTTACAGACCCGACAGCACCATCACACGAGGGAGTCAACTTACCTAAGGGAGAAACAGAGACATATAATATGGGTACCAAGTTACAACAAAATATGGCGTAAAGCTAAACTAAATAATCAAATGTCAAGAATCATAGAAACGTCAATTTATAAGTTAGTGTAATCTATCTCTCCAATGGTATATATTATTTCACACACACACACACACACACACACAGACGTCAACTAGGCTAGGCTGTGATTCGTTTCCAGTCAATAATCACTTAATTTTGACAATATATGCGCTGTGAAGAAGGCTATAAAATGATATCCTTTTACTCTGACAGATCCTCACTATACGGTAACTAAATAAATTGTAAAAATAATAATAATTATTATTATTATTATTGCCATGCCTTTAAATAAATCCAGATTATCAATTAAAATCATGGTTCTGAAAATGCTATCCCTTTTAGTAAACGATACGCATAGAGAAGAAGAATACAAAAATCCTAATATTATGATTATCAATATTCGATTGGATTCAGCTTATGAAGGAATTGTTGAAGTTAGAGGGTTATTTGAGCTAGATATTACACCTTTGTTTCCCAGACAGCATTCGCAAGCTGAATACAAATCGTCTACTGCTCGCCAGAACCTACTGAAAATGATTGAAACAGCTGTGGCGGATTTACACCAGCACATTATCCCCCAACTTTGGAATGTAGTTTTGGACTCCTTCTCGCCTATAGCCTACTAATCTACCTTCACTCCAACTAGGCTACTGACACAAGTGCAAAATACAAGAAACAAAAATATCCGTCAAAAAAAAATCTGGGAAAAAAAATCCGGGAAAAATAATTCGTGAAAAAAACAATCCGTAAAAAGCTGGTGCGAGTGAGAGGGAGGGCAACAGGTATAAGGTACGGTATAATAAGAGTTTTGGCAGCGGGCAGTGTGTGTGTGTTTGTGTGTGTGCTTGGCGAGGCTGTACTTTGGCCACTGCTTCCCATAAACACAAATAGCCCCTACACCCACCCACACACCTCACCTCCTATCACATTTACACATTCACTCTCACTCTCAATGTTAACCCACATTTCAGCAGAGTGTTAAGGGGGGATGAGCGTATTTATTGACATATATATTAACACTTACACTGCGGGCATATTTCCGCCATATTAGGGCTCATTCAGGCACTCCTGATTTATTATTAAGAAACTGTCTGAATCAAATGAAATGTATTCAGCCAAAAACTAGAAGAAAATAGCTTCAAAATTACACCAAAACGAGCTGCATAGCGCGTGGGCTTCACCCGCAGCGCTACCATAGACATTCGCTAATACCGAGCAATTATCGCTAATTTGCGCTACATTTGCCTTTGGCAATGCTGTATGTCTAGCGAGAGTATGGCTCATACTCCTCAGTTCCCCAGCCGGGTGGCTGGGGAGAGGATGGGTGGCCTGCCGCGCTCCCACTCTTTGATTATGCACTCAGACGATTGTGATGATGTCAGTTGCTTGAAGATTGTGGATGTTGTTAAAAGCCTGTAAATTGCTGTAAATTGCCATGGCGTTCCAGAATGTCTCCCGCAGTCAATGGGTTAATGTTTATATAATTTTCTTTAGTTTCCTCCCTAGATCTCCATCAAGCTTTATAAAACATCCTCAAGATCCCCCTTCGAGATAAATTGGTACATATTTTGGTAGAGAAATATCCCAGCCGAAACCGATATGGTATCTCCAAAATTACAGGCTAGCTATCAATAGTTTAAATCAATAGTTTATCTGCGATAAAATTGGTTTCTGAGGGCTAAATACTCAAAACCAGTGCAATAGAAAAAGTTTTTTTTGTTCTATAATGAAAACATTACGGTTGGTACTGATCTGATCAAGTGTTATGCTGATATTTCAGTTGGTGAAATTTCATTCTAAACTATTTTCAAAATATAACATACCACACCAACACACACACACACATAAAGCGAGAGAGAGAGAGAGAGAGAGAGAGAGAGAGAGAGAGAGAGAGAGAGAGCCCGTTCATCTCTTTGCACGACATAGCTACCAAACATTAGTGCCAATACAAACAATTAAGTCACCTTAGTAAATAATTTTGGCTGGTATTGATCATGTATAATGTTTTCTTTTTCTAAACAACTTGGAAACATGAAAAAATCTCTCTCTCTCTCTCTAAATGAAACGAAAAGTCTTAATATTGACAAAGAAATGGGGCGAAAGGTCTTACAATCGCCAAACTAATGGGCCGAACGTCATAAAATCTGAAAACTAATGGGGCTAACTATACATGAGGAAGAAGAGGGACCCGAAAAGCGACCCATCTCCCCTTAATATCGCATTAGGTCGTGGTCCAAATGTTAGTCACTGTGTTTCCTGGGCTGGCACCAATGTTTGTGTTGGCACTATTTTTTGGTAGCTAAGTCTCTCTCTCGCTCTCTCTCTCGGTAGCTAGGTCGGACTCTCTCTCTCTCTCTCTCTCTCTCTCTCTCTCTCCTTTGTTCTAAAAAAAATAACGTAAACATTGCACTGGCCCAACTTAGATACCAATACTCGGTTTAATTTCGTCTGACGGTAAATTGAATCCCTTAGCAGCTAATTTATCGATACTTAATGGGAATATATTAAACCACTATGTCTCTGCATCGTATGAAGCCGAAGTTTATATAATTAGGAAAAAAATATGAAACCACTATGTCTCTGCATCGTATTAAGACCAAGTTTATATAATTAGCACCATATTTCACGACAAAATCTTCAAAATAACAATGAAATCTTGATGGGAACTTTTGCAATTTACCGTCAGTAGAAAAGAAACAAGTGTGTGTGTGTGTGTGTGTGTGTGTGTGTGTGTGTGTGTGTGTGTGTGTGTGTGTGTGTACAAAGGAGTACAAAGGAAATCAAGCAACAACAGGTCTAGTGACCTTTCTAGGCTGCTTGTCCTCCAAAACACTGAGGATCAAGTGTCCAAACAGTGGTTTAGAGTGGGTAAGGGAACATTGGAAAGGGAACTACTGCCCTGGAACTAATGTCCGTGGCAGGATTAGGAAGTTAGTAGGGGACAGATGGGTTAGTAACTGAGGGGAGGATAAAATCAAGTTATTCATTTACAAACGCAGTCAGTCGCGGGTTTGATGCGAGATATTTGTCTAAGCGGAGTTTAAATGAATCAACGGTGCTGCAGTCTATAACGTCTCGGGAAAGCCCATTCCACAAGTTGACAACTCTATTGAAGAAGAAATTCTTAGATTCGTGTGAGTTAAAAGATTTACCAATAATTTTGCAACCGTTTCCCCGCGTAATTAGATTGGTCGATAGTGAAGTACTTACTACAGTTCATATTGTAGATGCCTTTGAGCACTTGAATTAAGTCACCTCTTAATCTGCGCTGGGTTAAAGGAAATAGATTTAATTCTCTAAGACGCTCTTCGTATGGTTTGTTCTTTAGGCTAGGTATCATTTTGGTAACTCTACGTTGAACTCGTTCTAGCTTGTTTATATCTTTTTGGTAATAAGGGCACCAGGATTGAACGCAGTATTCCAGAAGAGGGCGGACTAAGGAATTGTAAAGGGTTAGGATAACTTCTTTGGATTTATGCTCAAATGACCTGCCTATAAAGCCAATTATTTTGTTTCCCTTCTTAACAACTTCTGAACATTGTTGACTCGGTTTTAGGTTACTCGATATTGTTACTCCCAGATCGGTTTCTCTGTTTACATTCTTAAGCTGAGTGCCATTCATCGAATAGTTTGCTTTCTCATTTAGGTATCCGATATGTAGTACTTTACATTTATCCGCATTGAAACTCATTTGCCAAATTTGGGCCCAAAATGACAATTTATCTAGATTGTGTTGCATATCGTCAACTTGTTCTTTTGAGAGTACGCTATTTGCAATTATTGTATCGTCAGCAAATTTTGAGATTGTACAGGTGAGACCCTCATCTATGTCGTTGATGTAAATTAGAAAGAGAATTGGTCCTAGTACCGATCCCTGGGGTACCCCACTACTTACATTGGTCCATTTTGATGCCTTACCGTTTATGACTACTCTTTGCTTTCTGTCGCTGAGCCAATTTTCTATCCATTTTAACACACCGTCTTGTATTCCATGCGCTTTTAGTTTTAGCAGTAAACGTTTATGGGGAACTTTGTCAAAGGCCTTTTGAAAATCAAGGTATATAATATCTACAGCTTTACTCTCATCGTAGAGGTTGAGGATATCGTGGAAGAAGTCTAAGAGGTTTGTTAAACAAGAACGTTTTTTACGAAAGCCGTGTTGAGTATCTTTAAGTAAGTTATTTGCCTCTAAGTGATTTACGAGTCTGTCTCTTATGACCGTTTCTAGCATTTTACATACAATTGAGGTTAAGCTAATTGGACGATAGTTACTGGGTAGGGATTTGCTGCCTTTTTCTAATATCGGTGTTACGTTGGCTAGCTTCCACTGATCAGGCACAGTCCCAGTCTGCAAGGATTCATTGAATAGCAATGTCAGTGGTTTGGAGAGCTCATCCTTAGCTTCCTTTAGAACTCTAGGCGAGATTGTATCAGGTCCAGGCGTTTTATTTACCTTGAGTTTATCTAAACAATTCAATACTTCTCTCTCTGTAACGGTGATATTGCTTAGAACATCTGAATTATCAATCTGAATCGGCAATGGTGTAGGGATATCACTGAGGTCTTCGGTTGTAAACACTGATGCAAAGAAGGTATTGAGGGCATTACTCATTTGTACTTCGTCTTTGGTGTATTCTCCATTTTCATCGACTAACGGTCCAACAGTTGAAGTAACTACTTTTTTCTTTCTGATATAACTATAGAATTCTTTCGGGTTTGTTTTACTTTGATTCGCAACATGTAACTCCAGGGTCGTTTTACTTTGCTTAATTAACTTTTTGGCTTTGCGTCGTAGCTCTACAAATTTCACCCGTTCTTCGTCATTTTGTGAGGATTTTAATTTATCATTAGCAAATTTTTTAGCAAGCAGACAGTCTGAAATATCTTTACTCCACCATTTGAGCTTATCATTATGGCCTGGACGCCGAATTTTCGATGGTATGCAGTCTTGCACTGCCTTAAGGTAAGTGGTTGTGAAACACTCCCAAGATGTATTTATGTCGTTATTGTTAGTCAGAAAGCTCCAGTCAGTTTCTTTAAGCTTTGATTTAAGTTTATGAAAATTTGCTTTCTTGAAATTAGGGACTTTCTCAATGCTGCTATTTGATTTGTTACTAGTAAACTTTAAAGTGAAAGTTTTTGTTCGATGGTCGCTGTTACTGAATTCATCACCAACATTCAAATTCTCTATTAATTCTTCTTTTGTTGCGAGTACAAGGTCAAGCACATTATTACCACGGGTCGGAGATTGTACAAATTGAAAAAGTGAACTCTCTTGCAAGTTAGCATAGAGGTCGTGTCCAGAGTGTGAAGTAAGAATATGGCCCCATTTAGTCACGGGTAAGTTGAAATTGCCAAGAATTACGGTATCTTGTATGTTAGTTATTTCTGCAATTTGTTCATAAATTTCACTGTCAGTTTGCACTGATTGAGCTGGGGGTCTGTATAATAAAGCTAGTGTTATTTTAGTTCCTCGTTTATTATTTAATAGTACGTACGATATGTCTATATTCGCAATTTGAGGTTTTGATATTAAGACGGGATTAAGACTTTCCTTTATAAAAAACATAACTCCTCCTGTGTGTGTGTGTGTGTGTGTGCGTGTGCGTGTGTGTGTGTGTTTTTTTTTTTTTTTTTTTTTTTTTTTATATATATATAGGTGGATTATTCAGATAGCCCAGGAAACTATCAACCTGCCGCTAATCTGGCAGTGGTAGGTCGTATAAGTCTATCCAGGGTAATATACGACTCCCCTGTCTTTAGAGGGGGGGTCGGTTTTTCTGGCCCCCGTTCTCCCTCATGTTTAGCCCCATTAGTTTTCAGATTTTAAAGACGTTTGGCCCATTACTTTTTGCAATTATAAGACATATCACCCCATAGCGAGGAAACTCAAAAATAAATAAATAAATAAATAAATATATAGACCAAAAACCAAGCACTACCGTACCCTCTTAATCCACTATAAATGTAGAAATAATGCTACAATATCACTATTAGTAGTATTCAATTTAGGAAGGACTTGTGAGAGTCAAAGGGTTAACTGAGGTATATAGTTTTCCTTTGATTCCCAGAGGCCCCATATAACCTTTACAGAAACACATCAGGTATTTGGCAAAATAAGAAGAAAGTGACGCAATCCTAATTAATTAACAGGTGAGTCACTGTCTGCGGCAGGTGAACAGGTATAGTCATGCTAAGAAAATCGCAGACTCCTTACACTTTTAGGTATAAAACATTATCTACGGAAACTAATATATATGTGATTGTGCTTATGTAAATTAAATTAAAAACTTATTATACCATTTATCGTACAGCATATTATATAAATAGAAGGTCCACTTGCATAGTAAACTATATGAGGGGTCGTGTGACTTCGGATATAGGGGTGTTTGTAGGGAACCGTATCTTCAGGAGGAAAAGTCTCACTAGGGTATACGTAGCGAACAACATAATTATTAAGATACCAACGTTTCCACATATTAACTTATGTCAGCATCAGGGTCTAAAAATATAAGAGAAACAAAAAACACGATATATAACTATTATAGTTACTGTACATACAAATTATGATATGGGAGTTACACATATTAATGTACAATGTTTAAAGGGGCAGCAGATATGGTATTGTTAAGTTGGAGTTTAATTTGCTGTACAGTATATAAAATGTGTCTAGGGTTCTCACTTTTTTTGGGCAGGTATCTATACCGAGCTGAATTATTTTAGTCATATCCTTATGATACATCGTAGTTTTGTTGAATAGCAATAGCAATAACTAAAAAGGTTGATTTTGTATAAATTTTATTAACCCTTACTGTACCGGTGACGTCTTATTAATTATATGCTAGCTATATTTAGACGAGTTTATGCAGTTTAAGAAGGATCTGTGGTAGTCATAAGGGTTAAGTGAGATAGTTCGAATCCTATTAATTGTTGGAGGCCCTTTTGAAACTGCATAAAATCGTCTAACAGCAGTCAGAATAATGCTAATAGGACGGAACCGGTGGTATTGAAAGGGTTAACCGGCATTTTGTTACATAAGGTAGAATTATACACATTATTTGGAAACTGGTAAAGTCATAATATCTATACATCACATTGGTGACGTCATAATAATAATAATTAATAACAAATAATACAAAAACAATATAATAAAAGAAAATAATATATATATATACAGTATATATATCGTATATAATAAAGAAAATTAAAAAATATATATAAATACATACGGTAATAAATATATAAAACAATAACAATAAATAATAAAAATAAATAATATATAATAAAAAATAAATAAAAATGGTAATACACATAAATAATAAATATATAATAAATAATAAAAATATATAATAATAATAAATATATAATCTATAAATCCCCTCGGTGGCGTCATGTGGCCAAACCATTTATACAATGCTGATATGATGTACGGTACTGAAACTGATAGCCTGCCCAAATGAAATCCTGTCATTTTATACACTGGAAATATGCTTTATACATGCATACATGGATGTGGGGGAGGGGGAGGGATAGAATGTGTGTTGGGGAGTGTTTGTGTAATGTGTGAGTAATGGGTAATGGGTGTATGATCTCTGAGTGAATATGTTGATGCGCGAGTGGATGTGTGTGTCTGTGTGTGAGAGAAAGACGTGTGTTTGTATGTATATATGTATATGTGGGTATGCAATGTTTATGTAAGGTGCGTGCAATGATTATGTAGGGTATGTGCAATGCTTACGTAGGGTATGTGCAATGTTTATCTAAGGTGTGTGCAATGCTATATATATTTGCTTAGTGTGGTAGGGTGAACCCAAGGAGACTGCCAACACCACAACAACAACACTATACTATACTATATTATATGCTACATCAGGGTTATATTGTCCACCTCTCATACACTGACACACACAGTATGCTATATATACCTACAGTAACCTGGCCTATCACTATCAATACACCCAATAATCGAATATACCTTTTCCATATCCTTTTCAAACCTTTGATTGTTGACGGAGTAGTAACCTTCCCCCGTCCATGTCAAATCCTATATAGCTATTTTCCCTATTCATTGAGGACCACAGAGGGTAGAATGAACATGTGAGGTGGAAGATATATGGCCATGTTCCCATCTTGATTATTCAGGTGTTACGAAGATATTGTAGCGAAATATGGTGATGTTGATGAAAACTTTAACATTGATAGGATGCAGAGAAATGGTAGTTTCATATTCTGCTACAAATAGCGAGAAATTAGGTGGAAACAAATCAACTAACAAAACTGCAACATTACCTCGCCCATGCCAAATCATATATAGCTAGTTTCCCTATTCATTGAGCGCAGAGGGTAGAACGAAAATGATGTGGTAGGCAAGCATAATCTTTGGCAATATCATTATAGTTTTTTTTTTATTATTATTATATAAATTATTATTATTATATAAATTATTATATTTAATATTATTATTTTTTCCCCAGCTGATTGTCATGTCCCCTTCTTGATAATTCAGTTATCACGGTAGAATGAACATGTGAGGAAGAAATTAAGCATAATATTTGTCCTGAATATTACCACTGTTTCCATTCTATAAAGCCGACGTCACACAAGAACACGTATTCGATTCTAGGCTCGAAGTTACTTTAACAAACTCAAATTATACTAAAGGAAAAGCTGTTGTTCGACCGATTATACTTATATTTTGACGGCATGTTAAAGTTCGCAGCTTAAAATCAGGATCAAACATCGTAAAACACGAATAAATTACTCAAATATTTAAATGTACTGTTCAAATTATTGCAGATATCAGAATCGAATACAGGTGATGTGTGACACCAGCTTAAGGTGATGACACATGGACACTATTTTAGGAGTTTTTCATACCCTGTTGCTGATTCTGAATTTCTGGTTATCACTTTTAAAACACATTTTAAAACAAATTGAATAAATAATAAAATAATATATATATATATATATATATATATATATATATATATATATATATATACAGCATATATATATATATACCCGGTATATATATATATATATATACCTGTATATATATATATATATTATTTCATCTTATTATATATTTTATTTTTTGGGGGGATAGAGGGGAGTTTCCAGCGGTTGATACTAGCTCCAGCATCTCCAAGGATTGTTTGAATAAAACATTCGAGAATATATGCTAGAAAATTATGTAGTTGATAATAGAACGCTGAATAATATTGTTTTACAAGCTCCATTTTGTTCTTATTCATATCGACAGCTAGGCAAACTATCTCATCTTCTGGTTAATTCTTGGCTTTGGTCACAAACCATCTTTAGTACTATACTCCCTGGGACGCCTTCCCTAAAAAATATTATCTGTATGCAGTTAGAACAGAGTAAAACAAAAACAGTGCCTTGGTGGTTAGAATAAAATGGGAAATATTAATAAAGTAAAAAGGATTAATATTTATTGGCACCTAATCTATATCTATCACCATTTCAGTGTAATCTCTCCTCTTCATCATCCTTCTCCTGTTTGGAGTATAGGCTACTGTATATATATATATAGGCTATATATATATACCCGGTATATATATATATATATGCGCTATATATATATTTATAGAGGCCTATTTATATGTTGTTGCTTTTTTTTTGGGGGGGGGGGTGGGGGGGGGGTGGGGGGGGGGGGGGGGGGGGGGGGGGGGGGGGGGGGTGGTGGGGGGGGGGGGTGTGTTTCCTGGTGACAGATAGCGATCCTGTAATTTAGGAGGATATGTCCTTCGGTCGGGAAAATGTACAAATTTATCTGGAAGGGATGTCTTTGGGATGCTTTTTATTTAGCTTGATTGAGATCTAGGGAGAAAACTAAAGCAAATACATATACTAGCAATAATACAAAATAAGAACATACCGGTACCGGTAAATATAAAAAAAAAAAAAAAAAAAAAAAAAAATGTTATCAGTAGCTTGGCAAACTATCCCCTCCTCCCATCCATTCTTGGCTTTGCTCACCTGTACTACTCTACCTGGCACACCTTGCACCTATTCCAATGCCATTCCACTTGTAGCTACCCTCTACATTCTCTGGCAAACCTTCCCTATCGTGCACCAGCTCAATGTCATACCAATTGTAGCCACCCTTTACATGCTCTGGCACTCACGCACATTTTGTAATACCCTGTTTTCGATTTAACCCCTTCTGTACCGGCGACGTGTATCAAACTTTACTCTGGCTACTATTAGACGATTTTATTCAGTTTAATAAGGGCCTCCAGCAATCAACAGACTTCAAACCATCTCACTTGACCATTTTTACTACCACAGATCCTTCTTAAAAGTTAAAACTGCACAAAATCGTCTAAACATAGCTAGAATACAATTAAAAAGACGTGGCCGATACTGAAGGGGTTAATAACACAAACATATGGACGGGTATAAAAACAAATAATTGGCAAACCGTAATATACTAATAATATTAATGACAGGTATATAAACAAATAATTGACACACCGTAATATACTAATAATATTAATGACAGGTATATAAACAAATAATTGACACACCGTAATATACTAATAATATTAATGACAGGTATATAAACAAATAATTGACACACCGTAATATACTAATAACATCAACATAATTGAATCAATGACAACTTTTGTTTTCCACATACCAATTGTATTATAATATGAATCATTACAAATTCACATGCAAATGCCTGTATATTGAGACTATTTCAACTAATAATTTCGGTTGGCGATATATTACCCTACAATCCCCAAAAATATATGATTCATGTGGATTTGTTTTTGTTTTTTTTAAATTTTGTGTAATGCTTAAATATAAGGGTTATTTACAGGCAGTCCCTATTCTCACGGACCCTCGGCACAGTACCCAATCAACATATTGCTATCTTTACGTTATCTTAACCCTATTTGGTCATCACCTGTTTCGTCCATTAGTTTGGAGATTTTAAGAAGTTTCACTCCATTAGTTTGGCGATAATAAGACGCTTCACCCTATTCAGGTGTACATATTTTTTGGGAGAGCGATTGCGAGCCTGTAACATAAAAATAAAATAAAATCGGCCATTGGTCGGGAAATTTTTCTATCAAATAATGTTCAAATTTAGCTTGAAGTGGATCTGGGTGGGCATTTTTTAGTTTGAAGGAAATCTAGGAAGTCGTTTTGTTAGCTTAGGGGACAAACTATAAAACACATTACGGTATACTCGAAAATGACAAAAGCAAGCAAAAATCCTCATTAATAAATAAACAAAATACCAATTACCGGTATCACAATCATTCCCAAGACGTAGGACTAGATCGTGTTAAGTAATGAATAAACTAAATTAATCCCTTCTGTACAGTCGGGCACCAATTGTTTTGATCAATAATTGGTATCAGCAAATATTTACACTGCATGATTTCTTCTTGTTGAGTGAGATATAAAACCATGTTCCTACACTTACCGTACCCTCCCTATTCAACATCCGACAGACATCAATACAGCAGACAGCGAGACAAACGTAAGGAAAGCCGAGACATGACTTATTAGCGCCACCGTACCGTAGACATCCTTTTCATTATATTCTGGTCACTACTAATCGGTTTTATTAAGTTTAGGAAGAATCTCTAGCAATGATAAGGCTTCGAACTATCTCACTTAAGGGGAGATCTCCACTTGAGGTATTTTTTCTTGACCCCTTTCTCCCTCATGTTTAGCCCCATTGCTTTTGATATTATAAAACGTTTGCCCTATTAGTTTAGCGATTTTAAGAACTTTCACCTCATATTAAGACCTTTCGTGCCATTCAGGTGTCGATTTTAGCCTGGCGAGCGATAGCGAGCCTGTAATTTAAGAGGAACCGGCCTTCGGCCGGGACATTTTTCTACCGAAAAATGTACAAATTTATCTTGAAAGGGACTCAAGGGGGTGTAATTTTAATCTTGATGGAGGTTCTAGGGAACAAACTAAATACCTCCCCTTAACCCTTAATACTACCACAGATCCTTCATAAACTGCACAAGATCGTCTAAAGATAGCTAGAATAAAATACAACAGACGTCGCCGGTACAGAAGGGGTTAAGGGGAGATTTTCACTTCAGGGATAATTTGTTTAACCTCCTCTCTCATGTTTAGCCCCATTAGTTTTGACATTCTAAGACGTTTGTCCCGTTAGTTTGGCGATTTGAAGAAATTTCACCCAGTTTCTGTCAATATTATTAAGATCTTTCGTGCCATTTAAGTGTCGATTTTTTCCCCTTGCGAGAGATAGCGAGCCTGTGCTTTAGGAGGAACCAGTCTTCGGCCGTGACATTTTTCTACCGAAAAATGTAAAAATGTATATCGAAGGGGGGTTGGGGGTATTTTTGTAAAAGAATGATGGGGGTGTAGGAAGTAAACATGAAATCTCCCCTTAATGTTTCTGTAGTCCCTCCCTAACCTCACCGACCCCTGGCACAGTTCCCAATCAACACCTTGGACATTCTTGGCCGATCCTCCTCCTTAATTCTCTCTCGCTATTCCTTGGCACTCATTGTCCTATACATATAACTACCGGTAGCTCAAAACATGCTTACGGTAGCTTAAGGGGAGGTTTTTAGTTTGGTCCCTAGATATCCATCAAGCTTAAGATTACACCCCCTTGAGCCCCTTTCAAGATAAATTTGTACATTTTTCGGTAGAAAAATGTCCCGGCTGAAAGCCGGTTCCTCTTAAATTACAGGCTCGCTATCGCTCGCCAGGATAAAATCGACACCTAAATTGCACGAAAGGTCTTAAAATTGACAGAAATGGGTTGAAAGTTCTTAAAATCATCAAAATAATGGGGCGAACGTCTTAAAATTAGACAAGCAATGGGGCTAAACATGAGGGAGAAAGGAGTCAAGAAAAAACTCCTTCAAGTGGAAATCTCCCCTTAACACTATATGCTCCGATGTCTTAGGGATTATTATGATATTTTGCTTAACCCGTTCATACCGGTACGTCCTTTTCATCATATTCTGGCCACTGTTAGACGATTTTAGTCAGCTTAAGAAGGACCTCTAGCATTAATAAGGCTTCAAACTAACCCTTTCAACTACCATAGATCCTTGCCAAGCTGCATTATATCGTCTAATTATAGCTAGACTCAAATACTGTATAGCACACGTCGCTGGTACTCAAAGGGTTAATTATTATCGAGGATTTTGCTTGCCTTTGACATTTTCAAGCAATACATTTTAGTTTATCCCCTAGGCTAACAAAAATGTCTTCCCAGACTTCGTTCCAAACTAAAATAAATGCCCATCAAAACCCCTTTCAAGCTAAATTTATTGATTTTTCGATAGAAAAATGTCACGGCCAAAGACCGATTTCTTTTGTTACAGGCTCGCTATCGCTCGGCCACAAAAAATGGACACATGTATGGGGTGAAGCGTCTTATTATCGCCAAAATAATGGGGTGAAACATCCTAAAAGCTCCAAACTTATGGAGCGAAACTGGGGAGGTCCAAAAAGATCCCCCTCGCTCGGACCAAATAGGGTTAACTTACTACAGTCGGTTTTATTTGAGCTGACGGTAAATTGAGTTCCTTAGCACCTGATTCATCGATACTTAACCCCTTCTGTACCGGCGACGTCTTTTTAATAGGAGGCACCGGCATTTGGCCAGAACAAGTTTCTACCAAAAAATATACACAATTACATAAAAATATACACAATTACCTCTTGGAAAGTTGGAGGTGTTATTATTAAAGCTTGATGGAAGTCTACGGGGAAAATTACCCCCCCCCCCCCACCTTTTAACAGAATTGTAACAACAACAAAATATGGGTATTCAAAGGGTAATTAATGTGTCCATAATAATTTACTCTTATAAAGGTACAGGCATATTGGTATTAACAAACCCATCTAATGTGAGGATAGAAAGATGAATCACTACTAACATACGTAAAGCTCATTATTATGCCTTTGTCATACCCGTGTTGTACAGTCGCGCTAATGCGTCATGTCCCAGCTGCCATTACGTTTGGCTTGCTCTGTCCTGCATGAATGTCTGTCAGATGCTGAATAGGGTGCGTAAGTGTAGGAACATGTTTGTGTATATTTCACTCGATATGCAGAAATGAAGCTTAGATATTGCCGATACCAATTATTGATCAAAACATATACTTGGTGCCGAGACATCACTTATTAGCGCGACTGTACACTCGCATGCCATAGTCTCTAGCCCACCCATAACAAATCCTGGACCTATGATTTTCTATATGCAATTATAACTATCTATCTATCTATCTATCTATCTATCTATCTATATATATATATATATATATCTATCTATATGCTCAGGCCCAATCCCCACTGTTCTATCTATCTATCTATCTGGATTAATTTTTGGATAGAACTTTCTTTTCAATAAATAGTATTTATAGTTTTGTAGTTGATGTATAAACAAATATATTCATAAATTCGATTCAAGAAGATACACTTCCATAATTAAAAATAGGCGAAGTCCAGGAATATTTATGAGTGGGCTAGAGACTATGGTATCCGAGTGTACCCTTAAGGGGGGTCACAGTTTTTGTTTAATCTTTCTCTCCTTTTCTCTCTTTCCCTGGGCTTGTATGCATTCGGACCCATTCAGCCAACTGTTTTAAGACGTTTATTCCCATCCAGGCGTCGATTTCTTCCTGGCGAGCGATAGCGAGCCAGCATTGTATGGAGAATTTCGGCTTCGCCTGAGACATTTTTCTATCGAAAAATGCACAAATTTAGCTAGCTGTAAAAAAATATATATATGCTGGCTCGCTACCGCTCGCCAGGAAAATATTGACACCTGGATGGGGGTAAACGTCTTAAAACAGTAGGCTGAATGGGGCCGAATGAATACAAGCCAAAGAGAGAGGGAGAGAAAGAGAAAACAAAAGCGAGGTGGGCTCCCTTAATTATTTACAGTATAGGTTCGCCCGTTCAGTACCGGTATACGAGGACAAGTTTCTTAGGTAACCAAAGTTGTCAACTCCATGTCAATTAGGCCATCCCTTTTATTCCGAAAAAAAAAATCTCAAACTGACAACAATCCTATACCGGTACTAACAGCAACATATCAAGAAGAAACGCATTGCGGTATACTGACTTGGTTTAACCCTATCTGGTGCGAGCCGTTTTTTTTTTTTCCCTCTATCACTCCCGTCAGTTTGGAGATTATAAGACGTTTCATCTCATTACTTAGGCGCTATTCAGATGTCGATTTTGTGTTCTGGGCTAGCGATAACGAGCCCAAAACATAACAGAAATCGGCCCTTGGCTAAGATATTTATAAACAAAAAAATATATACCGGTACGGTACATATTTAACTTATTGGTGTTCCGGGGGGAGTGTTATTTACTTTGAACAGGGTCTCAGAAGGTGGATTTTTTGTTTCTTTTTCTTTTTTTCTTAAGGGCAAACAAAAAATCCTTTACTCGAAAATTGCAAAAACAAACAAAACCCTCAATAATAAATAAACACAATATCATAATAACCCATAAGACGTCAAAGGAGATATAAGTTAAATTAAAACCTCGCTTTGCCTTTAACTCGTGTTATGATACCATTTAGGTTACCGGTACCGGTACCAATTTCGTGACTAAAGGGTAGGCTACACTGTAGCCTAAACCCTAAAAAGTTATAAAAAGGGTAGACAACATCGCTGGGTATGATGATAGTGATTTGCCTTTCTATTCATATTATCACCACCATTAAACTGTTAACCCTTTCTGTACCGGTGCCGTCCTATTAACTTTATTCTGGCTACTATTAGACGATTGTATTCAGTTTAGGAAGGGTCTCAAGCAATTAACAAGCCTCGAACTATCTCAATTAACCGTTTTTACTACCACAGATCCTTCTTAAGCTGCAAACAATCGTCTAAATATAGCTATAATATATTATAAAATACATCGCTGGTACAAAAGGGGTTAAACAAATAGACCATTATGGCCATTAAATTACCCTTATAGGCCTGATACCCATTATGTTTTGTTTACTGTACTTTACATTAAATTACCCTTATAGGCCTGATACCCATTATGTTTTGTTTACTGTACTTTACATTAAATTACCCTTATAGGCCTGATACCCATTATGTTTTGTTTACTGTACTTTACATTAAATTACCCTTATAGGCCTGATACCCATTATGTTTTGTTTACTGTACTTTACATTAAATTACCCTTATAGGCCTGATACCCATTATGTTTTGTTTACTGTACTTTACATTAAATTACCCTTATAGGCCTGATACCCATTATGTTTTGTTTACTGTACTTTACATTAAATTACCCTTATAGGCCTGATACCCATTATGTTTTGTTTACTGTACTTTACATTAAATTACCCTTATAGGCCTGATACCCATTATGTTTTGTTTACTGTACTTTACATTAAATTACCCTTATAGGCCTGATACCCATTATGTTTTGTTTACTGTACTTTACATTAAATTACCCTTATAGGCCTGATACCCATTATGTTTTGTTTACTGTACTTTACATTAAATTACCCTTATAGGCCTGATACCCATTATGTTTTGTTTACTGTACTTTACATTAAATTACCCTTATAGGCCTGATACCCATTATGTTTTGTTTACTGTACTTTACATTAAATTACCCTTATAGGCCTGATACCCATTATGTTTTGTTTACTGTACTTTACATTAAATTACCCTTATAGGCCTGATACCCATTATGTTTTGTTTACTGTACTTTGCATTAAATTACCCTTATAGGCCTGATACCCATTATGTTTTGTTTACTGTACTTTACATTAAATTACCCTTATAGGCCTGATACCCATTATGTTTTGTTTACTGTACTTTTAACTTTGATGCCATTTTCGTGACTAAATCATACACTGCTAAAGGTATGGTAAAGGTAGGCTATATTAAATCATTGGGTATATACTGTAGATTGTGATTTAACTATTTCTATTTTGATGGTGTAATGGTTAAAGTGTGTAAGTTCTGTATATGATATCCTGGGTTCGAATCCTGGGAGAATCACATGCTTTCATTAATTTCATTTGGGGTGTTATTAGTGTTAAGAACGATGTTAATTATAATTAGATGGGTTTATTACTACCGACATATTACGGTACCATAACAAAAAAAATATATTTTTCACACATTAAATATCCTATTCATAGGCTACTCACAATGTTCTACAGTTTTGTAATAATAATAATTTTATAAATGGAGGAACTTGCCATGCCTCCCCCTCCACAATCCATCTCTGACACCCTCCATCGGTATATGGCACTATCTCCCCTCTTAGTGCCTCCCTCCCTCCCTCTCACTGCCTGCCTACCTTTCTCCCCCCCCCCCTCCCCTCAAACTGCCCATTCCCTCCCCCTCATCCCCGCTCAGTGCCCCCTCTCCTCCATCAGTGTTAGCCCCCTTTTCTCTCCCTCCCCCTCATCCCCGCTCAGTGCCCCCTTCCCTCCATCAGTGTTAGCGCCCCCCCCCCCCCCCCAACAGCTGGCATCGGTATGGTCCAGCTGGCACCCCTGGCACTATACTGTACAGTCTACCTGGCTCGGTCACTCTGCTATTACTACTGCTTGCTACATTATATATATATACCGTACCTTCTACCCTCTTCCTAAGTCAGGTGTATGCTAACTGTACAATTTGACGTACCGTATGACCAGGCCGGGCTTCGAACCCGGGTCTGTAACGTAGCAGCCCAACACCCAATCGACTAGACCACCAAGGAATTATCAACCCATTCAGTATACCACGACACATTTTATTGTTTTCATTCTGGCTATTATTAAACGATTTTGTGAAGACTGTTTTCATTAAATTTTATTTTTATTCCTCCCTTCTTAATTGAAAAAAAAGACCAGTGAGAGTCATTTGCGAAACGACTTTCTCAATAACCCTCTTAATTCCACATATCCGTCCTTAACTTAATACAATTGTATAATGCTGACCAGAAAAAAAGACAATGAACGTGTCATAGTATACCAGTACTGAAAGGGGTGGCTATAATCCGACTCATCAACAGCAACACCATCAATATCACTACCATCATTATCCTACAGTAATTATCTTCCTCCTCCTCCTCCTCCTCCTCCTCCTCCTCCTCCTCCTCCTCCTCCTCCTCCTCCTCCTCCTCCTCCTCCTCCTCCTCATCATCATCATCATCATCATCATCACCATCTATAAGTCAAGTTAGGTTAATGTTTGGTTACTATACTTTAATAATCATAAGTTGTGCTCTTTCAGTAGGCTATATGATGACGCTTTTCTATATTTGATTTTGGCTATCAGTACCGGTAGATGTTTTTCCGGTTAGGAGAGACTTGAGAGCCTGAGGGTCAATTGAGATATCATAAACATTTTGTATTCTAATGGGTCTTTCCTATAATAGGCTACCGGTATATAAAATTCTATAGAGATACTTAAATAAAACAAATATAAGCATCATCATACTGAAAGGGTTAAAAGTAATCACCATCAAAGCTGGACAAATGGTATTCATAATGCATAATGAGTAACCAACATACAAATCATTATCACAATCACAGGGCTGGTCAATTTTATTTTGCCCAGCTTATATGTTTGCCACATTAATATCATATATATACTTTATGTTTACATTTTCATAATTAATATATCGAAGAAAGTTTAATTACATTTTTTCATAACCACATTTAACTGGAAAGTAATTAGTGTTTATATTCGGCATATACCGGTATTTATTTATAATTTCAAATTTGTAGTTTAAACATATCAGGATAAACTTAAGAGGCTTTATGACAATTAATTCAAGCACATACCGGTAATACTGGTAAATGTCTTAGTAATAGCAAAACTAACTCCAATTCCGATGTATTTGGCTTAGGAAGGATTCAATAAATATTATCAAACGTGATACCAAAAATAACTTTGTAAGAACAAACTAGAAAAGTACTGGCTACAAATTTAACATACAGTTGATTTTATCCCATTCCTTTTCCTCAGAGATCCTGTGGAGAGCGGCCATTAACGGTAGATTCAAAGACCAGGCTACAGTATATATGCCGTACTAGTATTGTTGAATCATAATTATGGAGGTGGACATATTTGAGTGTAAGGAAAGGCTATTAAAACCAATGGCACCAAAATGGCGGAGCTTGGCCAATCTCTTTTTTTTTTTTTTTTTTTTTTTTTTTTTTTTTTTTTTCTATATTCCAACTTACTCCCTCTCGGGCATAGGCTGAGAGCCTGGGCATTCACAGCTGTGCAATGAGCAGTGAAGCCCGTGAGGTCTTGTTCCAGTCTAGGGACTGAGGCATGTGAAGCACGTAGAGTACAACGAGCACCTGCCATCTTGCCTTCACATGAGGCACGGTGCTCACTCATGGTCCGAAGCGACCACATCTCTGAAGCCACCTCGTTCCTGTGCTTCACTGTCTCACCCCCTACACTCGGACACTCACTCTTACACACACACACGACGCCACCTGTTGAGCAGCTAACTCACCAGGCATTGCACCCCTATAGCATATTTTGAATATGGGAATATTCATACAGTGCTATTTAATCAGGGAACAATGAGGGTATTTTATTAGCGTTTCGGTGGGCTTTGTGGTAATGCACTGATACTAGATACAGCACAAATTCCATCCCAATAATATCTTCCCATTGATACATCGGGATTTGAATCCGGGACCTTTGGATTACCAGGCCAGTGACAAGACCACTCCGCCACACCTCCCCTACTAAAGGGTCTCTACACCATACCTTTCGAAGACATCATTTCAATCTTACACCTTTGGCACTCATTCCCCTCCTGTTATTCTTCATGGCACTCCACTCTCTTGGTAACTATATTTTGATCTTACCAATATATATATATATATATCTCTCTCTCTCTCTCTCTCTCTCTCCTTAATGTCACTCCATATCCTCAATATCATAGCCTTTTTCCACAACTCACATTCTCGAGTACCATACCACTCTTTCGTTTTTCAGCTCCTCTCTCTCTCTCTCTCTCTCTCTCTCTCTCTCTCTCTCTCTCTCTCTCTCTCTCTCTCTCTCTCTCTCTCTCTCTCTCATATCAATATCATATCCTTTCACCATAACTCACTAACTCGAGCACCACCCGTTCTGGTTCTTTCATATTATTGCACTCTATCTATCTCATCTCCTCCTCTTCCTCTGCCCTACCCCTTCCACCTCTCCCCCCCCCCCCCCCCCGTCTCCTCCTCCAGTCTTTTCCCCTGCTACGTTCACCTTAACCTCCTCCTACTTCCCTACACCTTCCTATACCCCTCCACCTCAACTTTCCCTTCCCCTACCCCATCCACATTTACCTCCTCTCCCTTCTCGTCCCCAACCCCTACCCCATCCACCTTCCCCTCTTCATCTTCCCATACCCCTTCCTCTCCCTCCTCCTCAACTTTCTCTTCCCCTACCCCCTCCTCCTTCTCCACTTTCTCTTCCCCTACCCCGTCCACCTTTGCTTCCTCTATTTCCCTATCCCTTCCACCTCTTCCCATTCCTGTTCTACCCCCCTCCCTTTCCCACTCCTCCTATTTCTCCTCCTACTACCCCTCCATCTTCACATTCTCTCTCACCCCTTTCCCCTCTCTACTCTCCTTCCTTTTCTACTCCCCCCCCCCCTCACTCCCTCCTTTTTCCACTCCTCCTCCTATTTTCCCTCCTACTACCCCACCATCTTCACAGCCTCTTGTCCATCTCTTCCCCCTCCTATATATTTCCCCTCTCTTCCTCCTCCTCTCTCTACGCCCCTCCTCTTCCCACTCTCTACCCCCTCCGCCTCCTATATCTTTTCCCTCTCTTCCCCCTCTCTTCCCACTCTCTACCCCCTCCGCCTCCTATATATTTCCCCTCTCTACGCCTCTCCTCTTCCCACTCCACCTCCTATATCTTTCCCCTCTCTTCCCCTTTCTGTATCTACCTCCCTCCTTCTTCCTTCCCTCGCTACCCCCTCCTTTCTCTTTCCCTTATCTTCCCCCTCCCATCTCTTTCCCCTCTCTTCCCCTTTCTATCTCTACCCCTCTCCTATTTCTTTCCCCTTTCTATCTCTACCCCACTCCTCTTCCCCCTCTATACCCCCTCCTACAGTATATCTACCCCAATCCTCTTCCTCCTCCCTCTCTACCCCTCTCCTCTTCCTCCTCCCTCTCTACCCCCCTCCTCTTCCTCCTCCCTCTCTACCTTCCTCCTCCTCCTTGGCACCTGGCGCCGTAAGCCTGGCACCTGCGAGGTCCACCTGGCACCGGTGAACCACCAGCCTTACATGGGGACAGTGTACTCATAATACCGGTACAGTTACTCACACATGATTAATAATTAAATACTAACTACGATTTAACACTCGAATAGTCTCAAGGTAGCTTATGTTAGGCACTTGAATTATTTATTACGTAAATGCTGAACAAAATTGCAGGAAAAAAACGATCGTGCAACTCAGCCGGTAATGTGTTAGAAAAACCGTCCAGTAAACACCAGACTCTATTTATTCAATGTGAGGGAGTTCCAAAACAAGTTTCTGATATTATTTTCATCCGTATTGGATTATTTAGTTTGGGGGAAGGGGGCAAATAAGGTCTGTCAGTTTCTGAATCACTTTAAAGAAAAGTCTGTCACTTACCTCGAGTCTAGTAACCGATACCAGTGCAAAATAGTCACAAAATGTTGTTAAAAGGAAATTGCCAATAAGAATTGGTAGTGTGAATCCTTCTTTACTCTACAGCTGAACCTAGGCAATACTAAAACAAAAAAACACACACACAAGACGAGCGAGATTTATCACTTTCTGTATACTAGTGTATCTATGATGCAATATATATATATATATATATATATATATATATATATATATATATTGCCAATAATAAGACGATTTCATTAAGTTTAGAAGGGATCTGTGGGAGTAAACAACAGAGACAAATTTTACCATTTTGATTACTAGAGGTTCTTCATAAGTTGAATAAAATCATCTAATGTTAGCCAGAATATACAGGAAGTGAATAAAGCGTCATATTATTTAAAGGGTTGATTTAATATAAACAATAATATGGGACTGAATTGAACATGTAGAACAATAATTAAAAGATAACGAACAAGAAAAGCAAGACCCAAACAAAACAATAAATACAAAAAACCAAGACGAAGGAAACCAGTTCTCTGGTAAACAATATGGCTGCCAGTATCGTAAACTAAATGGCCTATTCTTCCTACAAGTCTGTATAGCACGCCGGTCAACTTTTCCTGTTGGTTGCCAACGCTATCCACCCGGCCTCACCTCCACAAATACACATACATCATTTGGCTCTCTTTCTCTCTCACTCTTACTCACTCTAACTCTCTCTGTGAATATGAATATATGAATATATATATATATATATATATATATATATATATATATATATATATATATATATATATATATATATATATATATATATATATATATATATATATATATATATATATATATATACACCGGTATATACATCTATCTAGATCTATCAATCTGTCAAGTTGTCTCTCACACACTTTCACTCTCTTACCCTCTCTCTCTCTCTCTCTCTCACACACACACACACACACACACACACACACACACACACACACACACACACACACACACACACACACACACACACACACACACACACACACACACACACACACACACACACACACACACACACACAATCATTTGGCTGTGGCATATAAATCATTCCCACTCAAGAATTATCATCGCCTTCATAAGTAGTTGATGATTAATTTGTCATCTTATTGCGAGCGGCTCTTTTCACATCCAAAGGCTTGTATGTTTACTGTAAGTATATATTATATGAATGAAGAAACTAAGTTATACACATTAGCCAATTTATGTATTCATATATATATATATATATATATATATATATATATATATATATATATATATATATATATATATATATATATATATATATAGAACTCTTCATTCCCATCATATATACAGTACCTACTGCACTTACAAATATAATTAGTGTTCAGCCCAACACATGTAGTTCTTTCATTTATATTAAAACCCTCTCCGACATATGACGCGATTTTGAGCCTATTAGGGATACTTTAAAGCCTTTGTTACCATCAGGGGTATTTAGAAACCTTTAGTTTAGTTACTTCAACCTCTGCAGTTGTCTTTGAGTTAGCTGTGGGCAGAAAACTAATTTTGGAGAGGTAATTATAAGAGTGAGAGAACTCTATTTCTAATTGCTAATCTGGTAACCTCTGCGTCATATGAGCGTGAAAGGGTTAACACAACATTCACACATTCATAATCCCCTAAAACTACAAATACATTACTTTCCCAGTCATATATGTCAACAGTAGACATATACCCGGTAACTACTTTACAAACAAATGTGTGTGCAGCATAGACCAAGGTCAAATAACGTATAGGCCTATACACAAATCAAGAGTATAATTATATACCGGTAGTTTGTATTTGATTTGTTATATTTGTTATTTATTTATTTGTTAAATAAATCAACAATACGGTACTTATTCTGAACATATTTATATTAACCATCCTAAAGATAAGCAATTATCCGGAAATAGATACCGTATGCAAAACTGTGAATGTACATTGATTACCGTATATACTGTATGTACCAATTCCATTAGCCTACAGTTTGTTCGATTTATTGTGCACACATTGCGAGTGTATTATCGCCTTACGGGGAGATGGGTCATTTTTCTGGTTCCCATTCTTCCTAATGTTTAGCCCCATTAGTTTTCAGATTTTAAGACCTTCGGCCCATTAATTTGACGATTTTAAGACCTTTTGCCCCATTTATTTGTCAATATTAAGACCTTTCGTATCATATAGGTGTCGATGTTTTCCTGGCAAACGATAGCGAGCCTGTATTTAAGAGAAAGCGCCCTTCGGCCAGGACATTATTCCATCGAAAAAATTACTAATTTATCTTGAAGGAGGGTCTTTGGGAGGGGGGGGGGGTGATTTTGTTTTAAGCTTGATGGAGTTCTAGGGAAGAAAAAAATAATAAGATACATAAATGAGCAAATAAATACGTACATCTCCCCCCTTAACCCTATCTAGTGCGTGGCAAGTTTTGTTTTAATTCTCCCTGTTTCATCCCCTTTACAAAGGTGGTGTGAGCGCGTTTTTCGGCAATTTTCGAAGATCAAGTTTTGTTCTCGTATTATATTGAGGCTCTTTCTCATTGGAATCGGAAACTAGATCGACAGTAGATTATGTTAGTGAGTTTACTAACAAACAAATCACCTCATCATTACATTTCATAGACTATAATTTTGACATAGCTTATTAAATCATTATTCACAGTATATTCTGTTAATTATAACTACTAATTCCGCCTCCCAACTTTTCATAATTAATTACTTGAACAACCGAGTTGGGATTTGGGGATAGTCAGCCAGTAGGATAAATAAGTGTTGCCATGTAGAGGCCGTTTGCTCCAGCCCTGTCTGAGTTCAAAAGGCTATGGATTACCCGGTACTCTGTCTAGACTAGTCATAATAAATAGACTACCGGTAAACAAAATTCCTCTGCGAAAAGATAAAGAACATTCTTACACTGTCTTAGTTACTAACCTCCCAACACACACACACACACACACACACACACACACACACACACACACACACACACACACACACACACACACACACACACACACACACACACGTTCACTCGGAACAATATATCTCTGATTTTCAAACAGATGTCACATAAGCTGTCAACAGCTAATTCTCTCTCTCTCTCTCTCTCTCTCTCTCTCTCTCTCTCTGCCATCTCTATTAGAATTAAGTCCTGACCACCTCGTTTGGATCGTAACTTCGTAAGGTCTGTGTGGCCAGTGTATCTATGTAAATCTATCTCTCACACACACACTTTCACTCTCACACACTCTCACTCTCTCTCTCTCTCTCGTGCCAAACCAGTATTTTCCCCTCACCAGCCATCGTGAAGGTAGAGGGCCAATTGGCTATATTTACATACTACCCCAATAGCTCCAACTCCCTGGACATGGTTACCTAGAGACTCGTTATCCGTTTCAATACCATGGAGCTTTGTTGCCTTTAATCTTCTTAAGGGAGCCCACCTCGCTTTTATTCTCTTTCTCTCCCTCTCTCTCTCTTTGGCTTGTATCCATTCGGCCCCATTCAGCCTACTGTTTTAAGACGTGTACCATCATCCAGGTGTCAATATTTTCCTGGGGAGCGGTAGCAAGCCAGCATATATATATTTTTGTTTTGAAAGCAAGCTAAATTTGTAGATTTTTCGAAAGAAAAATTTCTCCGGCGAAGCCGGATTTCTCCATACAATGTTGGCTCGCAAGAAGAAATTGACACCTGGATGGGGATAAACGTCTTAAAACAGTTGGCTGAATGGGGCCGAATGGATACAAGCAAGAGAAAGAGAGAAAAGGAGAGAAAGAAAAAAAAGCAGGTGACCCCCTTTAAGACTTGACAATTGCACATAGCTTGGAATTGACCTCTAGCTTTAAAGGGGTAACATCTATCACGATTAATAGTTTGAAGTTTTGACTGCCACAGATCCATTGTAAGGTTAAACAAATCGTCCAATGATAACCAGAACAAAATTAAAGGCAGCGCAGGTAATGGTATACTGAAAGAGTTAAACAATGAAATAAGTTTATATGTTATGATTCTGAATGGTGAGATAAAGCTACAATGAATTAGAGGTATAGATAATATATATATATATATATATATATATATATATATATATATATATATATATATATATATATATATATATATATATATATATATATATTTTGTATTATTATTATAACATTCTTGCTTTATAGCGCGGCAATGACTCACGAATTTCTCTTTCGCTAAGCCTAATGTTTTTGGCAGAAGTCAGAAAAGTTCCGTCCGTCCAAGTCAGACTTTTCACAGACGAACTCACAGGACCGACTTTTTCAACAACTATTTTAGGCAAGGATGGATTTACAATGGACTGACTTCTAAAAAAATATGCTGAGCTTGACTAAATTATATAATTAAGAATATGTTATCGGTACATAAATATGGTACCGGTACTCATAATTCACTACCAGTACCGGTATTTGTATTTGATGACTGTATGTATAACCAAATCGAAGGTATTTATATAGTACCTCCATTACGCCATGTTTAACATAACACATGGCAAAAACAAATCTGGTTAGAACAGTTTCACCAACAATGTAATATATTATACTACGGTATAGAAAGTTATCAAAACATTACGCAGGTTATTTGTAATTTTTCGGAAGCCAGGTGATTTCAAATTATTTTAGGACTATAAACTACGGTACCGTACATAATCGTATGACATTCACGTATGGAATTAAAATAAATAGTACCGGTAATCGTATACCTAGCTTAGATAATCAAACTTAGGCCTGGCCAGCCTACTGATGTAGGAAAACAACCTCGTGTGAGAGAGAGAGAGAGAGAGAGAGAGAGAGAGAGAGAGAGAGAGGGGGAGAGTCCAACTTATCTGCCAATACACCTCTCTCTCTCTCTCTCTCTCTCTCTCTCTCTCTCTCTCTCTCTCTCTCTCCACCTGGGTTTTCTACTGAAGGAGCCACGTTGTATTAAGCCTGCCAAGACAAATATCCGCAGGCAGGGAGGGCGGGGCGAGAGGAAGAAAGGAAAGAAGGAAGGGAGGGACGGCAGGAAGGAAGGAAGGAGGGCAGAACGAAAGGAAGAAAGGAAAGAAGGAAGGGAAGGACGGCGGGACGACAGGAAGGAGGGAAGGAAGGAAGGAGGGAAGGAAGGAAGGAGGGAAGGAAGGAAGGAAGGAATGAAGGAAGAAAGGAAGAAGGGAGGGCGGGACGAGAGGAAGAAAGAAGGAAGGGAGGCTAAATTAGATAATTATATTCAGTTTAAGACATTCTTATATGTTATTCAGAGGAGTTATTGAGATCATATTTACCCCTTCAAGTCCTGAAGATGGATTATAGGCTTTATTTTTGTGTCTATGTGAATGAAGGAGACAAAAGGCAAAGCTGCCTGTAACAAGTGTCTACCCCTAAGTTGAGAGAATGACAGAGAGCCAATATCAAGGTACGTTAGAGTCAAAATGTCTGGATACACGGAGCTTGAAGCAGTTTATTGAGGGAGAGAGTTCCAAAGCTTGCTTGTTGAGAAGAAGAAAGACGGATAATTTTTCCAATTTTGGGTTTGAGCGTTGGGCAGAATAGGGTTGGGAGTGTGTTGAAAGGCGGGTGCCCCCACTCTTCGTAAGGGAGGGGGTATGCACCGAGAGATTGATTAGGCCTATTGTAATTGTAGAAGAGTGAGAGATGCAACATTGCGGTGTGTAGAGAGAGATTGCAGAGAACTAACGAGAGAAGGCGAGTTGATTAGACAAAATGCTTTTGACTCTACCCTTTCAAGAGTGTGGTATGGGGGGAACCTCCCCACACTTGCGAACAATACTCGATACATGGGCGCACTGTGCCCCTATACAGAGCAAGAAACTTTACAGGGGTGATGAACCCACGGAGACGGTTGAGCATACCTAACTTCTGGGAAGCTGTTTTAGCAGAGTGGTAATATGATCTTTCCAAGAAAGGACAGGAAATTAAGAAACACCAAGAATACTGAGAGAAAATGAAGGGTTGAGTTGCGTATTTTTTAAGTACCGGTAGGCCTATAAGGGATAGACCTGTAGAAGTTCTTGAGGGATAGATATATGGAAACATTGGGTTTTGAAACCATTGACAGTAATAAGATTTTCTCTGCTCCCATCGGAAATGGTTGATAGATCAGAAGATAAGTCGTTCTGTAAAACTAGTTGAATACTTTAAGGTAGAGTCATCATCATATGAATGGATAGGACTGGAGGCACAGTTGAGAAGATCAATAATGAATATTAGAAAGAGAAATGGAGACAGAACATAACCCTGAGGAACACCGGAGGCTAAAGAAAATCGTCAAATGGTAACCAGGATATGTGTAAAATTACGTCCTCGTGTTGAAGGGGTTAAAGACAGAGTTGAGTGTGAGAGAGAATACAGACAAATGTGGAAGAAGTTGCATTGCTTTGGCCATTTAATCACTTCCAGGGTCATAATAGGAACTAAGGAGCATTACGTTAAGGGGAGGTTTTTAGTTTGTTCCCTAGACATCCATCAAGCTTAAAATCACACCCCCTAGACTCCCTTTCAAGATAAATTTGTAAATTTTTCGGTAGAACAAATTAATGTCCCAGCCATAGGTCGGTTCCTTCTAAAATTACAGGCTCGCAATCGCTCGCCAGGAAAAAATCAACAACCTAAATGGCACAAAAGGTCTTAATATTGACAATGAAATGGGGTGAAAGGTCTCAAAATCGCCAAACTAACGGGACATAACGTCTTAACATCTCAAACTAATATGCTAAACACGAGGGAGAAGAGGGATCCATAAAAAGCAACCCTCCCCCCCCCCCCACCTTAAACAAGCAGCCACCCGGGCTCCTGTCACCTCCAGACCTTTCACAGACCCTAACTCGTTAATGGAGAATGATGGTTGGGAGGGGAGCAGAAGGGGTTGTTGCTACAATGTAAGTACGGTAGCATATACGTGCAAAATTAATTACAAGTTTTTAAGATGCTTAGAAACGTCACTGCTAGATGTCAAGCCTCAACACAGGACGGTACATATAATGTACAATCGTGAGCATAATATTATACATATGGTTACATGATTACATCATCAATTTCAGTCTGTGAACTTATAAGTAACACCCCGTTCTTAACATTAATCATCAATTACAAACCCCAATGTACTTGAATAAACTAATGAAAGCATATGGTCTGATGAATCTGGGCTATAATAAAGCATTGTATTGTTTCGCTTGCGTTCGATACCAGTTCTGATTCTAGTGGATTTATGCTCTTGAATGTAGGCTACAGTGTTATTCAAATATTGAAACTAATTTACTAAATACCGATGCCTATAGCTTATTTAATATTGAAGTATTTAACTGCAATGCTTAACTAGACTTCACTGCCTAAAAGAAGGCTACCGGTAACGTACCGTATATGTGTGTGTGTGTAACAATAATAATAATAATAATAAACGGTTTATTAAAGAATGGCAGCCTCATGAGCTGAAAATACACATTTTACAATTTAGTGGATGAACATGAGATGTACAGATATGAGGATGGTAAGCTTAGTTTACAAACAAAATAAATAAATACAATAATGATGCATGTGCAGAATACAAATTATCATAAAATAACCATGAGAGTAAGTGATATACAGTACATATACACATTTATTTACTTACTCATATACAGAACATACGTATATACACGTACGTGCGCACATACATATACATACATATATAGGAACATAAGAACATGCAGTAAGTGTGCACATGTCCGTATACACAAACGCTCACGTATGCACACAAACATACATACATACAGAAACTGTTTTGGTAAGGTCAGGTAAAGAGGGTGCGGGTACTACAATGGGAGGTTAATCCTCGGTAGTGTAGGTGTGTAGGTGTGTGTGTGTGTGTGTGTGTGTGTGTGTGTTTGTGAGACAGAAGGCGAAATATGGAAGAGCTGGGCGTTCTATTGTTAAGGGTGGAAATACATGGATGAAGATACGCGAACACTTAATAATAGATAATGCTTATGCATAGATTTATAATCAGAAGTTGCGCTAGTGAGCAATATGTTCTCGCTCATATGTACGTATATTTACATACATATGTGCATATGACCATATAAATATAAATACACGTACAGTACATATATATTATATACCTTATATTCTCAACCGGGCTCGAACCATTGACAGCACGTACACACAGACATACATATACATAAATATATGCACATTACATGCATATATGCTCTTCTCTTATCCTACCTGATACTCTCAGCCGGGCTCGAACCACAAACAGTATACACTATACACATATATATATACATAAATAACGCATACGTACATACACATATACGCACACATACATACACATATACTGCACATACATAGATACATATATACACATATACATAAACAAACTCAAGCAAATACATACATAATTATATTCTAATACACACACGCACACACACTTATGCATATATTATTAAAGGTGGGCGCGTATATATGGTGTGACAGACCGTTATTACACATTATTAATAATATTAACAATGGTTGGGATAGGACTATTTTTATATCTGTCAGTTCTTGCTCTTATTGGTTGGAGTGTGTTGAAATGACGAGCTGCACGTGTAGGTCTAGGGGCGTCTGGTGGAAGTAAGTTTCTGTGTCGTGGGTGAACAAGCAGCTTAGATGCAAACTGTTTGAGTGTGTTGTAGTGGTGGGTTGAAAGTGCGCGCGCGCGCGCGTGCGTGCGTGCGTGCGTGCGTGCGTGCGTGCGTGCGTGTGTGTGTGTGTGTGTGTGTGTGTGTGTGTGTGTGAGAGAGAGAGAGAGATAGAGAGATTAACACACACTGTACCGGTAAGCGAGTGTTTCCTACTACACAGCAATTGCTAATATCCTGTAGTCCCTTCACCGATACCACACACGTAGACATTACCGGTACATTAGGAGGCACCGGCCATTGGCCGGAACATTTTTATACCGAAAATTTACAAATTTATATTGATGAGGGGTCTTGGGGGTATTTTTGTAAAGCTTGATGGAGGTCTAGGGAAAAAACTCAAAAAATATATAAATAAAGAAAACGACCAAAATATACCCTATCCTAGTGATTATATTCAGAAATAGGTAAGTAGTGTTGAGGCTGTGAAGGCCAGACCCAACCTCTGAGCATGCCTGTATGACTTCCAATGTGGCAGTGTAGACAAAGGTATGCCAACAGTTGACATTATAACACGTTCGTTCCATTAGTTTGGCAAATTTTAAGCCATTTCGCCCAATTTCTGTCAATTTGAAGACCTTCGTGCCATTTAGGTGTCGATTTTTTCATGGCGAGCTATAGCGAGCCTGAAATTTAGGAGGAACCGGCCTTCGGCCGGGAAATTTTTCTACCGAAAAATGTACCGTACACATTTATATCGAAGGGGGGTCTTGGGGGTATTTTTAAAAAGCTTGATGAAGGTCTAGGGAAGAAACTATATAACTAATATATAAATAAAGAAAACGACCAAAATATAAACCCTATGCTAGTGATTATATCCATAGATAGCTAAGTACTTGAGGATGTGAAGGCGAGACCCAACCTCTGAGCGTGCCTGTATGACTCCCAATGTGGCAGTATAGACAAGGGTATGCCAACAGTGCCAACAACAACACCACCACCACCACCATGACAGTCCCCCCTCCCCCCTCCCCCTTATGTATGGCACGTCAAGGTATGGGGGTGTGTGACATGTGTGAGCCTAGCAACCAACCTACTGTACACCACCACCACCACCACACCCTTAAGGGGAGATGGCCGTATTTATTGGCTCATTTATATATATTTTATAATAATTTTAGTTTCCTCCCTAGACCTCCATCAAGCTTAAAAAAAACACGCTAAGACCCTCCTTCAAGATAAATGTTTACATTTGTCGATAGAACAATGTCTCGGCCAAAGGCCGGTTCCTCTTAAATGACAGGCTTGATATCGCTCGCCAGGAAAAAATGGACACCTAAATTACACGAAAATTCTTAATATTGACAAAGAAATGGGGGGGAAGGTCTTCAAATCGCCAAACTAATGAGCCGAACGTCATCAAATCTGAAAACTAATGTGGCTAAACATGAGGAAGAAGAGGGCCCAGAAAAGCGACCCATCTCCCCTTAATGGTACAGCTGGTCATCATCACTCACACTACGGTACCGTACATCAAAATATTTCTGTTAATGTATATTCTCTCAGACATTATTTATTATACATATATATGACACATTTTATACATATATATGACAACTGCTCAGCATGATTGATGATGAAACATATATTCTTAACTTTACATAGTGGCATAAAGGTACCGGTACTGTATTATTACACCAGCAAGACTGATACTGAAGGAAAGTTCACAAGGTGACAAGACGGCAGAGCGAACAAGGGGCTAAACATGTGTATACGGTATGACCAATGGACATAGTACAGCTGTGAAGAGCGGGTTATAGTCCTACTAGATTTGCGGTACCGTACTCGGTACTAAGATTTACCAGAAAACTGGTACCTGGACCGGTAGCTCAGGATCCACCTCCAAATGTTGTCATTGGTATTGCATCACAGGAAGGTGCCAGTATGATATACTACCTCGGTAATATATAATTGAGAAATTGGAAGAACCAAGCTATTTAGTGAGGGTTAGGAATGTAGAGATGGAGTGCAGATATGTGGCTCTCCCCAAGATGAAATGTTGGGTAAATGTGACATGCTTGTGAAAACTGGACAGTAAACGTACTTTAAAATAGATTGGAAAGTACTGCAAAAAAATATGAAGATAGCACGGTTATGACAGAGGGAGATCAATGAAGATATTGATTAAGGTCGCGGGATATCTCACACCTGAAGACCTTTTTTTCAGTTTCATAAAGTGAGAATTATCTTTCACACACACGAAAACACGCATAAAATCTCACTATCTAACTTTCGCGCAAACACACACACACACACACACACACACACACACACACACACACACACACACACACACACACACACACCTTGCCTTTGCCTTTATTGACTTCAGGAAAGCATTTGACCTTGTTGACCACACCATCATCATCAACAAGGCCATAAAGTTGGGGCTACATCCTACCCTGGTTGCGTGGTTGACCGACTTCCTTAGTGACAGACGACAAGCAGTGCGATACCAAGGCTTCATCTCAACCTTCCTAGACATCAAATGTGGAGTCCCACAGGGCACAAAGATGGGGCCTCTATTGTTCCTCATCTTGATTAATGATGCCCTAAAGGACACCCCATTCCACTGGAAGTACGTGGATGACTCGACAGTCGGCATTACTGTCGATAACACCTCCCCTAAGTATGACCCCCTACAAGACATCCTCAACCGTCTTCAAGCCTGGACCACAGACAATCATGTGACTATCAATCATGACAAGACAGTGGTCATGCACATCAACACCTCCGTTACCGACGTTCCTCCACCCCCTGTCACAATTGGTCCTCATCCCCTTCAGCTTGTTGAGTCCACCAAACTCCTCGGAATCACTGTGGACAACAAACTGAACTGGAAGAAACATGTAACTACCACAGTCAGGACTGCCACATACAAGTTGTTTATGCTAAGGCGGTTGAGATCCCTGGGGGCGCCGGAGAATGAGCTGAAGAGTATATATAACACCTTCATACTCCCTAAGCTCACCTACGCCTCTCCCGCCTGGTCCTCCTCTCTAACCCTGACACAACAATGTCAATTGGAGAGAGTGCAGAGGAGGGCATGCAGGATCATCCTGGGTGGCACATATCCAGGGTACGAGGAAGCTCTCACCACCCTTAGCATACCTGCACTTTCAACCCACCACTACAACACACTCAAACAGTTTGCATCTAAGCTGCTTGTTCACCCATGACACAGAAACTTACTTCCACCAGACGCCCCTAGACCAACACGTGCAGCTCGTCACTTCAACACACTCCATCCAATAAGAGCAAGAACTGACAGATATAAAAAGTCCTATCCCAACCATTGTTAATATTATTAATAATGTGTAATAACGGCCTGTCACACCATATATAGGCGCCCACCTTTAATAATGTATGCATAAGTGTGTGTGCGTGTGTGTATTAGAATATAATTATGTATGTATTTGCTTGAGTTTGTTTATGTATATGTGTATACAGTATATGTATATGTGTATATACTGTATGTATATGTGTATCTATGTATGTACAGTATATGTGTATGTATGTGTGCGTATATGTGTATGTACCGGTATGTATGCGTTATTTATGTATATATATATGTGTCTATAGTGTATACTGTTTGTGGTTCGAGCCCGGCTGAGAATATCAGGTGGATAAGAGAAGAGCATATATGCATGTAATGTGCATATATTTATGTATATGTGTGTATGTGCTGTCAATGGTTCGAGCCCGGCTGAGAATATAAGGTATATAATATATATATGTACTGTATGTGTATTTGTATAATCATATGCACATATGTATGTAAATATACGTACATATGAGCGAGAACATATTGCTCACTAGCGCAACTTCTTATTATAAATCTATGCATAAGCATTATCTATTATTAAGTGTTCGTGTATCTTCATCCATGTATTTCCACCCTTAACAATAGAATGCCCAGCTTTTCCACATTTCGTCTTCTATCACACACGCACACACACACGAACGAACACACACACACACACCTACACTAAAGAATGTCCTATATACTACAATTCCCCCAAGCTGTCTCTACTGTTTTTTATATCCTTGTTTTGTTCTCTACCGAGGATTAACCTCCCATTGTAGTAGGCTTTACCTGACTCTACCTGTACGGACTTATAGGCCGCTCCCTCTTTACCCTTTTCAACTCCTCACCTGACCCTACCAAAACAGTTTTTGTATGTATGTATGTTTGTGTGCATACGTGAGCGTTTGTGTATACGGGCATGTGCACACTTACTGCATGTTCTTATGTTCTTATATATGTATGTATATGTATGCGTATGTATGTGTGTACGTACGTGTATATATGTATGTTCTGTATATGAGTAAGTAAAATAAATGTGTATATGTACTGTATATCACTTACTCTCATGGTTAATTTATGATAATTTGTATTTTGCACCTGCATCATTATTGTATTTTTTTTTTTTTGGTAAACTGAGCTTACCATCTTCATATTTGTACATCTCATGTTCATCCACTAAATTGTAAAATGTGTATTTTCAGCTCATGAGGCTGCCATTCTTTAATAAACCGTTTATTATTATTATTATTATAATTATTACACACACACACACCTCCCCGTGGCGTAACTGATAGCGCACAACCAGAAGGTCCCGGGTTCGAGACCCGGGCGGGGAAGAGACATTTGGGCAAGTCTCCTAACGGTGTAGCCTCTGTTCACCTAGCAGTATAAATAGGAACCTGGTATAAGTGGACGAAGTTGTGACGTCCCATCTGGGGTTGGTGATCGGTTACAAGGTGAGATGGGTATCGCAATAGTCAACCCAAGCTACTGGTCAACCTAAGCCTTCGGGTGAGACTGGTACCGTAGTGAGAATGGTACCGTACAGATTAACCCTAAGCCTTCGTTTCCAGATGTCGCCAATTGGCTAAAATACAGACTACACACACATCCACAGCCATTCCAACGATACATAAACACGTAACATGCATTTCACGCAATACATTCCCAGTTAAGGAGGCGCGATAATAATGAGCTTAGCTCGCATTGCGTGGATTCCCCTTGACAAACAAGTAAGTGAGTAACACTCTTGCTCCCTGACAGCCCACCATGACGCTCCTCTCAGACCATTTTATTGTCCAATGTCATCCGTATTTTTAACTCTTGGGCAAGGAAAAACAGACTCTCCCCCCTGGCTGTCAAATGAAAATAGCTGAACGGTATTGGCTGAATATCATGATGGGCTTTACTCGTCAATTATTAAAGGTGTTGTACACAAATAGGAGAAATTTTAATTATGCATACGGTAATAACTGTCCATAAATTGGTGGTATTTATTGTTTACGGTGTGCTAAATAGAATGCCTGAAATATTTTAAGAGTGTGTGTGTGTGTGTGTGTGTGTGTGTGTGTGTGTGTGTGTGTGTGTGTGTGTGTGTATGTGTGTGTGTGTGTGTGTGTGTGTGTGTGTGCGCGCGTGCGTGCGTGCGTGCGTGCGTGCGTGCGTGTGTATGTGTGTACGTTTCTGGTGTGTGGTTTTCTTCTAGGCTTTTAACCTATGTAATGCTTTAATAAAAACCGCTAACATCAGTCTTCAAAATTGATGATTACTCTTTGTAGCTATTATGACTCAAAATATAATTATTCCCCAATACATGTTCATGTTCGACAGACAGTAAATCCTATATATTTTATATACTGGCATCATTATAGATTAAATGTAATGTGTTCCTTTATAGTATATTACCAACATATATTACATTACAATATAACCTCATAATCATAAATATGCTGCATTAACCCCTTCTGTACCGGCGACGTATTTAAAGTTTATTCTAGCTATATTTACACGATTTAGTGCAGTTTAAGAAGGATCTGTGGTAGTAAATATGGTTAAGTGAGATAGTTCGAAGCCTGTTAATTGCTGGAGGCCCTTTTAAGCTGAATAAAATCGTCTAATAGTAGCCAGAGTAAAGTTAAAAGGACGGCACTGGTACAGCAAGGTTTAAATCACGGGTATCACGCTACATACACAGAACCTCTGTAATAACCTTTCGATAACTAATGATGATGATGATGATGATGATAATGATGATGATAGAGCTTCAGGGCCTGTTTATAAAGACGCCACCACGAGGCATTTTTTTCATTTTATTTTGGGTATTATAATTATTAGATCATCCACCTTAGGATGAATGTGTGTGAATTAAAGGGTCAATTTAGACTATACATACTCTATTTATAGAGATCCTTCCTATGCTGTATAATATCACCTAATGACAACCAGAATACAATGTGAAACAGCATAATAGGTACAGTACTCAAGGGGTTAACACTAGCTGATCCAACCTCGCGTGGGTTATTATGATACTTTGTGTAATTATTTTGTTCTCTCTCTCTCTCTCTCTCTCTCTCTCTCTCTCTCTCTCTCTCTCTCTCTCTCTCTCTCTCTCTCTCTCTCTCTCTCTCTCTCTCTCTATTTATCTATCGAGCTATCTCTCTCTCTCTCTCTCTCTCTATGTTCCCGAGCCTCCTCCTCTACTGACAGAGCTCATACGTTTGAGCCACACCTCATAAAGTGTTTTCACTGACAGGATGCACATTAGTCGTGTAGTCCCTGGTGTTCCCTCTTACATCACTCTCAGCAACTGTGTGTGCGCGCGTGTGTGTGTGTGTGTGTGTGTGTGTGTGTGTGTGTGTGTGTGTGTGTGTGTGCGTGTGTGTGCGTGTGTGTGTTGTGTGTTATGTATGTGTGTGTGTGTTGTGTGTGTGTGTGTGTGTGTGTGTGTGTGTGTGGTGTGTGTGTGTGTGTGTGTGTGTGCGTGTGTGTGTGTGTGTGTGTGTGTGTGTGTGTGTGTGTGTGTGTGTGTGTGTGTGTGTGTGTGTGTGTGTGTGTGTTTTCCTGCGCTTCTTCCTTTAATACCAGGCCATGAGTTTTACCCACACGTCATGAAGATTTGCCGCTGACAGGAGAAATATTTGTCGTGTAGCGTCTGGTATTGCTTCCTACATCACTCTCGACTCAACTGTCAAGTAAGTGTGTGTGTGTGCGCGCGCGAAAACTTCATGGTCATTCTTTTATATTTCACATCTACAATGTTTAATGTTGGCAAGACACAATAACCCTCGATTTAGAAATGCACAACGGGATGACACTGATATTGACAAAACAATCAGGAAATTCGCAATTCCTGTCTCCAGACGCTTAACGGTACGGTAATTAGTAATTTATTTAATTTGTCTTACATGATCTATAATGAATAACTACCGGTAACTTATGTTTATAACCAATGCCCCATCTTGGCATGGTAGTACATAACGCGGTATCCTAACTATCGTTACGGGTGAGGTATATATTTAACACTCTAAAGGCGTTACAATCTATAATGGTGAAGTGACAGAAGCTCTTGTCAGGCAATTATACTCAACAGTCGTATTCTACGTCTATAATCACGACTTTGACTTCTGGTATGTCTCTTATTTTACCATATATATATATATATATATATATATATATATATATATATATATATATATATACAGTATATAACATAACAATCGGTTTATTTCAAGCCGGTAGTCAATGAGGCTGAAAATACACACGCGTAACCTGAATCTTATCCTAAGGGATCAATAGACTGATCCTGGCTGCTAACGAGCGGGCCTACATATCCCCGTGGGAGTAGGACATGGGCAGGAAACTGTGTGGGTCCCCCAAATATATACAGTATGTGTAACACGTGGGAGTCGCTTAAAGGGGGTAGTGTATATTTGTTGGTCCATTTATTTATATATGTATTCATCAGTGTCTTCGCTAGACTTCCATCAAGCATAAAAAACACCCCCTAGACCCTCTTTCTGGATAATGTACATTTTTCGGTAGAAAAATGTCCCGGCCAAATCTACTTATCTATAGCCATCATCATCATCATCATAGGCTGATTCCTCCTAAAATTACAGGCTCAATATCACTCGCCAGGAAAAAAATCGCTATCTAAATGGCATAACAGGTCAGAAAATACCAAATTAATGGAGCGAACGTCTTAAAATATCAAAAGAATAAAGGCTAAATATGAGGGAGAAGGGGGTCCACAGAAGCACCGACCTCCCCCTTAACCTATAGAACAGGGGCGTGACAGACATTCTCCTCAGGTACAGTCAGGTACAGATGGTGGGCCGGTTTTATGGACCTCATGTTTAGCCCCATTAGTTTTCAGATGTTATGATGTTTGCCCCATTAGTTAGTCGATTTTAAGACCTTTCGCCCCATTTCTTCGTCAATATTTAGACCTTTCGTGCTATTTAGGTGTCGATTTTTTCCCTGGCGAACGATAGTGAGCCTGTAATGTTGGAAGAACCGACCTTCGCTATCGCTCGCCAGGATACAATCGACACTTAAATGTTACGAAAGGTCTTGCTATTGATATAGAAATGGGACGAAAGGTTTTAAAATCAACAAACTAATGGGGCGAACGTCTTATAATCTGAAAACTAATGGGGCTAAACATGAGGAATAAGGGGGACCAGAAAAACGACCCTTAAGTACCGGTACATTCAACAACCAATACCGGTACCATGTTATACGGTACATTCAACAACCAATACCGGTACCATGTTATACGGTACATTCAACAACCAATACCGGTACCATGTTATACGGTACATTCAACAACCAATACCGGTACCATGTTATACGGTACATTCAACAACCAATACCGGTACCATGTTATACGGTACATTCAACAACCAATACCGGTACCATGTTATACGGTACATTCAACAACCAATACCGGTACCATGTTATACGGTACATTCAACAACCAATACCGGTACCATGTTATACGGTACATTAGATGGCAGATAGCGGTGTCTTATTAATATCAATCTATATAAAATTACATCCATCAATTAGTTTCCTTTAAATATACTTGCTTCCTGAAAATTATTTAATCGTACAGGTCGGGGGCATAAAACCGCTTCTAGGTTCTATATTTCCAATCGTTTCTAATTTAATTCAAGTTCGGAAAATTGTACTAAGTTACAGTAGACTAGTTAAGGTTATGCTAGGTTGACTTATACAGATTTGGCTGTACCGCTAACATAGTCGTGGACAGGAATTTCTGCATATTTTTTGGAAGCGCCATTATGGTACACTGGTGAACTATTTTGGAATAAATATTTGAACTCTCAAACTACTCTGATTTATTAGTTACCGGTAGCCTATTATTGCTGACCGTGTTGTACCGGTATATATTATGATGTTTGAAGTGTTCCTGAGCACAACTGTACGACAGGTTAAATACAGTAAACTCCCGGGCAGGGCGGGCTTGGCAGGGTGGTGAGGCCTCTTGGCTAGCTATACTGGGCGGGGTGGGCGGCCAGGGCTATAATGGGCGGGGTGGGCGGCCAGGGCTATAATGGGGGGCCTGAGCCACTATTAATGGCTGGCGGGCTGAGTGGCTAGGTAACCGAGCTGCTGGGACAGTCACCAGTTTTTATACTGTACGTAAAGTGTGAACAAAGGGCAAATTATGTTGCCTAATGGGATTGTCCTCCCGGGGAGAGCTGAACAGTTAGATAAATTCAATGTGAATTTGAAACAAAATGTTTGGACACACATTGTCTGAAGGAGTTTATGTCACACCAAATATATAATATAGGGAATACGTCTACAGGGTTTTGTTTCCGGTTAAAGCTCTAGGATCCAAGTCTTCCCATCCCAAACAACTGTTGGCATGATTTACCTCAGCCATGAATCAAGTAGTCTTTCCCAGGGTCTCCACTCGGGATTGTCATTCACAAAAACCACATCATGATCAGAGTCAACTTCAGAGAGACGAACAAAATATAGACAAAGGCAGCGCTAACGAACCATTCAAGCGTCATGTACTGATGTGCTATGCTAAAGTCATAACAACAGTACCGGGTATCTCACTATCCTGCGATAACATTCAGTACAGATCCCTGCTAAGCGTCCATATGTTGCTACCATAGACTATACAGAACAGGCAGTACCAATAACTTGAAGATCCATTAAGTTCTTTGTTCTTCTACATATACTGTATACCGACTGTGTCATAAACTTTCATTGCGAGTTCATACACTTAAATGTTAGGCCAAGGCAAACGCTAAGTGAATTAGTCAAGTCCTCAATGTCATCGACACATGCATGAACATGGCATACAGCTGATTTACTTTTAAAGTCACCAAATGCTCGAGTTTAGGAAGTTAGTCCAACATAATTTTAGACCCAGTAGTTCCCATCCTTCCACAAAGCAAGAGTAATAATTGAAAGTATTGTGTTAAAAGAAGCATACCGGTACCGTATCCCATAACAGTTCGTTTAATTTCATGTAATATTGGGATAGGCTCAAGGAATAACTTTTCACAGAAAGAAAACAACAATATTTAATTATGTACACATGGGAAATAACTGAAGGAATTATGCCCAACCTGCTCACCATAGTAACATAGACATGAAATAACAGGGACGATAGGAAATGTAACATTCCACCCCTAAAGTATATGGGAGCTCTGAGCATATTGGTGGACTCCAAGGTAGGGTTGGAAGAGGCAAGGGTGGACGGGACGGGGAAGGGGTAGAAGAGAAGGGACAGGGGGTGAAAAGGGTAAGAATGAAAGAGGCAGTGATGGAAATTGGACAATGGATAATGGAAGGGGAAGGGATGGAAGGGGCAGGGCGGGAAAAGTTCATCAAGGCAGTACAGGTAGGCAATGTAAGAGGGGCAGGGGTAGACAGTAAATAAAAGAGATAGAAAACACGGTTAAGGGAGCCTACCTCGCTTTGTTTTCTTTTTTTTTCTCTCTCTCTCTTTGGCTTTTATCCATTCGGCCCCATTCAGCATACTGTTTTAAGACGTTTATCCCCATCCAGGTGTCAATATTTTCCTGGCGAGCGGTAGCGAGCCAGCATATATATTTTGTTGTTTTGACAGCAAGCTAAATTTACATTTTTTGATAGAAAAATTTCTCCGGCGAAGCCGGATTTCTCCATACAATGCTGTCTCGCTATCGTTCGCCAGGAAGAAATCGACACTTGGATGGGGATAAACGTCTTAAAACAGTTGGCTGAATGGGGCCGAATAGATACAAGCCAGAGAAAGAGAGAAAAGGAGCGAAAGAGAAAAAAAGCCGGTGACGCCCCTTAAGGGTGGAAGGATGCGGCATGGGGCAGGGCGGGACAATCTCACTAAGTCCTGTAGTCTATGTGAGAGGCCAGGAAATATACAGTAAATATAAGAGACAGACAACACACACACACACACACGCCCCGTACCCCAGTGGCCTGAAATACACTGTCTGGGCCACACGAGTCACAAGCCTCTCTCTCTCTCTCTCCCTCACGCGACACGATATAAACCACAAACAAACCCAAACACTCTCACACCCTCGCCGCCCTTGAGGGGAGATGGGTCGTTTTTCTGGTCCCCCTTCTCCCTTACGTTTAGCCCCATTAGTTTTCAGATTGTAAGGCGTTTTTTCCATTAGTCTGGCGATTTTAAGACCTTTCACCCCATTTGTTGTCAATATTAGGACCTTTCGAGCCATTTAGGTGTCAATTTTTTCCTGGCGATCGATAGTGAGCCTAGCCTATATTTTTATGAGGAACCGGCCTTCAGCCGGGACATTTTTCTACCGAAAAATGTAAAAATTTATCTCGAAGGAGGTCTAGAGGGTGTTTTTTAAGCTTGATGGAGGTCTATGGATGAAACTAGGAAAATAATAAAAAATATATATAAAAAGGCAAATATGTACGCCCATCCCCCCTTCATACTACACTTCTAAAGGGAGAGTTAATGTATACCCAAACACTTTCAAACCAAAAACCCTATGTATATACAGTAAGGGGAGACTTAATAAAAACCCTATGTATATACAGTAAGGGGAGACTTAATAAAAACCCTATGTATATACAGTAAGGGGAGACTTAATAAAAACCCTATGTATATACAGTAAGGGGAGACTTAATAAAAACCCTATGTATATACAGTAAGGGGAGACTTAATAAAAAACCCTATGTATATACAGTAAGGGGAGACTTAATAAAAACCCTATGTATATACAGTAAGGGGAGACTTAATAAAAACCCTATGTATATACAGTAAGGGGAGACTTAATAAAAACCCTATGTATATACAGTAAGGGGAGACTTAATAAAAACCGTATGTATATACAGTAAGGGGAGACTTAATAAAAACCCTATGTATATACAGTAAGGGGAGACTTAATAAAAACCCTATGTATATACAGTAAGGGGAGACTTAATAAAAACCCTATGTATATACAGTAAGGGGAGACTTAATAAAAACCCTATGTATATACAGTAAGGGGAGACTTAATAAAAACCCTATGTATATACAGTAAGGGGAGACTTAATAAAAACCCTATGTATATACAGTAAGGGGAGACTTAATAAAAACCCTATGTATATACAGTAAGGGGAGACTTAATAAAAACCCTATGTATATACAGTAAGGGGAGACTTAATAAAAAACCCAAACCCTTTCTCACCATATGCTATACTTCTATGGGGAGACTTAATTTTAACCCAAACAAGCTCGCCGTTCACACCATCACCATCGACACTATTGGATTGAAACAAAAACACTTTCACTCCCTCACCATCAGCAGTATACATCAACCCAAACACCTTCACACCCTCACCATCAACACTATACATAGGGGGCGGGTGCCCAACCCCGAAAGGGGTTGAAATAGGGGAGCTATCCCCCCGCCAAAGGCGGCTTTCTAGGGCCTTTCCTAGCTGATGCTGAGAGGATTGGGTTCTAGTCATGTGGTGATGGGCTGGTCTATCAGAGTGAGAACTGAGCGATCTCTGCCATACCCATAGCTTACTCTGACTGTTCCTTTTACTTATATATTTTCTAGATCTCAAGTGACGGCGTCTCTTCCGTGGATTGACCTCCCAATCTACCAAGATTGGAAGCCAAAGCGTCACATTTTTTTCCTTTGCCCCTCAGCTTTCTCTTCATAATTGCTGAGGGGCACAGGGCCCTGGGTGTGGCTTTGGGGTTTCCCGGGCGTTTCTGTCGCCCTCCTCAGCTCCCCGCCATGGAGTGGCTTCGGTCACCCATGCTTTATTGTGGTCGGCTGGGAGGGTTCTGTGGGGGCGCTCGGTTATGGCCTTGGTCTTGCTCGGGGCCTTGGGGCTGTTCGGCCAGGCAGCTTGGGGAACAACAACACTATACATAGGGTTTTGTTTCCGGTTAAAGCTCTAGGATCCAAGTCTTCCCATCCCAAACAACTTTTGGCATGATTTACCTCAGCCATGAATCAAGTAGTCTTTCCCAGGGTCTCCACTCGGGATTGTCATTCACAAAAACCACAGCATGATCAGAGTCAACTTCAGAGAGACGAACAAAATATAGACAAAGTCAGCGCTAACGAACCATTCAAGCGTCATGTACTGATGTGCTATGCTAAAATCATAACAAAATATAGACAAAGTCAGCGCTAACGATACCATACCATACAAACATACAAACAATAAGTACCGTACTGTACTACGGTATATCAGGAATACGGCAAGTTAGCCTAGCCCTAGAGCCTAGATGATACTGAAATGTGGTGCAATGTTACCCAAGAGTTTATTTAAAATATCTCAAAATGCTTAAAATCTGTAGTTTATAATACAATACCGGCATCAAAAATATAATATAGATATATACCCAGACATTTAAAGTGTATGTGTGAATTTGTGTGTGTGCGTGTGTGTGTGCGTGCGTGTGCGTGCGTGCGCGTGCGTGTGTGTGTGTGTTAATACCTATGCTTGAAGGAGCACGGTCGGGTAACTTATGTGCTTATCGACTATGTATACCGGTACTGCCATCACTAAAGCATTAGTCTTAGCAACCACACCCAACTTGGGCTACGTGAACCAGCTGTGTATGTAAATGAGTCACACCTCCACACTGCCACACACACCGATCGTTAATAAGGAGAACTTTTACTAAATTTTCTATAAAGGCCGCCATCTTGCATAGCTTACCTTGCTCTGTGAACCAGCATAGGGCTTGACTGTCACTAGAAATAAATACTAACCCCTCCCCTCCCTTACTTAAGTTTAATCCCTTCAGTACATGACGGTTACCGTATTTTCTTTATTCTGGCTAACAACAGACGATATTGTTTACTTTCAATACCGGTATATCTAATGGAGTTGCAATAATATCTGCATTGTTTTGAACCCTGTGAGTCTGAGATTACTTCCCTCGAGTTGAACATGATCATCCAGGGGAAGACAGTAGCCTACAGGTATAAACCAACGAATGAGTCAAAGGAATGAAGGTGTTAATTAGCCAAGTAACACATAACTACCGGTATCGGTATTTACTTATTAATACAATATGCTACACATTTAATGACAAAAACACATCATACAAATTAATCTATATAACCTACATAACGCAGTCGCAGCGATCGAGTGGAGAGCACGCTCATGTGTGAATCTGCTTGACCTGAGTTCGATCCCAGCCAAGGCGAACATTTAGTGGGTGTGGTAGTACGTTCTAGCATGTTTCACATGTTCGCACCCAGTCGGGGGACACATCGACGACGTATACAGACTAATAATACACACAACAAAGCCACTCCAACAGCTTCCTCTCTCTCCAACACTCCTTCTCCCCTCTCTACACTCTTCAGTAAAAAGGAAAGTAGAAAGTAGCTACGAGGTGCCGTTGTAAAGGCTTATCCCTCAATACCTTCACCTGACCTGACCCTGATACAAATACCATTCTCAATTTTATTTTAATTATCATGAAACAAAGGATACGAATTTCCCTGAACGTATATACGCCAAGCAGTAGGGCATGACATTCTAAGGCTGTGTAGGCTACTTAGCAGGTGGGAAGGGGAGTTGCCGGGTCCAATATGGAGAGAATATTAAGATAGATAGGCCTACCCGGTAGATAGATGGATTAGATTAGATTAGATTAGATTATATTAGATTAGATTAGATTAGATTAGATTCTCTCTCATTCTCTCTCTCTCTCTCTCTCTCTCTCTCTCTCTCTCTCTCTCTCTCTCTCTCTCTCTCTCTCTCTCTCTCTCTCTCTCTCTCTCTCTCTCTCTCGATAAATGTCAGGTGCTGCAGGTTGGTAGCAGAAATATGAAATACAAATACGAAATGAATGGCAAACAAATAAAAACCGCAACGGTAGTAAAAGACCTAGGGGTACTAATATCTGAAAACCTAAAAACTTCCGACCAATGTATAGCAGCTGCAAATAAGGCAAACATAGCATTGGGCTTTATTAAACGAAAATTTACATATAAACATGAGAACGTAATAGTGCCACTGTTCAAAAGTATGGTGAGGCCCCACCTTGAATATGGTGTGCAGTTCTGGTCACCTTATCTGATCAAGGACATTGTAAGACTCGAGTCAGTACAGCGTAGAGCGACGAAGATGATACCCTCATTAAGAAATAAATCATATGAAGAAAGACTTAAACGATTGAACCTGTTCTCATTAAAAATGAGGAGGTTGAGGGGTCAGCCTATTGAGTGCTTTAAGATACTAAAAGGTTTCGACAAAGTCGATGTAAATGCACTATTCACATTAAACAATACTAATCAAACTCGCGGAAATGGAATGAAATTAAAAACCAAAAAGGCAAACCTAGATGTCACAAAGAGTTTCTTCACCTACAGTGTGGCGACAGAGTGGAATAAACTACCAGCGAGAGTGGTGGAGAGCGACACAATAAACGCTTTCAAGGCAAGGTTTGACCTCTATCTACAGAGGGCTGGGGTGATATGAAAAAAAAAAAAAAAAAAAAAAAAAATGTATGTATGTATGTGTATGTGTGTGCACTGTACAGTATGTATATATATACTGTATATATATATGTATGTATGTATGTATGTGTATATGTGTATATATGTGTGTATATGTATATATATATACAGTATATATATATATAGTTTGTAAGGCCAGACTGCCTAGTATGCCTAGACCACACAGACCTTGAGGTCTGTGTGGTCTGTGTATCTATGTAGCTCTATGTAGCTCTATCTCTCTCTCATATGATCGGCCACCCATACAGCTCGTCCCCAACCAACCAAGCTGGCGTAGATACCTGAGTAAACAACCTATACAGGTATATTGTATATTATACGCCATTACCACACCAGAGGTATTTCCTTCGCTCACAGTAAACATTCATACTGTAAACAAATAGGGGTTTAAAGATGATCTGGAAAGGGAACGCAAAGTTTTCATAATGATTTACCTTTTAAACTGTAACAGTGTAATGGAATATTCGTTGTAAGTAAACCCATCTAATATTTAATACGAAGATGTAACACTATCAATATATATAGGCTACCCATCATTACAATTTACGTTGTATAGTCTACTCGGACTGATGTTTTTCAGTGTCAAACTATAAAACCTTCCAATCAGATGACAAATATATTCCATCCTACCTACTTCCTGACGATTTTATTCTTTTACCGTAGTCTAATGCCGTTATTTTGCATTATATTTTAACTATTAGACGATTATATTCGGCTTAGGAATACTCTCTTGGAATCGAACTGGTAAAAAGCTATCTCCATTAACCCTTTGACTACTAGGACCTTCCTAAACTTAATTAAATTGTCAAATACCAGTCAGAACAAAATGTAAGAGACTGTCATGGATTCCTGAGGGGGATAATCAATATATATAGGACATGTCTAAGTTACAGGGGTTACTTGGCATGGCCTTTACCCTTTCATCCATTGACGTCCTCTAAGCATTTATAGACAGTCTTCAATTAACGTCTCCTCGTTTAAAGTTGATTCAATATTTGTACCGACATGTTCATTAATTAGGTACTAAAATTAACTTACAATTGATATGTTCCACAATTAACAATAAATGTACCGTTAGTTCATAATAGCAAAAAGAAAAGGTAGGCCTACCGGTATGGGAATATAATAAATTTCGTATTTTCAGAAACGTATATACAGCTTCAAGTGAATAATTACTGCAAGAACTAAGCTAGCTAAACAAAATACAAGCCCCCCCCCCCCCCTCCCCCCTCTCCCCGGGAAAAAATAAATATAAAAATAAACGTTCTCTCAGGCCACCTTGCATCACTCCCAGCTGCCAATAAAAACAGTCCGCGTGCCAATGGTCACCTGAGATCACGCACGTACAGTCGCACTAATAAGTGATGTTTCGGCACCAAGTTTGTTTTGATCAATACTGTAATTGGTATCAGCAATATCTAAACTTCATTTCTTCCTATCAAGTGAAATATGCAAACATGTTCCTGCACTTACCCACCCTATTCAACATTTGACAGACATTAATGCAGCACAGAGAAAGCCAAACGTAAAGACAGCTGGGACATGACTTATTAGCGCGACCGTACACTTATACTGATACACCCACTTTATACTGCAGGAGGATGCTCTCAGGCGGCATGGCGTGCGGGGGTTGTGGTGAAAAAACATCAATTCAACTCACTTTAACACTTAAAGAGCGGGGCCCGACTTAAGTCCGTATCTAAAAAGCAGCAAGTTAGGAGCATTATTAAGACTTTCAAAGGGTTAAAATAGAGTGCAAATGGCCGGGAGAGCAGCAGGCCACACGGCCGACACCCAGGGCTTACCGCCGCCCACTGACTCACGCTCCCTCTGTTCTCGAGAGGCCAGCAGTGTAGCCAGTAGTGAGTGTAGCTGGAAAGAAAATGCCGCTATACGCTAAACTCCCATGTTGGTGGTACCACTGCATCAAAACGACGAGTGCTACGTAGCTCGTTCTGGTCTCATTTTGAAGCTTGTAGCGCCTAGTTTTTTGCTGAATAAATTTTTTTTCATGCAGATACTTGATTGATCATTCAGGAGGGCCTGAATATGCCCAAAATAGCCCAAAACCCCCCGCTAGAAGAGGGTTAAAAAAGAAACACACACACACACACCTGTGGTTCCTGTGGTGAGTAGTTTCAGGCAACAGTTGCTGCCCGTGGCCACGCTGATGCGCCGCCACTAGTATAACCCGTCTGCTCGTCTCTTCGCCATCTGGTCTATGATGCTGTTGCTGGCAGCGCAGAGGTGGTAATGTGGCAGCTTGGGTTGATCGGGTATTGTTTTTCTTTGAGCATCTTGACTCTTATACTTGCTCTGGGGTATATCCTTTCAATATGGCAGAGCGGACCCCGTCGTTGGTGGATGCTAAACCGTATATTCAAATTATTTACAGATTTTTCGGTCAATATTTTGTAGATGTATAATATAGAGTACCTTCCTCTACGCCTTTCTAGTGAGTAAAGGTCGAGTTCACGTAACCTTGCCCAGTAGTCTAAATGTTGGACGTCAGATATTCTATCGGTGAAAGATCGTTGTACTGTTTCAAGTGACTGCTTCTCTCCTGCTCGCCACGGACTCCACAGCTGACAACAATACTCTAGCAATGGTATCACGAGTGACTTGTATAACGTCAGCATAGGAAGCCTTTCACGTGTCCGGAAAGTGCGAAGGATCCAGCCAGCCTGGCTTCGTGCCTTCTTTACCACATTTTGTATAATTATGTTGGGTAAAGTTTTCGTCACAACTGAGGGTAATTCCTAGGTCTCTTATATACTCCTTGGTATCTATATGTGAACCGTCCGGTGCTGCAAACGTGTGTGCATTGTAGTTGATTCCCTCTGAACTGTAATGTATATGCTCAAATTTGTTGTCGTTGAAGGACATGTTATTACGAGTAAAGTGATGCCAGATCAGTTTGTAGTTGTTCGGCATCAGATACTGAAGAAACTTCCTTCAGTACCCTGGTGTCATCGGCAAAAGAAGCTACAGACGAGTGTAAGACGTGTCTGTTGATGTCGGAGATGTGGATCAGAATTAGCAGAGGTCCAAGGACTGATCCCTGTGGCGCCCCACTGTTGACCACCGACGGCCGAGACACTGCACCACCAGCCGCTACACACTGCTCCCTGTCAGTAAGAAACAAGTGCAGCCACATCCCGAGCTTTCCAGTAATGCCCATTTGTCTTATCTTGTGTAGCAAAATTCCGTGGTCTACCTTGTCAAAGGCTTTCGCAAAATCAAGATAGACCACATCAACATTTTTGTCATATTCCAGCTTTTCTAAAATTGTTTCATAGTGGGCGAGCAGTTGGGAGAGGCATGAACGCCCAGTGCGAAAACCATGTTGGTCTTGGTTCATTTTGTTGTTTTGTTCGAGATATTGAGCCATGTTCTTAACCATTATTCTCTCCAAGACTTTAATAATGTGGGAGGTTAAGGCAACTGGTCGATAACACACACACACACACACACACACACACACACACACACACACACACACACACACACACACACACACACACACACACATGAACATAAATGTAGATCCGACAAGAACCAAAAATATTATTAAAGAGCGTTCCGTGAGTTCTAAAATAACAAATTTAAAGGTTTTCTATGCAAACGCTCGTAGCATACGCAATAAATTTTCAGATTTAGAGGAGCTAGTGTTTACAGAAAATTATGATGTGATTGGCATAACAGAATCTTGGCTCAATACAGAAGATAGAGACTTTTTAGCAGAGTATTCACTTCCCGGTTATGTAATGTTTGAGAAAAGCCGAATAAATCGAAATGGAGGTGCCGTTTTACTTTATATCAAAGAAAGTCTTAACCCTACCCTCTTGTTAAAACCTCAAATTGTGAACGTCGATGCATCTTTTGTGCTAATAAAGAATAATAAAGGTACAAAAATAATACTTGCATTAATATACAGACCTCCAGCTCAATCAGTGCAAACTGACCGAGAAATTTACGAACAAATTGCAGATGTAAGTAACTCACAAGATACCGTAATTTTTGGCGACTTTAATTTACCTGTGACCAAGTGGGGCGATACTCTTACTTCACACTCCGGACATGACTTGTATACGAACTTGCAAGAGAGTTCGCTTTATCAATTTGTTCGAACGCCAACCCGTGGTAATAACGTTCTTGACATTGTACTTGCAACAAAAGAAGAATTAATAGAGAATTTGATTGTTGGTGATGAATTCAGTAACAGCGACCATCGTACGATAACTTTCACTTTAAAGTTTACTAGTAACGAACCAAATAGTAGCATCGAAAAAGTCCCTAATTTCAAGAAAGCAAACTTCCATAAACTTAGAGCTATGTTTAAAGAAACTGACCGGAGCTTTTTAATTCACAATAACGACATAAATACATCTTGGAAGTTATTCGAAGCCACTTACCTAAAAGCAGTGCAAGACTGCATACCATCGAAAATACGGCATCCAGGCCATAATAATAAGCCCAAATGGTGGAATAAAGATATTTCAAACTGCCTGCTTGCTAAAAAATTTGCTAATGATAGATTAAAATCCTCACAAAATGACGAAGAACGGCTGAAATTTGTAGAGCTACGACGCAAAGCCAAAAAGTTAATTAAGCAAAGTAAAAAGACCTTTGAGTTACATATTGCGAATCAAAGTAAAACAAACCCGAACGAATTCTATAGTTATATCAGAAAGAAAAAAGTAGTTACTTCAACTGTTGGACCGTTAGTCAATGAAAATGGAGAATACACCAAAGACGAAGTACAAATGAGTAATGCCCTCAATACCTTCTTTGCATCAGTTTTTACAACAGAAGACCTCAGTGATATCCCTACACCATCGCCGATTCAGATTGATAATTCAGATGTTCTAAACAATATCACCGTTACAGAGAGAGAAGTATTGAATTGTTTAGATAAACTCAAGGTAAATAAAACGCCTGGACCTGATACAATCTCGCCTAGAGTTCTAAAGGAAGCTAAGGATGAGCTCTCCAAACCACTGACATTACTATTCAATAAATCCTTGCAGTCTGGAACTATGCCCGATCAGTGGAAGCTAGCCAACGTAACACCGATATTCAAAAAAGGCAGCAAATCCCTACCCAGTAACTATCGTCCAATTAGCTTAACCTCAGTTGTATGTAAAATGCTAGAAACGGTCATACGAGACAGACTCGTAAATCACTTAGAGGAAAATAACATACTTAAAGATACTCAACACGGCTTTCGTAAAAAACGTTCCTGTTTAACAAACCTCTTAGACTTCTTCCACGATACCCTTAACCTCTACGATGAGAGTAAAGCTGTAGATATTATATACCTTGATTTTCAAAAGGCCTTTGACAAAGTTCCCCACAAACGTTTACTGCTAAAACTAAAAGCGCATGGAATACAAGACGGTGTGTTGAAATGGATAGAAAATTGGCTCAGCGACAGAAAGCAAAGAGTAGTCATAAACGGTAAGGCATCTAAATGGACCAATGTAAGTAGCGGGGTACCCCAGGGATCGGTACTAGGACCAATTCTCTTTCTAATTTACATCAACGACATAGATGAGGGTCTCACCTGTACAATTTCAAAATTTGCTGACGATACAAAAATTGCAAATAGCGTACTCTCAAAAGAACAAGTTGACGATATGCAACACAATCTAGATAAATTGTCATGTTGGGCCCAAATTTGGCAAATGAGTTTCAATGCGGATAAATGTAAAGTACTACATATCGGATACCTAAATGAGAAAGCAAACTATTCGATGAATGGCACTCAGCTTAAGAATGTAAACAGAGAAACCGATCTGGGAGTAACAATATCGAGTAACCTAAAACCGAGTCAACAATGTTCAGAAGTTGTTAAGAAGGCAAACAAAATAATTGGCTTTATAGGCAGGTCATTTGAGCATAAATCCAAAGAAGTTATCCTAACCCTTTACAATTCCTTAGTCCGCCCTCTTCTGGAATACTGCGTTCAATCCTGGTGCCCTTATTACCAAAAAGATATAAACAAGCTAGAACGAGTTCAACGTAGAGTTACCAAAATGATACCTAGCCTAAAGAACAAACCATACGAAGAGCGTCTTAGAGAATTAAATCTATTTCCTTTAACCCAGCGCAGATTAAGAGGTGACTTAATTCAAGTGTTCAAAATCATCAAAGGCATCGACAATATGAACTCTAGTAAGTACTTCACTATCGACCAATCTAATTACACGCGGGGAAACGGTTGCAAAATTATTGGTAAATCTTTTAACTCACACGAATCTAAGAATTTCTTCTTCAATCGAGTTGTCAACTTGTGGAATGGGCTTCCCCGAAACGTTATAGACTGCATCACCGTTGATTCATTTAAACTCCGCCTAGACAAATATCTCGCATCAAACCCGCGACTGACTGCGTTTGTAAATGAATAACTTTATTTTATCCCCCCCTCAGTTACTAACCCATCTGTCCCCTACTAACTTCCTAATCCTACCACGGACATTAGTTCCAGGGCAGTAATTCCCTTTCCAATGTTCCCTTACCCACTCTAAACCACTGTTTGGACACTTGATCCTCAGTGTTTTGGAGGACAAGCAACCTAGAAGGGTCACTAGATCTGTTGTTGCTTGATTTCCTTTGTACTCCTTTGTACACACACACACACACACACAGATAGATAGATAGATAGATAGTTTATTGACCACAGCTTACATTTTTACATTAGTATCTAATACAAACACTTTATAAAGTTCGAATATAGAACTTTTGAATTTTAAACTACAACTGTAGTCCAACATAAGATTAATATACTTTTTTATTTATAACATATACAGTACAATCATTAAAGGTAAACACTTTGATATTATCACACACACACACACACACACACACACACACACACACACACACACACACACACACACACACACACCTCCCTGTGGCGTAACTGATAGCGCGTCTGGCTCACAACCAGAAGGTCCCGGGTTCGAGACCCGGGCGGGGAAGAGACATTTGGGCAAGTCTCCTAACAGTGTAGCCTCTGTTCACCTAGCAGTATAAATAGGAACCTGGCATAAGTGGACGAAGTTGTGACGTCCCATCTAGGGTTGGTGATCGGTTACAAGGTGGGATGGGTATCGTACTGGTCAACCTAAGCTACTGGTCAACCTAAGCCTTCGGGTGAGACTGGTACCGTAGTGAGAATGGTACCGTACAGATTAACCCTAAGCCTTCGTATCCAGATGTCGCCAACTGGATAAAATACAGACTACACACACATCCACAGCCATTCCAACGATACATAAAACACTTAACATGCATTTCACGCAATACATTCCCAGTTAAGGAGGCGCGATAATAATGAGCTTAGCTCGCATTGCGTGGATTCCCCTTGACGAACAAGTAACTGAGTAACACATATATAGCCACACAAGAAAAGAACACACACACACACACACGAACCACCGACGAGACAACACCTCTGTACCCACGCTCCCGAAAATCAGCTGATCTAGCAAGCTGTTTACAGCGCTCGTCAAATAAACTCACCTAAACTTGAGTATAAGGATATTTTGTGTTGTCCTGTATTATAATGCAGTATTAAAATAATTTGAGATTAAAATCAAGTGAGGATATTTCGAGTGATAAGAATAATTCAAGCGATAGTGAATGCGAGTGGATGTCAAATATGGCTGACTTTGATGGATTTGAAGTCGGTGAGAGATGGGGCAATTTTTTTTTTTTTTTTTTTTTCTATGTGATTGAGGGAGGCAAAAGGCATAACTGCCTATAGCGAGTGCCTCCCCCATAGTTGAAAGAGTGACAGGGCCAAAATCAAGGGACGTTCGAGCCAAAATGCCTGGACACACGGAGTTTGAAGCAATTTAAGTCATAGGAAGCGGGAAAAACTGATTCTGGGAGAGACTTCCAGAGCTCAGCTGTTGAGTAGAAGAAAGTTTGAGAGTAACGTTTCACTCTTGGGTTGGAGAGTTGCACAGAGTAGGGGTGGGATTGAGTTGCAAGACGGGTACCACGTGCCCTACGTAAAGGAGGTGGTATGCACTGGGATAGCTCTGAGGAACACTGATTATTATAGTAGCGATAGAATAGCGAGAGAGATGCAACATTGCGGCGGAGAGAGAGAGATTGCAGAGAGTTGGTGAGTGGACGGGAGTTAATGATACGAAAGGCCTTCCTTTCAACCTTGTCTAGGAGAGCGGTGTGAGAGGAACCTCCCCACACATGTGAACAATACTCAATACAAGGGCGCACTATGCCCCTGTACAGAGCAAGAAGCTGTGCAGGGGAAAAGAACCCCCTAAGGCGGTTGAGCACACCCAGCTTCTGGGAGGCTGCCTTAGCAAGACTGGTGATATGGTCCTTCCAAATGAGAGCAGAAGAAAAAGAGACACCAAGAATATTGAGAGAAGATGAAGGGTTGATTTTCGTATTGTTGAAGAATAAGGGATAGTCCGCTGGGAGATCCTGACGGGTAGATAGATGGAGAAATTGGGTTTTGGAAGCATTAAAGTTAACAAGGTTTTCTCTGCCCCAATTGGAAATGGTATTTAGATCAGAATTTAAGAGTTGTATGGCTTCATTACGTTTGTCGTTGAGGGATTGCTGGCTGGGGCATTCTGAAAAAGTAATGGAGTAGTGTAAGGTTGAGTCGTCTGCGTATGAATGGATGGGAATTAAGGTACAGTTAAGGAGATCATTTATAAAAATTAGAAAGAGAATAGGAGATAAGACAGAGCCCTGAGGAACACCGGAGTTTATAGGGTGAGGAAGTGCACAATAGCCGTCCACAACTGCGGCTATGGAACGGCCGGAAAGGAAATTAGAGACAAAGGCACAGATGGAGGGATAGAAACCGAAGGAGGGTAGTTTAGAAATTAATGATTTATGCCAGACTCTATCGAAGGCTTTCGATATGTCTAGTGCAATAGAAAAAGTCTCACCGAAGTCCCGAAAGGAGGATGACCAAGAGTTAGTAAGATATGAAAGAAGATCACCAGTAGAGCGACCCTAAGGAAGCCATACTGGCGATCTGAGAGCAGGTTATCAGAAGAGAAATGCTTAAGAAATTTGGAAGCAAGAATAGTTTCAAAAACTTTAGAAAGACAAGAAATGAGAGCAATTGGACGATAGTTGGAGGGTTGAGAGCGGTCACCCTTCTTTGGGACAGGTTGAATGTGAGCAAACTTCCAGCATGAATGGAAGACGTTAGAGGATAGACAGAGACGAAAGAGTTTGCCTAGGCAGGGAGTCAGCACGGAAGCACAGTTTTTGAGAACAACAGGAGGAACACCGTCCGGACCGTACGCCTTATTAGTGTTAAGCCCAGAGAGGGTAGAAAGTAAATCTTTTGAAGAGATTAGGATATTAGGCATAAGTAAGAGAGAGGAGGGCGGAGAGGGAGGAATAGCACCGGAATCATCCAAGGTGGAGTTTCTAGCAAAAGTTTGAGCTTTGTCAGAGGAAGAAGTGATGGTTGTGCCATTAGAGTGGGAAAGGGGAGGGAAAGACGAGGAAGAGAAATTGTTGGAGAGGTTTTTGGCTAGATGCCAGAAAGCTTGGGAAGAGCTAGAGTTGGATAGTTCAGTGCATTTATTATTGATGAAAGAGTGTTTGGCAAGTCGAAGAACAGATTTGGCTTGATTCCGGGCAGAAACATATGAAGAATGAGAGTCTTGAGTTTTAAGGCGTCGGTACCGTTTGAATGCTTCCTCCTTATTGTGGACAGCAGTAGAACAGGTGTGAGTAAACCAAGATTTTTAGCATTAGTCTGAGAGAAAGAGAATGGAATGTATGCTTCCATGCCCGATAGGATTACCTCGGTAATGCGTTCAGCACTCTCCGAGGGTCCTCGGCCACGGAAGCAGAAATCATTCCATGGGAAATCAAAGAAGTACTGCCGAAGAGCCTCCCAGTCGGCAGCGCCAAAGTGCCACAAGCGCCGCCGGCTAGGAGGATCGGGTGGCCGTACTGGAGAGATAGGACAGGTGACAGAGATAAGTTTATGGTCGGAGGAGCCCAAAGGAGAGAAAAGATCGACAGTATAAGAAGAAGGGTTAGAAGTTAGAAACAGGTCAAGAATGTTGGGCCAATCTCCGATCCGATCCGGGATACGGGTGGGTTGCTGAACTAACTGCTCTAGGTCATTTAGGATAGAAAAGACGTAGGCTTGTTCACCAGGTGGATCAGTAGTGTGAGAGGAGAGCCATTGGCGGTGGTGAACGTTGAAATCTCCTAAGATGGAGATTTCTGAAAAAGGAGAAATGGATAGAATGTGTTGAACTGTAGAGTTTAGATAGTCAAAGAATTTGGGAAAGTTGGTAGAGTTAGGGGAAAGATAGACAGCACAGAAATATTTAGTAAGAGAATGACAGGAAAGTTTGAGCCATAAAGTTGAGAATTCAGAGGAGTCGAAATCGGGAACACGAGAGCAAGTGAGTTTGTTGTGCACATATGCACAACAACTGCCTTTGGCTTTGAAACTAGGATAGAGAAAGTAGGAGGATACAGAGAAGGGGCTGCTGGATGTTGCTACAGACACCTGAGTTTCGGTGAGGAAGAGAAGATCAGGTTTGTAGGAGGAGAGATGGTGCTCAACAGAGTGAAAGTTAGAGGAAAGTCCACGAATGTTGCAGAAATTAATATAAAGAGTAACAAGCCGAGGTTCAGGTAATTGTGTGGGAAAATTGTACGTGAGCTGAATGAGATTAAAAGGTGGAAGGAGGATATGCAGGAGTGGAAGGTGAGTGTTAGTTCACAGATTGAGGCTCTATGTTCAATATGTGGTGCTCAGGCTGTGGACATCGAGCCTGGACAAGATTTGAGTCGGGCTAGCCTAAAAGAAATTCAAACTCATATGGGGCTACTCCGGGACGAAAATGAAGCTTTAAGATTACAACTTGAAGAATACAAAGGGCAAACCAAGGAAATGAAAACACATGTGGAGGAGATTAAGGAGAAACACAATAAATGGGTTAATGACAAAGGAGGAAGAGTGAAAGAAGTGGCAATGAAGGAAATCATGGAGGAACAAAAGAAACAATCAGAAAGGGAAAATAAAGATCTAGAATCAGTGGTAGTAAAAGCTATGAGGAGAAACGAACAGGTCCTGCGTGAAACAATAGATAGAAATAAGTGTATTATTGTATTTGGGGATATAGAGGAGCACATTATTGAGAGGAAAGCTAGGGATAAGGAAGAAATTAACAAGGTAAAAACATTAATCAAGCATGTCGATGAAGAAGGAAACAACTGGAGAGATGATATTGAAGAAGTTAGGAGAATGGGTAAATATAGTAAGGGAAACACAAGGCCAATGAGAGTGCAGTTTAGGTCTAGGGTAACAGTGGATGCAATAATGAACGTAACATGGAGACTTAACTTGACCAGCAAGTTTAAGAAAATTACAATTAGAAAAGACATGAGTATTGAGGATCGAAACATAAGAAAGGAATTGCAAACCGAGGCAAATGAAAAGAATGGAGAAAGGACGAAATAAGACGAAAAGAAGTTTTTCTGGAGAGTGTGGGAGGGAAAAGTAAAGAAATGGTATATAAAGCGAAGGGACGAAGTAGGGAGGGAAAGGGAGATGGTGAAGGTGACGGAGGAGAAGGCAGAGAAAGGGGAGGTGGAAATAGAAAGAGAAACAGTCCAAGTGGAGGCAAAGGGAGGGGAGGTGGAAACGGAGCGAGAAACAGTCCAGGTGGAGACAAGAGAAGAGGAGACAAGCTAGGAAATAAATTGGGAGGGGTACGTACAAAAAAGAAAGGAACGGGCAGGGACGAGAAAAATAGGGAAAATACTGGTAACGCTAAGTTCATGTATACAAATATTGATGGGTTAATCTCCAAAAAGATTGAGTTTGACGAATATGTAAAGAGAGAGAGAGGCCCGGGGTAGTATGTTTGACTGACCTAAGCTTAACCAGGAGGTAGACACGAATATAATTAGTTGTGCGGGATACAGTACATGGAGAAGAGACAGGTTAGGAAAGCCAGGAGGAGGAGTGTTGATCATGGTAGATAATAAAATTACTGCTAAAGAATTAAAACTTGGTGATAGCATTGCTGAAGTGGTAGCAGTTGAAATTGAGGATAATGATAGGTCAAAATTAGACATTGTATCAATGTATTTACCTCCTAAGACTAAATCTTGGAGCAACGATGAATATAATGAATTAATTTTGGAAACCTTGCGAATGTTAGAAATTATTTGTAAAAGGAAAAATAGGCTTATTCTTGCAGGGGACTTTAATTGCGGGGAGGTGGATTGGGAATGTTTGGATGCGGATTCAAATGAAAATACTTGGGGTAGCAAATTTCTTGAACTAACAATGGGGTATCTACTAACACAACACGTTACGGAAAATACAAGATTTAGAGGAGGTGATGAACCATCAAGACTTGACTTATTATTCACCAAAGACCCCCAAGAAATAAAGAACCTAACATATTTGAGTCCCATGGGAAAAAGCGATCATGCTGTGATTGAATTTGAATTGACAGTGGAATTTCTGGAAGGCAGAGAGGAGGAACATAGGGAATATAGACTAAATTATAGTAAGGCGGATTATGAATCATTACGAGGATACTTTGCAAATATAGATTGGTCATTTATTGAGCAAGAACAGAATATTCAGGTAAAATACACCATGTTATTAGATATTTACAGGGAGGGGGTAGATATATATGTACCAACATTTAAGGATAGAAAGCTGGCTAAGGAGAAAGAGTGGTTTAACATGCGATGTCACATTGCCCAGAACAAAAAGGACTCTGCATGGAATAAAGTGAGAAGGAGACACACTGAGGAAAAATGGAATGAGTATAAGAATGCTAGAAACAACTATGTCAAGACTATAAGAGAGGAGAAAAAGAACTTTGAAAAAGATATAGTAAACAAATGTAATAAAGAACCCAAACTGTTCTATAGTTATATCAACGGCAAAACAAAAATAAAGGACAAAATAACAAAGCTTAGGGTAGAGGGTCAATTATATGAAGACACAGTGGGTATGTGTGAAATTATGAATGATACATTAACATCCGTGTTTGTGGAGGAGGATGACTATGTAGAACCTGTGGTGGAATTGAACGAGATACAGGGACTAGAGTCGATAGAAGTCAACAAGGATGAACTAAAATTATTGTTGGAAGAATTGGACGTGAGAAAATCTATGGGCCCAGATAACATTGCTGGATGGGTATTAAGAGAATGTTCTGAACAACTAGTGAGATCTATTTTTAATATTGTTCAACACTCATTAAACAAGGGGGGAACTTCCCTTAGAATGGAAACAAGCAAATATAACTCCAATATATAAAAGTGGAAATAAAGAAGACCCGCTAAATTATCGACCGGTATCCTTAACGAGTGTTATATGCAAGCTTTGTGAAAAGATTATTAGAAAAAGATGGGTGGGTATATTGGAGGAGAGGGAAATAATTTCAAGCAAGCAGTTCGGGTTCAGAAAAGGTAATTCGTGTACCACAAATTTGTTGGGTTACTATGATAGGGTAATTGACATTGTACAAGGGAGGGAGGGGTGGGTAGATTGTATTTACTTAGATTTCAAGAAGGCATTTGATAAGGTGCCTCATAAGAGATTGTTGTGGAAGCTCAGGACTGTGGGGCGGGTTGAGGGAGTATTATTAAAGTGGATGGAAAACTATTAATTGGGAGGGAAATGCAAACAGTAATAAAAGGAAAGTTCTCCTCATGGAAAAGGGTAAAAAGTGGAATGCCTCAAGGATCGGTGTTGGCCCCAATCATGTTTTTGGTTTTCATCAACGACCTTCAAATGGGAATAGGCTCATATATATCTATGTTTGCTGATGATGCAAAATTAATGAAGCATATTACAAGTAGGAGTAGTTGTGAAGAATTACAGAGAGACCTAGATAAATTATATGAGTGGAGTCAAACTTGGAAAATGGAATTCAACACGAGTAAGTGTCAGGTTCTTGAGATGGGAAAAAGTAAATATAGACCTTCTTGGGGATATAAAATAGGAGATGAAATAATTAGTAAAGCTGGGAAAGAAAAAGACCTAGGGGTAGTTGTTGTTGTTGTTGTTGTTCCCCAAGCTGCCTGGCCAAACAGCCCCAAGGCCCCGAGCAAAGCCAAGGCCATAACCGAGCGCCCCCACAGAACCCTCCCTGCCGACCACAATAAAGCCTGGGTGACCGAAGCCACTCCATGGCGGGGAGCTGAGGAGGGTGCGGAAACGCTCGGGAAACCAAAGCCCCACCCAGGGTCCTGTACCCCTCAGCAATTATGAAGAGAAAGTTGAGGGGCAAAGGAAAAATGTGACGCTTTGACTTCCAATCTTGGTAAATTGGGAGGTCAATCCACGGAAGAGACGCCGTCACTTGAGATCTAGAAAATATATAAGTAAAAGGAACAGTCAGAGTAAGCTATGGGTATGGCAGAGATCGCTCAGTTCTCACTCTGATAGACCAGCCCATCACCAAGGGGTAGTTATGGCAGACAGCTTGTCACCTGAACAGCATATAAATAAAATAACTGGTGAAACATATGCAGTGTTGACTAACATGAGAATAGCTCTGAATTATTTAGATGAAGAGATGTTAGCAAAAATAATAGGGACAATAATACGACCAAGACTGGAGTATGCAGCAGTGGTGTGGTCTCCACACCTTATAAAACATAATAAAACACTGGAAAGAGTTCAGAGAGTTGCCACTAAGATGATAGCTAGCCTTAGAGACCTGCCATATGAGGAGAGATTGGAGAGGATAAAGCTGCCAATGCTGAGGGAGAGGAGAGAGAGAGGTGACATGATCATAATGTTTAAGTGTGTGAAAGGTTTTGAGAAGATTGACAAAGGAGATTTTGTGGTGAGGGACGAGGGAAGAACCAGGGGTCATGAATGTAAGTTGAGGAAAGTTGTATGTAAGTCTGATGTAAGAAAGTTCAGCTTCCCGTATAGAAGCATTGATTGTTGGAATAAGTTGGATGGGGAGGTGGTGGGAGCAAGAAATATCCAAACTTTTAAAGCAAAATTGGATAAATGTAGAGAGAGACAGGACAACACGAGCTTAGGCTCAAATCCTGTATACTACAATTAGGTGAGCGCACGCACGCACGCGCACACGCGCACACACACACACACACACACACACCTCTCCCCGTGGCGTAACTGATAACGCGTCTGGCTCACAACCAGAAGGTCCCGAGTTCGAGACCCGGGTGGGGAAGAGACATTTGGGCAAGTCTCCTAACAGTGTAGCCTCTGTTCACCTAGCAGTATAAATAGGAACCTGGAATAAGTGGACGAAGTTGTGACGTCCCATCTAGGGTTGGTGATTGGTTACAAGGTGAGATGGGTATCGTACTGAACCTGATCAAGAACTTCCTGACCTCACTACCCCATCATCCTTCATGCCTCCCCCACCCCCTCCTACACCGAATAATCACACCATTCCTCCCCAATCTCTTCTAAAACGAAAACCCAACAGCCCAGCTGAGTCATCCTCACCTGAGTCAAACCGCTCTCAATCAAAGTTGCGGAAGACTGAAACCCCAAAGAAAAATGCTAACTCTACCTTCAAAAGACTAAGATTTGGAGGAGGCCGCTCCTCATCCTCTCCCTATCCATCCCGGGCCCCATCATCCCCCCCACTCCCCCACACATAGCTCACTTCAGATACCCCATCATGTTAAGAGTCATCCAATTCAACATAAGACACTACTACACTAACAGACACCTACTCACACAATTAATTTTAGATAATGACCCGGACATAATACTAATAAACAGCACTTGTACGTACAACACACATAAAATTAGATTCTTTGGTTACACAACACGACAGACCGACGGCGATGCCCACGATGGAGTTGCAATCATGATAAAAAGCACCATTCAACACGAATTCATCACAGACTGGACATACAAACATTTCCTTGCAGTTAAAACACACACAACACTTTGAATGTTGGTTTGAAACAGGGGTGTGTGATGTCCCCGTGGTTGTTTACTGTATATATGGATGGAGTTATGAAAGAAATACTATCAAGAGCAGTGGATGTTGGTGTATCGCTGAAAAGGGAGGGAATTGAGTGGAAGCTACCTATACTGCTGTTTGCGGATGATACAGTTCTGATGAGTGATAATGAATGGGAGTTGCAGGGTCTGGTAAATGAGTTTGGAACAGTGTGCGAAAAACGGAATTTGAAGGTAAATACGGGGAAGAGCAAGGTTATGGTCTTCGAAAGGGGTGAAGTCACAGAGTGTGAGGTGAAGCTGAACGGTCAGGCTATGGAGATCGTCAACTCTTTTAAGTATCTGGGCAGTGTGTTGAGTAAAGATGGGACTATGGATGAAGAGGTGCGGGAGAGGGTACAACAGGGGAAGAGGGTTGTAGGAATGCTAAAAGCAGTAACAAGAAATAGGGTGGTCAGTATGGAAGTGAAGAAGTCCTTGCATGACAGTGTGGTAATCCCGACACTGACTTACGGAAGCGAAGCATGGACGTTGGTTGAGAGACTCAGACCAAGAGTGAGAGCAGTGGAAATGAATTACTTAAGGAGTGCGTGCGGAGTTACATGGAGGGATAGACAGACTAATGAGGAAGTAAGAAGGAGGTGTGGTGTGGAGGTAGATGTGCTGGAAAGTGTGAAAAGGAACAACTTGAGATGGTTCGGCCATATGGAACGTATGGAAAGCGAGAGAATGACTAAGAGGGTGTACGAGAGCGAGGTGGAGGGACAGAGGGGGAGAGGTAGACCGAATATGAGGTGGAAGGATGGAGTGAGGAACTACATGAACGAAGGCGGTGCTGGTTGGGGGGAGGGGCGTCAACTGACTGGGGACAGAGGTGCATGGGGGCGGTTCGTTCGTGGCCACCCCTTCGGGGATCACGGCGTCAGGCAATAGATAGATAGATAGAACACTTGGACCCCTCATAGTTGCCACCACATATGTCAGACCAAATACCTACATCCCTTACACAGACCTAAATACCTTATTCAATAACAATGCACCTACACTCATACTTGCAGACTTTAACGCTAGACACCAAGCTTTCCAACATAATACCATTAATCAACATGGAATTCAACTATTAGCAATACACAACCACAAAAGATTAACTTTTCAAGGCCCAGACTTCGACACAGTTTTCACACCAAACGGTAATGGTAAACCTGACTTAATTTTTTCAAACCAAGCTTTTAATATATTCCATCATGATATTTCCCCAGGGCCACTTTCAGGATCAGATCACATCCAAGTTTTCATGTCAATTTCTTCAAACCCAATTTAAGTCCCATGTCAATCTCATTTTAACTACTCACAAGCAAACTGGGAAGAATTTAAAAACATTTTATCAGAAGACAACTACTGTACATACACGACTATGAGGGACAACACTACACACACAAAGACCAACAAATTGAGAACCTACAGAACAAAATCATAAATACAGCCAACACAACCATCCCAAAAACTACATACAAAATCAAACACACTTTCAGACCCTCCATCAGAACACAACGACTCCTAGTGTGCTATCGTCGTCGATTCGAACAGTATGCGAACTTGCAAGAGAGTTCGCTTTATCAATTTGTTCGAACACCGACCCGTGGTAATAATGTTCTTGACATTGTACTTGCAACAAAAGAAGAATTAATAGAGAATTTGAATGTTGGCGATGAATTCAGTAACAGCGACCATCGTACGATAACTTTCACTTTAAAGTTTACTAGTAACGAACCAAATAGTAGCATCGAAAAAGTCCCTAATTTCAAGAAAGCAAACTTTCATAAACTTAGAGCTATGTTTAACCCTTGTCTATCGGGGCCCGACTTAAGTCCGTATCGAAAAATTTGGACTATGTGGCGGGGCCCGACTGAAGTCTGAGTGCAATTTTGGCGCAATATTGGCTCTGAGAGAGAGACGAGTGATGGGAGGAGCATGGGTTATCTCATGACCGCTCGCCACGGCCGCCGTGGACCAACTGAGATGTACTCCACTTACATCCACCCTCACTCCCTCGCTACATACGTAATTATTTATTAGTGGCCCCTCCATCATTGACGATTATGCCTATTACATAAGGCTACCTCTTCAAACGCTCATACGCGTAGTTTGAATCTACCGCCGCAGAGCTCAGAGGAACCTTCATCATAAGCACACGCAAAATCACTCATGGTTCGTCTTTATGATTGGGTTCTCACTACGAAAAAACTTTGTAACAAATAAAAAATAAAAATAAAATAAGAATAACTATTCATAAGCTTTCCATATTCTGTGGATGTACTTTTGTGGATTCTTGGACCAGACGCTGACTAGCGCATCTATCCGCTTTCCTTGCTCTGCGTTCACCCCACCCGGACGTGTCCCCCACAGTGCTCCGCTTTGTTCCGCATTCTTGCGTCCCTAGTGAGTTTTTTCTCATTTGTTTACTCTGGGATGTCTTGAGTAAGGTTAGGATTAGCTTAGCAGGGGTGTCATGGGTGGTTTTCTCGCAGAACAAGTGTATTTTGGGTCGTTTTGTTGGGGCGTCTATTTCGGACGGACCCTCGTGGTCGAGTTGAGGACGCCCTCAAACTATTTTTCGTGTTTAGCCATCTTTAGTCCTAGCTGGTTAGGAGGCTTTAACTACGCGATGTCGGGCTTCTAGCTATCTTTCAGATGGAGTAGCCTATGTTGTTTTTACTGACGTTCCTGGTGTTTTTTCTTCACGTAGTGGAGTTCTTTCTGGGTCCCGAGTCAGTGTTACCCTTACCCGGGTTTTTCTACGATGTTGATGTGGCAGCTGTTCCAGTTTTGGTGGGATGGAGTGCTTTTCGATTGTGTTTCGACGTTATTAAGTGTTTTTTCCGTTTTCACCAGGCCTAGCCAGCCACTCATAGTTTTTCACATATGTAAGTGTTTTCATTGTTTATTATTATAAAAATGTATTCATGTGTCATGTGTGTCCTGAATTAGTTGTGATTGCGTTCTGATTGGTGTGGGTTGCCTTTCCGGCAGTTTTTCTCGATTGCTCCGAGAAAGCCGTTTTGTTTACCGGGTTTTAGTCAAGTTGGTTAAAATCGGTTGTTACCCCGGCGAGTTGGGTAGCTTGAGGGCTCATCAGAAACTGCGTTCTCTGTGGTCGAGCCTGTGATCAGGCTTCCTGTGTTTTTCCCGGCGAGGTGGGCTCCACACATTTATCTAAGGTGATCATGCTGACACCTGTTGGATATGGTTTTCTCGGCTTTTCAAAGCCATTGAAACAATGCTGTTTGTTTGTTTGGTCTTTCCCTCCCGGCGACCTTTTTACAAAGAGGTCTGGGGTAGGTACAATTGGTTTGACATTTTATATGAAACCCGGCGGTTGTACCTTCGGGTGGTTATATTAACGGATTTGCAATTCGCTATGGTTTGCCAGACAATTGATTGATACAATAGGGTATCACGGCCTTCAAGACGGCGATCTATGAGGGCTTCTGGGAGAAGTCGGATTAGAGATTAAGATAGGCTTAGACTTTTTATGGGATAAAAAGATGCCTGAATCTTACTAGTGTTTCAAGTGTAAAAGGATACTTGAAAGACTTTATCTTTAATAAAGGTATGCTCATCTTTATGAAGACTCAGAAGATATGCTTAAATCTTTTGGACAGGTAAAGATATGCTGAAATCTTTAATATGAAACTAAAAGGTCAACGAAAAGTAGTGGTTGAGGGCTACGATCCGTTGACCGGCGGTTTTATGACACATGTTTTTGTAACATTTTGGGGTAACCTTATGAGCATTAATTCCTGGAAATTTTCTCTTTCCAGGGCGGAGTACCGGCGTGACGCCGGATGACCAGGTAGATCCCGGGGGTGGGTAGAGTTCCGCCAGTCTCTATCATGTCGGCATTAGAACCTCTCATTGCTTTATGTTCAACGGCGTTATGCTCAGGTATCCTTATCTTTGCACACAAGCTGTGCATCAAATGTGTTAAATGCCTCGATAGGTCACAGGGGATATGGGTAACAAAAAATTGCACTATTTGCAACCTCTTAAGTGTTAACATTTTAGTTCACAAAGATAATACTGCGGCGGTGGCTTTGCAAGAGGTAAAACAACTTCTTGCTACCTATTCAACAAATGTAGCACATAAAGCTTTGCAATGTGATAACCTTGAGCTTTGGGAGCTATTAATTGTTAAATATGCCCCCCCCCTAAGTCTAAGATACGTGCACGTAAGACCTCAGAGACTGGGCGGGGACAGGTTACCACATCCTCCCCTGGTAAATCTAAGAGGCCTCGCTCACCGTCACCCTCGGCAACGGCGACGAGGTCCAAATCAAGGTCACCCCTGAGGAAGCAGGTGAAAGCTTCGGGCCACTCTGCTTCACCTCCAAAGAAGAGGAAACAGGAAGATAGTAGGGGACCTAAAGACATTACTAGAACTAAACATAAGTCTAGTAGGAGTCATAAATCATCCAAAAGGGATCCTCCGGCGCGAAAGGACTCACGGCTGTCGCCGGAGCCTGGTACCCCGCTTTCTGCCTCTACCCCCACCAAGTCTAACGTCCAATCTGACAGGTCGGGGGTGGAGTCAGAGAATGTGGTGGAGGATGCCCCGGCGGACATTTCATCACCTGATATTCATGCTTGTTCTACCAGGTCACGTGTGTCAGTCTCAGATTTAGAAGTGTCTTACGGAAACTATAACCCTCTAGGGGGCTCGGGTGAGGGCTCCCATTTGGAGAGTTTCCCAGGCTCGCAAGCGAGTAACAGCCACAGCCAAGGTGTATGGCGATACTCTCAGCCCTGGCAGGACGGCACACATCCTTTGGTGTCTCAAGTAGTGGCTGACGTCCACCAGGATGCCGAGGTACCATCTTCTATCCCAGATTTAACATGGCGGCATGTGGAGGTCCCGGCTTCGGCGGGATCTTCCCATGATAGGCCAGACTTAAGGGATGAAGAACAGCGTTCTCTGGTCTCAGAGATGGAAGTTGAAGAATCAGGTCACCATCTAGAGGACTCTCAGGGTACTGTCGAATCTCCACGGAGTTCGTCATCTGCTAGGTATGTAACTGCAGAAGAGATTGATGGATTACTATTGAATGCACTTAATAAGTTCTTTGGCCCTACGCCGGAAACTCCTACAGTTGGTACGGGAGCTCCCGCGACGTCGACGAATGTGCGACCTCTGGCTACATCCATTGCTTTAGCTAAAATACCTAATCCTCCTCTTGTGTCAGACTCGATTTCCAATGTGCCAGGCACAGCAGCTCTCACTACTTCCAATGTGCGAGTCATATCAGACATAACTCCCCTCCCCCCCCTTTAGACAAGGCACCAGTCAAAAAAGGAGCTACAGTATGCCTCTTTTATACGGGCCTGACGAGTCATGGGTAGCAATGTTACCAACTAAGCCAGAGGCAGCACAAGCTACTATTTCGGGGGAGCTCCCTGTACCACATGAGTGGGTAATCCAAGGCAATAAGTCTAGAAAACTCAGAGCATTGGATAGTCAAGGAAATGTTTTAGATGTTCATATTAAGGCCACTCCAAGTTATTATAACCATGACTTTTTTGTGTATGCATCAACACCAGCCCTACCCCCTGCCTCAGCTTCAAAGCTTTTTTCTGACTGGACTAAGAATGATGGCTTTAACGACATCAAGGCACTTTCGGCTTTGACGCCGGAGTTGGATATGTTTCCAATCACAAACTCAGCCTCTAATCCAGTCTTGCAGGTGGGGCAGTTGGGTACGGGACCTTGGGTGGAATGGGAAACAGAGGCTCAAAATTTTGCCACTACTTTCACTTCAAAATCTTCTCACCAAATCCCTCAAGACCACCATACTTGGTTCTCTCTTCCGGTTTTTAGTGCCGGAGGAGTCCCCTCTGCTTTGTTTGATTTCTTGGCTGCCCCTAAAATCAATTTGTGCGAATTAAAAGATCCTTTTAGCACGCCTTCCCCAGCTCACCTAGACCGCGAGTTTAGGTTAAGAGGAAAAGCGTTTAGACTGTTTTCACAATATATTGTTACCCAGCAAGTAACCAAGTCTATGTTACGCTCTTCTTAGGCAATCGAAGCTGCGGAAGTCAGGAAGGCCATTGAACTTTCCCGGCGCTTGCTTCTCCAAACTTCCATTCAGTCTTTAGGAGATATTCGGACGGCCTTATTAGAGGCGGTTCGAGCAAGGCAGGATCTGAGGATGTTCTTAGTAAAGAAACTTCCTGACCGTATTGCAAGCCAAGTAGTTCTGTCTCCAGTTCTAACTCCTTCCTTGATTTCTCCAGCAGTTTGGAAGACTGTTTTCAATATGGCACAAGCATTCAAACAGAGTCCCTCTCAACCTAAGAAGCCTACCTTCACTTTCCCTAAACCCAAACCAGTTTCGAAAGCTCAAGGTAGTGGGTCGAAGCCTTTTCATCAGCCTAAGTCCCCTTCCACCCAGGGTCAGGCTCAAGTCAGGTATAAACAGGGTAAATTCTCAGGTAAAGGCCACAGGTTTCACCAACGACCAGGTCAGGGCCCGCCTCCACCCAAATCCAGCCAGTCGTCCAAGAGTACACCACCACCAGCAAAAAACTAAGGTCTCTCTCACTCCCGGGGCCAGTCAAAGGCGTGTTGGAACAGAGAGTAGTCCAGCCGGCGAACCCCAGTCTGCTAACTGGGTCATTCCGGGCGTGTCATCAGACATGGCCATTAAGATCATGGGCGAGGACTGTGGTACGCAAAGGCATCACTTGGCAGTGGCTCCGGCGACCTCGCTTACGTCAGCCGACAAAGGCCAATCATGTTTCTTTAGAGGTGGAGTCACTAGTTCAGGAGATGATTGCCAAGAGTGTCATTATCCCAGTCCCCCCGACTTACCCGGTGTTTACATCCAAACTATTTCTAGTACCAAAAAGGGACAGTATTCAGATGAGACCGGTCGTAGACCTGTCTTATTTGAATCTCCACATTCACAACGTGTCCTTCAGGACAGTGAATCAAATCAGGCTAACACTTCCACCGGGAGGGTGGATGTGTTCATTAGACCTGACAGACGCGTATTGGCACGTCCCGGTAAACATGAGATTTCAAAGATTTCTGGCTTTAAGAATAATGCATCAGACTTATGTCTTTCAAAGGATGCCGTTTGGATTGAACCTAGCGCCACGCATATTCACAAAATTAGTCCGGCAAGCCCTGATGCCCATTTTAGAACAGGGGATCAGGATCTTGTGGTATCTGGACGACTGGCTGGTGGTGGCAGAGATAGAAAAGTTATGCAACACTCATGTCAACATTACGTTAAACCATGTCAAATCTCTAGGATTCAAGGTCAACTTGGTAAAGTCAAACCTTGTTCCCTCACGAGTAATTCAGTGGATAGGGCTGGTCTGGGACACAGCGTCTCTCACTCTGAGTCAGAGTGTGGACAATCGAAACAGATTTCGCAATTTTTTTTTTATGTTTCTCCAGTCTGACTACGACACGGAGACTCTGGGAATCTCTAGTCAGTTCTCTCAACTGGGTTCAACTAACTGTGAAGTTGGGCCGGTTGAAAGTCAAACGTTTAATCTTGGAGGGCAACAAATATTTCCCACTATTACCGGCGGGAACATTATGGCCTATCCCAACATTAATAAACAGCTTACTAGCGGTCTGGGCGAAGAGGGAAGTGTTGCACTCAGTCATGTCATGGACCTCTCCTCCGCCGACGGTATGGGTGGACACGGATGCGTCAGGGACGATAGGTTGGGGCTTTCAGTCAAACCTCGGGCATCAGGGTCAAGGGCTTTGGTCCCATTCAGAAACCTCCCACATAAATGTAAAAGAATTACTAGTCCCCTTGTATTTCCTTCAGGTTCACGGCTCTACTTTACGGGAAAAATCGGTGGCTTTCAGAATGGACAATCTCAATGCAATCCACTACATTCAGAAACAAGGGTCAACGAGGTCTCGGAAGTTGCTAGACGTGTCAGAAAAGATTTTTGTTCTAGCCGACAAGCTGAACATTCATCTTCATGCATCATATCTCCCAGGCGTAGCAAACGTCTGGGCAGACGCTCTGTCTCGGAGACAGAGCACAACGGTAGAGTGGGCACTCAAGCAGAACATTTTCGATCAAATAATTGCAGAGCCTTACCGTCCACAAGTGGATCTGTTTGCGTCAGAGGAGAATCACAAACTCCCTCGGTACCTCACACGCCGGACATTAACGCCGGCGGGGGGGGGGCCCGACGCATTGGTGACGGATTGGAACATGTGGAGTTCCATTTATCTGTTTCCGCCACCAGACGCTTCTCTAATGTGCCACGTAGTCAACAAACTACAAGATTATCGAGGCGTAGTCTCGTTAATCGCGCCCCTGTGGCCGGCGCAGTTGTGGTACCAGCAATTGATAACGTGGTGCCCGAACCCGGTGTCGCTCCCGGTCGGGTATTTCCACTTAGACACGATTGGCAACCTAAAGACCTCGCTGACTTTTGCATTGTGGACATTCAGGAGGCCAAGTGGTTAACGCCATATGGTAGAACCGTGACAGATAAATTTATGAATCAGTACACACAATCTACCAAGAGGCAATATCAATCTCATTGGCAGTCCTTTACTTCTTGGATAGTTAGAACAGAACAAACAGTACCTTCGGTGGCATTAGTTTTTAATTATTTAAACTATTTGTTTGAACAGAAACGTCTATATGTAGTGACTCTAAAAAATCACTTAACAGCTATCAGGGTGCCATTCTTTGACCTTACAGGTCTAACCATACCACAAGCGGAAGAAACAGGTTTCATGAGAGCATGCTTCAAACTCCGCCCACCTCCCCGTCAGCTCATGCCTACCTGGTCTCTTGACAAGGCGTTATCCTTCCTTCATTCCCGTCTGTATCAGAATACGGTCGATTTTGAATTACAGTAAAAGTCCTTTAATCCGACGACCGATGATTCGAATCTCCCAATAGTCCGAATTTTTCAATTTGAGGCCAAATCCGAATTCACCCGATGGTCCGAATTTCAAGAAGTCCCAAAGTCCCCTTTTTGAGGCATTAGTCCACTCAAATGACACATAATGGAGCACACACATATCATATGTTCATGAATTCACTTTAAAAGTTTACCATTGTCATTGTAGCCTATTACCTACTTCAAAACATTCAGATTAATGGTCAAAGGAAGCTACTGATATAAACTTAAACACCACATCGTCTGCTAGAGAGTTTGTTTTGCTCTTGAACGCATCCTTGGGACGCTCCGATGCACTACTGGCTTGCACCGCATTTTCTGCAAGCGCATTCAGTCTTGAGCTTGAAAACGCACCTTTGGACGTTCCGATACGCTACTATTTATAGTTCAGTGATCGGAGCGTCCCAAGGGTGCTTTCAAGACAACAAGACAAGGGTGCTTTCAATACAATATAATATAACAGAGCACGTCACAAAAGGAAAATCACAAAAGGAAAATTACAAGAACCTCTCAGGGAAGTGCCGTTGTTAAGGCATTACTTCCCGAACCACATCTGATCTGATCTTCAAGAGCAAGACAAACTCGCTAGTAGACGATGTGGACATATGGTGTTTACGTTTATATCAGCAGATTCCTTTGACCATTAATCTGAATGTTTTGAAGTAGGTAATAGGCTACAATGACAATGGTAAACTTTTGAAGTGATTTCATGAACATATGATATGTGTGTGTGTCATTTGGGTGGCCTAATGCCTCAATGTTTTCGTCAAGCCATTAATACACAGGTTCATAGGGGTAAAGTCCGATAATCCGAAAAATCCACTAATCCGAACGAGGGCCGGTCCGCTACCCTTCGGATTAACGGAAGTTTACTGTACTATTAAAAAAGGCTGTGTTCCTTATGGCTTTGGCAACGGGTAACAGGGTGTCTGAGCTGGCGGCGATGAGCAACACCCCTAATTGCATAAGGTTTGGTAGACTAAATGATTGCATTCATATTGCACCTTCCCCAGGGTTCATCGCCAAGAATGAACATAGTGAACATGTTTTCTCAGAGTTCACGGTGCCGGCGTTGAAACGGGGTAAAGTGCACCATCATTTGTGTCCTGTACAAGCTTTAACCAAATATATGAGAGTGGCACCTCTTAACCACCAAGGTGCTTTATGGGTATCGAGTACAGGTAAAAGATTAATGAAACGAAAAATGGCTTCTCTGCTAGTCGAAGTCATTAAAGAGAGTAATCCCGGCGTAGTGGGTAGGGCCCACGATTTACGCAAATGGGCAGTATCTTTACGTTTTCTAAAAAAAAATTCTGTTGAAGACAGCTACTACTCAACTATGGGCTTCAAATCATACGTTTTTGACTCGATACCTGCCGGTAGCACTAGACAAACCATCAATGCCGTGTATAGCGTTACAGCAAAGGGTCTAGATGGGTCTCTAAGTCACTAATTGTTTAGGTTAAGAAAGAGGGAGGGGGGGGGGGGGGGGTGAAGTCAGTGAAACATAAGACACCCTGGACCCCGCCGGAGGATATGTACAGAGTACAGTATACGAGCTGTGATACAATGTATAAGTGTTGTGATTAAAATTTCTCTGTAGTAGTGCCTACGGGAAATGTTGTTGAAGTACACTGGATGTAGTACAACAATGGCTTCTTTCAGTGGGATACACTGTTGAAGCAATTTAATTTTAAGAGTTCTCGGTAGTTGCAACTACGTGTAGCATTTTATTAAGTACATCTGCGATAGTACAGGAATTTATTCTATTTTTGTGTCTAATTTTAAGGAATATACACATTAGAATAATGGGGTTTATATGTGCACATCTAAACATAAAGTTTTATTTTTCACCACTTAATTTAAGTGGGGTGCCTTTAACTTTCAGATCTGGGAACAGATTCTCATAGTTACCCTTTTCTCCTCAAGCAGGCTTCTTTAAGCACGCCCCTGCTTGTACCCCTTTTTTTATGTTGTATAAAGTTTATACATAAATATATTATTTTTTACAAAGTAAAAATACTATGTGGTTGTTTGATTATCTGCCTATTCTAGTTGCAATGGTTATGATATGATTACGAATGTCCCCCTCCAGTCTTAGATATCAGGCATAATCGTCAATGATGGAGGGGCCACTAATAAATTATAGGTTTGACTCCTGGAAGGAGATAAAGAAAACCTAATATTTAGTAGTGGCCCCGTAATCATTGACGACTGGGGCCCTCCCGACCATCCCCTTCCCATTCGTTGATGTATTAAGGATTTTGGTATACAGTACTTGATATGTCAGTGAAGGCGGATAGATGCGCTAGTCAGCGTCTGGTCCAAGAATCCACAAATGTACATCCACGGAATATGGAAAGCTTATGAATAGTTATTCTTATTTTATTTTTATTTTTTATTTGTTACGAAGTTTTTTCGTAGTGAGAACCCAATCATAAAAACGAACCATGAGTGATTTTGCGTGTGCTTATGATGAAGGTTCCTCTGAGCTCTGCGGCGGTAGATTCAAACTACGCGTATGAGCGTTTGAAGAGGTAGCCTTACTGTATGTAATAGGCAAAATCGTCAATGATTACGGGGCCACTACTAAATATTAGGTTTTCTTTATCTCCTTGCAGGAGTCAAACCTATAATATAAAGAAATTACCGTATTTTACCGATTTTGCCCTTCGGTTGCACGATCGTTGCAAGACAACCAGTGATCGTAGAAGGATGGTTCTGGTGTCATTGGAAAGCTCAATTTACGCCCTTTCAGGGATACATACTTCTATTACGCTCTGGGTCTTGTTTATGCATGAAAAAGAGCACGGAAACAACCTCATTTATGGTAAAAAAAAAACGCTGAGCGGCACAGTGAAATATACTCCACCACCCGCTCTTAAGGTGTTAAAGAAACTGACTGGAGCTTTTTAATTAACAATAACGACATAAATACATCTTGGAAGTTATTCGAAACCACTTACCTAAAAGCAGTGCAAGAATGCATACCATCAAAAATACGGCGTCCAGGCCATAATAATAAGCCCAAATGGTGGAATAAAGATATTTCAAACTGCCTGCTTGCTAAATTTTTTTGCTAATGATAGATTAAAATCCTCACAAAATGACGAAGAACGGGTGAAATTTGTAGAGCTGCGACGCAAAGCCAAAAAGTTAATTAAGCAAAGTAAAAAGACCCTGGAGTTACATATTGCGAATCAAAGTAAAACAAACCCGAAAGAATTCTATAGTTATACTGTATCAGAAAGAAAAAAGTAGTTACTTCAACTGTTGGACCGTTAGTCGATGAAAATGGAGAATACACCAAAGACGAAGTACAAATGAGTAATGCCCTCAATACCTTCTTTGCATCAGTTTTTACAACAGAAGACCTCAGTGATATCCCTACACCATCGCCGATTCAGATTGATAATTCAGATGTTCTAAGCAATATCACCGTTACAGAGAGAGAAGTATTGAATTGTTTAGATAAACTCAAGGTAAATAAAACGCCAGGACCTGATACAATCTCGCCTAGAGTTCTAAAGGAAGCTAAGGATGAGCTCTCCAAACCACTGACATTACTATTCAATAAATCCTTGCAGTCTGGAACTATGCCTGATCAGTGGAAGCTAGCCAACGTAACACCGATATTAAAAAAAGGCAGCAAATCCCTACCCAGTAACTATCGTCCAATTAGCTTAACCTCAGTTGTATGTAAAATGCTAGAAACGGTCATAAGAGACAGACTCGTAAATCACTTAGAGGAAAATAACATACTTAAAGATACTCAACACGGCTTTTGTAAAAAACGTTCCTGTTTAACAAACCTCTTAGACTTCTTCCACGATATCCTCAACCTCTACGATGAGAGTAAAGCTGTAGATATTATATACCTTGATTTTCAAAAGGCCTTTGACAAACTTCCCCACAAACGTTTACTGCTAAAACTAAAAGTGCATGGAATACAAGACAGTGTGTTGAAATGGATAGAAAATTGGCTCAGCGACAGAAAGCAAAGAGTAGTCATAAACGGTAAGGCATCTAAATGGACCAATGTAACTAGCGGGGTACCCCAGGGATCGGTACTAGGACCAATTCTCTTCTAATTTACATCAACGACATAGATGAGGGTCTCACCTGTACAATCTCAAAATTTGCTGATGATACAAAAATTGCAAATAGCGTACTCTCAAAAGAACAAGTTGACAATATGCAACACAATCTAGATAAATTGTCATGTTGGGCCCAAATTTGGCAAATGAGTTTCAATGCGGATAAATGTAAAGTACTACATATCGGATACCTAAATGAGAAAGCAAACTATTCGATGAATGGCACTCAGCTTAAGAATGTAAACAGAGAAACCGATCTGGGAGTAACAATACCGAGTAACCTAAAACCGAGTAAACAATGTTCAGAAGTTGTTAAGAAGGCAAACAAAATAATTGGCTTTATAGGCAGGTCATTTGAGCATAAATCCAAAGAAGTTATCCTAACCCTTTACAATTCCTTAGTCCGCCCTCTTCTGGAATACTGCGTTCAATCCTGGTGCCCTTATTACCAAAAAGATATAAACAAGCTAGAACGAGTTCAACGTAGAGTTACCAAAATGATACCTAGCCTAGAGAACAAACCATACGAAGAGCGTCTTAGAGAATTAAATCTATTTCCTTTAACCCAGCGCAGATTAAGAGGTGACTTAATTCAAGTGTTCAAAATCATCAAAGGCATCGACAATATGAACTGTAGTAAGTACTTCACTATCGACCAATCTAATTACACGCGGGGAAACGGTTATAAAAATATTGGTAAATCTTTTGACTCACACGAATCTAAGAATTTCTTCTTCAATCGAGTTGTCAACTTGTGGAATGGGCTTCCCCCGCACGTTATAGACTGCAGCACCGTTGATTCATTTAAACTCCGCCTAGACAAATATCTCGCATCAAACCCGCGACTGACTGCGTTTGTAAATGAATAACTTTATTTTATCCTCCCCTCAGTTACTAACCCATATGTCCCCTACTAACTTCCTAATCCTGCCACGGACATTAGTTCCAGGGCAGTAGTTCCCTTTCCAATGTTCCCTTACCCACTCTAAACCACTGTTTGGACACTTGATCCTCAGTGTTTTGGAGGACAAGCAGCCTAGAAGGGTCACTAGATATGTTGTTGCTTGATTTCCTTTGTACTACTTTGTACTCTTTTGTACTCCTTTGTACAATGACTCTCTCACAGTAATGTACGCAGACGACGTGACGCAAATAATAAGAGCAGACACACTAGACGCATTGACAAACAGAGCTCAAAGAGAACTTGACAAAGTAGCACAATGGGAGCAAAAATGGCAGATTCAGGCTCATCCTCACAAATCACACGTCACATACTTTGCCAAAGGACATCCCCGCTCAAGACCCTTATTCCAGAACTCCCGAGCACCTGTCCCTAACCGCACACAAATAAATGTCTCTCCCACTAACAAAGTACTCGGCCTCACATTCGACAAAAACATCCTATTTCATCAACAAGCAAAAACTTCCACTGCCATCGCATCTAAATCCCTACAAACCATCTTTCGATTAAGAAATGCCTCAATAAAAACCAAGCTTCACTTATACAAAGCACTAATAAGACCTCTTTTGTGCTACGTCCCACTCAGTATTTCAGTTTCGGCCCCTACCAACCAACTAAAATACCAAAGAATTCAAAATAAAGCACTGAGGTGGATGTTCGGGACTCAGTGGTATGAGTTCCAGACGGCACAACATCTTCACGATCTAGCTCACATCCCCCCTCTAAATACTTATTGGCAGCAATTAGCAGAAAAACAACTTATTAAACTTGAGACCTTTCATGATAACTTCATCCAAATTTTCAATAGAATTTTATATCCCCCCCGCCCCTTGTCAAACCACCTTCACCCCAACAACAGACAGGCACCCATTCCTAAATTCAGTTAAAATCAAGATTGGTAGAGGCGGTGGGTCATGCCGGCTCGTCCACAGTCCAACCTCCCTACCACTCTTGACCTAGATTCCTAGATTCACTTCCAATTAATATGTATAACTTCACAGACCCACCAAATTTCCTTACTAGCACCAATCCTTAGCCAATAATAATCAAATCACAAGACAACAACCTTTTAACGTAACTTCAAATTATAATAACAGTACAGCCTTCTTACAAGTTCTGCCACTGACAGCTCTTCCCCAGCATTACCCCCCTTATGACTCAATGCCACCCAAAATTATCTCCCCCTTTTATACCATTTTCGAATTACTACCATCCAAATAATACAACCCTAAAACATCCAAGGCCCAATAGCAAGCACTTTCGATTTTATACCACCCAAAATTATCTTGCTCCCCATCCCTTGCCCCCTTCTTGGCAAGCCATCCTGAACCTCATTAAAGTAGGCCTACCTTCTCCAACTAAAACAATTCAACCCCAGCTCAATTATTCAACTCACGTACGTTGGGTCAAGCCCCGACACCCTATTTCTCTCACTATTATCACTGTCTCTCCTACTTAACCAATAAAAACTTCCCTTCTTTCACCCTCACCCAACTTTTCTATATTCATTCATTCATTCATTCACTGGTCAACCTAAGCTACTGGTCAACCTAAGCCTTCGGGTGAGACTGGTACCGTAGTGAGAATGGTACCGTACAGATTAACCCGGGCCTAAGCCTTCGTTTCCAGATGTCGCCAATTGGCTAAAATACAGACTACACACACATCCACAGCCATTCCAACGATACATAAACACTTAACATGCATATCACGCAATACATTTCCAGTTAAGGAGGCGCAATAATAATGAGCTTAACTCGCATTGCGTGGATTCCCCTTGACGAACAAGTGAGTGAACACACACACACACAGTCCATAGGTATGGATTAGGAATTTTAGGTAACTCAACTAGGGATGTTCTAGTTGTAAATTAATTCGTCGTGAGACAGCTAAGGTAACACAGGAATTGCCATTGGATTGAATTGTTAATGAAGTTATTTTACCTATGGTTTAATGTATATCTGTGAGAATTACTTAATGTACCCGGTACTGGTAGCTAGATTAGGTAGATACTTTATATAATATATAATCATAAATGTTCATACTACAGTCATAGGCCTATCCAGTATCCAGCCTAGGCAATGTGGCAAGCTTGTATGTAGTGTATAAAGATAGAAGTATTCACACTGTATATGCAACATTAGTCTACTGAACCTCTGATGTCCATCATTGAAAAGAGGGGTTGGAAGCTATGAAAAGGAATGACAAATAAACAATCATCCAGAAGATAAGTAGAATAGGCTATACTTTGTCAAGTTTGTTTTCTTTATAGGCTATGTGTAAGAAGGAGACAAAAGGCAAAGCTGCCCATGAGTAACTTCCTCTCTGTGGAACAACATTTATCTTCTACCAAACCTGACTTACCGTACCACACTTTTTCTTACCGAAACCCAGTTGTCTAAGACTCTAAGGCAACAGACGGCACACCCTTATCTGTATCCTCTAACTATATCTACTGGTATCTTAAATTCAAAGCCAAAGGTGGATGATGTACGTACACAACAATCTTACTTGCTCTCTTGTTCCCAACTGTGACTCTTCTGAATTCTCAACTCTTTGGCTTAAGCTATATTGTCATTATCATTAAATATATTCTGTGCTGTTTATCTCTCCCCTCTCACTATCTCCTCCTTGAAATTATCAATACCGGTACTAAGAAATTCAACCCAATTATTTACAGTAGCCTAGACTATATCTACCCCTAATCAAGATTAACCCTTTGACCGCAGAAGGACATTCTCCAGCATAATCGGAAGCGCTGGTATTCCGCAAATGAGGATACCGAAAGGGAGGGGTTGTACTGTAATATAATCTGGTATTTTGTATTGTCCTAAAAGCCAGTTCTCCATATCAGCGGATTCAATAGCATTCACATTACGTAGCCTAATTATTCTATGACACAAAGTTTATAATCTTCATTTACAGTAAATTCACTACCAAACAACTTAATGTATATCAACACCATTATATAAAAACAAAACCTTTGAGACCAGAGGCTATAATACTGACATCTTGTATTGACTTACCGGTATAACGCAATGCAAAAATACAAAGATACCGGTAATTACAATTTCTTAAGACATGTCCTACACAGCAGATAGCTACCGTACTGTAAATTGATGATCCGACACTCATCATTTCACTCATACTAAGCTATGTGATAAAACAAATTCAATTACCTTATGTTAGAAGATCCCATCTTCATGATGCCTGGAAAATAAATATAAAATTATATAAATTATAATGTAAAACTTGCAAAATAAACAAACCAAAACATATACAAACACAGTAAAAAGACAGGAATGTAGATTTACAAAAAAAAAAAAAAAAATTGGCTGTAGCTACTGCATGCATATTAATATAAATAGAAGATTGACTTTTAGAGAAGTAGCCTACACATAGTATGTACGGTACCGGTAATTGTACAATGTACCGGTACCATATACCGGTACTGTAGTACCCTGTATACCGGTAGGCCTACTTGTTTCTATCTATCTATCTATTGCCTGACGCCGTGATCCCCGAAGGGGTGGCCAACTCCCCCCAACCAGCACCGCCTTCGTTCATGCAGTTCCTCACTCCATCCTTCCACCTCATATTCGGTCTACCTCTCCCCCTCTGTCCCTCCACCTCGCTCTCGTACACCCTCTTAGTCATTCTCTCGCTTTCCATACGTTCCATATGGCCGAACCATCTCAAGTTGTTCCTTTTCACACTTTCCAGCACATCTACCTCCACACCACACCTCCTTCTTACTTCCTCATTAGTCTGTCTATCCCTCCATGTAACTCCGCACGCACTCCTTAAGTACCGGTAATTCATTTCCACTGCTCTCACTCTTGGTCTGAGTCTCTCAACCAACGTCCATGCTTCGCTTCCGTAAGTCAGTGTCGGGATTACCACACTGTCATGCAAGGACTTCTTCACTTCCATACTGACCACCCTATTTCTTGTTACTGCTTTTAGCGTTCCTACAACCCTCTTCCCCTGTTGTACCCTCTCCCGCACCTCTTCATCCATAGTCCCATCTTTACTCAACACACTGCCCAGATACTTAGAAGAGTTGACGATCTCCATAGCCTGACCATTCAGCTTCACCTCACACTCTGTGACTTCACCCCTTTCGAAGACCATAACCTTGCTCTTCCCCGTATTTACCTTCAAATTCCGTTTTTCGCACACTATTCCAAACTCATTTACCAGACCCTGCAACTCCCATTCATTATCACTCATCAGAACTGTATCATCCGCAAACAGCAGTATAGGTAGCTTCCACTCAATTCCCTCCCTTTTCAGCGATACACCAACATCCACTGCTCTTGATAGTACAGTATTTCTTTCATGACTCCATCCATATATACAGTAAACAACCACGGGGACATCACACACCCCTGTTTCAAACCAACATTCAGGTCAAAGAACTCGCTCTGCTCACTCTCCACACGTACTGCCGCCTTTGCACCCTCATACATGCTCTTCACTGCTTTCAGCAACTTGCCCTCTACTCCGTATATTCTAAGTACTTTCCACAAACCTTCTCTATCCACTCTGTCATAGGCCTTCTCCAAGTCCATAGAGGCAACATACACCTTTTGTTTCTTCTCCAGATACTTCTCCACAACACAATTCAGGGTAAAAATCTGATCTACACATCCTCTTCCCTTCCTAAAACCTCCCTGCTCGTCGCCTATCCATTTCTCCGTTCTCACTCTCACTCTCTCAATCACTACCCTACTGTATACCTTCCCTACTACGCTTAGAAGACATATTTCTCGGTGGTTACCACACACTCCTCTTTCCCCTTTGCCCTTATATATGGGGACTATTATGCCAGTCTTCCAGTCATCGGGTGCACTCCCCTTCTCCCATGCTAGTTTGCACATTTTCCATACCCATTCTATCACTATCTCACCACCATACCTCAACATTTCCCCACACACTCCATCTGTTCCTGGTGCTTTCCCCAACTTCACTCTTTTCAAAGTAAATTTTGTTTAAAGTAAATAAATGGAAACAAGAAGTACCCCCTTCAATACAATTGCATTAACCCTCTCGCTATCCTATGGACGCGGGGGTTGCCGATTAGCATTCAGAAATAGAGTTCTCTCAATCTTATAATTACCTCTCCAAAATTAGTTTTCTGCCCACAGCTAACTCAAAGACGACGGCAGAGGTTGAAGTAACTAAACTAAAAGTTTATAAACACCCCTGATGGTCACATAGGCTTTTAAGTATCCCAGAATAGGCTCATATCGCGTCCTGTGCGTGAGAGGGTTAATAATTATTTGTTCTGTCTAATACTAGATGACTTTACACAGCTTGGGAAGGACTTCTTGTAGCCTACAGTAGTTAAATACTTTACTATCTCAATAGGGGCCTTCAGTTACACACATTTTGTCAGAATCATATGATTGATGGCTAGTAGTGATAGTCCAGAGCCAGCAGGTTTTTATTGTGAAGCCCGTCACTGAATCACCCAGCCAAGCAACCCCTCAGATCACCAAGAGCATTGAGAAGGAACTTGGCTCTATACCCGTCGACCGTTACTCAAAGATTGAGTCTGGAATAGTAGTGGTAAAGTTCCAATCTGAATTAGCTAGGAGCAAGGCCTGTGAAGCAAGTTGTCCCTTAGTGGGAGGTCTGGGACCTGGGTGTCTTAGCTGGGGACCCCAAATGGACCTAGGTCTCTGGGTCTTCTCCTGGGCGACCTAGATGTGTGTGAATTTTGTATTTTGTATTTATGTTGTGTTGTGTTGTCCCTATTCGGGCTCTGTCTCGAGTCGGCCAACCCAGCTATGGGGTATGTGCCTGAGTATATACGGTATATATTATTATTATTACAGTAGGCTACCGGTACTTATTATTATTATTATTATTATTATTATTATTATTATTATTATTAGAACTAGACACAGGTTACCACTTAGGCCATTCAAAATCCCTACTGGGCTTGAGGCCATCCAACATCAATAGGTAGAACTGATAATAATTATTAGATGTCTTTGATGGTTTCGTATAGCCATGATGAGTCTTTCACTTATTTAAAGCCATCAGTCACATGATTTGGACAAAGTATCAAAAGTGTGAAGATGAATATTTACTCTTTTGATTCCCAAAGTCCTGAATCTGAATAAAATAGTCGATAGCCTTAACCTTGTCTGGTAAGAGGCGACTTTTGGATTCTCCCTGTTTTACTCCATTAGTTTGGAGATTTTAAGACGTTTCATCACATTAGTCAGGCGATTATAAGACACTTCACCTCTTCCCGGTGTTAATTCTTTCTAGGCGAGTGCTAGCGAGCCTGTAATTTAGGAGAAATCAGAGCCAGGACATTTTCTATAAAAAAACTGTGCCTAATTAGCTTGAAGGGAATCTGGAGGGGGGGAATTTTTTGTTTAGTTTGAAAGGGGTCTGATGAGCTTTATTTTTTATTCTAGGAGGCAAACTAAATATACCGAGAAAATACCGGTACATACATACATACATACATACATACAATGTTTTAACTTCGTTTTCCATTACCGGTACCGGTACATACATTGTAATGGCTCAGACGTGGTTGCCTTTCCGCAGTTGGAATATAATACTGTACAATAAAACCCCATCACAACACCACCCCATCATGTCATCTCTTTGGCTGATGTTGGCATAGTGCTAACCGTGCCGCAGCAAGACTCGGCTAAGTCCAACTGCAGCACCTGCACCGGCAGTATCTCTAAACCACAGAAGCCTCAACAGTGCTACAACAAGACAATACAGTACCATACCAAGACTACTGTACATTAGGCAACTTGGACTTTAGAACAACAAGATCCTGCCACAACACTGCCCCACCATGTAACACTATGGGCGACTCTGGCGTGGCCCCAAACAGCACACAAGTAAGACTAGTCGAGTCCCCTGTAGCACCTATCGCGCCCCACCAGCCTCGGCAGTGCCATACCTAGGCAGTGCTAATAGCAAGGCTTTATTGTAAAGTACCGGTAATGGCTGTTGGGCCATAAGTCTGCCATCCCCCCTATTAGTTACGGTACCTTGTATGACACGCAAATTTAATATACATTGCTTGAAGAAGGTAAAAACAATCAAAACAGTCAGTAGTAATTAAACAAAATCATAATCCCAAAGACATCACACCATATATGGTAGTGTTGATCAAAGGAAGAATTGCAGTGTCATCAAACTAAATGGCTTTACTGCCGAATAGAAACAAATTTTGCAACCCACCTGTAGTCCCTCGGTGTGAGGCAGGTCTTGGTAATGGGGCCTGTGTTGTTGTGTCTTCTACAAGCCATCTATTTTTTCTTCTTAGTCGTCGGCTTCCAACACATATCTCACCTCTTCCTTCGTACACTCCATTCTCTTTTCTATTTTCTCCTTCACTTTTCTCTTTTCTACTTTCCCTTCCTCCTAACTCTTCTCTACTCTCATTTCCACTCTTCTTGTCTCTCCTTCCATGCACTCTATATTGCACTTCACTCAACTTTTTCCTACTCTCTACTCCACGCATCTCGTCTCTTGTGTCATGCACTGTATATTCTACTTTTGCACTTGATGCCGATTTTCCCTTGGCACTTTCCATTTTCAAACTCGGATGTACAAGGGAGCTTTGATGGATACGCATACTTCCCCTCTTGACATTGATCACCTGAGAACTAAAAGCCGAATGAGCATGAATGTCACTGCTCAAGGCGTCTTCAAATCTATCCTGGCTGTTTTCACTATTATCACCATTTAATGAATTAGAAAGTAACTTATAACAGTCAGAGTGAAATTGATGCCTTTGAATTTCTTGATCACTACTTGTTTCAGATTCCAAGCAAGAATGTTGTACAATACCTGGACGGTCTCGCTCCTCAGAGGGGAATGACTGGTATTCTTGGCTTGATGAACTATTGCATGGAAGTTTAACATCTGCATCTAAAGAGCTGGAGTCACTGGTCTTACACACACCTTTCGACACCACGACATATCTAGGAGGACCTTTAAGCACAGTCTTAATGGCTCCTTCTCTTGCACATGTGCTTGGGGCTAATTCATCAGCTCTTGATTCACCAACACTTTGGGATGAGCTGCTATAAGCCCTAGGGTTATACACCTTCCCTCCCTCAGTTCCACTTTTCTGTGTCCGAATATTACCATTATCATGATAAACTTTATGTGCACCATAACCATCCACGTTCCTGAAAGTAGTCTTATAGCCACAACTTTGTACATCCTTGTATTTGTCAGACCCATATATTTCTGAACAAGGTTTATATACATCCTCGTATTTGTTAGACCCATGAAGTTTAGAATTTTTCTTTCCTTCCATCTTCTCCTTGTTCCTAATATCCTGGGGTGGCTGTAGTTCAGGAGGCAGAACCCGGGGCAGGACAGAGCCAGGCAGGAAGACGGGGCGAGGGTCTTGACTGCCTCTCTCCCTCCCCTCCACCACCACCACACCAACCGGGTGGCGCGCAGTCACTGACGCGACATCATTACTGGCCACCGTCACCACTTTCACCTGCAACATAAATGCACACTATTTAATACTCTCTCCTATATATATTTACTGGTACTTTAACTACATTACAATACATAAATTGTAATGTGATGTCATTATCACAACCAAAACCAGACTCACCCCAGCTAGCCACAAACACACATACACCAATTATAAAAGAGCTAACTGGGAAGCATTCACAAATGAGACAGAACAACACTTCACAACTCTAAACAGTACACCCATCACTAACATCAACAATGCTGTACACATACTCAATAAAACTATCCAAAACGCTGACAAGAAACACATTCCAAGAGGTAACAGAAAAAGACACAACCCCAACTTCACTCCAGAAATTCAAAACCTCATCAGACAATGTGACATACTGAAACACTCCCCAGCACCCCACACACAAGACATCACACAACAAATTCAAGCACTCAACACCCAAACTAACAACAAAATACAAGAACAAAAACTAAATTGGAATAACTTCCTACAAACACTTGATCACAAAACAAACCCCAAAAAACTCTACAAAACACTAAACAGTATCACACTTTCCAACAGAAACACAACACAATCACATGCTGCAATCACAACAACAGACTCTACTCCTTCATGTAAACAACAAGCAAACACTCTCATCAATCACTTTTCACATGTCAGCCACCTAAAACCTCAAAGACGACCGACGTGTCATCCGACGTAAGAGACAATTCCCCACAGACCCTGACTATACACCCTTCACCAATCACCAGACAAAGCATATCATCAACAATCTCAAGCACTCACCCGCCTGTGGCCTAGACAACATAAGCAACATACACCTCAGACACCTGGGACCACAAGACAATACAAGCACTCACTAACATATCAAACTACAGCTATTCACACAACACAATACCAGACATTTGGAAGCATGGTATCATCACATTCCCCAAACCCAACAAAGACCCCACGCTACCCTCCTCGCACCGCCCCATCACACTCCTTTGCTCCCCCTCTAAAGTCATGGAACGCCTAGTACTACAACTAATTACACCTGACCTACCCCTAGCTCCAACACAACATGGCTTTCGGCCACTGCACTCCACAAACACTTTTCTCACAGACCTTACACAAAGAGCTTTCGACGGCATCAACTCAGCTAGACCACCACACAGATCACTATTAGCCACACTCGACATTAGTAAAGCCTTCGATGCCATCCCCCGCCACAACCTAACAAACAAAATCTACAACACAAACATGCACAACAACACAAAAAGGTGGCTGGCCAACTTCCTAGCAGGCAGATGTGCACACGTATCTTTTGCCGGTCAGTCATCTAAAATCAGAAACTTTCCAAACGGAGTCCCACAAGGATCCGTCCTATCGCCCGCACTCTTCAATCTGTACATGCACGATATAACTACACCCAATACGCCCCAAATAAACTTAGCCTCCTATGCAGATGACATAACACTCACATGCACACACCATGACCCAAAAAGAGCAACAGATCTTCTTCAACCCTATCTCAACACACTACATGGCTGGTTACAGACTTAATCTAGCCCCAGCCAAATCCACCGCAACCCTGCTCACAAGTTGGACAGGAGAACACTAATACATCCCTCAACTCACCATAAACAACACACCCAAAATCCTAGGAGTAACATATGATACTCATATGACATTCAAACAGCACACCACAAACATTAAAAAGAAACTGACACCCAGACTTAACGCCCTCAGGTCACTTGCTCACACAAAATTTGGACATAACAAAGAAACTACCATCACAGTATATAAACAATACATAAGATCAGTGATGGAATACGCAAGCCCAGCCTGGGCTTCTAACCTAGCTGAAACACATCATAAGACCTTACAGACTATTCAAAACAAAGCCCTGAAGATCATTACAGGCTGCACAGCTACTGCACCCACAGATCACCTACATCAAGAAACCAAAATCCTCAAAGTCAAAGACCATCTGGACATGAGAGGCACTTAATTCCTGGCAGCAGCCTCCACGAACCAAGACCACCCACTACACTACATGGCAACACACCCATAGACACCAAGAAATATCAAAACAACACCCAGCACACGGTATCACACACAATTATTGTCCTCTCACCCTCCCTGCCCACCCCGAACCAACTTCCAGAAGCACATCCATACTCATATCTCTCACAGATCCATCCACTCACTCACAGACAACACGCAGCTGCATGCACGACCTCCCGAAATCCATCCTTCCGAATCCTCCCTTCCTCGCGAGGACAGAGTCCACCTGGCCAGGCTGAGATGCGGACACCATCCAGCTCTCCTGAGCTATCAGAAGAGACTGGATGACTCCGTTGTCGACGCCTGCCCGGGATGTAACACAGCACCCCATACCATTAAACACATCATAGAAGACTGCATTTCACACAACCACTTACGCCAACAACACAATAGGTCCTGATGTGGCGGCGTCTACGCCGTGGGGCCACCTCCCGAGGCTGCCAACCGCGGATGGCTGCCGATCCTCCACGGCCGAAGACAAAATCAACGACCAGTGGAGGAAAACCGGATGCCGGCCGCGGGGAGCAGTTTCGGGAGCCAAACCGTCACAACCATCCCCTGCCCCCTCCCTGGGGGCACGGGTCCTTGGAGCGGCTTCGGTCGCGCCGGAATTTCCACACCTCTCACACCAAACACACACATCACACAGTTTTTCCTACACCGAGAAATGACTCTCCGGCTGTCATTTCTCGAAGACTTCTTCTAGCCGGAGACATTGAGAGCAACCCAGGACCCACGTACACATACATATGTCCAACTTGCTCAAAACCCATCACTTCGAGTCGCCATACTAAGGGTTCAGTTCTCTGCAATTCATGCGGGAACTGGACCCACTTCACCTGCACAAGACTTGCCTCCAAGAAACACTACACAAACACCTGGACCTGTTCCTCATGACCCTCCCTCTCCCAGTCTAATCCCTCACCTAAAACCTGTCCACCTCTCCTCCCCAACCCACCTAACCTTCCCATATCATCCACTCCCCCCCCTAAAACCCGTCCACCTCTCCTCCCTAACCCACCTAACCTTCCCATACCATCCACATCCTCAACTCAACACACCACACCCCATCCTAATCCATTCCAACCCCCATCTCCTGCTCCCCAATCCCCACCCCCACCTCACCCATCCCAACCACCAGCCCCTTCCTCACCCCCACCCCATCCTCGTGCAGCAGCATCCAACATACATCGTACACATAACATTAACATTCTTCAACTGAACATAGATGGCATCAACACAAAGAAACACGAACTCTCACACTTCATCAAACAACACAACATACACATTGCCATCTTACAAGAAACAAAACTCCGCACAACACAAAAAACACCCACATTTCATAATTTCACCACCATCAGACAAGACCGGGCTGTCGGCGGGGGCGGTGGACTCATCACCCTGGTACACAAAGAAATATCATACATAGTAACCAGTGTACAAACCAAATCCCTCCTCCCCCCAAATGATAACACAACAGAAATATAGTCAATTCAAATACGCACTGGCAACAACTCCAACATAACCATCATAAACACATACATCCCTCCCCAAACATCCCCTACAGTACCAAATGAATACAGACCACACTTACAACACATCACAAACACCCCACACACCCCACACATCATCCTGGGTGGTGATTTCAACGCCAAGACGTCGGCCTGGTTTGTCGGCAACCCCGACACAGACAGAGGGCTGGTACTACAAAACCAAACCGATAACCTCATCATCCTTAACGACATCCATTAACATACCCATATTCCTCACCAAGCCCTCTATAACCCATCATCTCCAGACATCACCTTTTGCTCCCCAGAACTCACCCCACAACATCCTGGAGGGTGGTCAGAACCTTAGGCTCTGACCACCTCCCGATCATTATCACCACCAAAACCAGACTCATCCCAGCTAGCCACAAACACACATACACCAATTATAAAAGAGCTAACTGGGAAGCATTCACAAATGAGACAGAACAACACTTCACAACTCTAAACAGTACACCCATCACTAACATCAACAATGCTGTACACATACTCAATAAAACTATCCAAAACGCTGACAAGAAACACATTCCAAGAGGTAACAGAAAAAGACACAACCCCAACTTCACACCAGAAATTCAAAACCTCATCAGACAACGTGACATACTGAAACACTCCCCAGCACCCCACACACAAGACATCACACAACAAATCCAAGCACTCAACACCCAAACTAACAACAAAATACAAGAACAACAAAAACTAAATTGGAATAACTTCCTACAAACACTTGATCACAAAACAAACCCCAAAAAACTCTACTCCTTCATGTAAACAACAAGCAAACACTCTCATCAATCACTTCTCACATGTCAGCCACCTAAAACCTCACAAAGACGACCGACGTGTCATCCGACGTAAGAGACAATTCCCCACAGACCCTGACTATACACCCTTCACCAATCACCAGACAAAGCATATCATCAACAATCTCAAGCACTCACCCGCCTGTGGCCTAGACAACATAAGCAACATACACCTCAGACACCTGGGCCCACAAGGCATACAAGCACTCACTAACATATCAAACTACAGCTATTCACACAACACAATACCAGACATTTGGAAGCATGGTATCATCATCACATTCCCCAAACCCAACAAAGACCCCACACTACCCTCCTTGCACCGCCCCATTACACTCCTTTGCTCCCCCTCTAAAGTCATGGAACGCCTAGTACTACAACTAATTACACCTGACCTACCCCTAGCTCCAACACAACATGGCTTTACGCCACTGCACTCCACAAACACTCTTCTCACAGACCTTACACAAAGAGCTTTCGACGGCATCAACTCAGCTAGACCACCACACAGATCACTATTAGCCACACTCGACATTAGTAAAGCCTTCGATGCCATCCCCCGCCACAACCTAACAAACAAAATCTACAACACAAACATGCACAACAACACAAAACGGTGGCTGGCCAACTTCCTAGCAGGCAGATGTGCACACGTATCTTTTGCCGGTCAGTCATCTAAAATCAGAAACTTTCCAAACGGAGTCCCACAAGGATCCGTCCTATCGCCCGCACTCTTCAATCTGTACATGCACGATATAACTACACCCAATACGCCCCAAATAAACTTAGCCTCCTATGCAGATGACATAACACTCACATGCACACACCATGACCCAAAAAGAGCAACAGATCTCCTTCAACCCTATCTCAACACACTACATGGCTGGTGCACTACAAACAGACTTAATCTAGCCCCAGCCAAATCCACCGCAACCCTGCTCACAAGTTGGACAGGAGAACACGAATACATCCCTCAACTCACCATAAACAACACACCCCTAACACATACACACACACACCCAAAATCCTAGGAGTAACATATGATTCTCATATGACATTCAAACAGCACACCACAAACATTAAAAAGAAACTGACACCCAGACTTAACGCCCTCAGGTCACTTGCTCACACAAAATTTGGACACAACAAAGAAACTACCACCACAGTATATAAACAATACATAAGATCAGTGATGGAATACGCAAGCCCAGCCTGGGCTTCTAACCTAGCTGAAACACATCATAAGACCTTACAGCCTATTCAAAACAAAGCCCTGAAGATCATTACAGGCTGCACAGCTACTGCACCCACAGATCACCTACATCAAGAAACCAAAATCCTCAAAGTCAAAGACCATCTGGACATGAGAGGCACTCAATTCCTGGCAGCAGCCTCCACGAACCAAGACCACCCACTAAACTACATGGCAACACACCCACAGACACCAAGAAATATCAAAACAACACCCAGCACACGGTATCACACACAATTATTGTCCTCTCTCCCTCCCTGCCCACCCCGAACCAACTTCCAGAAGCACATCCATACTCATATCTCTTACCGATCCATCCACTCACTCACAGACAACACGCAGCTGCATGCACGACCTCCCGAAATCCATCCTTCCGAATCCTCCCTTCCTCGCGAGGACAGAGTCCACCTGGCCAGGCTGAGATGCGGACACCATCCAGCTCTCCTGAGCTATCAGAAGAGACTGGATGACTCCGTTGTCGACGCCTGCCCGGGATGTAACACAGCACCCCATACCATTAAACACATCATAGAAGACTGCATTTCACACAACCACTTACGCCAACAACACAATCTACACTCAATAAGAGCTCTGTGGGAAAGCCCGATCGTGGCCATGGCCTTTCTCAGGGACTCGGGGCTGTTCGGCCAGGCAGCTTAGGGAACAACAACAACAACAACAACACAATCTACACTCAATGAGAGCTCTGTGGGAAAGCCCGATCGTGGCCATGGCCTTTCTCAGGGACTCGGGGCTGTTCGGCCAGGCAGCTTAGGGAACAACAACAACAACAACAACAACAACAACAACAACAACAACAACAACAACTACAGAGAGACAGACTGACATAATAGATAAGGGGTGATGTTAATTAAATAAATAAGTCTCAGGTTCCATCCAAGCATAGAACCACCCCAAATGCCCCAAGGCAGCTATTCCAAATATTGGATTTGGCGCACTGGTGTCCCGTAGCTACCATGAGGCTGCAATGGACCAAATACAATTAACTTACCAGTGTGTAATCCCCCTTTTAGTTGCCTCTTACGACACGCAGTAGACACGTGGACATATTTTTATTTTTTCTCTACCACATGGGTAGAGGCCCCCCTAACCCCTGGGGGGTTTTACATGCTTTGTGAAAATAAGTTGGATTTTTTTAATTAACTAGTTTTAATCTCCTTGGATTCATGGTTTCAAATTGGATAGGGTTTTTTCCTAGAACTGCATGAACCAAGTTTTCTCTTATAACGCTGTTCCATTGTGGTGCATAAATTCAGTTAGATTATTTTGTTTCTATGGAATGGTGCTGTTTTGCTTATCCATAATAGGCTTAACCCATATATTGTCAACTGCTTTCTGGAAGATATGTGATCATCCTTCTGAAATATATATTATCTGAACTTCCTGTGTTTTTCAGTTGACCCAAACTTTCATGTAGACATGTACAGTATATATGGTCCTGTATGTGCCTCACATATACAGAGCAATACTTAACCTAAGAAGCATCAAATACGTAAATTCTATGTGCATAGAATCTATGCACCTAAATTAATGTGTGGAACACTCAGTCTTAAAATGTTATGTATAGTGCTCAATTTCATATACTGTATATTGGCTCTATGGGTGGCTGCTGCCATTGTATAGATGATAAGCCCGACGCTAGCGAAATCACTGTGTGCTATATCTGTTAATGCTGTGGGGGTGAAGCATAAGAAAAGGGGATAGCAATACGAAAGTGGAAGAAATAAGCACTACCTGGTACTACTATTTCTATTTTCTTAGCGGATAATGTTCTTCATGGCAAAACATAAGAAGTTCTAAAATCCACCACATTTCAACCAATGTACTCTACTATGGGCGGGTGCCCAACCCCGAAAGGGGTTGAAATAGGGGAGCTATCCCCCCGCCAAAGGCGGCTTTCTAGGGCCTTTCTTAGCTGATGCTGAGAGGATTGGGTTCTAGTCATGTGGTGATGGGCTGGTCTATCAGAGTGAGAACTGAGCGATCTCTGCCATACCCATAGCTTACTCTGACTGTTCCTTTTACTTATATATTTTCTAGATCTCAAGTGACGGCGTCTCTTGCGTGGATTGACCTCCTAATCTACCAAGATTGGAAGCCAAAGCGTCACATCTTTCCTTTGCCCCTCAACTTTCTCTTCATAATTGCTGAGGGGCACAGGGCCCTGGGTGGGGCTTTGGTTTCCCGGGCGTTTCCGCGCCCTCCTCAGCTCCCCGCCATGGAGTGGCTTCGGTCACCCAGGCTTTATTGTGGTCGGCAGGGAGGGTTCTGTGGGGGCGCTCGGTTGTGGCCTTGGCCTTGCTCAGGCCTTGGGGCTGTTCGGCCAGGCAGCTTGGGGAAAAACAACAACAACAAAACAACAACAACATAAATTGTTACCTAGGAGATACCATCTCTGCCGGTGGTGGGGCCGAGGCTGCCACTGTTGCTAGAATTAGATGTGGCTGGGGGAAGTTCAGAGAACTGCTGCCAATTCTGACCATGAAAAGAATGCCTCTCCCCCTGAAGGGAAAGGTGTATGCCTCATGTGTTAGAAGTGCAATGACGTATGGCTCAGTTAAAGTAGAGGATGTCAACAGAATGGAACGTAATGAGATGAGAATAGTGAGATGGATGTGTGGGTCCAGGCTGCAGAATAGAATAACAAATGATGAGCTGAGGAGATGTTTAGGTATAAAGAGTATTAGCGAGGAGATGCGTACAAGTAGACTGGGATGGTATGGGCATGTGGAGAGAATGGATGAACAAAATTGGGTGAAAAGATGCAGGTCTGTGATTGTGGAGGGAGCTGTACCAAGGGGTGGACCGAGGAAGACCTGGGATCGGACTATACATGCCGATCTCAAAGTGAAGCAGCCCTTAACAGGGTTGCCTGGAACGCCGCCATTAGGACAAGAGACTGAAACTCCACATACAGTATGTGTGGAGCACTCAGTCTTCAAATTTTATATATGTACGGTATGTATTGGTTACTGCTGCTTTTATTAGCACCATACTCCATTTCATCTGCAAAACTGGTATATAGACAAAACTCAGCAAGAATGTAGTTACCGGGTGTACCGCCCATCTTGTTTACACTACGCGGAGGCTCACCATCATGTTCCCGTCTATTTTGACTGCCTTTGGATACAAAAATACATTATCCTAACCAAACAACCTAACCTAACCTAACCTAGTATTATAGATTTATAAGTATTTATTTTATTATAAGTATTTAGAGATGATTTATGTTGTGTGTCGGTAGTGGTACACCCGGTAACTACATCCATCCCCAATACTCTTAGGCTACGGGCCTTTAACTCACGCGCCAGTCTCAACATACGGACATCTTTGGCGATAATACGCCCGTTTTATACCTGCTGTATCTCTGTAAATAATACACATAGAATAATCAATCCAATATCATGATCACGTACCTTTATTAATCTTGAGAATGGTGAAAACCGTAGCCCAGTTATGGGTAGTGTGGTTGCCATGTGAGCAACGCGACAGCAATGCCAATTTTTCCTGTCTGAGTTACTGTTTGAGCATGCGTGCGTATATGTGTGTACAGGTCAGGTGATCAATACTCACTCTGCATGTATGCGTATGTGTGTACAGTATATGTGCATGTGTGTGTGTCAATGTTGTGGCTGGGGTGAGGCAACACGTACTCATTCAGTCACACAGACAAAGATTTTATGAAGGCATTCAACACCGTGTCATACCAAAGATTATTGAAAAACTATTAAGTTATGGAATCACAGGGGACATTCACATATGGCTGAAGGCGTTACTGACCGGTAGACAACAGAGAGTGGTAATAAATTAAAAAGCTTCAAACTGGGTAAATGTATTGAGTGAAGTGCCTCAGGGAAGTGTTCTGGATCCAATACTGTTTGTCATCTATAACAGCGACTTGCTAGACTGCATCAAATCCTAAGTTTACATGTTTGCAGATGACACAAAACCCTTCAGAACCATTTCTAAAGAAGATAGTGAGGCACTACCAAGAGACACAAAAACTAAAAACATGTTTTTTTTTTAAAAGTGGCTGATTAAATTCCATCCCAGTAAAATGTAAAGCCATGAACATATGACAGAGGAATGCAGATGACAACACAGGACAGTACTATATGGATGACTACGGCAAGGGGAAAACAACCAGACAGTCTCTAGAGTGGATCAAAGAGAAAGACCAGGGAGTCATCATTGACAAGAACCTAACATTTGAGTCACATATTTATGCCAAAGTTAATAAAGCCAACCAAATAATGGGACTGATAAGACGCTCGTATAAAGAGCATAGCTCACCGAAGCAGATATCCTCATAATTATCATTGTCAATGTACAAAATACGCCTGTACAATACTAGTAGGCTTGGTTCATTTATTAATAAATATAAAAACAAAAAAAATTGTGTTATGGGGGGGGGGGGGATAGTGACGTCAGGTGCGAAATCAAGAGTACTGTACCTATAAACACATATTAACACCATCAGTCAAATCAACTCCCTTTGTCCTGCTATTTGTGGAAGTGCCAGTTTCTCTAATAAATTTTCAAAATAACATCTAAAAGGAAGGCAGATGAGGGATATCGGAAGAAGATTAGTGAACAGTTTGCGAGTGTCAAGAAAGCATACTACAGAGCTGTGAAAGAAGCCAGAGGGAGGAAGACAGAGTGTCTCAGGTGGTAGAATGAGGGACATGAATGGGGAGGTGGTGGAGAATGATGGTGTGGTGGATGTGTGGAAAGATCAGTTTAGTAGTTTAGCTGTAAAGAGTAGGGGGAAGGCATAGATCTCAACCATGGGAAATGAAGAGAGGTAGAATAAACAGGGTAGATCAAAGACAGATAAGCAGAGAAGAAGTAAAAGAAGCTCTTACACAGTGGCTCTGAGCATCACCAGGATCTACTCCATCAACGCTGAGGTCGGGTCTTCGGATGACAATGAGGATCTGAACACACAAGAGGGACTTCCTTTGTCTACGATCAACATATATAAACATAAGTAGTAAAGGCAGGCGGTGCACTGATGCATGATAGGGAGGGAAGGGGGGAGATGGTTGGGGGTGCTTGTGGGTGGGGGAGAAGACAGGATTGTAAGGTACAGGAGTGGCTGGGGATGGAGTCTAGTTCATCACTTGGCCGATAAGGCCCGCAAAAAATGTGATTGCATTGCACGAAACATGCTAAAGCCATGTGGTGTCACCTGGGATTGTGGCAAAATTAATGATGTCATATGGCATCACCCGGGTTTTAAGGGTTAAAACTTGTTTACAGTATAGGCCTAAATAATGTTCTACTTTTCTAATGGTTAGTATTTCTAGGTAGGCCTACTGGTACTCCCTTTCACTTGCAACATACAGTATTGACAAACTCTAAGCAAATAATTAAAAAAAAAAAAAATCATATTTATCTAATGGAATATCACTACCGGTACTGGTTAAGTCTACTTATAGCTTCTGTACCCAGTTTCACTTAGCTACAATATATTGTACTGGTAGCCTATACCATAAAAAACTTGGGCAAGAATGTAGTTACCGGGTGTACCGCCCGTCTTGTTTACACTACGCGGACGCTCACCATCATGTTCCCGTCTATTTTGACTGCCTTTGGATACAAAAATACATTACCCTAACCAAACAACCTAACCTAACCTAACCTAGTATTATAGATTTATAAGTATTTATTTTATTATAAGTAGGCCTATTTATAGATGATTTAGCCTATGGTGTATGTCGGTAGTGGTACTGGTACACCCGGTAACTACATCCATCCCAAAACTTGTTTATATTTACAGGTCTTATACATAAAAAAACTCTTAGTTATATTTAACATTTGTACAGTAGGCCTAGTAGCTGTAACATACTTAACCCAGGAGCTGCGGGAAGACTCTTAAGAGTTTCCCCGGGCGACTGCGGGAAGACTCTTAAGATCCTGGGCCTAAAAAAATCCATTTAAAACACCCCAAAAAAACTTGAACCCTTTCTTTTTTTTTTTTTTTTACACCTGGGCCATGCCAAATATCACTCCTCCACATCCCCTCCTTCCCCCCTTTCCCCCTCCCCCTTCAATTATCACCTATTTTCCCTGTTATTCCCTTATTCTGTGGTCTATTTTTGTGCTAACATTAGCGAGTTGCTACAGGGCGTTGTCATCAGTGTTACCAAGTGTGGGAATTAGGGGAGAAGTCAGGAAGATAATTGAGAGGTACCTCCAGTGTCTCTCAAAGCTTCGTGAGTGGAAGGTTGGCTCACACTCACTCACACACACTCTCGCTTTCATTTCGCGATTTTGACCAGCCAAACACTGTTTCCACTTGTTTTATTGTTGTAACTGGTTAATATCTTCATATTAATGGTAAAATAGGCACATATGAAAAGTGTTAACGATATTTATGGTAAAATAACGATATTAGTGATGGGAACAGCTCAAATACGTGCGCACAGGCGTGTAGTGTCTCATACCCCCCATGCGCAGCCGAGAGGTTAACCAATCAAACCTAGGGACACATAATGGCCGACGCCTACTTTGCTACACACAGCTCCAGCATCGGCCATTGGACGTCGGTTATTCTCGCCTTATTGAATAATTTTATACCTCTCAAAAGGCTCTTAGTGCCTCAAATTTGCACACATGGTAGTTTATGAAGTGGGGCAAATCAAAATAGTTAGCAGCCCACAAAGACCATTTTGTTTAACCCGGAAACTGCGGGGAGACTCTTAAGAGTTCCCCCGGCGGACTGCGGGGAGACTCTTAAGAGTGAGTGAAAAAAAAAATCAACTTTTGACATCGATTTTTTTTTTTTTTTTTTTTTTTTTTTCCCCTGGGCCATGCAAAATCTCAGTCCTCTACCTCCCCTCCTTCCCCACTTTCCTCCTCTCCTTCAGTTATCACCTATTTTCCCTGTTATTCCCTTATTCTGAGGTATATTTTCGTGCTAACATTAGAAATCCGGTTGGAGGGTGTGGTCATCACTGATAGCAAGCGAATGCAAGAGAGAGAGAGAGAGTATCGATCGACTGTGTCTCAGTGGCCTTGGGGGAAATTGGCGGGAAAGCAGCTTGCCTCACCCATACATTATACAACTCGCGGGCTATATCTCCGATTTTGACCATCCAAACGCTGTTTTCACTCGTTTTATTGTTGTTTCAGGTTAATACCTTTATAATCAACCCCTAATAGGCGCATATGGATAAGTATTAATGCTATTAATGGTACAATGAATATTTTAGTGACGGAAACACCTCAAATACATGCGCACAGGGAGAGGTGTCTAATTACCCCCATGCGCACTAAAATGCCCCAGAACGAGAAGCCCACCACAGAAGCCATGAACGAACACCACACAGAAACACCAAAGGAAAGGTCCACAGAACGAAAGGACCAGCTGACCGAGCCAGCCATTTCAGACAGGCCCAAGCCCGCAGGGCTAAACAGCTCCAGGACACACCCATTTACCTTTTCTAAAACTGACCATTTTCCACACCTCACGTACACTAACCCCCTCGTGTCCTACACTCCTAACTACAAAGATGATGAACAGGAATATACATTCATATTAAAAACACCCATGCCTGTCCTGACGTTGAGCCAATGCCAACACATCAGACAGCCATAATTATCTATGTATGTTCTTGCATCCGAGAAGTAGATGTTATATACCTTAGAAGTTAAAACACCCACGCTGTCCCTAGACCTCGTATATAATTTTCCATGACGAGTATAGATATATGTAACCCGTGCCCAGTCGCCCCTTGCATTGTTCCTCTAGTAACTAAGTCTATAATATTAACTGCCACCAGCATTGATACGACATAGCGGCACTGTCCTTGCTACAAAGATGATGAATAGGAATATACATTCATATTAAAAACATGCCCTGTCCCGACGTTGAGCCAATGCCAACACATCAGACAGCCATAAATATATCTATGTATGTTCTTACATCCGAGAAGTAGATGTTATATATCTTAGAAGTTCAAACACCCACGCTTGTCCCTAGACCTCGTACATCATTTTCCATGACGAGTATAGATATATGTAACCCGTGCTCAGTCGCCCCTTGCATTGCTCCTCTAGTAACTAAGTATTAATATTAACATTCCCTAACATCTTGTCTTGCCAGACTAAGCTTCTGAAGACCCATCGCCCCATAAATCTATGTATGCAATCCTTAGGTTAAGTATTTTTATCCGCCATTGTGTTCACCTTTTTCCATTTACTTTCCACAATTGTCATACGTCTTCCCCTTGCCTCCTTCGTATCCACAGCCCACACTACGCCAATTTATTTTGTGTCTTACACCTCTTACCCCAACCAGAGATTGTATAAGATAACCTGGTTACCAGTATCTGTCATAAGTACCCCGAAACAATAACTAAGTACCCCTACGAACTGCCGCTGTGGTTGGTATTTTATATTTAATAGAAAACGCAGTTCCCAGGGCCAACTAATAGTATCCATAACCCTCTGACTGATCACATAACTATCTTTTCCAGACTCATATACCACCCCATAGTTGCATTCCCCTGTAGCATTTGGCTAACGTATTCTACTGCCTTTTCAAACTTCCATATCAATTGTAGCCTAATGCCACCCCCACGCCCAGGGACCTTAGGGGCAAAATTTCCCTGTAGCCCTTGAACTCCCCCCCCCTCTCATTAAGACACCCGCGCTTCTCGACTCTTGTCCGACCTAGTCTCTCTCTCATACCTCTTGAAGATCCTTGAATTGTCCGTTACTAACGCTCTCCAACCTTTTATATATATACTCCTATCCAGCCTACCTTCACTTAGTAGGCCAGAACAACATTAGAACTTTACTAGCCCCTTGCATGCCATCTATTCTCTTACAACACATTCACAACCCTGCACCCAATGGTCGTCGGTGCGAGGCTAGCCGCCCCGCCAGTAACGAACTTCTATTGCCATACTTCCAGATAAATGTGGCAGAGTTAGCAACCCAGTCTCCACCATATCCAGCAAACCCTACAATTAACAACCAGCCGAGTAAAACCAGCTAGCTAAGGCACCTTCGGTTTTGGTATTAAAGACACTCACATCTGTCTCAAACACAGAGGGTTATTACAAACACTGGTGATATGGCAAGCCCCTAGCCACAGCCGCCGGACGACTATATCAGAGAGAGGGCGCCCAGCTCCCCCTTTTTGCCCACCCGAGGAGGGAGACCCCCACCCCCGCGGAGGTATACCTGGCCCCTGTTTTGACTTTCGAGTCATTGCCAGGTAGCACAGGAATTCTTCCTATCAATGAACTAACCATGAATGACTAACACCTTTACTAACCTCTATTAACTCACAATAAACCATTTACCTTTCTTGCATGCTCTGATCACTAAATTAGCACCTCAGCTATACCATAGAATGAAGATTGAACAATCTAGAGAGACGCTCCTATCACAGCTGTCCCCATCCTCCTCGCAAAGTAGATCCAGTCTCTCTCCCCTAAATACGTCCAAAATAGTACCTCTTACTAAGGCTCAGTTATATGAAAATATAAAGGCTTCCTATCGCCCTGTGCCACAACAGTAAATACCATCTTACCTAGTCCCCATATCTATTGAGAGCTCAATTAAGTCCATAAGACTCGAGATCCCTACTGTCTACAGGGTCCAGAACAGAGCCTATAAATCTAACTCCCGCCCCCAGTCAAATCAGTTGAAAGCTAGACACCAACCAGGGGTCACTACCCTGCAGTTAATTTCTAGCTCTGCCCTTGTGTTGTTCCGGAGTGAGATCCCAGAACCGGCAGACTCCGTGGCAGATTTGGATAGAAGGACCTGCCCACGTATTGAAGAACTTCACACATATGGCCCCCCTGGACGGCCGCGGAACCAGTCGTTAGCCCCCAACATCATGGACGCAAGATAACCAGGACCAGACCCATCAGATACTACCCAAGATTCCCTTTAGCAGTACTACATATTACTGTGCTGTTTTAGATTCACTAATTAATATTTCTACGAAGTGGCTAAGACCTTGCCCAGTGTAATTCATACTTAACCATTCCATTTGGGACGTACTAAGCGATCAGTGCTCTTTAATTAACAGGCGACCTTGACTCTCGTAATTACTTTATTCAGATATTAAAACTCTAGTGATATCTAACGTTCGCCCACTGATTTGCGTTCTATGTATTTCTGAGACAAGGATATAAAACTTAGATCAGTACCCCCTGAGGTTACTAGAATTCCCGTGCTCTAAAAATACGTGTGTCTAATCTAGTCTGTGAACTACTACTTGTGCACCAGAGCTACCAGTAATAAATCTAACAGTGAATATGAATCTATAAGTAACATTGATGGTCTTCGGTATATAAACCTGTGAAATCAAAGCCAGTGATCAGAAGATTAATACCTGAACGTTGAAAGTGGGAGACTAGGCTCCATCCAGATCCACTTATGCTAGTGTTGTTCAATTCTATTATATTGTCTTACACAAGTATTCTGCAGTGGTATATCAATAAACGTGATCATGTAACTTGCTACCATGTGTTTCTTTGTGTTCTCTATTCCTCATATCTTGTATTGTGCATGCAGCCTTATATACCCAGTCAATTTAGAACTCACATTACCCAAGTTAAACCTGTAGAAAAACAGGGCATAACATTGGCGGCAGCGGTGGTTCTTGATTCGGATAAAAGGTTGCATTACACTGCAAGTTTGGAACAGTAGAAGCATGGCAACATCGCGAAATCTTCAGCCACTCGCACACATTCCCAAGTATGATGTAAACACATATGATATCACCAGTTACTTAGACATAATAAAGCCAGTGTACGATGTGGTACTTCATAATGACCGCGAAAAAATCGCCATGGCAATTTTGCATATTGTACAGTTGGGAGAAGCCGTTTCCCAACTTGTTGATAAGCCTACCTTTAAATAATTTATTCACCAAATGGTGACACAGAATACGCCAGAGAGTACCTGGAACCAGTTTCGATCCTTCGTGATCCGGACTTTAGATCCACTTTTGGGTTCCCCCGTCGCCCCCAAAATAATAAAAGTCGACGAGATCAAGTATGAAGGGGATATAAATGTGACCCTCATACAACTCTACAGATACGTGAGGACCACGTATAGCTATGAAGATTACGACCAACAAAATGAACTCTTATTCACCGCATTGTTAAACATCCTCCCACCCCACATCACCGCCCATCTCGACCCGTATGGATTATTCGAAGAACATATGCTCTCCATCAGAGAAGAATGCCTACGCAGTTCGATGAATCCCCTATCCAACCTTTTAGCCCCTATCCAAGACTCCGTGCACCCGTCCAAAATGACTTCCGGGGAAAGTCCAACCCCAGTGAACTCTTCCCCCACCAACCCTCCGCAGCCCCCCCAACAAGCCCCGTATTCTAGCTATGCCTACCTATGTAGGCCTACCACAACATATTTTCCCCATGACCCCAGAAATGTTCAGCTATCCCCCCACCAACAAAATTTCCCTTGTGACAGTTTTCCGTCGGTAGCTTGTGACAGTTTTCAGTCAGTAGCTCCCTTCCACCCCCACACAATTCACACCCCTAGAAAACTTCGAAACCCCACACTTGACTCGCCCTCTCATGTCAAACAAACTCACCAGTCCCAGATAACCTCTAACCAGACCGAGACTGCCACCAAGAAAATTCCCCAAACTCGTCCTGTTAATGTCAAACAAACCCACCAACCCCAGATAACCGCTAACCAGACCGTGAATGCCACCAAGAAGATTCCTAAAATTCGTCCTGTTAACAACCCCAAATCAATACATCAGTCCTCTACCAATAACCCCTGTTCTACACCTAACTCTTCCCCCACCAACCCGCCGCAGTCCCCCCAACAAATTCCGTTTCCTAACTCGCTCACCTCTCACCACCCTGACCCTCCCACACGCGCCGTTAACCCTCCCCTCACGCGTGACGACCTAGGGACCCAACTATGTTCCCCCCCTTCCCCCAGAAATACTCAGCTATTCCCCCACCAACAAAATCTCCCTTGTGACAGTTTTCCGTCAGTAGCTCCCTTCCACCCCCCCACAATTCACACCCCTAATAAACTTCAAAACCCCACACTTGACTCACGCCCTCATGACAGACAAACCCACCAACCCCAGATAACCTCTAAGCAAACCGTCACTGCCACCGACACACCCCACCACTCTGATCCTCCCACACGCGCCGTTAATCCCCCCCTCACGCGTGACCCCCACCAAAGTGATTTCCCCCCCCTCATGTGTACCGAACACCTGCTCACCAGTCGGTCCCCCACCATCATGAGCCCAGCTAAACTTTCAACCTCCCCCTCTTCACCGTTACCCCACCCGCCCCAAATTCCCCCCCCAAAGATCCCCCTCGACGAAATACCACTCCCATCCCAATCCAACCACAAAACTTTTTCCACCTTGGCTAAACCCCAAAATACTCTCTCTCTCGCCCCAAACAACATAATCAACCTCTCAACTTCAACCACTCCTCTAAATCCCATCCATGTCTCTCCCGGAAATAAAATCAGTCTAAATTCAACCCCTCTCAAACCCCAACCCTGCCTGCCCAGACCCCCCCCACCATCTCCCTATCAAATCCCCACACACCAAACCTCCAAACCACCCGATCATAGTAAACTCTCAACCTTCAGCCTTACTCACCCTTCCCCAAACCCCACTCACGACCACAACTCTCTACACAATTCAACCCCTCCCCAGCACCAACCTCTTCCGCAACAACCCCGACTCGACCTGCCCGTTTCATCGTTAAAACCCCCCTATCACTACCCCCGACCGAAACCACTTAGACCCCCCCTCCAAAACTGGCCCCGGGCCAGCTCGCCCCCAGACCCACATTCCTAACGACAAGAACTAACGGTATATCCACCCCGCCCTTCCAAAGTGAAAGTGAACCACCACCCCCTATTACCAGACCGTCACCCAGACTAACGGCGACCCTAAAATACCCTCCCCCCCCTGATGATGATGAGGATATTATTGTACTAAATTGTTTCGAATGTTTTCAATTCCTAAGCGATTGGGCATGATTCTATAAATTTACATGTTTTCCATATACTGTATATATTATTTTTTTTCCTTAGTCATACTACTTTTCTTGTTACCTACACTTTTCTGACTATCTTTTAAATTTGCTTTATACATTGTTAAACACTTTACCTCTTCTTAATTTCCTGTGTTCTTAATTATCTGCCCTTTCTTAAATTTACATGTTTTCCATATACTGTATATACTATATTTTTTTCCTTAGTCATACTACTTTTCTTGTTACCTACACTTTTCTGACTATCTTTTAAATTTGCTTTATACATTGTTAAACACTTTACCTCTTCTTAATTTCCTGTGTTCTTAAGTATCTGTCCTTTCTTAAATTTACATGTTTTCCATATACTGTATATATTATTTTTTTCCCTTAGTCATACTACTTTTCTTGTTAACCTACACTTTTCTGACTATGCTTCTTTTTACTTCACCCTTGAGGCTCGAGGACGAGCCTATAATGAAGGAGAGGGAAGTAAAATGCCCCAGAACGAGAAGCCCACCACAGAAGCCATAAACGAACACCACACAGAAACACCAAAGGAAAGGTCCACAGAACGAAAGGACCAGCTGACCGAGCCAGCCATTTCAGACAGGCCCAAGCCCGCAGGGCTAAACAGCTCCAGGACACACCCATTTACCTTTTCTAAAACTGACCATTTTCCACACCTCACGTACACTAACCCCCTCGTGTCCTACACTCCTAACTACAAAGATGATGAACAGGAATATACATTCATATTAAAAACACCCATGCCTGTCCCGACGTTGAGCCAATGCCAACACATCAGACAGCCATAATTATATCTATGTATGTTCTTGCATCCGAGAAGTAGATGTTATATACCTTAGAAGTTAAAACACCCACGCTGTCCCTAGACCTCGTATATCATTTTCCATGACGAGTATAGATATATGTAACCCGTGCCCAGTCGCCCCTTGCATTGTTCCTCTAGTAACTAAGTCTATAATATTAACTGCCACCAGCATTGATACGACATAGCGGCACTGTCCTTGCTACAAAGATGATGAATAGGAATATACATTCATATTAAAAACATGCCCTGTCCCGACGTTGAGCCAATGCCAACACATCAGACAGCCATAAATATATCTATGTATGTTCTTACATCCGAGAAGTAGATGTTATATATCTTAGAAGTTCAAACACCCACGCTTGTCCCTAGACCTCGTATATCATTTTCCATGACGAGTATAGATATATGTAATCCGTGCTCAGTCGCCCCTTGCATTGCTCCTCTAGTAACTAAGTATTAATATTAACATTCCCTAACATCTTGTCTTGCCAGACTAAGCTTCTAAAGACCCATCGCCCCATAAATCTATGTATGCAATCCTTAGGTTAAGTATTTTTATCCGCCATTGTGTTCACCTTTTTCCATTTACTTTCCACAATTGTCATACGTCTTCCCCTTGCCTCCTTCGTATCCACAGCCCACACTACGCCAATTTATTTCGTGTCTTACACCTCTTACCCCAACCAGAGATTGTATAAGATAACCTGGTTACCAGTATCTGTCATAAGTACCCCGACACAATAACTAAGTACCCCTACGAACTGCCGCTGTGGTTGGTATTTTATATTTAATAGAAAACGCAGTTCCCAGGGCCAACTAATAGTATCCATAACCCTCTGACTGATCACATAACTATCTTTTCCAGACTCATATACCACCCCATAGTTGCATTCCCCGGTAGCATTTGGCTAACGTATTCTACTGCCTTTTCAAACTTCCATATCAATTGTAGCCTAATGCCACCCCCACGCCCAGGGACCTTAGGGGCAAAATTTCCCTGTAGCCCTTGAACTCCCCCCCCCTCTCATTAAGACACCCGCGCTTCTCGACTCTTGTCCGACCTAGTCTCTCTCTCATACCTCTTGAAGATCCTTGAATTGTCCGTTACTAACGCTCTCCAACCTTTTATATATATACTCCTATCCAGCCTACCTTCACTTAGTAGGCCAGAACAACATTAGAACTTTACTAGCCCCTTGCATGCCATCTATTCTCTTACAACACATTCACAACCCTGCACCCAATGGTCGTCGGTGCGAGGCTAGCCGCCCCGCCAGTAACTAACTTCTATTGCCATACTTCCAGATAAATGTGGCAGAGTTAGCAACCCAGTCTCCACCATATCCAGCAAACCCTACAATTAACAACCAGCCGAGTAAAACCAGCTAGCTAAGGCACCTTCGGTTTTGGTATTAAAGACACTCACATCTGTCTCATACACAGAGGGTTATTACAAACACTGGTGATATGGCAAGCCCCTAGCCACAGCCGCCGGACGACTATATCAGAGAGAGGGCGCCCAGCTCCCCCTTTTTGCCCACCCGAGGAGGGAGACCCCCACCCCCGCGGAGGTATACCTGGCCCCTGTTTTGACTTTCGAGTCATTGCCAGGTAGCACAGGAATTCTTCCTATCAATGAACTAACCATGAATGACTAACACCTTTACTAACCTCTATTAACTCACAATAAACCATTTACCTTTCTTGCATGCTCTGATCACTAAATTAGCACCTCAGCTATACCATAGAATGAAGATTGAACAATCTAGAGAGACGCTCCTATCACAGCTGTCCCCATCCTCCTCGCAAAGTAGATCCGGTCTCTCTCCCCTAAATACGTCCAGTATAGCCAAAATAGTACCTCTTACTAAGGCTCAGTTATATGAAAATATAAAGGCTTCCTATCGCCCTGTGCCACAACAGTAAATACCATCTTACCTAGTCCCCATATCTATTGAGAGCTCAATTAAGTCCATAAGACTCGAGATCCCTACTGTCTACAGGGTCCAGAACAGAGCCTATAAATCTAACTCCCGCCCCCAGTCAAATCAGTTGAAAGCTAGACACCAACCAGGGGTCACTACCCTGCAGTTAATTTCTAGCTCTGCCCTTGTGTTGTTCCGGAGTGAGATCCCAGAACCGGCAGACTCCGTGGCAGATTTGGATAGAAGGACCTGCCCACGTATTGAAGAACTTCACACATATGGCCCCCCTGGACGGCCGCGGAACCAGTCGTTAGCCCCCAACATCATGGACGCAAGATAACCAGGACCAGACCCATCAGATACTACCCAAGATTCCCTTTAGCAGTACATATTACTGTGCTGTTTTAGATTCACTAATTAATATTTCTACGAAGTGGCTAAGACCTTGCCCAGTGTAATTCATACTTAACCATTCCATTTGGGACGTACTAAGCGATCAGTACTCTTTAATTAACAGGCGACCTTGACTCTCGTAATTACTTTATTCAGATATTAAAACTCTAGTGATATCTAACGTTCGCCCACTGATTTGCGTTCTATGTATTTCTGAGACAAGGATATAAAACTTAGATCAGTACCCCCTGAGGTTACTAGAATTCCCGTGCTCTAAAAATATGTGTGTCTAATCTAGTCTGTGAACTACTACTTGTGCACCAGAGCTACCAGTAATAAATCTAACAGTGAATATGAATCTATAAGTAACATTGATGGTCTTCGGTATATAAACCTGTGAAATCAAAGCCAGTGACCAGAAGATTAATACCTGAACGTTGGAAGTGGGAGACTAGGCTCCATCCAGATCCACTTATGCTAGTGTTGTTCAATTCTATTATATTGTCTTACAAAAGTATTCTGCAGTGGTATATCAATAAACGTGATCATGTAACTTGCTACCATGTGTTTCTTTGTGTTCTCTATTCCTCATATCTTGTATTGTGCATGCAGCCTTATATACCCAGTCAATTTAGAACTCACATTACCCAAGTTAAACCTGTAGAAAAACAGGGCATCACACGCACTTCAGAGGTTAATATTGAAAAAAAAAAAAAAAAAAAAATGGCTGGGACTGGGTGTTACATAAGATTACTTTAGAGTGGGGCTCCATGCGTTAAATGAAATATATATACTGTACCAGTAGGTCTATCAATACAGTACTGTACAGTAATACAAATTTACTTATGAATTCTTAGACTGAAGATATCTAGAAGCTGATAATTATTGATTAACTAATTGTAGACATTAACCTCTTGGCTGCGCATGGGGGGTATGAGACACCACACGCCTGTGGGCATGTATTTGAGCTGTTCCCATCACTAACATCGTTATTTTACCATAAATATCGTTAATACTTTTTCATATGCGCCTATTTTACCATTAATATGAAGATATTAACCAGTTACAACAATAAAACAAGTGGAAACAGTGTTTGGCTGGTCAAAATTGCGAAATGAAAGCGAGAATGTGTGTGAGTGAGTGTGAGCCAACCTTCCACTCACGAAGCTTTGAGAGACACTGGAGGTACCTCTCAATTCTCCTCCTGACTTCTCCCCTAATTCCCACGCTTGGTAACACTGATGACAACGCCCTGCTAGCAACTCGCTAATGTTAGCACGAAAATAGACCACAGAATAAGGGAATAACAGGGAAAATAGGTGATAATTGAAGGAGGGGGGGGGGGGGAAGTGGGGAAGGAGGGAATGTGGAGGAGTGATATTTGGCATGGCCCAGGGGCAAAAAAAAAAAAAAAAATCAAGTTTTTTTGGGGTGTTTTAAATGGATTTTTTTAGGCCCAGGATCTTAAGAGTCTTCCCGCAGTCGCCCGGGGAAACTCTTAAGAGTCTTCCCGCAGCTCCTGGGTTAATAAAGAATGTTCTATTATGGCAACATTATTAGAATGGTAGTTGCCAAGTAAGTACAGTACCGTAAACTGGGGTAATTTCGGACTGCTGTCATAACTTCGGACATCGGCGATAATAAGTAATTAGCCATTGTCATTATATAATGGAAACACTTTTTATTGTTTTTTTTGTGAGGTCCGTTTATAGAAATGGCAAAGGAAGAGCATGTAAAAGTCCTAGGGAACTGACGAGTATATGTGCACGATAAAAATATTATACAGTATACTGTATATGACGAAAAAAATAATAATAATTTGCTACCCTGCCAAACTTCTATCACCCTGAAGAAATTTGTTTGTATGAATGATGTTGTGACTGATATAATTTTGTAGTAAAATTACCAGGGACAACATCCACCAAAGGAAATTTGTTACACTTGTATAACGCTCTAGCTAGAACACTATCATTTAACCTATTGTGTAAAAACATGTAAACTTCGGACATGGAACAAAACGATCGTTTGTTATTATTTGCCTATGAAAATAATTCATAATACTTGTCCATCATTAAAATGGTGGTTAAAGATCAAATAATCATTCTCTGAGTCCAAAAACCCATAAAAATATGATAATATGCTAACCGATTTATTTATTTCGGATAATTCTGGATATATAATATATATAAATTAGGAGAGGCATATACAGTATCTTGTCCAAAAAAAAATTATCTGCCAAAAGAAACACCAACAAATATGTTATACCTATAAAAATGCTCAAATTCATAAAAATGTATATGCAGTGATAGAGTATACATACCTATATATTTTCTCTAGGCCTAGTTAATTTTTGAGTTATTGATTTGACAGCATTGGTTATTGGTTATTTTTCCTGCTCAATATTTTCTAAGAGTGAGTTCAATGCCTAACGAGAACAGATCCAAAAAGAATATATATTAAACATCGTATATAACCCTCTCCTATACTGACTATACAGGCCTAAAAGTATTGACTGTGCATTTTCCACTAAAACATCAGACAGGAATAAGCAGCAATAATAAAATATTCATATAAAATAGTAGGAGCTGAATAATGAATGAAATAAAGCCACTAACATACGTCCGAAGTTCTCCTCCATTTGTCCGGAGTTATCCCAGCTTTCTTGGCAATCATTTTCCATAAGAAATCACTGTATGTCCGAAGTTTTCCATACAAGTCCGAAGTTTTCAACTTTTCAAGAATACTTCGGACACCATTTAGGATAAGGATAGCTCTCTTATTATGGGGGATAATTTTAGGAGGCTTCCTGGATTATGGCGCACTACCACCACACATCACTTGACCTAGTTAAATCTCTATAATGTGTTTAGTCAGGAGAAATTGTTAAAAAAACTCGAAAAATTTCAGAAGTTACCCCAGTTTACGGTACCGTAAATAGTACCGGTATTCTAATATTATATATAATAAAAAAATAAACAAATACAAAAACAAATAATATTGTACAGTGATATCGAACAAATTATATATCTTGATATGCTACAGAACTACAACTTCTTGATTAGGCCTACAGGATTTCTGCCTTATGGATTTTATTATCTTTTGCTCTTACCTTACTCAGGGGACCTTACAGTTGCATGGACAAGTGCTATTTTTTTACATATTATTTTCCCTCCCCTACAGAATTTTGAGAGTCCACATTCCACAACTATATTTACGGTACTTGCTAAGAAGAAGGGTGCGTGGATCCCACGGCCAAGCTCTTGGGACATGGAGATAATTAACCCATTACTGTTCAGAATAGATGATGATTTCAATAAGTCATGGGAGGGTGAGGGGAGGCAGAGCCCACCCAACCTAACCTGTTGGGCTACAGGCAGGTAAACGCAATTAGAAAAGTAGCACTTGTCCGCGCAACTGTAAGATCCCCTGAGTAAGGTAAGAGCAACTAATTGAGAAGTTGAAGTTCTGTAGAGTTATCATATGATATCATATGAACCAGGTGTGGGCTCCATATATGGTAAAGGATATAGAAGCAGTGGAGAAAGTGCAGAGGAGAGCTAGCAAGCTAGTACCAACGTTGAAGAACGCGGGCTATGAGCAGAGGTTGAGGACACTGGGGCTTCCGACACTGGCATATAGGAGAAAGAGAGGGGATATGATAAGAGACTTTTAAGATAGTGTCAGGAAAGTATGATGAGGATGTGTGTGAAGGTATCTTCTTGATGCGGGAGGAACAAGAACGAGAGGACACTCTAAGAAAATTTACAAAGAAAGAAATAGGCTTGAGAAGGCAAAGAACTCATTTTGTGATAGAGTGGTAAATGAGTGGAACGCACTGCCCCAGTATGTAGTCGATTCCGAATCAATAAGGGAGTTTGAAAGTAATCTTGATAAAGCATGGGGAAGACAAGATTTGAAGTTTGATTATAAAGCAAAAATACAGAATAGTAAAAATGTTGCGTCTGCTACCGCCGCCGCCAACACCGTGAACGACTGCAGCAGTGCAAGTACTGGTACTGAGCTGGATACACAGGCCTAGTTTGACTTTTTCCAGAGGATCTACTGTAAGAAACTGTAAGATAGTAACTGATACAGTACCTTAGAGATGGTAGAATCTTGTGTGGACCTAACAGTGATGCGCTGCCTCTCGGCCATTACTCCAACAGTAACACCACAGTCTTTCTAACACAATCTAAAAAAGAAAAGCAAATAAGGTACCGGTAAATAAAAAATATACATACCGGTATACAGTAAACCGGTATATATATATACCGGTATATATATATATACATAATGTGCACCGTACTGCAGTCTTCAAATATCTACTGTACTTTTATCAATCCTTTCATTAGGCTATACAATGATGCCGTTATTCATTTATGTCAGAGTCCGAGGGTGGCTCAAGCTTTTATCAGTGACAGTATGAGAAGTCCTTCCTAAGCTGCAAAAAATCCCCTACTTATATCTTGAAGAGAAGAAAGAATAGACATTATTGTATAGGCCTACTGAAAGGGCATATATTACCCTTTCCAACTAATGACAACTTCTTCATTTATTCTGGATACTGCTAAACTCCTAAAGGGCGGACATATTGACCCTTTTTGTCATCTTTTAACCCCTTCAGCACGATGACATAATTTTCATATTCTGGTTAACATTAGACAATTTTCTTTAGCTTATAATCTATCTCTAGAACTCAAAGGGGTAATTACTATCTCATTAAACACTTTGAATAACATAGGTCCTTTTTTAACAGCATAAAATTGTCTAACTTAGTCAGAATAAAAGGTAAGAAGGGATCATCATGCAAAAGGGGATACCGGTAACCTATTTTTTCTATCTAATGGAATGGGTTTGGAAAAAAAATCAACTCCTGTTGTTCATGATCAAGGTCCTTAACTTGACCTCTGCAAGTCAAAATGGGCTATAGAGTAAATATGCTGTAAATTTCCACTCCTATTCCCTGGCTGACTCTACCCGATTGATGGAGTTATTAGCTTGATTACTATAGTCCATATTAAATATAGAAGTTAGTGGTCAAGAGTTCTGGGCTCTGGCTTATATAATTGTAAGGAATCGACTAGGCTATAGGCTAGTTAAAAACATGTCTCATGATGTCTGTAGCTTTCTTCACCTTTCTGTGGCTATTATGAATTGAATACAGTACTGTACGGTATAGTACAGTAATTCCTTATTTAGAAGTTGTAGTTACATTTATGAAAGACAAGAACTTAAAATTTAGGTTAGGTTAAGTAACGTTAATGTTTTTCTATATTGCCATTTTTTGGTACCGGTACTAGGGACACGTACTACCTGCTAGGTAAGGATTAGTCTTGTATCCGGAGTATCACACCGTTCCCACGTACTAAGTACTAGTCGGCGGGTGCCCAACCCCGATAGGGGTTGAAATAGGGGTGCTATCCCCCCGCCAAAGGCGACTTTCTAGGGCCTTTCTTAGCTGATGCTGAGAGGATTGGGTTCTAGTCATGTGGTGATGGGCTGGTCTATCAGAGTGAGAACTGAGCGATCTCTGCCATATCCATAGCTTACCGGGTACTCTAACTGTTCCTTTTACTTAGCCTATATATTTTCTAGATCTCAAGTGACGGCGTCTCTTCCGTGGATTGACCTACCAATCTACCAAGATTGGAAGCCAAAGCGTCACATTTTTCCTTTTCCCCTCAACTTTCTCTTCATAATTGCTGAGGGGCACAGGGCCCTGGGTGGGGCTTTGGTTTCCCGGGCATTTCCGCACCCTCCTCAGCTCCCCGCCATGGAGTGGCTTCGGTCACCCAGGCTTTATTGTGGTTGGCAGGGAGGGTTCTGTGGGGGCGCTCGGTTATGGCCTTGGCCTTGCTCGGGGCCTTGGGGCTGTTCGGCCAGGCAGTTGGGGAACAACAACAACAACTAAGTACTAGTGCCCCATACGGTACTCGCTGGGGTATATATTAAGCAAACCACCCACCAATTTTCATGACAATTTTGAAATGCATGTTGGAATCCCTATAAACTGTACTGTACTTCATTTTTATGTAAGTTTGATAATTTGGAAAAATCAATTAAGGGAGAAAATTAACATTGAAAATGATGTGTAAAAAAGTCTCCCATAAACGGCGGCCCGCTATGTTATTGTAGTTTGCGGCCTAATTTCGTCTGTTAATTCACTTTCTCCTTAATTGGACCCCCTATGAAGTACAACAGATTATGAGGACATAAGTGACGGATGTTTAGAGGGGGCAGAGCTCCCCCTTCAACATATTACGTGTCCCACAGTAACTTCTATTATATAAACAACCCAAGAATTTTAACAGATTTTTTAAATTTCATATAGGATGTAATATAACCTATACTCCATGTTAAAATAAGTGTCAACCCTCGAAAAATTCTATTAAGGGAGATACAGAACCTAGAACCTGTAACCTGTAACGATATTTGTCCAGGGTTCCCCTCCCCATAGACGGCACACAACACGACTCGGCGGACCTCTTTCTCCCTGCCTTTCAGTCTAATTAACACTAGGAATTTACCTAATTTTCTATCCAATGTACTATCCAACCAGCGGGGGTGTGGGGGCGGCAGCCCCCACCCATAATACTACTAGGTTAGGTTAGGTAAGGTTGGTAGGTTAGGCTAAAATCTTTAATGTTGCTTAATTGTTGGATAATGGATAATGAGCTTACTGGGCAAGTTCATTTTCTATCCCATGTATCATCCAACAACTTTTGCCAAAACTTGACTGTTGTGTTTTTTTCATTTTTGGGGTTTCTTAAGTTGAAAAACAAGAAAACCCAAGCCAACTTCTTTTTTGCACTTGCTGTCTTTTATGCAGCTGAAAAATCTTAAAATCCGAGCCAACTTTTGCCAAAACTTGGCTCGGGTTTTTTCATTTTGGAGTTTTCTCAAGTTGAAAAACAACAAAACCCGAGCCAACTTTCATCATAAAAACCATTATATCGCCTTTTTATGTCTTTAACCCCACATTTTTCCTGAACTTCATAGCCCCCCCCCCACTGTCTTAAGATCGTTGGATAAAGGGGAAAACGATTTTTGCGGAGGTTGAAACTAATGCCAATTACTATATGATGCAAATTGATGCAAATAAACTTAAACTAAAAAAAAAAAAAAAATAATAATTGATGGGTTGTTTCCTTAATATTTTCCCTAGCTGGTAGTTAAGGCTTAAAAAAGAAAACTGACCCAAGTTTCGATAATTATTTGGAAAAGGCTCGCTGTGTAAGGCATATTATAAATAATTTAGGGAAAGCTGTAGTGTCCGGGCACACGGTCGTCATGTTTACATAGTTCGATCGTCGCGGTTAAGTTCGTCTATTTTGACTGCCTTTGGATACAAAAATACATTAGCCTAACCAAACAACCTAACCTAACCTAACCTAGTATTATAGATTTATAAGTATTTATTTTATTATAAGTATTTATAGATGATTTATGTTGTATGTCGGTAGTGGTACACCCGGTAACTACATCCTTCCCTTAACTAGTAAAAAGGCTGTCCGGGGTCTCTTCAATTTTTACCAATCTCTGTGTTTTGGATCAGTAATAGCCTAGGCCTAGCAGTAGCCTAATTACCCCGCTAGCAACTTAGGCTAGTACAATAACCCTTACCAAATCACAATTGGGTATTTATCAAGGAAACTGGCCAACTTTTATTTAGTGATTTTTTTGTTTTGGTTTTAGCTAGTTTTCATCATTATACAGTGGTTGGCATTAATTAGAATCTCCGGAAAAAACGTTTTCAATTACTTTGAAAAAGTTAATATTTACCTCCTGTTATCCACAGCCAAAGCTGAAGATTGCGGAGTACCGGTAAATACCGCAGACTTCATTAAAGTTTTTTTGGGCGACCGTTAACCTTTTATTAATTAAATACCAAACCAGCGGGGGTGTGGGGGCAGCAGCCCCCACCTAATATACTAGGTTAGGTTAGCTAAGGTTGTTAGGTTAGGCTAATATTACGATAAATCTAGTTATACTACCCCTATTTTGTCGCTATTCTGTTGGTACTAATGGGTTAATATTATTAGTACAGTAGTAGACTTTTAATACAGTAGATACATTGAAGTATTACAAACCTTCGCGAACCCATGAACAGGGAACGTGAGCTGGGTTTAGACCGTCGCGCACCCATACACAGGGAACGTGAGCTGGGTTTAGACCGGTCGCGAGACAGGTTAGTTTTCGGTTAGGTTAGGTTAAGTTAGGTTAGGTTAGGCTAATAATAAAAACACTAAAATGCGACGGTCCTCGGTATTAAACAACACTGTATATCAAATAAAAAAATAAAAACAACAACAAATTACCTGAAAAACTCGTATCTGGTTGGTGATAATTTTTTATCAAAATAAGTTTTTTTCCAGTTTCCGCGTCTGCTGAACCATCCAAAAACACGCTAAAAGGCGTGTTGTGAAGGGGGGAGGTGGTGGGGGGTAGTGGGGGAGGGGTAGTATAACTGTAGATTTACCAATATTACCCCTTATTTTCGTCTTTTACCCCTCAATTTCCCTATACAGTACTTCATAGCCCTCCCCACTATCGGGGGCCGTATCTTAAGATTGTTGGATAATGGGGAAAACGTTTTGGTAAATCTACATTTATACTACCCCTCCTCCACTACCCCCAACCACCTCCCCCCTTCAAAACACGTTTTTTTTTTTTTGGGGGGGGAGGGGGGGGGGGGGGAATGGTTCAGCAGACACGGAAACTGGAAAAAAACTTATTTTGATAAAAAATTATCACCAACCAGATACGAGTTTTTCAGGTAATTTGTTGTTGTTTTTATTTTTTTATTTGATATACAGTGTTGTTTAATACCGAGGACCGTCGCATTTTAGTATTTTTAACATTAGCCTAACCTAACCTAAGTACCTAACTTAACCTAACCTAACCGAAAAGTAACCTGTCTCCGCGACGGTCTAAACTCCCCCTCACGTTCCCTGTTTATGGGTGCGCGACGGTCTAAACCCTGCTCACGTTCCCTGTTTATGGGTTTGCGAAGGTTTGTAATACTTCAATGTATCTATTTCAAGTCAAATATACATTTCCACGCATCATCAAACCATACTAAGTCTACTACTAATAATATTAACCCATTAGTACCAACAGAATAGCGACAAAATAGGGGTAGTATAACTGTAGATTTATCGCCTGGCCTAGTAGCCTATCCATCCTCTTCCAGGTCTTCCTGGAAGAGTTCTAACATCTCTACATTCCTACATGTAGCCTAGATCTTGAAATTGAACAGTAGAAACGTCGGTAACTTTCAAGACAGCTAGAGCCGCCTTATTTACCAAGTTTCTTTAGGCCTATATTTAACTTACCCATTATTAATTAATCTGAAGATACTCCGTCAAATGGCGCCATTTATTGTGTGAATCGCGCTTTTACAGTAGGTAAGGAAAATTGTGGGGAGGCCATGCACGCTTCCAAAATGTACAAATATTATATTAGATTAGATTAACTTAGAACCTAACCTAACCTAACCTAACCTAACCTAACCTAACCTAACCTAACCCTAATATAATATAATATAGTTTTTGTAACGTTCAAGCCATTTATTGGGTGAATCGCACTCACCGCATCTTTCAAAACAAGAAGAAGAGGACCCAGGTCGAAGGATTCATTGGGTGCAATGCTTTGTTTACGTTCGGGACATTATTTTTGTGTTATTTTTCGGTGTAATCGGGTTTTTTCAAGTGTCGATAACGAAATTCCTCCATGCGGACTATAATGAGAAAAATATGGCGAGTCTATTGGTCCCTATTTTCCCTAATAAATTATTTCTAATAAGGCGGCGAAAGAGGTCTTGAATGTTATCGAAACGTCAACCAAACAAAAACACCTGCAGTGTTTTCGGTAGCATTCAAGGAGACTAGGCTACATCAGGACTCTTCTTCTTCTTCTTCTTACCTCTGACCGGGTATATGCTATCCTAGTGTTTACTAGCCTAGCCTATACCCCTTTGAAAGGACATTAGCCTAACCTAACAACCTTACCTCAGGGTGTCAATCCACAAAATATGAATTGTGTTATCATTATGGTTTATTATTTTGTTTATCATTATAGCGCGACAGAGCGGTGAAGGCGCGAGCTCTAGGGGGGTCCGGGGGCATGCCCCCCCCCCCCCCGGATTTTTTTTGAGAATTTAGGTGTCTAAAACAGCATTTCCTGCAAGCTAAAAGCAATCAAGATGGAACATAGCCTATGGAGACCAAAATTGTGTCAATTTAGGCTACCTTTTTTGTTTCTTAAAAAAAAAAAAAAAAAAATTGGGGGAGTTTCTGTTTGTGTTATCATTATACAAAAATTGGTTCAATGTTATTTTAATACCACGAATTTTGTTGATATATTTGAAGATAAATATTGAATCTATATGCTGTAAAGATCATAAGAACATTTGTTTTAACCCTCGGCAAAACCTAATAAAAAAGTATGGTACTCAAATTTCTTTTTCGTAACAAGATTGTCAATACGGTACTTCCAGTTATCAATAGCTCTAAAGATCATATGAAAATGTGTTAAACTCTCTGAAAAACCTAATATAAAAGTATGGTATTAAAATTTAATTTTCGTAACAAGGTTGTCAATACGGTACTTTCCCGTTAGCAATGTATAATCAAAGCTGAAGATTGCAGAGTAAACACCGTGGACTTCATCGACTTCCTTTCACCTTCGTATAATCGACAGCCATTTTTATTTTTTTTTATTTACCAAGGGATTAGTACTCAACCAGCGGGGGTGTGGGGGCAGCAGCCCCCACCCATAATACTAGGTTAGGTTAGGTAAGGTAGTTAGGTTAGGCTAATGTCTTTTCAAATCACTATCGGGGCCGTGTCTCAACATCGATCTATAGCCTAGGCCTATTGGGGAAAATAGGTTTTCCCGAGATTTCTAATTAATTACAAACACTATATATTGATGCAAATGAACAATTTCTTTTATAGGCTAAAAAACACTCGGAAACTTCGTGGTATTAAAATAAAAAAAATCCAAAAAGTTAATTTGCGTTATCACTAAAAAAAACAGCGTCGTTTGACACCCTGCCTTACCTAACCTATCCTAGTATTATGGGTGGGGGCTGCTGCCCCCACACCCCCGCTATTAGACATCTTTGACAGATTTATGGTGTATTTTTCTGTGAAAAGGGTATTTTTTCGGTAAGATTAGGAGTAGTGGGCATACCACTACCAACATACAGCATAACTCATCTTGGCTATAAAACATTAACCTAACCTAACCTAGACCAGTATTTATGTAGTACTAGGTTAGGTTAGGTTAGGTTAGGTTATAGATGATTTATGCTGTATGTCGGTAGTGGTACGCCCACTACTCCTAATCTTACCCTGTTGTTCTTAGGGTTGTGATGTGCAATGTACACGGTACTGGATGACACCCATGTGCTGTTTTGACAGATGTTATTATGTTTGACAGGTGACGGCAACACTCCATAGCTAGCCTGCCAATGCAACCATGATAGTATAGGCCCTAACTCAGTATTAACCCCTGTTGGCTTTTTATTACTCACCTCACATAAATACACCAACTGAATTGCTTTACAGGCCTAAATAATAAAACACTCCACACAAAATTCGTATACCGCGCACAGGATTTGTTTACATTCCACAACTAGCCTATACAACGAAGGTCGACTTGCGCCTTTTAACATTTCACCGCCAAAATTTAAAGGTGCTTAATAACTCCCTTTACCTGAGCAAGTAAATAATCAACTTTGCTTGTTATCGTATTCTCATACAATTACTCATTACAGTAATATAAGCAAACCACTAATATACTCCCTCCAACTTACTCCCATATTCTAATAGCCTACATCTTAGCTAAATAAACAGGCAATCGAAAGTGGAAAAGGAAATACAAATGTATATTAGAAGGAATTGGATAATATAAATTTGTTTGTGATAGGAATTGGATCCAAGTCGATGGCATCACCAAAGTATGCGCTAACACACATTTTAATACGACTCTTATTAGACAATATAGTCAATATTATTCCTCTATTCAGTAAATATGGGGACAATCATCATCCATATTCTGTGACCAAAGTGTTTGTCCGAGAATGCATATTTGTTGGAAAATGCATTGGGGTCATTGACCAGTTGCACTTTCCAGCATAGGCTATCATGTCAAGATGGTCGACGGGGTGACCAGTAGCGACATTGGTAGAGCGCTCGGTTTCTAACCGGGAGGACCGAGTTCTATTCTCGGCTGGTGGAGATAGTTGGGCAATCTCCTCACCCCTTGCCTCTGTTCTGATCGCCTAACAGTAAAATAGGTCTATGCCAGGGTAAATAGGTTCCTCGTGACCTCATCCCTTAACTACTAAAAAAAAAAATGGTCGACAATATAGACCAGTAAGGACATACAGCCATGTAGCCTTCTTCACCTCCATAGCAAACACACTTGCACAGAACCTACCGCAACCTCTCAATAAATACACGACAACAACGGCCACCTTTCGAAATTTCTACAGGGATAAAGGCATACACCCGAACACTTTTGGATTGCAAAATGTTACACCAAAATACACAATTGATGAGCTCTCTAACCTAAATGTACATAAAAGCACAGGACCAGACAAAATTCTTGCCAAATTTCTACGAGATGGAGCCATTGGTATAGCAGGTCCCCTAACCCACATCATCAACCTGTCAATTAACACCCACACTGTACCTGCTGAACTGAAGGAAGCTATTGTAACCCCTCTATTCAAGAAAGGAAATAAACTAGATGTTGGCAACTACAGACCAGTTAGCATATTATGTATTGTATCTAAAATCCTGGAAAGAGCTGCAGTATACTGTACACCCAAATTGAACACTACCTCAAGGAAAATTATCTATTCTATAAGTTTCAATCAGGTTTCAGATGCATGTACTCGACAGACTCCTGTCTCATCCACTTAACAGATCACATTTGTAAAGAAATTTCTAAAGGTAACTACACCGGTATGGTTCTTCTTGATCTACAAAAAGCGTTTGATACAGTAGACCATGATATCCTCTGTAATAAACTACAAGCAATGGGCATTGGGTCAGTGAACTGGTTTAAATCTTATCTTAGTGGTAGAACACAAAGAGTCAAAATTGATGATAATATATCTGATCCTATGCCAATTAACTGTGGGGTCCCGCAGGGAAGCATCCTTGGTCCCTTACTCTTTCTCTGTTATGTGAACGACATGGAACTGAGCGTCTCGTGTAAATTATTACTGAATGCTGACGACAGCGTGCTTCTGGTTTCAGGAAGACCCAATAAGTATTGCCGCTTCACTTTCCAAAGAACTAGAATCGTGTAGTGATTGGCTAGTGGACAATAAACTATCTCTTCACCTGGGCAAGACGGAAGCCATCCTATGTGGAACAAAACGCAAACTGAAAGACATTGTGGGCTTCTCGGTCAACTGTAATGATATTCCTATAACAACAGTGTCACAAGTGAAATATCTCGGACTAAAGCTGGACTCGACTCTGTCAGGTGAAACAATTTTGGAATCTATCCTGAGTAAATGTAGAGCACATATAAAATACCTGTATAGACAGGTGGGATGCTTGCCAGCGGCGACCAAAAAGACCCTATGCCACGCACTTGTTCAATGCCATTTTGACTATTCTGTGTCATCCTGGTACTCTGCATCATCTAAATCAGCACAGCACAAACTTCAGGTCACTCAAAATAAAATGGTTAGGTTCATGCTGAACCTAGGACCCAGACCGCATGTTGGCCAGGAACAACTTCAGTCACTTGGTATGCTCAATGTCTCTTGACAGGGCCAAACAAATCAGGCTCACTAATGCCTTCAAGATATTCTATGACAGAGCACCAGAGTATTTAAAGAGTAGTTTTGTTAAAGCAAATGAGAGGAGTGGACATAATACAAGAAATAGGATGTTTAATTTTACGGTCCCGAGAATCCAAGGACAGGGTAAGCTAACATTCTTCTTCACTGCCATCAAAGACTGGAACGACCTACCCCAGGTCAGTCCGTGAAAAGAGAACACTGTATTCCTTCAGACGTAGCCTGAAGGAGCACCTGAACCGGACAGCTGCGAGAAGGGAGCACCAAGCTTATGTCTGCTACAGTACTAAATACGACATAAGAGATAGGCAAAACAAACTGAAATGACTACTGATTACTGATAATTACTATAGAATGTAAGGTATCTTAAAATAACCCCTTAGAAATACTTTCTCCAAAGTATCTACTTTTTTTTATCCTCCCCTTTTTCCCCAGCTAACCTAATCCCACAAGGACCCCAATGAAAATACGCCTAACGGCCTTATTGGCCTATCCTTAGTTGGAATTATGCAAGGCTGGTACATGTCATATTTGTAACATATTATGTGGTACCAACACTGTAAAATGCTAACTGAATAAATATAAATATTATTATTATTATAATTATTATAGTGTACTACTCCCAGCAGTCTCATATGGTTCCTGGAGGAGTACCAAGCAGCTCGCTGGTGTAGTGATAGTGTCTTGGACTACCATCAAAAGGTCCCAAGGTCGCACCCACGTTTGGTGCATTAACCCGAGGAGCGTGTAATTGCCTGTTGATGAACGTACAGTAATTATATGCGAATGAATTAACTTTGATTCTGACAAAATTAATTTTATTTACCATATAAAGCATTGTTTCTTCTCTATGTGCGTTTATTTTACTTATATGAACATATGAACCTTGAAGAGCGATACAAGAAGTGAGAACAGCAACTGTGGGGCGAAAAACTTATATTTTTGTCGCCCGGTCGTTGTTGTTGTTGTTGTTGTTCCCTAAGCTGCCTTTTTTTTTTTTTTTTTACATTAGTTTAACCAGACCACTGAGCTCTACAAAAGAACTCTCATAGGGCTGGCCCGAAGGATTCGATCAAGATGTATAACTAAACGAGTCAAGATAGATCGGGAAGGGCAGTAGGGGAACAAATCGAGGAAGGTGAAGACACGCAGACATTTCTCGCCATTTCACCAGTTCAGCCGGACCACATGAGCTCCACATCAGAGCTCTTATAGGGCAGGGCCGAAGGATGAGGCAAGAACTGCTACACGGCAACACCAACCAAGAAGTGATCAGGGCGAAGAATGAAAGATCAGGTCGAAGGTAGAAAAAATCACACTGAGAAGCAAAACATGCATTACCGAAGGGAATCAAGTCAGTCCGGCCACATCAGCAACCGAAGAGACAAATCAGGTCAGGAGTCTGCTACCTAGCCAGGCCAGGGAGACATGAGATATAGGCTGCCTGAGGACAGCCAAATGGGACAGAATAAGAATAGAAGGGGAAAAACATAGAATGAGGAATGAAAAACTACTCAAAATTAGTCAGGCTGAGGACGAAAGCTCGAGGGGAGATAGGAAGGGTAAGTACCACAACCATCCCCCATCAAGCTTCAGTCGCCGGCCCCGAAGCCCCCCAGCCGCGTCAAGGAGAGTAGTATCAGGGGGGACCCTAAGCTGCCTGGCCGAACAGCCCCGAGTCCCTGAGGAAGGCCATGGCCACGATCGGGCTTTCCCACAGAGCTCTCATTGAGTGTAGATTGTGTTGTTGGCGTAAGTGGTTGTGTGAAATGCAGTCTTCTATGATGTGTTTAATGGTATGGGGTGCTGTGTTACATCCCGGGCAGGCGTCGACAACGGAGTCATCCAGTCTCTTCTGATAGCTCAGGAGAGCTGGATGGTGTCCGCATCTCAGCCTGGCCAGGTGGACGCTGTCCTCGCGAGGAAGGGAGGATTCGGAAGGATGGATTTCGGGAGGTCGTGCATGCAGCTGCGTGTTGTCTGTGAGTGAGTGGATGGATCGGTGAGAGATATGAGTATGGATGTGCTTCTGGAAGTTGGTTCGGGGTGGGTAGGGAGGGAGAGAGGACAATAATTGTGTGTGATACCGTGTGCTGGGTGTTGTTTTGATATTTCTTGGTGTCTGTGGGTGTGTTGCCATGTAGTTTAGTGGGTGGTCTTGGTTCGTGGAGGCTGCTGCCAGGAATTGAGTGCCTCTCACCCGGTCGTAATCTGGGTCGGCCAGGCAAGAGACACACACCCTCCCCTTACGTCTCGCAACACACACAGGCTCCTGGCAGAGATCTCACACTGCTATAGGGTCTCTAAATGATTTTCCCATATCTTCGAGATCGCGTGAGAATAATTCGCTCGGAAAATAACCAAAAAATTGTGAAAATAAGAGGAAAAATAGCCGATAATTGAGGGGAGGGAAAATGGTGGGGGTAAATACACATGTAGATTGGTAGTAAATACTAGAAGGGTATTATATCTCACCTAATGACATATTCCTTTGTTTTGATAGTCCCTGGGGGGTTTTGGTCTTGCTTCCGTGAGGCCCATCAAATTTGCTATAGGCTACACATACTTCTGTAAGGCTTATCGCACTTGCCGGGTTAAAGTTTTTTCACAATCACCGGGTCGTTACCATCTCTCTTGAGCAAGGGGATGCCGGGATGGGTTAAAATATAGTAGCCTACAGGACCCCAATGGAAATACCCCAAATCGGCCTTTTTGGCCTATCCTTAGCTGGCGAGCTTTAAGAACTATTATTACTACTGTATAATTATTATAATGTGGTACTGGAGCCCGGGACTCCCACATAACTACTGGGCTGCAATTGAGGATTACCTACTCTGTTTCTATAGCCACCTTTGGGTGACCAAGACTCACACGTGCCGTGCATGTATGTATCTTGAGCCTTTTAAAATAGATTATTGATTTTTGAAGTGGATTTTCTGCTGATCCTAAGATGTGTTCCTCGCTGGGATAATTCCGACAATAAGCTATTGCATTGAAAGTTGATCATGCGAGGATAAGTTATGCCTGGGACTGCATCAAGACTGTTGAAAAGTTTAAATTGCTTGCTGAGGACAAAAATGCTTTTCATTATGACAAAAATATCAAGACATTGTGTGAAGTAGTTAATTCTGAACTGGTTAAAGTAACCGAATGGTTCCTCGCAATTAAATGTCTGAAAATAAGTTGGACACATATTTTGCAATTTTTAGTAGAAATAAAGTTCCCTGAAAATGTTAGTATAATTCTAGATGACTAGGCATTAAATTGGCAAACAATTACAAAATTCCTAGGGGTTATGATTGATGACCAACTTACCTGGAAACAACACATAAATTATATATCAGACAAATTATAAGAAATAGCTGGTATATTGTATACCAGTAATGTATAAAATATTCTACCGCAAACTTCACTGATTATATTTTATTTTAGCTCAGTTTATACACAGCATTTTCAATACTGTATTTAGCTTGGGGCGCAGCAACTACTAGTACTTTAAGTCCACTAGTCACAAAACAAAATTACATAATTAGTATGTATGTATTGCATGTACAGTATATACTATGGCACTTATCCCAGTTTTCCTTTTTTTTTTATAGGGGTGGCCGACTCGAGACAGAGCCCAAATAGGGACATCACAACTCATCAGAAAAACATAACAAAACAAAACATAAAATCACACACATCTAGGTCGTCCATGAGAAATACCCAGAGACCCAAGCCCACTTGAAAGCCCCAGCAAAAGATTTTCAGGTCCCAGATCCCCCGGAGAGGCTCCAATTTCCGCAGGCAGGCCCGCAGCGGAGCCAACACAAGCCCGCCCACCATGCTTCCAGGAGTACCCTTCATTACCACCGGCTCCCCGGGCCATGCGCCTGATGGACTATATCTAGTCCAACTGGCGCATACCCCTCTCTCCCAAACGATCGCGTTTACACTCATCTATTCACTAGCATTCTCCATTCATTCCTATTTATTACCACTTCTCTTGCCTGATCTATAGTTATTCCTCTATCTTCCAACGCTTGTCCTACACATTCTCTCCATCTCAATTGGAGGTGTTCCTACCCCTATGAGAGTTCCGTATGGAGCTCAGTGGTCTGGTTAATCTGCTCTACATAACTAACTAACCTACCCCTGTATCTCCCCTTGTATCTGACTCGCATATTCTCTTTGCGAGTCTTACATCTTCCATTCGTTCAACATGACCATACCAGCTCAGCACCCTTCTGTCCACTCTGGCCGACAATTGTTTCTGCTGCCCCATTCTCCAACGTATCCATTAGCGAATAGAAGATAAAAGGCTTACAAAGAGAATATGTGAGTCAGATACAAGGGGAGGTAGAGGGGTAGGAAGACCTCCATTGAGATGGAGAGAATGTGCTTCTAATAGTGTTCCCTTTATACAATTGTACAATCACTCCTATTTTACAGCCATATGGTATTAGGTTTATAATCATGCATAGTTTCCAATCATCTGTAAGTTTATGAACATGGAAGGACCTGTGTGGAGAGGTAGACCTAGACAGAAACGGGATGAGATACTTCAATTGGACAAGTAATGGAATGTAATGAGATGAGAATGGTGAGTTGGATGTGTGGGGCCAGGCTACAGGATAGAATAACAAATGTTGAGCTGAGGAGACGTTTAGGTATAAAGAGTATTAGCGAGGTGATGCTGCAAGTAGACTGGGATGGTATGGACATGTGGAGAGAATGGATGAACAAAATTGGGTGAAAAAATGCAGGTCTGTGATTGTGGAGGGAGCTGCACCAAGGGGTGGACCGAGGAAGACCTGGGATCGGACTATACGTGCCGATCTCAAATCCAAGAACTTGACAAGTGAAGCAGCCCTTAACAGGGTTGTTGTTGTTGTTGTTGCTGCTCCCCAAGCTGCCTGGCCAAACAGCCCCAAGGCCCCGAGCAATTCCAAGGCCACAACCGAGTGCCCCCACAGAACCCTCCCCGCCGACCACAATAAAGCCTGGGTGACCGAAGCCACTCCATGGCGGGGAGCTGAGGAAGATGCGGAAACGCCCGGGAAACCAAAGCCCCACCCAGGGCCCTGCGCCCCTCAGCAATTATGAAGAGAAAGTTGAGGGGCAAAGGAAAAATGTGACGCTTTGGCTTCCAATCTTGGTAGATTGGGAGGTCAATCCACGGAAGAGACGCCGTCACTTGAGATCCAGAAAATATACAAGTTAAAGGAACAGTCAGAGTAAGCTATGGGTATAACAAAGATAACAAACTCTGATAGACCAGCCCATCACCACATGACTAGAACCCAATCCTTTCAGCATCAGCTAGGAAAGGCCATAGAAAGCCGCCTTTGGCGGGGGGATAGCTCCCCTATTTCAACCCCTTTCGGGGTTGGGCACCCGCCTAACATTTGCAACCCTTAATAGGGTTGCCTGGAACACCGCCATTAGAACAAGAGACTGAAACTGCACGTATGTGTGGAACACTCAGTCTTACAATTTTATGTATGTAAGTACTGTATGTAAGTGAAGATGCCCAGAACAGGGCTGCCATTAGGATATGAGACTAAAAGTGTACTTCTTGTGGATAACTCAGTCTTCTAAAGTGTATGCATGTATTTTATAGCTAGTAAAGTTCATAATAAAATACACAAGTATTTTTAATGTTTTCCCACATTTATTGCTTAAAATATTTTTCATAATATAGTTGCAGTACACTACGATCTGTTACTATGAGATGACAGGAACACTTGAATGGAAATCTATATTATATAGAGTAAGAAATTCTGCTGAACAATTACAAAATATCTCTAATTGTTTATGAGAATATAGGCTGAACAACACAACAATTATGTGTCTGTTACTATTTGATTGTTCTGAACACATTAGTATTTAAACATGTATATCTTCACAGCTTCAGTAATACACCAGGCAAATGGTTTTTATCACAGAGGAAGATGGTCAGAGAAAGGGTAATGTAATACTTTAATAGTACTACCTCTATCAAAAATAGAAAAATGCAAATCAAATCTCTTGCAAATTTTCCAGAATAACAAATGTCTATCCGCTGCAATATACTGTACCATATCCTAGTGATGTGATTGAGCTGTCTAGTTTAATTAGGTGCAAGCAAAGAGTTCTATCGGGTAATGACCATTAAAAAATACCTAGGAAATTGCTACAGATGGAATGTAATATACAGTACTGTATATCATACTGCAAACAGAACTCCTATAGAGTCTGAGAGCATATAAATGTACTTATTGCATTACAGGTACTGTATATGCAGACAATCTCAATTAACTCTGTCAATCAGATGATGCCATTTATATTTTATGCTAGCTACCTCCAGATAATTTTATTTAGCTTATTGGAATATATATCGAGTCAGTTGACTAGTTACACTTTCTAGTAACACGTAAAGGTGGGTGACATTTATCCTGAGGTGTCGGTACGGATATACGGCCCTGCAGCTGGAAGCATGGTGCTACTCATATGGATTCTAGAGATGGCAACATAGTACTAATTTTGTCTGAATGGACCTTTAAAGGTCCTGCACTGGCGGACCTTTCAAAAACATGATTAACGCATTCCCAAACTTGACTACTTCCTTTAACGTGACGATAGTGCGTTGTTATATGTGCGATTGGTTTGCTTGGGAAACAGATTAACTTGCTCATGTAGTGATGTACACCCTATGTGGTGGATTGTGTTCTTTTATTTAATAATTTTCATTTTAGTAAGCGTTGTTTCCACATAGCGATTTTGATAATTTAATTTGACTTTATATTGTCCTTGTCCCAATTTTGGTTTGTTTAGTTTGCAAGTTTTACATTTTAATTAATAAAGTTAAAGAGTCATCATCTGATTGAAGTGGTTAGTGATACTATTAGGAAGACAACATACAGAGCCATTTGAGAGGAGTTGCTACCTAATGAGGTTATGGTCTAAAACATCTACAGAATATATCAATTATGTGCTTGGTCAATATATTTCTAATTAGTTCTAAAATCACATTTAGTATAATGGAATAGAACCAGTGTACAGTAGTTATTCAACACCAATACTGTTAACAATTGCATAACTTTCATTAAACAGAGAATAACAATGCAGTAAAATCCCCAGTCAGGATTATGAACTTTGCAAGACAGTATAATTCAACTTGTAAAACAAATCCCACAATGGGCCAGTTTACACAAGGCACGTTACTCAAGTCTTTTTATTTCAGCTGACAGTAAATTTAATCCCGTAGCAGCTGATTTCTCGATACCTAAGTAAAAAAACATAGGAAACTGTTGTCTTTACATCATATTAATACAAATTTTTCAGAATTGCTTACTTAATTACTTAACATATTTCGGTACAAAATCTTTATAATAGCTGGAGATTTTAGAATGGGGCTCCCCTCGGAACTGTTATACGCAAATGACCTAGTACTTATTGCAGATCATTTGCAGGATGCCGAGGCCAATTTTAGAAGATGGAGAGAGGGCATGGCAAGTAAAGAATTAAGACTTAATAAAAATAAAACAAAGGTAATGCACAGTATATTGGAGTTTGGAAATGTAGAAAAAAGTGGTGTATACCCATGTGCAGTCGGCAAAAAAGGGGTGGGTGCTATCTCAATTATATGTAGCATCTGCCATTGCTGGGTACACCATGGGAAGAAGCGTTGGATTAGAATAAAGGGACCTCTGCCGAGGAATAAGTACAAAATTGAGAATTTTGTATGTATACGATGCAAAGGTGAGCTCGTCTTGAATGACCGGCTCAAGAGAGTTAACTTTGGCAAGGAGTTGCTGGAGATGGAAGACAAGTTTTGTTACTTGGGAGATACCATCTCTGCCGGTAGTGGGGCTGAGAGTGCCACTATCGCCAGAATTTTATGCGGCAGGGGAAACGTCAGAGAACTGCTTCCATTAATATCCATGAGAAGACTCCCTCTCCCCTTGAATGCAAAGGTGTACACTTCATGTATTAGAAGTGCAATGACATATGCTTCATCAATTCTTTGATAGCGTTGTGATAACGGCTCCGCTAGCCAAGAGTAATTGAAGGTCATTCTGAGTGAGTTATTTGTGGCTAGTTGAGCCATTTACTTAAAGCTATTGCATAGTTAGTTGTTAGCTCACCTCTACTTGTGGCTATAGTCCGGGTTTTTTAAAGCTAGCAAGAAATTGACTTAAACCCATCTTACTTACTCAGCTATTACAAAGTTTTAAAGCTAAATATGATGCTGATGCAGTTTTTACCACTAAGCACACACACACTAACATGCTAATTGTGAAAATGTGGTATTATTATAATGCAAAGGTAAAGCAGTTTCTTAGATGTCTTAATTATCGACAAATCAGCTGCAAATGGAATAAAACTTTCACAAAGGAATACAAAAAAAATATAGTACCACGTCTTATGTAAACACATCCTAATTGTATATTGGGGTAACTATCTAACACACTGTAACAATATTCTCTAACACATTACCATAGAATTGGAAGCTCACAAATACATGTGAGCAAAAAACATTACCATTGAGTTTATACCAGTAAAAATTCATTAAGGGAGCCCATCTCACTTTTTTTCTCTTTCTCTCCCTCTCTCTTTGGCTTGTATCCATTCAGCCTACTGTTTTAAGACGTTTACCCCCATCCAGGTGTCAATATTTTCCTGGCGAGCGGTAGCGAGCTAGCATATATATATTTTTGTTTTGACAGCAAGCTAAATTTGTACATTTTTCGATAGAAAAATGTCTCCGGCGAAGCCAGATTTCTCCATACAATGGTGGCTCGTCAGGAAGAAATCAACACCTGGATAGGGATAAACGTCTTAAAACAGTTGGCTGAATGGATATAAGCCAGAGAAAGAGAAAAAAAAGTAGGTGACCCCCATCACTAGAACCAAGGGCAACACAAATATCTTTATTGTGTTCTTTTATTTATAAATTATTAATTTTACTTAATGCGGTTTCCACATAGCGATTTTGATTAGTTGTTTTGTCTTTTTACTGTGTTCGTATACGTTTTGGTTTCTTTATTTTGAAAGTTTTACATTATAATTGTACAGTTGCCCACACAAATTTGTTTACACTGTGATTTTATATATGGAATGAAACTTAGTACGATTGAATTAGAAGTGTATTTGCTCATGCAAGAGTGAATTAATACGATCAACTAACAGTTTCACCACAGCAATTCTTTCTTGGAAGTCAGTCACACTATTTTTTACCGTATATACTTTACATAGCGATTTTGATTAGTTCTTTTGCCTTTATATTGTCTTGTCCTCGTTTTGGTTTGTTGATTTTGCAAGTTTTACATTATTACAGTATACTGTACATAAATTCACAGTGTGGGTACGAAGTCATGTCCGCAACTGTACAATCTAAGGCTAAGGTTTCTTCCTACCTTAGCTCTGGGTGAAATAAAAGGCAGATTATTGATAGCTTGAATGCCAGTACAACTATAACTTTCGTTTCCAACCCTATTAACCCCTTCTGTACCGCAACGTCGTTTTAACTTTATTCTGACTACTATTAGACAATTTTATTCAGTTTAAAAAGGGCCGCCAGCAATCAACAGGCTTCGAACTATCTCACTTAACCCTTTTTACTACCACAGATCCTTCTTAAACTATACAAAATCGTCTAAATATAACTAGAATAAAATTTAAAAACGCGTTGCGGTACAGAAGGGGTTAAGGCTGTTTTACACAAATGAACTTTCCTGTTACTTTTATCTCCAACTCTGATCTGGCAGTTCTGAAATACACTTTGATAAAAATACCATCGCTTTCAGTTAAGTTGTCGATATCACTGCAAAATGGTCTCAAAATGTTGCCAAATTTAAGTAGCGGATCAAAAGCTGCAGGAAAAAGCGCTTGTGTTAATTTACTTTTCCTGTATTATGGTGAAGTTGTTCAGTCATTTAAAATTCCAATATCTTTGGTTTTCACTTCTCTTAGAAGTGAATTGATTAAATTTTCGTAAAAAGACCAAGTGCTGGAACTGGGCAGGTCATTTAGTGCTAAAATCACAATGATATAAAATATAAATAATTTCACATAATGTATATATTTGTTTGAACTCAACAACTAATAATATCTAAAAACCTTAAATATCATAAAATCTCTACTTCACTTAGATCTTAAGTAGGGAGGAACTTTGGCTTTTGTGTATTGTATAATATAAAGTAAAGATGTTCATGTTGACAATCATTCTAGTGTTTATATTTGTGCATGCCACATAACAAACCCGCCTATGCATCGTTGAAGGCTATCACATATTGAAGCAAGTCTATCCATCTTAACTTTAAAATGGAGAATAGAATAATTTGAGGTATAAAAATATTATCCAAATAAATGAGAATACAAAATTGGTCGGTAGAAAACAGACCCCTGGTAAAGAGAGGATGACGGTTAGAAGTATTAGTGAGGTATATACTGTAGATCACAACTATCACCCTGATTAACCCTCCAGCACCGGCTACGCATTCTATAATATATCCCCGAAACCCGGGGGATTTGGCTGAAAAAACTTCTCGCCTACCTTACCTTTTGATACCTTTTGATGTGTTCGCCGCTCTTCTAGCGGCGCCAAGGAGCGCGACGCCCCTCGTTATGGGTGGTAGCCTAGGCTACCGTATCTTTGTTATTTTGACTGCTTCCGCATTCCCGCACATCTCCAAGCGTAGATGTGTTTCGTACCTGTAGAATGGCGTTGAGTAGAGCTCTCTAAGTCAACTGGTTCAGTTGTGATGACGATTTCCGTGGAGGGAAGTTTGTGGCGATGTCAGCCATATGAGCCACTTTTCACTACTAAAATAACAACATACAGCCACACACAAACAAACGACGCCTCTCCTTCTTGTGTTCGGAGGTGCGCGGCGTCGGTCCAACCGGCTGTGTTTATATGCGTCGGACGGACGGCTTTCAAAACAAGCTTACAGGCTTTCAAGCTGCCGGAGCCTCAGAGCCCTTCCGTGTTCCTGGCCCTAGTTTGTTATGGGTGCCTCAGAGCCCTACCGGGTCTGAGGGGTTAAGGGGGATGGTTCACTTTTTGGGCAATTTTTGCATGTATTCATTATTTTTCTAGTTTCCTCCCTAGACCTCCATCAAATTTAAAAAACATCCATTAGATCCCCCTTCTAGATTAATTTGTAAATTTTTCGATAGAAAAATGGCCCGGCCGAAGGCCGGTTCTTCCAACATTACAGGCTCACTATCGTTCGCCAGGGAAAAAATTAACACCTAAATAGTACGAAAGGTCTAAATATTGACGTAAAAATAGGGCGAAAGGTCTTATAATCGACTAACTAATGGGGCAAACATCTTAACATCTGAAAACTAATGGGGCTAAACACGAGGGAGAAAGTGCTCCAGAAAACCGGCCCATGTCCCCTTAACCCGGCAAGTGCTGGAAGACTCTGAAGAGTTTCCCCGGGCGACTGCGGGAAGACTCTTAAGATCCTGGGCCTAAAAAAATCCATTTAAAACACCCCAAAAAGATTTTTTTTTGCCCCTGGGCCATGCCAAATATCACTCCTCCACATCCCCTCCTTCCCCACTTTCCTCCCCTCCTTCAGTTATCACCTATTTCCCCTGTTATTCCCTTATTCTGTGGTCTATTTTCGTGCTAACATTAGCGAGTTGGTAGCAGGGCGTTGTCATCACTGTTACCAAGCGTGGGAAAGAGCGAAAGAGAGACTATTGCGTAACAGTGTCTCTCCAGACAAGAGGAGGGGAGGGAGGTTGCCTCAGCCATACATTATGTAACTCCCGGCCTGTATCGCCAATTTTGACCATCCAAACGCTGTTTCCACTTGTTTTATTGCTGTAACAGGTTAATACCTTTATAATCAACCTAAAATAGGCACATATGGATAAGTATTAATGCTATTTATGGTAAAATAACGATGTTAGTGATGGGAATAGCTCAAATACGTGCGCACAGGAGTGTGGTGTCTCATACCCCCCATGCGCACGTCTTAGGTTAATATATAGCCATGGACAGAAACATCAGTACAGTAATATATTGAGAACTATTATGATGCAATGACACACAGCTTTTGATATTATTTGGGTGGAATAGAAAGATTAAGTATATTGCTTTCACTAGCCTAAGATCATTCTCATATTACTGTATAATGATTGGCATTGTAGAGCTATTTCTGTTTATGGCCATAATATTACATTCTAATCCACACAATCATTACAGAACTGTATTTCCTTATTAAACCAGTTATTACCTAACCTTTTCTTCCTTCCTCCTTAATTCCTCTTGTACATACTTATTCAGGAATGTTCACAATATAAGGACAACAGATGTATAGTAGACAGTATGGTACAGCCTGCACAAGGCATTCCTTTACCCCACACCATATATAAACTGATAAGACAACTTCTGTAGCTTCAATTTTATTAGTAGTTGCTTCAGAGTGTTCATGTATAATGATATGCTTGATAAAAATAAAAATAATAATAATCTGATCTTTCGTTTCTCAAAAACACCAGTTCTTCTGGAGGAAATCACTAGCACTTGGAACAAGTTACACTCCTATTAAGAAAAATGTGTCATTGTTCATGATGCACAAATAACCAAATAATCAATAGGCCTATAGCATGGAGTGGGGTAAAAGAACACCTAAACCATTTCTACAAGAAATACCAGTGGCCAGCAGCTTATAAAAGCTATATAACTAAATATTGTCTATAAAAATTACTTACAAGGTGCTTCCCATACCATAACAGATCTCAAAATACCATATCTTGCAGATTCACATACTGTACTTCATTATAACTTCCACCTTCATCTACGGTTTTAACAAGTTTCAGCACACCTGTTCTTAACCAATATTTCAATACTATCTATCTATCTGTTGCCAGACGCCTTGGTCCCCGAGAGAGTGGCCTCAAATCAATCACCTTCAAGCACCTCTGTCATCTGTCAGACAGCGCCCCTCCTTCCACTCAACACCACTTTCACTCCTATAATTCTAAACCCTATAATGTAAATTGCCATTGTATTTTCTGTTTCTCTGATGCATTCATTCATACATTACAAGTTACACATATCCACTATTTTAGCTTACACTTGCAAACACTCTTATAAACAGGTGTACTGATATGTTTTAATTAGTTGTGGTCTTGTGATGCCCGTATGGGAGACCACCCAATAACTCCCACTAAGGTTCAATTTCTAAAATATACAAAAAAGGTTAGCAATATCATTTAAGGGGACCCACCTCGTTATTTCTCTCTCTCTCTCTCCATTCGGCCTCATTCAGCCTACTGTTTTAAGACGTTTATCCCCATCCAACTGTTGCGGCGCCCACACCGCCCACCACTTTGGTGGTGCAATCAGCTTCTGGAGCAGTGGACCACTGGTTCCTATCTGCAGAAAATTCCTGTGCTTGGTATGCTTCCAGCCAGGGCCACACTGGGGTAAATAAAATAGAAAAACAGTGGTGGAACTGCCATCCGGGTGAGGTACTGCTCTGGGTCTGCTCCTTCAGTGTTCATGGTCATAATCCACTTAGTGGAAATGGCACTGTGGAGTGGGTCAGTGGAGGCATGTTTGGGAGCCTGGAGGCAGTTTCTGCCATGGCCATCCCTTTTGGGGCGCTTCCTCTGGAAATGGGGCGTCAGATTTGATGATGATGATGATGTGTTGATTTGATTCTGGCGAGCGGTAGCGAGCCAGCATATTTTTAAACATATTTTTGACAGCAGGCTAAATTTGTACATTTGTGGATAGAAAAATGTCTCTGGCGAAGCCAAATTTCTCCATACAATGCTGGCTCGCTATCGCTCTCCAGGAAGAAATCAACACCTGGATGGAGATAAACGTCTTAAAACAGTAGGCTGAATAGAGCCGAATAGATACAACCAAGAGAAAGAGAGAAAAGGAGAGAAAAAAAGCAGGTCACACCCCCTTCAATACTGTACCTCATGAAAATTTAGTTTAGCCCAAACATTCCAATAAGTCAGACTACGGTAGCGTATCACCAGAACTAAGCTCCTTCTATATCAAGGGACAGTCAGGATTCAAATATTTGCATATCAATCTTGAATTCATATCATAACATACATACTTTTATTATACATTTATTACCTAATATATTCAATCTTTTTGACAAGCCATAAGCAATTCTTTCATTCTTCATATCACTGTACCTGGCCATACAATTCACAACTCCATATATATTATTTCTTTGTCGCCATTCCAAATCCACTATGTCGAACATGCCCCATATACACCAAACTTTCTTCTCTCAACAAACCTTTAGCTTTCAACATTCTATTTAGTAGCACTGAGCTTATTAATAGTAAAAAAAGTTATCTCCTTCATTACACAAGAAACACAGATACAGAATATGACTAACTTTAAACAAAGTAAGTAGGATTTTTACTTCCAATCAGTAGATAATGTAATGATCTACCCTGAAATTTAGTTCACTATTTTAATAACGGGCACATCAGCTTGATAAGACAAATACATTGTAGAATGCAAAGTATAAATGTTTTTAACCTTTTGAATTCATGATATAATATTCCACATATGAGCAAAATAAGGCTCCAAGTTAAGCAAAACTAATGACTCAAGTTATTCCAAATTTAGATCATAAATCCATTATCTCATAACAAGTCATAAGGGCCTATTAAGGAAAAACCCTTGTCCTAAAGTATTGAACAAATATATTTAATGGTCCTGCTTAGTATCTTGTTTCCCTTCATATTTCCAAAGCTCACATTGGATATTCAACTACAGTACTTGACTATTCCTTTCATGATGATCTTTCAGAATACTAACAACATAATACTGTATATATACTGTATACACTGTACTGTATACTCATTAAAATTTGGCGTTTCACTTTATTCCGTAAAATCTTCTTTAATTAACCTAAATATATTCTTGACTTATCATTATTAATTTCAAGATTTTCCTAGAATGTGCTTTTTATGCAAAACCCTTTTCCAATTATAGATATCCAAGCTAAATGAATGGATATAATTATATTGTACTCAAATCCAGCAAAATATGCTTCATATACTTTGCATGTACTGTACTGTAACACTTTTGTTGTATCAAGGACATGCGTGGGAGTTCTAAATAATAAAACCTACAACCACATACATATCAGGATACAGTTTTCATCACAATCTCTCTCCTCTCTCACTGCAGGATCTTAAAAAAATATTCAACCTGAAAGGAAAGTATTATTAGCAACACTATCATTTAAATAACTAACAATAATGCCACAAAATAATAAACCTTCTTGAATATCCAAAATACATATACTAAAGGCAAAGGAAAATTGAGAAAATACAAAAGATCTACTTATAGGTTGACATTGGGGCTGCTCGGCCAGACAGCCTGGGGAACAACAATAACTGATAGGTTGCTTATACTGTATAGACATAAAAGATATTTTTCACATCATAATTTATCCATATATTGTACACATAAATTGTATTTTTCATTATTATCAAATGAAATCTGTCTATTTTTTTTGGTACTACTGGCAGATTTATTCAACCCGTTCTGTACCACCGATGTTCTTTTAACTTTTTTCTGGCTACTATTAGACAATATTATTCAGTTTAAAAAGGGCTTCCAGTAATGAACAGGCTTCGTACTATCTCACTTGACCCTTTTTACTACCACAGATTCTTCGTAAAGTGCACAAAATCGTCTGAATAAAGTTAGAATAAAACTAAAAAGACGTCACTGGTACAGAAGGGATTAAGGGGAGAAGGATACCAGGACCCTAACCCCCGATCCCCTCTAACTGTCTTCTACGCCTCACAGGAGAAAGCGATGGTGGAAAATTCTCACCCCTCCACCACAGACGAGGCTATCTGCACCAGATAGGGGAGGGTGCTGGCGTCGCCACATCCCTACCCCATTTAAAAATGTAGAAATGTAGAGGGAGAGAAAGATAGAAAAATCTATGGGAAGTAGAGGACACCAACCCTCATTTTAACAAAGAGTCAGTCCTGCTGGGGACCTCAAATGGTCTTGGGTCTCTGGGTCTTCTCCTGGGTGACCTAGATGTAAGTGAATTTATGTATGTGTGTTTGTTTGTTTGTTTGTTTGTTTGTGTATTTACCTAATTGTATTTACCTAATTGTAGTTTACAGGAGTTGAGCTAAGCTCGTGTTGTCCCGTCTCTCAGTCTACTTTCATCCAATTTTTTCTTGAAAATATGGATGTTCCTTGCCCCTACCACCACCTCCGCCTCCAGCCTATTCCATTTGTCACTACATCTATAGGGGAAGCTAAACTTCCTGATATCGTGCTTGCAGGTAGGGCTTTTTACTTTGTAGCTGTGGCCTCTAGTTATTCCTGTATCCATAATTAATATATCCTCCCTATCCAGCCTCTCCAGCCCTCGGGTGCATTTGTACATCATTATCATGTCTCCCCTCTCTCTCCTCTCTTTTAGACTCGGTAGATTTAATTTGTCTAGCCTCCCTTCATATGGCAGTTCTCTGAGACTTGGAACCAATCTAGTAACTGCTCTCTGGATTCTTTCTAACTTGTGAATATGCTTCTTTAGATGCGGGGACCACACCACTGCTGCATACTCCAATCTTGGTCTAATCATACTTTTTATAATTTTCACTACCATGCTCTCATCCAAGTAGTTCAGAGCAACTTTCATATTCCCGGCCATTGCATACATTCCGCTAAAGAGCTTGTTTCTCTGGCAACAAGTTATCTTGTATAATCAACCCTAAATCCTTTTCTTTTTCGGCCTTGCTAATTATATAATCTCCCATCCTGTACTCCCAATTTGGTCTATTCACACTTCTTCCCATATTTAACACATGGCATTTACTTATATTAAATTTCATTTTCCACTTGGTGCTCCATTCGTATATTTTATCTAAATCCCCTTGCAGCTCCTCACAACTACAGTAAAAGTCCTGTAATCCGAATAGCAGGGGACCGGGCCTCGTTCCGATTACCGGATTTTTCGGATTATTGGAATTTACCCCTATGAACCTGTGTATTAATGGCCTGACGAAAACCTGAACACCATAAAGGATATGCATATGCAAAATATAACAACATACATCCAATATGACACATAATGGTAAACTTTTAAAGTGATTTCATGAACATATATGTGTGTGTTGTTGTTGTTCCCCAAGCTGCCTGGCCGAACAGCCCCAAGGCCAGCAAGGCCAAGGCCATAACCGAGCGCCCCCACAGAACCCTCCCTGCCGACCACAATAAAGCCTGGGTGACCGAAGCCACTCCATAAAGGAAAAATGTGACGCTTTGGCTTCCAATCTTGATAGATTGGGAAGTCAATCCACGTAAGAGACGCCGTCACTTGAGATCTAGAAAATATATAAGTAAAAGGAACAGTAAAAGTAAGCTATGGGTATGGCAGAGATCGCTCAGTTCTCACTCTAATAGACCAGCCCATCACCACGTGACTAGAACCCAATCCTCTCAGCATCAGCTAGGAAAGGCCCTAGAAAGCCGCCTTAGGAGGGGAGATAGCTCCCCTATTTCAACCCCTTTCGGGGTTGAGCACCCGCCTTGATATGTGTGTGTACCATTATGTGTTATTTGGGTGGCCTAATGTCTCAAAAAGGGGACTTTGGGACTTTTTGAAATTCGGACTATCGGGTAAATTCGGATTTGGCCTCATTTTAAAAAATTCGGACTATTGGGAGATTCCAATTATCGGTCGTCGGATTATCGGACTTTTACTGTACTTTTATTTGTTATTTGTCTCATAATTTTTACGTCATCTGCAAACATTGACATGTAGGAGTTTATGCCTATCGGCAGGTCATTCACGTACATAAGGAACATGAGAGGTGCCAACACAGATCCCTGCGGCACATCACTCTCAACTTTCCTCCACGATGAGTAAGTTCCTCTAATGTTGGTCCTCATTTCCCTATCTGTTAAATAGCTCTCCATCCATGTGTTGTGTTGTCCCTGTTCGGGCTCTGTCTAGAGTCGGCCACCCCCAGCTATGGGGTATGTGTCTGGCCTGAGTATAGAGTTTACATACATACAGTACATAAATTTAAAGATCGAGTGCTCCATACGAAGTGCAGTTCCTGTCTCATGTCCTAGTGGCGGCGTTCCAGGTAGCTCTATTCAGAGCTGCCTCACTAGCAGTTTGTAACGCTGTGCATTCCCTTAATGGATAGGGCTAGGGCATGACCTTTACAAGGACTTAACTGGACAATCACCACAAATCGCTAGACTGAGCTGCCCCCATAATTTACTACAGGACATCTCTCTACTAGTTTCCTATTAAGACAAAAACATTATACATTACACATTATACACTACTCATTTCTATTTCAGTCATTCATATTTCCATTTCTGAACGTTGTAGGGTGGGTGAACTAGTGGACTACGGTACCATTCCTTGAGAGCAGCCAAACAATATTCAAGTGTTCCCATGCAGATTGGCAAACGAGTATTCTTGTCATAATAACAAATTATCTCGGTTTGATAACTATAAAATATATTAAGTGTGCTGGCTAAAGGAAGGCAACCAGGTACTGTAGGAATCTATAGTTATAATTTGTTATTATTCTACCCATATACTTTCCCACAAATACCATGCATCATGATGGTCGAGAGTAAGGTGGGTCCTCCAATGAACTAAACTGTACAGATGTAAACTAATATCCTTTTATTGTGTTCCCAATTGAGGGTAAGTCAATCATTTCAGGGGTTAATAGATAAATTGCGATTGTATGAAGCATAATGAGCTTATACCAAACTTAATTTCTTCTTTCCCTCTTTCAGTCAATTTACTCAGACTGCTTATCTTTCTCCTAACTTCTGTTCTCTATTAACCCTTTCACGCTTATGACGCAATTTTGAGCCTATTAGGGATACTTTAAAGCCTATTAGGGATACTTTAAAGCCTTTGTTACCATCAGGGGTATTTAGAACCTTTAGTTTAGTTACTTCAACCTCTGCAGTTGTCTTTGATTTAGCTGTGGGCAGAAAACTAATTTTGGAGAGGTAATTATAAGAGTGAGAGAACTCTATTTCTTATTGCTAATCTGGCAACCTTTGCGTCATAAAAGCGTGAAAGAGTTAATTGAATTGGTTATCGACTAACCTACTGACTGACAAACTAATTGATTGACTGAATAAATTACAGACAGACACACACACACAGAGGGAATAATGTTAATGGGGTAAAAAGAGTGAAAGTGGAAAGAAATCGTATGACTGGAGTGACGTGTATAAAGTAATTAAGTTTTGCGACAACCTTGATAAGCAATCGTGTAAATTACAGAGAAACAGAAGTGGTTTATTGTCGGACAGGTCAGAGAAGTGTAATCGTTCTTGATCTGGTAAGAAGAGGAAGAAGGGAAAGAATGAATAAGAGATAGTAGAGAAAAAAAAAAGAGGATAAGAAAGAGGAGGAAGAAGAGAAGAAAAAGGATAAGGAAGAGGAGGAGGAGGAAAATTATTGTACTATACCTCAAGTGGTCCATCGTCAGGTAGGTCAGAACAGTGTAGAGCATTCTTGACCCGGTCTTCACCAAACCTGGCTCGTAGGCTGTTGGGTCGCAGCTCTCTGGCCACAACCTAAGCAGTAAAAATTTAAATAATGGTAGTGGATTATTTGTATGTAACAATTGAAAGGAGAAAGTTAATGGCCCTCATCCTCCCTAATATACTGTGAGTGTGTGTGAGAAGTTATTGATGTAGGTGAAGTTTATCTTTTTGATGCAGTAAATTGTTGCATAAATTAAATATTTTTGAGGTCAATCATTGTGACTGTATTCTTAAATGTATTATCAATAATTTAAATCAAGCATTTTTAACTTGAAGTTTCTTGTATAACCTCTGCTTACTGTTTGTCTGTATTTATTGATTGTTTATCTACTTCTGTTTTTATTATTTATATTTTTATAAAATTCATTGCTATTGTTAAAAAAAGTACTCTTTGTTTAAATCTGTTGTTACTTCTTCATATTTTGCAATTATTATACTTTATTTAATTGTTTAATTAAATGCTTGCCTTTGTGATATCCTTAATTTATTTATACTATAAATGTAGGAGAGTGGGGCAGCAAGAACATTTGTCAGCCAGAGTGGACAGAAGGGTGCTGAGCTGGTATGGTCATGTTGAACGAATGGGAGATGAAAGGCTTACAAAGAGAATATGTGAGTCAGGTACAAGGGGAGATAGAAGGGCAGGAAGACCCCCATTGAGATGGAGAGACTGTGTAAGAAAGGCTTTGGATGATAGAGGAATGACTATAGATCAGGCAGGGGAAGTGGTGGTGGACAGGAGTGAATGGAGAATGCTTGTGAATAGTTGAGTGAACACGTGGTCATTTGGAGTAAGGGGTCGGGCGCAAGTTGGACTAGATAATAGTCCATCAGGCGCCTGGCCCGGGGAGACGATTAATATGAAGGGTGCGCCTGGAAGTGTGGTGGGAGGGCTTGTGGCTTTGGCTCCGCTGCATGTCTGCCTGCCGAGATCGGAACCTCTCCGGGTGGTCAGGGGCCGGCGGAGTGCTGGAGCGACCTTGGTAACCCTGGTCTCTGGGTCTTCTCCTGGGTGACCTGGATGTGTGAGAGTTTGTGTTTTTTTATCTGTGTTTATTTTTTGTTTTATGTTGTTTTTGTGTTTTCCCTGTTCTTGCTCTGTCTTGAATCGGCTACCCCCAAAATGGGGATTGGGCCTGAGCATATAGATAGATAGATAGATAGATATATGTAGGTTATTTGTAGGGTAGCAATTGGTAGGGGTCATGTGTTCATGATATGCTCACAGTGCTATTGCTTGGGACTGGGGGGTACTTTTATTACTGTACTGTATCCTCCGGTACAGTAGGTGTTAAATAAATTGGCAATTTGACTAAATAATAATAGTACAAAATGCACACAGCGCTCACAAACGATAGTGCTATCGGGTAGGCAATTTGACAAGATAATAATAGTACAAAATGCACACAGCGCTCACAAACGATAGTGCTATCGGGTAGGCAATTTGACAAGATAATAATAGTACAAAATGCACACAGCGCTCACAAACGATAGTGCTATCGGGTAGGCAATTTGAGAAGATAATAATAGTACAAAATGCACACAGCGCTCACAAACGATAGTGCTATCGGGTAGCACTATAGTTTGTGAGCGCTGTGTGCATTTTGTACTATTATTATCTTGCAAATTGCCAATTTGTTTAACACCTACTGTACCGGAGGATACAGTAAGAAAAGTACCCCCCAGTCCCAAGCAATGTGGCCAAAATGGCAAGATAGAACAACCTCCCACCTCAAAAAATGAAGGAATACTGGCTCTCCCAGCCTGCAGAGGATTGGATATAAGCTGAGAAGTGTTGCCAACTCGAGAGCAGTGCTCAAACGGTCGTGGTACCAGGCACTGCCTGATACTGGCAGTTACAAGGAAAGTACATTACTGACGGCTCCCTGCCGTCGCTGGGACTGGGGAGTGACTTATCTACTGACGGCTCCCTGCCGTCGCTGGTACAGAAGGGGTTAAATAGAAAATGTTGACATAAATTGTAGTTTCTTTATTTATCTATTTCAGAATACGACCCAGAAAACTGGATTTAATTCACTCTTTTGTACTAAAAATCGAAAGTGGTACAGTAATAGAGTCCGAACCAAAATTGATTACGGAAGCGTTGGGAATACGGTAGCGAGAACGAAAGGGCAGGGTTTTACTGGTATTCTTAAATCACTGTCCACTGCTTTCATGCATCGATTCAGACTGCAGAAATCATTGATTGACTGCTTGAAGCCCGGACTCAAGCACGAGTCAACTGACTGGCGGAGTGTGAGTGTGTGCTGTTCTCTGTGTTGCACACCACTCACAATGACAATTAAGCTTTCTCTAGTGCGGTTCTAAGTAGTTTTATAGCCCTGTAATAGCTCCAGGAGCTCAGGCGGTGTACGCGGTGAAGACTCGATTTGCCCGCCACAGCGGTCATCTGGGTGGGATGGATTAAGGAAAATAAATATATAACATACAAAGAAAGGTCTATCTATCTATCTACAGTACTGTATATACTCAGGCCCAATCCCCACTTTTCCTTTTTTTTGTGGGGGGGGGGGGAAGGCGACTCAAGACAGAGCCAGAATAGGGACAACGCAACAGAAAACAATGAACACACAAAAACACATTCAGGTCATCCAGAAGACCCAGAGACCAGGGTCACCAAGGTCCCTCCAGCACTCCCCCGGCCCCCGACCACTCGGAGAGGTTCCGATCTTGGCAGGCAGACACGCAGCAGAGCCGAAACCACAAGCCCGCCCACCACACTTCCAGGCACACCCTTCATATAAACCGTCTCCCCGGGCCAGGTGCCTGATGGACTATTATCTAGTCCAAATTGCACCCGACCCCTTCCCTCAAATCACCACGTGTTCACTCATCTATTCACAAGCATTCTCCTTTCATTCCTGTTTATTACCATTTCCCTTGCCTAATCTAGTCATTCCTCTATCATCCAAAGCTTGTCTTAAACAGTCTCTCCATCTCAATGGGGGTCTTCCTGCCCTTCTATCTCCCCTTGAATCTGACTCACATATTCTCTTTGTAAGCCTTTCATCTTCCATTCGTTCAACATGACCATACCAGCTCAGCACCCTTCTGCCCACTCTGGCCGACAAATGTTCCTGCTGCCCCACTCTCCTACGTATCTCTTCATTCCTCAATCTGTCTCTACGAGTAACTCCACACATACTCCTCAAGCAGCTCATCTCCATCACATCCATCTTTCTTCTCTCCTTTTCCTTCAGAGCCCATGTCTCAGACCCATACATCACTATTGGCACAAGAATTCCTTGATACATTGCACTTTTTACTTGCATTCCGAGATTTCTCATCTTCCACATACTTCTCATTGCTCCGAAAACCTTCCTTCCTTCACACACTCTGTTTTACCTCCATTTCCATACCTCCACTCCTGCTTATCGTTCCTCCTAGATATTTAAAACACGACTTGTTCCAATATTTTCCCATCCAACCTCACATCTAGATTCACCCTACGATCACTCCTATTACACACCATTACTATACTTTTATTGACTTTCACCTTCAGTTTCCTCCTCCCACAAACCACACCAAACTCTTTGACTACCTGCTGCAGTTTCTCCTCAGAATTCGCCACCAACGCTGTGTCATCAGCGAACAGCAACTGATTCAACTCCCAATCTCTACCATTCTTTCCTACTAAACCCAATCCTCTTCCCATAGTTCTCATTTTCACTTCCCTCACCACACCCTCCATAAACATATTAAACAGCCATGGTGACATCACACAACCCTGTCGCAAAACCTACATTTACCTCAAACCATTCACCATTTCCTACTCTAACACACGCTCTGCTCCCTTCATAAAAACTCTTAACTGCTTTTAACAAATTTCCTCCAATTCCATAAATCCTTAACACAATTTAGAGGTAAATGGAGATTTTAAAAGCTTAAAGTATTAGGAAAGAAATCTTATTTTCATATTCCAGTAGATTAGTATCACTGTTGCTATTTAATTGAACAGTAAAATTTCCACTGTAGCAATTATAAAGCAAACTAAAAGCATGCTTGACTGACCTTGTCAGGTGGTCTAACAAATTCTCTAAACCTGGTGAGAGTCTAGTCATGGTGGTTTAACTCTTCAGAACCATGGCATAATTTTCAGTATGTTTTGATAAACACTAACATATTTTTCCTTGGCTGAAGAAAGACATCTAGAAATGAATAGGGTAAAATAAATCTCAATTAACTCTTGACTACAACAGGTCTTTCCTATAGGCCCTACTGTACTTGATAAAATTGTATATAGAAAATGGGGCATTACAATAAAGGGGTTACTAAAGCACAGGCAATTGGGTGATATACAGGTAGATAGTACTAAAACTACTAACTGGGTCTGGTGGTCCAACAAGTTCCCTGAACCTGGTGGGAGTCTGGTCATGGTGGCTGTTGGTTATCTCCAGAGCCACACACGGTCCAGACATCAGCTGCTGTACCATACCCTGACAACAAAAATATATATTTTTTTTAAATGATAATACATATACCGGTAGTTATATATATTTGATCTTTTAGTTTGAATCATAAGTGTACCAGTACTATAAAATATTATAATAAAACTACCGAATATGTAGGTTACTGTTACTTACACCAGTTCTGTAGTGCTGTGTGATTATTGGTATGAAAATATCGGTGGCCTAATACTATTACAGTATAGAAAAACTTTATTTATCTAGCATTTAGAACAATGGTAGTCTCGAAACAATGGCATGACTCCACCCGGGGCATTTTTATAAAAAAAAAAAAAAAAATTACCACTAATGAGCAAAGGCAAAAAATACGAATAAACCATAACCACAACATTCCAACCACCCGCGATGCAAAAGGCGATCATCATATGTACAGTAGAACCCCTCCCATCCGGTGTCTCAGATCCGGAAACCCAAGAGATCCAGACAGGCATTTCGATCCAGACTCATATTTCAGCCAACCAGACTTGTCTGGATGTCTTGGGAAAAATATGTCAATCCGGAAACGAATGAGACGAATATAAGTTTCCACACATATTATTTACATCCAGTGTTAGATATCCAGACTTGTATGTCAGCCATCCGGATTTGTCTGGATGGCTGAAACCTAAGTCTGGTTGTTTAAGTTAGATATCCGGACTCATGTTTCAGCCAACCGGATTTGTCTGGATGGCTGAATATATGTCCGGACTTTCGACAGATCCGGACTTGGCAGATCCAGACAGGGTTCTCCCCCAATTAGTCTGGATGGGCAAGGTTTTACTGTAGGCTAGTTACCTATCCGCCATATTACTCTCAGTTCTCCCTCCCACATACCCCGCTCTGTTGTGCTGATTAACTGTGATCATGTACCAGTATTATTGGCAAGAACTTTGTAGTTATGCCATATATGCATTGCCCACGACATGAAAGCAGGTCAAGAACAGGGTGCTGCATAGGAGTTGGTTTAAGCTTTGGCCCATAGTTTGCCTGGAGGACGGAGGTTCTTCTAATGAGGATTTTGAGAGCTTTAAGGCTCAGCCTCCGCTAGATGTCAAGGAAAATTATCTTTGCCAATTCATAGTAAAAATGGTAGCATTCAATAAGAGAATTCAAGTTTCAAGAGAGGATATGGAAAAATGGATTGATGTGGACAAAGATGCACTAGTTACCCACATTCTCAACACAGACTAAATCCTAGAGATGGTACGAGGGAGGGGTGAGGCGTCAGTCGAAGAGGAAAGTGACGAGGAAGGTATGGAGGCAGCACCGTCATTTGTCAAGGCATTGTTATCTCCTCAAGCAGAATGGCAATCCTTCATGAGTGCCCTGGATGTTATGAACCTTCATCAAATGAAAAATTTAGTCACGGATGCTACGAGAAAAGCTGTCAAATTTCAACAAACACAGTCAGACATCCACACAATGTTTGCCAAGGCAAGTGCTAGAGCTGCCAAGGCAAAAGTGGTCCGACACCCTCTGCCAGTGACAAACCAGTGCCCATAACATCCTCTGCTGTGGTACCCTCTCATCATCTAGTGGCTCTGAGGAGGTGGGGGATCCAGATGATCCTCCATCCAGTGACTCTGATGAGGCTACGGATGATTCACATGCCTAAGCTATCCATACTTAACAAACAAAATTTAAAATTAAGAATAAATATGTGACACTCGAGTTGGAATTAGTATAAAGTTATTAATTACATAAAGTGATTAAATATAAATACCTCATGATTTCTACATAGACTTCAATATCACCATCTTCCCACCTGTGGATCTACTGATATATTGTGCTTCCCCATTCCACATTATTGATGAGTACAGTATTCAATACTGAACAAGTTCAGTAATGCTTCCTTGTATAGTTTAAAATGATAAAGGAAACAAAAATTAGTACTTAGGATATATATACAGTAAAACCTCGCCCATCCAGACTAATTGGGGGAGAAACCTGTCTGGATCTGCCAAAAGTCTGGATCTGCCAAAAGTCCAGACATATATTCAGCCATCCAGACAAATCCTGATGGCTGAAACTTGAGTCCGGATATCTAACTTAAACAACCAGACTTAGGTTTCAGCCATCCAGACAAATTCGGATGGCTGACATACAAGTCTGGATATCGAACACTGGATGTAAATAATATGTGTGGAAACTTGTATTGATCTCAATCGTTTCCGGATTGACTTATATTTTTCCCAAGCCATCCAGACAAGTCTGGTTGGCTGAAACATGAGTCTGGATCGAAATGCCTGTCTGGATCTCTTGGGTTTCCGGATCTGAGGGCTCCGGATGGGAGGGGTTTTACTGTATTATGAATTGGATGGCATCGACATGAGTAACTCTCAAAATAATGGCAAAGTGGATTATCCGGTACCCTCGCTCCCCCAAAGTGTGACGGAAAAACAAGGTTCTACTGTACTGTATGATATAATTAGGGATATACTGTACTTTATTAATCAGTTGAATAATCAGATGAATAAATGACTGCATTTGTAACTCAACGAAGAAAATATTTCTTCCATATGCAAAATCACAGAAGACATAACTAATGTAACCGACTGTACATTACTTATCAAAAACAAAATCATATCGAGACATTTACCAAACCACAATAGTACTGACCGGGTACTCAGACACAACCCCTTTGTACACCTCCAGGAACTCCTCAGCCTGAACCTTGTCCATGCGGAACATCTGTAAAGCTGATATCTCAAACCCTTCGTCCTTTATGGCCTTCAGGATACCTCCCATCTGGCCTGGAAGGTAATACAAAATCATGAAGGAAGAGAAAGCAATAATAATGTGAATATAGGCTATCACACGTAAAGGGTGGTGCTGAATTTGGTTCCCAGTGGTAGATGTCGGCATTGAAAACTGGATAACCAAATTCTGGGCCACACTGTACAATGTACCTAACATATATTTAAGTGGTTAGTTTGGGCATGTGGAAAGAAAGGATGATCATAACTGGGTGAAGAGATGCAAGTCTGTGAACATGCAGGGAGCTATGCGGAGGGGTAGACTTATAAAGAAAGGCATGGGTTCTATGATTTGATCTCAAATTTAAGAACTACTGTACAGTAGAGAAGTCAGGCTGCACAGTACAGGGTTGCAAGAAAGAGCACCAAGACTGAAACCATACTATTTATAGATCACTTGGTCATTATAGTGTATGTATATTGCCGCATATAACTTAATTACAAATTAAATTTGCAAGATTAAGGAAACTTTACTGTACTGTTAACAATGTGATCTTTTGAACATGCACAGATATTTCATGATATTGTAAAGCAATGAAAATATTATCTAAATACTTTTGTATAAACCCTAGTTTATGTAAATTATCCCACAGTTACTTGAATACCATTTTGCTCATGAAGCAGTCAGGGTAAATCGTAAGCGGGGCCTGATTGAAATTATTTTTTACAAACTGATCTGGGTCATTATAATTCCAACTGGCAAGAAAGTGCAAATGTGAATGAAAGAGTATGATGTCCTATTTATTAGTAGACCTTCAGTGCAAGACGTAATGCCAATAATGTTGTTGTTCCCTAAGTTGCCTGGCCGAACAGCCCCGAGTCCCTAAGGAAGGCCATGGCCACAGTCGAGCTTTCCCACAGAGCTCTCAAGGAGTGTAGATTGTGTTGATGGCGTAAGTGGTTGTGTGAAATGCTGTCTTCTATGATGTGTTTAATAGTATGGGGTGCTGTGTTACAACCTGGGCAGGAGTCAACGACGGAGTCATCCAGTCTCTTCTGACAGCTCAGAAGGGCTGGATGGTGTCCGCATCTCAGCCTGGCCAGGTGGACTTTGTCCTCGCTGCCAGGATGGCTGCCGACCCTCCCGGCCGGGGACAAGATCACCGACCAACGGAAGATAGCCGGCTGCCGACCGTGGGGAGCAGTTTCCGGGAGCCAAACCGTCACAACCATCCCCTGCCCCCTCCCTGGGGGCACGAGTCCTTGGAGCGGCTTCGGTCGCGCCGGGCAACTACCTGCCAATAATGTTACATGGCCCTGCTTAGCCTAAGCTAGGTGGTATTACTGGTATCACAAACCAATGCAAAAAGCCAACTACTTAGGCGATGTTATAAAAATTGCTAAAGAACCTCTTAAATGGTACCACTACTAAAACAAAAATTTAAATAGCAGTAAATAATCATAAATAAAAAATTAAAAGTTTATCTTTTGAATAGTGCGGTCTCAGTTAACCCTAACACTTCTCTGCCTTCGCTAATCTCAGCCAGCGTCCCCTTGCGATGCCATCTTAATGGCCTTCGCTGGTTTGTGGGTGACGGAGAAGGACGTCTCCCGTCTTGCTCCCTTGTTTTACTCTATCAGAGTCATTCTCCAGCTACCTTATCTCTGCGCATCCCTAGCGAGTTTCTGTTACAATTGGGCCGTGTTGGTGTGTAGTAGGAAGGCTCTACACTCGAAATAATTTGCATTTCAGGGCAGTGCAAGGTTTCTGGTCACCACACACCAGAACTCGGCGCTGGTACCCCCGTCATCTTAGATAATTATCTTTTCATGACTGATAATATACTGTATTCTGATATCTACAGGTTTTTCTGGTCTTTTGAGCTATCGTTAGAGGTTTATAATATTATCTAGCTCTTCTTCGCCATAAGCCATGGAATGGTCGGTAGCGTATCTGACTGCTGATCGAAGGGTTGGCAGTTCGATACCACGTCATACCACTGATACCATTGATCTCCTACTCCTCCAAGAGCCAAGGGCTGTTCGCGAGTGTGCTTTTGCTGAGAGATCCTTTTTCTATAGAGCTCCTTAACTATACAATCAGCTGCCAACTCTAATAAGGCAGTCAACTTCTATGGAAATTTTAAGAAACAATTGAAGACCTATCTCTTTTTAAAAGCTTATGCTTGTGTAAATAGTGTGGTGATGGGTAATTACATAGCATAGTAGATGCCAATGCGTACAGTAGCACTCTTGTAATGAAATGATGGAACCTAGTGTAGATTTCAATTCTGAAATTGAGCGCTAGCGAGTTCTTTGAAAAGCTGGCGCTTTTGAGACAGAAAACAAACAGCGCTTTTGAGAAAGAAAAAAAGCAGCCATTATTATAATTATTATTATTCAGTACTACAGTACAGTATATGTATATATTATTCCACTGTTTAACCCTCGTGACCCGGGCTGCCTTTCCAAAGGACGGAGGTCGTATCCGGGCGATCTGGCCGAAAAACTTCTAGGCCTAGGCTACTGTATCTTTGTTATTTTAATTGCTAGAAATTTCCCACGCATCTATAAACATAGTTCGGTATCCAATCTGTAGACTGGCGTTGAGTAGAGCTCTGCAAGTCAACTGGTTCAGTTGTGATGACGATTTCAGTGGAGCGAATTTTTACGCGATGTTGACAATATCGGAGCTTTTCAGACACTAATTTCGTCTGACGTCACTACAATAACATTGATCCGACGTCTCCTTATTGTTTTCGGAGGTGCGGTGACGCAATGATCGGCTTTGTTTACATGCGTCGGACGCACGGCGTTCAGACCAAGCTGAATAGGCTTTCAAGCTTACAGATTTTAACAGGACACCCGGGTTCCTGCCCATCTGCCGCGGTGTCATTTTAACATGCTGCCCGGGCCAGGAGGGTTAAATACACTTAAAATTAAGGTACAGTAGGGTCTCACATAGAACGAGAAATTGGTCGATAAACGAGGCCGTTCTATGTGATTTCGTTCTATGTGATTTCGTTCTATGTGATCGCGGAATTTTGGTGGCCCAATATGGTCAATGTTCGCTGTAAGCGTAAATTTCCGTCAGGAGCGTACGATATTTTGTACGTTTTGTACGATATTTCGGCGCTCTATATTAGAACTCCTCGGATTTGCCCTACTTTGATGGCGAAATCGTTCTATATGATCACATTCGTTCCTAACGAAAATTTTGGAACAATATTTTAGGTCGGCGTTCTATAAGCGACTCGTTCTATGCGAACATGTTCTATGTGAGCCCCTACTGTACTGTACTGTTCCGATGTTCTTTTGTTTGTTTTGGTAAGTGTGTCAGCTTAGAGATAAGATGGATGGACCTGCATTTTTGTTTAATTTGCCACCTATAAGTGAAAATATTGGACAATATAAGAAGCTATCTTTTAGTAGTTCCCATCATGGAGGTGTAGGAATATACATGGAAGTTAATTAGCCATCTACTTACCCAAATGTCTATCTACCTACCTACAGTACCTATCTATATACTTAACCCGGCAAGTGCGGGAAGACTCTTAAGAGTTTCCCCGGGCGACTGCGGGAAGACTCTTAAGATCCTGGGCCTAAAAAAATCCATTTAAAACACCCCCCAAAAACTTGAACTGTTTTTTTTTTTTTGCCCCTGGGCCATGCCAAATATCACTCCTCCACATCCCCTCCTTTCTCCCCCCCCCTTCAATTATTACCTATTTTCCCTGTTATTCCCTTATTCTGTGGTCTATTTTCGTGCTAACATTAGCGAGTTGCTATCAGGGCGTTGTCATCAGTGTTACCAAGCGTGGGAATTAGGGGAGAAGTCAGGAAGAGAATTGAGAGGTAACTGTACCTCCAGTGTCTCTCAAAGCTTCGTGAGTGGAAGGTTGGCTTACACGCACACACACTCTCGCTTTCATTTCGCGATTTTGACCAGCCAAACACTGTTTCCACTTGTTTTATTGTTGTAACTGGTTAATATCTTCATATTAACCCTTGGGATCCGGGAGGACTCATATGAGGCAAAACGTATAATGGTTAGGAGTCCGGGAGGCCTCATATGAGGCTAAATAAAAATCAAAGCATTCAAAGTGCGCGGGCTGATTTTGTTTGGTGTGTGGGCGACCGCAGCACCACCAAGCACAAACTACCAGGCAGTATCAGTTGTTATCACGCACCCAAGATGGCTGGAGTTAACCCCAAAAAAATTGCTGTGTCCGAATCCACGCCCGCCGCTGCGACCCGTAAGCCTACAAAAGGCAAAGCTAAAACGACCAAGAAAATGTTGCTAAGTCCCGGTGGTGTTGCCCGTGTGTTACAAGAGTTAAGTGATCATGACCTTAGTGAGATTGAGAGTGATTTTGAGGAAGAACATGTGGTTAGTGAAGATGTTGATGAAGTGGAAGATGGCGAAGAATTCCAAGGCTTTCATAGCACTGATGATGACGATAGTGATGATGATATTGATGACAATGTTGGATGCGATGAACCTCATCAAGGCGATGAAAGTGTGGGTGAAATGGGAAGTGTCCTACCCGCATCACGTGAACTTGATCCGGCGCGCACGCTTGCGACCCCGGCGTCGGCTGTGGGGGCTCCGGGGACTCCTTCCCCGGCCAAAATAGCCAGTTACTTCTATAGGAGAGCTGTGCTGGATAGTGCAAGGAAGCAGGCACGGGAGGCGGCCGAAAGGGAAAGAGGTGAAGATGCTGATAGTGAGGATGAGAGTGAAGAGTCGAGCGTGGGTAGGCCTATTCCATTGTCTCCCGGGTCCTCGTCGCCCGCGGCTGGTGCCTCATTGACCCCGCATGACACACAGCCCCCAACAAGTGGTGCAAGTGGTGCGGAATTGGCCCTGCATGACCCACAGCCCTCAACAAGTGGTGTAAGGGATGCAAGTGGTGCGGAATTGGCCCCGCATGACCCACAGCCATCAACAAGTGGTGCAAGTGGTGCAGAATTGGCCCCGCATGACCCACAGCCATCAACAAGTGGTGCAAGTGGTGCGGAATTGGCCCCGCATGACCCACAGCCCTCAACAAGTGGTGTAAGGGATGCAAGTGGTGCGGAATTGGCCCCGCATGACCCACAGCCATCAACAAGTGGTGCAAGTGGTCAACGCATCTCCAGAAGGGCCTTGTTCATGGCCACAGGGAGGGGCAGAAAGCAGCACCTCAGGCCCTAAGCCGTCCCTAAAATGCTCTCGTCGTCGCCTGAAAACTTCAGAGCCAACTAGCTCACCTTCACCACCCACTAGCCGCCCACGCCAGCAGTCGCCACCTGATGTATCACCACCAAGTGACGACCAGGATCCCACTTATGACCCAGAAGATATCCACGAATATGGCCGCCCTTCAAGATTTATGGTAGACCACAGTGCAGATTCTGGGCAGGATAATTATGACCTGCCAGACGACCCTGTTGTGGACGAAGCTGAGTGGTTGGACGACCCAGCACCCCGCCGTGGCCCTGGACGTCCCCGTGCCCGTGGACGTGGACATGGACGTGGCCGTGCCAGGGGCCCTGCTGGTCAGCGTGGGCGCAGCTGTGGCCAGGCCGCCCCTGCTGCTGCAGACGCCCCTGCTGCCCATCCCCGTCCCCGTGCCAGGCATGCTGATGTCTGGACGTGGGAGGATGGGGCCACCTTTCAGCCACAAGATGCCACATTCGATGACGCCCAAAATGCCGCAGGGATTGATCCATCTTTCCCTGGGGGACCCAACTCATCACCTGCCCAGCTTTTCAAAGCCTTTTTCGACAATGATGTCATGTCATTTGTTGTCGATGAGACCAATAAGCAGAAGGCCCTCAGTGACCACCTCAGCGGCAAGCCCCATAGTTCCCACATGAAGGCCTGGAAGCCTGTCACCATTGCCCAAATGTATGTGTTCATAGCACTGACCATGCTCATGGCACATGTGAAGAAGCATCGGCTGGCAGACTACTGGATCACAGGCGACATAATTGCCACACCTGCTTTTGGAAAACTTATGTCCCGGGACCGCTACTTCGCCATACTCGGTAGCCTGCACTTCGTTACCAACACCAATGTACACCAAACAGACCGCCTGTGGAAGATAAGGGGATTCTACGACATGATGAAGGCCAAGTTTTCCACATTCTTGAAGCCTTTTCAAAAGGTCGTGATCGACGAGTCTCTTGTGCTGTTCCGGGGGAACCTTCACTTCCGGCAGTACATACCCTCCAAGAGACATCGATTCGGCATCAAGCTCTTCGTCCTCTGTGACTGTAAGACGGGTTATGTGCTGGACTTCATTGTCTACAGTGAGAAGGAGGGTGAGGTTCTTGCAGATCAAGAAATAGGGTTCGGTGGAGCAGTGGTGAAGGCGATGATGGATCGCTACTTCAACAAGAACCACATACTCTACACGGACAACTACTATACGTCCCCCATCCTCACCAAGTACCTGAACAGGCAGCAAACCCAGACTGTGGGCACAGTACGGGGGACGAGGAAGAACATGCCGGAATTCCCCAAGAAGAAGGACATCTTCCTCAAGCAACATGGTCCGATGCTGGCAATCCATTGGCATGACCAAAGGAAGGTCAACATGATCAGCACCATCCAGAAGGGCAACCTGGTTGACTCTGGCAAAGTCAACCACAGGACCAGGGAGCCCATCATGAAGCCAGACGCAGTTATGGACTACAACATAAACATGCGTCTGGTTGACAAGTCAGACATGCAGGTCGGCTTCATCGACTGCCTGCGGACCTCCTGCAGGTGGTATAAGAAGTTCTTCCTGCACATGATGGATGTGTCTGTGCTCAACTCGTACAACCTGTACAAGCTGATGAACCCCACAATGCCCAGGAAGTACACCAACCTTCGGAGATTCCAGAAACAGCTCATTCTGGATCTCATTGGGGAATATGCCGTGCCTGAGGATGCCCCACGAGCTCAACATATGCCAGGAGCTGGCACCATGGACCGCACATACGCTTCCGAACACCACAGGAAGCACAGGATCATCGCCCTTCCAGTAGCTGCTGGTCGCAAGACCCAGAAACGGTGCCATGTCTGCAACCACACCACACGAAGACCCCAGACAACCACCAAAACGTCGTATCAGTGCCAGGAATGTCAGGTAGCACTGTGCATCACGCCTTGCCACGATGATTTCCACATCCTGGTAAACTTCTAAGTGGCACTGACCCTGAGAACACTAGTGAAAGTGACACTAGAACAATAAAACATTATGTGCAAGTGAAAGAGACACTATTCTATAATTATTATAAGTGAAAGTGACACTAAAAACAATATAACAATATGTGCAAGTGAAAGAGACACAACAACTATATATTAGAGTAACTATTCAATAAGTATTTATAAGTGAAACCTGTAAAAAGTGAAAGTGACACTAAAAACAATATAACAATATGTCTAAGTGAAAGAAACAACCAAATGTAATAATTACAATTGTCAAATACGATACCGTACGGTACTGTACGCTTGTGTAGCCTAGCCTCTAAACCTAGTAAGTGAAAGTGACACAAAATGTATAATAAGTAATAATAACAGTGAGTGACAATAATTCATAACAAGAAGTGTAATAAAAGTGAAAGTGACACAATACTATTACAATAACAGTGAAAGTGACACAATAATATTACAATAACAGTGAAAGCGCCGAAAATATGTTATATAAAGTTTCATATAACTCAAATAATGGTTGAACAAGTAATAAATGACACAATAATATCACATTATCTCCATAAATACATAATATCGTGTACCGGTACAAATGCCACGGGAGCGACGAGTGACTTAGTGGGTGCTAGCCAGGGCCGCGGCGAAGCGTTCGGATACAGGCGAAAATACGCGGGAAATTACCTCCATTCCCATCATTATATCTCGGCAACCACTTGTCGTAGCGATGTCAACTCAACGCCATTCTACAGACGAAGGATGGTTCTACACTATGCAATTTAGTTGACTGCTCTAGGTGGTCTCAATCAGTAGATATCGAACTGTGAACTTAGCCATTTTTTAGGAATACCCCCGGACACGACGATCGCCTCATATGAGAGCCCCCGGATCCGGAGGGTTAATGCTTAAATAGGCGCATATGAATAAGTATTAACGATATTTATGGTAAAATAACGATGTTTGTGATGGGAACAGCTCAAATACGTGCACACAATGATATAGAAGGAAAAAAGCTAGACATAGCAGTAGCTTACATGCCACCAAAGACCAGAGCATGGAGGGAGTTGGAGTTTGAGGAGATGGTAGAGGATATGATTCAGTCGTTGAGAAGATTGCTTTTAAGGAAGAATCGATTGATCTTGGTAGGAGATTTCAACTGTAGTGAGGTTGATTGGGAATCGGGAGATGCAGGGCCAAATCAGAGATCTTGGGGAGGTCGGCTAGTGGAGTTGGTTACGGAAAATGTACTTACACAACATGTGAAGGAAAATACAAGAATGAGGGGTAATAACGAACCTTCTAAACTCGATCTGATTTTTACAAAAGATCCTCACGAAATTAGTGATATAATCTATCTATGTCCTGTAGGTAAAAGTGATCACCTATTACTAAAATGGAAGTTGACCTCGAGTAATGCCAATAGAATAGACAATAGCTACATAAATGACAGATTAAATTATAGTAAAGCTGATTATGTATCCTTGAAAAGATATTTAGAGGGAGTAGATTGGGATCTTATTTTGAAGGAACGGGACGTACAAGGTAAATATAGTAGATTCCTCGAAATTTATAGAGTAGGAACCAATATGTTTGTCCCAAGATATAAAACTGGAAATTTTACTAAGCAGAAAGATTGGTTTAATTTGAAATGCAAAAGAGCTTTGGGTAGGCGTGATGCAGCTTGGGCTAGATTAAGAAGAAGGAACACTGAGAGTAATCGGAATAAATATAAACAGGAGAGGAATAGATATGTTAACATAATTAGGCAAGTTAAAATGAACTATGAGAAGAACATAGTAAATAAATGTGAAAGTGACCCTAGATTATTTTATAAATATATAAACAGTAAGTTGAAGGTAAAGAAACAAATTACTAAATTAAGAGTTGATGCTAGGACGTATGAAAATGTATCGGACATGTGTGAGGTAATGAATAACAAATTGGGGTCAGTTTTTACTAGAGAGGAAGGTTTTGACGAACCACAGGCGGGAGTACTGGAGAGTGGTCTTAGTAAGATTGAAATAACTAGAGATGAGCTGTTATCTGCGATGAGAGGACTTGAAGTAAGGAAAGCTATGGGACCGGATGAAGTGTCTGCCTGGGTTTTAAAGGAGTGTGCAGAGCAATTAGTGGAGCCAGTGAGGGACATAATTCAAGCTTCCTTAGATAAAGGACAGGTTCCTGTTGAATGGAAAAGAGCTAATATCATTCCGATATACAAGAATGGAAACCCTGAGGACCCTCTAAACTATAGACCAGTTTCACTTACTAGTATTGTATGCAAGATTTGTGAAAAGCTAATTAGGAAGAGATGGATGAAAATGTTGGAGAGAAAGAAAATAATAACCCCAAAGCAATTTGGATTCAGAGAAGGGACATCTTGTGTTACCAGTTTGCTATGTTATTACAGTAGGGTGATAGATGTACTCCAAGAAAGAGGCGGATGGGTGGACTGCGTCTACTTAGACCTTTCCAAAGCATTCGATAAGGTACCACATAAGAGATTGTTATCTAAGCTTGAGACGCTAGGATGTGTCAGGGGGAGTTTGCTGAAATGGATGGAGAGCTATTTAACAGATAGGGAAATGAGGACCAACATTAGAGGAACTTACTCATCGTGGCGGAAAGTTGAGAGTGGTGTGCCGCAGGGATCTGTGTTGGCACCTCTCATGTTCCTTATGTACGTGAATGACCTGCCGATAGGCATAAACTCTTACATGTCAATGTTTGCAGATGACGTAAAAATTATGAGACAAATAACAAATAAAAGTAGTTGTGAGGAGCTGCAAGGGGATTTAGATAAAATATACGAATGGAGCACCAAGTGGAAAATGAAATTTAATATAAGTAAATGTCATGTGTTAAATATGGGAAGAAGTGTGAATAGACCAAATTGGGAGTACAGGATGGGAGATAATAAAATTAGCAAGGCCGAAAAAGAAAAAGATTTAGGGTTGATTATACAAGATAATTTGTCGCCAGAGAAACATATTAACAAGCTCTTTAGCGGAATGTATGCAATGGCCGGGAATATGAAAGTTGCTCTGAACTATTTGGATGAGACCATGGTAGCAAAAATTATGAAGAGTATGATTAGACCAAGATTGGAGTATGCAGCAGTGGTGTGGTCCCCGCATCTAAAGAAGCATATTCACAAGTTAGAAAGAATCCAGAGAGCAGTCACTAGATTGGTTCCAAGTCTCAGAGAACTGCCATATGAAGGGAGGCTAGACAAATTAAATCTACCGAGTCTAAAAGAGAGAGAGAGGGGAGACATGATAATGATGTACAAATGTACCCGGGGGCTGGAGAGGCTGGATAGGGAGGATATATTAATTATGGATACAGGAATAACTAGAGGCCACAGCTACAAAGTAAAAAGACCTACCTGCAAGAACGATATCAGGAAGTTTAGCTTCCCCTATAGATGTATTGATAAATGGAATGGGCTGGAGGAGGAGGTGGTAGGGGCAAGGAACATCCATATTTTCAAGAAAAAATTGGATAAAAAGTAGACTGAGAGACGGGACAACACGAGCTTAGCTCAACTCCTGTAAACTACAATTAGGTAAATACAATTAGGTAAATACAGGCGTGTGGTGTCTCATACCCCCCATGCGCAGCCGAGAGGTTAAGGGAGCCCACCTTGCTTTTTTATCTTTTTCTCTCCCTCTCTCTTTGGCTTGTATCCATTCGGCCCCATTCAGCCTACTGTTTTAAGACGTTCATTCCCATCCAAGTGTCAATATTTTTCTGGCGAGCGGTAGCGAGCTAGCATATATATATATTTTTGTTTTGACAGCAAGCGAAATTTGTACGTCTGCGGCGAAGCCGGATTTCTCCATACAATGCTGGCGCGCTATCGCTCGCCAAGAAGAAATCAACATCTGGATGGGGATAAACGTCATAACCCCTTATTGGCGGCGCTCGAGTTAAGTCGTGCACCAATTTGCAGCAAGTTAGGAGCATTATTAAGGCTTTTAAAGGGTTAAAATCGAGTGCAAATGGCCGGGAGCACAGCGGGCCAGACAGCCGACTCCCAGGGCTTACCGCCGCCCATTATGTTCGTGGCATCACTGCAAGAGAACCAAGAGTGCTACGTAGCTCGTTCTGGTCTCATTTTGAAGCTTTTAGTGCCTAGTTTTTTGCTAAATAATTTTTTTTTTTCATGCAGATACTTGATTTATCATGCAGGAGGGCCTGAATATGCCCAAATGAGCCCAAAACACCCCGCTCTTTAAGTGTTAAAACAGTTGGCTGAATGGGCCCGAATGGATACAAGCCAGGGAAAGAGAGAAAAGGAGAGAAAGATAAAAAAAGGCGGTGACTCCCCTGCCGGTGATTTATATTACCCGCAGTGACAGCATGAGGTTTGATGATACAGCAAGTGTTGTTGGCCAGCAGTGCAGTCGTCTGAGGCCGCAGGTCATCCTTCACTTTGGACGATGGGAAGAAGAATTCAATCTCCTGCAAGTAAACACACAATATCAGTGGCAGGGAGTGGACATTTTGACATTCTAATGATGTAAGGCCAATATTGTAAGCATTCATCTTTATCGCTATCAACACTTTAGTTCCTTGCAAATTAAAATACAAAAAATATGAGACCTTACCAAATGTTAATACTATATATACATATGGATTATTAAACAAAAAATCCAATATCTGATTGTTATTAATTTTAACACAATCCCAGCTACTAATATAATTTTTGCATGGTCAGTACATGTGGTACTCCAAAGACTCGAACCTAGGATACTCACACCGAAATTCCGCACACTAAGCATTAGGCTATCACAGAGTTAAAGGTTTATGCACAAGTCTATGATATATTATGCATTCTCGAATACTGCATATTAATCTTAGCCTGTACATAATCCCAACTGCCCTCTGATAAACTAATGTTTAGACGAATGGAAGGGGTAATTAATGGGGCACTTAACCAAAAAGGAAGGCCTCGCTATAAATTACTCCTGAACCTGGATAAATTCATATTTGTTTTCATCAACCCACCAATTAATTCCAATTAATTCCAGTATTTATTTGTTATCATATTGTGCAATGTATTTGTTCTGTTGTACATTTTGAATTTTTACCTCTGCCAAACAAAGTTTGAGGTTATGTTTTTGCCTGTTTGTTTATCTATAAACAAGATATCTAAAAAAAATTACGAACCAATTTTCACGAAAGTTGGTGGGAAAATAGGATATACGCCAAGGAAGAAGTGATTGAAATTACCAGGGGATAAGTAGAGCACATACCTCCGCCAGCACAGGCGGCTCACAAAGTTATTTGGTGGGCAGATAGCATATGCGCCAAGCAAGAAATTATTCCATTTAGGAGGCAATCGGTAAAGAGCATACCTCTACCAGCGTAGGAGAAGGTATGCACTCTCCAGAATGCCCAACTAGTTCTTGATGTATTTTATATTACTTTGTCTGCTATTATATTAATGCAATGACTGTGGCACGTCATATGATAATTGCTTGGTCACCACTGTACCATACGGGGGTTTTGAACTAAAAGTAACCTTCATTCCCTGCACATTTTCATGTATAAACAAGAGCTAGAACGTATTTCAATGAAAGCAGAGGAATATACCTTTCCAATGACACCTGAATCAGGTTCGTACGACCACTGGTTGCCGTGCAACAATATTGCACAGGCGACGCTAAATCGGTAAAAATTAGCGGTTTTCGCTATCCCCAAGTCTGTAAGGGAGTTGGAGATGTCTCCCGCTGTCACTAGTGTCCGCCCGTAGATAATAGTGTGGCTTGAGACCTCGTAGAGGGAGGGGTTGCCTCAATTTTCTCCATAATTCATGAATGGGCTGGTCCATCTATATTCGCGATTTTGACTAGAAAAATTATATTTTCACTTGTTTTATTGTTGTTACAGGTTACTATCTTCATAGTGAAGGTAAAATAGGCTCATATGAATAAGTAATAACGATATTTATCGTAAAATGACGATTATAGGCCTGAATGGAGCCAATATGCTCGCCCATGGGCAGCTAGTTCAATACCTCCCCCCCTCGCTGTTGCCGGGTTAATACACAGGTTCATAGGAGTAAATTCCAATAATCCGAAAAATCCGGTAATCGGAACGAGGCCCGGTCCCCTGCTATTCGGATTACAGGACTTTTACTGTACATACCTGGTACAATATAAAGACTGAGCATTCCATACGAATTATGAAGTATGGTTTAAGTCTAATAGGCAGCTTGGGGAATAGAAAGTACGGGGCTATATGTCTTTACTGTAGGTCAACAACCCAGACGTAATGCTGAAAGTGTGACTGGCAACTTACCCGACATACTTCCCACCAAACATAAATTCCTTGACCAAGACACTGGTCACAGAATGTGGATGATGAGTATCCCCACCTACCAAACAAAATCTAATAAAGCTAAGGAAAGACCTGATGCAGTTGGATGCAGCTTTTAACGCCATACAATCTATTGATTGACAGGGCTAGGGCGTGCCCTTGTTACAGAGACTTTACTGGACATTTGCCACGAATCGTTAGACCTAATTGCCCAAACTCTTGCCGTCTACCAATGGCACAGTGTGGGATCGAATTGCAGACCCTTCGGTTAGCAATCAGACGCACTACCTACTATGCCACAGCCCGTGGCCCATGTGTGTTGTAATCAAAGGGTTAAATATCTTGTGAACTAACCCTAGTGGCAGAAAGCTGAGAGTCTGACCCATGAGCAGCGTTGGCCTGCTTGTCCGTGCCAAACCTGGCCCTGAGAGTGTCTGGAGCGTCCTGTCTAGCGACACCGGAGTCTGTGGGTCCCAATAGCCCCCGCCACACCACCACAGCATCACGACCGGTCAACTCCAGCCCAACTGCACTACCACTGGTTATGTACTCCAGCAAACCTCTATGGAAAGAAAGTAATACAGACATCCTATAAGCTGGTAATGCTGTATTGGATGTAGCTTATTCTTGTTTATCCATTTTCCATATAAACTTGAAAGTAACAAATGATGTATGTTTTAACCATTAGACACTATATTTTTCCCAGAAAAATTGACAGCATCTTAGGAGTTGAATTGGGCTAGAAATCTTAAGCACTACCTGTGTGGGAAACCTTGCGTATTAAGATCCCACTGGTGTCCATATAACCTTGGTTTTATAATTACAGATTGTTCCACGTCTTTCTTGGTCTACCTCTTGGTGCAGCTCCCTCCACGATCACGGACTTGCATCTTTTTACTCAGCTTAGTTCATTCGTCCTCTCCACATCCCAAAACCATCAGAGCCTGATAATACACATCTCATAACTGAGACTCTTTATACTTAACTGTCTCCTAAACTCTTTGGCCCCACACATCCATCTCACCATTCTCATTTCCATTCCATTCTGTTGATATAAATCACTTATATAGGCCACTTTTCTCAAGAATATGTCATTGCACTTCTAATACATGAAGCGTACACTTTTCTCTTCAAGGGAAGAGGGAGTTTTCTTATGGTTAGTATTGGCAGCAGTTCTCTGAACTTTCCTAAGCCTCATCTAATTCTGGCGATAGTGGCAGTCTCGGCCCCACCACCGGTAGAGATTGCACCTCTCAAGTAGCAAAACTTGTCTACTATCTCCAATGACTCATTGCCAAAGTGACTCTCAAGCCGGTCATTCAACAGGAGCTGACCATTGCATACTATACATATAAATGTCTCAACTTCGGATTACTTCCTTGGCAGATGTCCCTTTATTCTCTAGTAACAGAATGGAATGTAATGAGATGAGAATGGTGAGATGGATGTGTGGGGCCAGGCTGCAGGATAGATTAACAAATGATGAGAGCTGAGGAGACGTTTAGGTATAAAGAGTATTAGCGAGGTGATGCGCACAAGTAGACTGGGATGGTATGGGCATGTGGAGAGAATGGATGAACAAAATTGGGGGAAAAAATGCAGGTCTGTGATTGTGGAGGGAGCTGCACCAAGGGGTGGACCGAGGAAGACCTGGGATCGGACTATACGTGCCGATCTCAAATCCAAAAACTTGACAAGTGAAGCCGCCCTTAACAGGGTTGCCTGGAAAGTCGCCATTAGGACAAGAGACTGAAACTGCACATATGTGTGGAGCACTCGGTCTTAAAATTGTATACATACATACATACATACATGTTTAAAGACTGCAACCGTCCACAGTGAATGTGGCTTCCATGGTACAATCACAGTACTGCACACAGTGCACAGCAATCATAGCACGGTGGTTACAGTCTTGACTGTAGCACAGTACAACAAAGTCTTACCACAACAACACCCTATCATGTTATCACAGTGGCTGATGTTGGTATAGCGCTAACAGTGTCTCAGCAAAACTCAACAAAGTCCCCCTGAAGCACCTGCACCTGGCAAAAATCGCACCACACCAGCCTTAACCGTGCTACAATAAGGCAGTAACAAGAAATCACCGTAACTGCTACAGAGGCTAACTGCACCACCGAAGTGGCGGGCGGTGGGGTCGCTGCATCCCTACACCAGAGAGAAAGGCCGACTTGTGCCAGTGGGCTGTGAGAGTAAGACAATAGGGAACCTTGGGGCACACCATTATGGCCCCACTGCCTTTACCACTCTCAGGAAGAAAGATATAAATAAGAATGATGAAAAAGGTAAAGTCAGAACTAGCTATGGGAAGTAGAGGACACCAACCCTCACTCTGATAGATCCAGCCCACCACCATGTATGTATGTATTTACCTATTTGTATTTACCTATTTGTAGTTTACAGGAATTGAGCAGCGCTCGTGTTGTCCTGTCTTAGTTACTTTATAATCAATCCATTTTACTTAGACAAGTATCGTAATGGATATTCCCAGTTCCCAGTATTTTGGACTAACATATCATAACTTATGTTGCCCTATGTATGTATGTATGTATGTATGTATTTATGTATGTACAGTGCTTTTTCCCATGGTGTACCCAGTAACGGCAGACACTACACTGAACTAAGTTAACGCCCATTCCTTTTCTACATACTGCAAATGGGTATACACCATTTTCTCTAAATTTCCAAGCCTCAATCTACTACCGGGTATGCAAAACCTTGGTTTTTATTTATATTACTCTTAATCCTTTACTTGGCATGCCCTCTCTCCATCTTTTGAACTTGGCCTCAGCATCCTGCACATTATCTGTGATAAGTATTAGGTCATCTGCCTAAAAGAGTAAAATTTGTGTCAAGTATAAACAAAAATGAATATAGTATATGCCTTACTCAAAGAACGGTCTATCCTGGAGTGCCTGGAGAAGGTGGCAGCCTGGTGTTTGGTGAGCCTGACCATCTTCATAAATAAAACTGGTATCAAACAAGCACTTTTACTTTTACTTTTATTGTCAACACTGATCTAGCATGAGATAAACTTTACAAATAATTATGTCACCTAAATATATGTACTGTATCTTCAATCTAGCTTTTGAAAACAGTGCAAAATATATATTCCAGAAATGTTGCCGGAAATATTTTGGAAAAAAATAAAAAAATAAAAAATAAAATAACAAAAGCTTGTGTAATATCGGTACCCCATAGCCCCTTCTTTCTCACAGAACTAGTGTATCCCTTACTCAAAGAAGGGTCTGTCCTGATGCTCCCTGTAGAAGTTGGCCGCCTGGTGTCTGGTGAGTCTGACCATCTTCATCTGAGTCACCTCCAGCTCCCGGCTCTCTATGAAATCCAGGATCTCTCCCACCCGAGGCACAGCATCTGGCTTGATCATGGCAAACGTTCTGGCAAACATACGAATCACAATAATATGGTAATGCTGTAGAGAAAAGTTGTCACTATTCTACCCTTTTGAAACACAAATCCCAAAAATATCATTGTAGAGAAAGTTGTCATTCTCCTAGTCTTTTCAGTACGATGGGATCCTCTTCACGAGCTTAATCACGGCAAATGTCGTCTAACACAAATCCAGAAAATAACCTTGCAGAGCAAAGTTGTCATGCCCCTAGCCATTTCGACCATAGGAATACTGATAATAATGATGTAGAGAAGCTTTGTCATTCTGCTAGCCTTTTCAGTATGATGTAGTCCTTCTCACTTTATTCTCACTAGCATTAAGCGACAGTATTCAGATTCAGAATAGCCTTTGCTGTCACGAGGATATAGACAATTTTGTGTAACTCCTTCAATAAAGTGAAATCTAATTATATCTTGCTCTGGTTGATTATATTCTGATCAGGGGTTAACTTACTTGATTTTATGCCATATACAGTAAGTCTACCCCCAAAAATAAGACCCACTTCCAATAGTATGAAGAAATAGCAGCAAAGTCAGGGATCTTGAGCAGGTCCTTCTAATCCATGCCCTATTGTACTCAGCTTAGGAAGGATATGTGGAAGTCAGAGGGTTCACCAAGATAGTTAGCATCCCTTTGAATCTTACAGGTCATGCTTAGCCAAAAACAAATTGTCCAGTGTTAGCCAGAACAAAATTAAACTGACACCATCGTACTGAGGGGTTGAAAAGAAATGGATTTTTTGTTTAAAGATATTGAATGTAGGAAGGAAAAACAAAGACAAAACAAAAAAGGACCAAGTGCCTAAAGGCATCTTCCATTCATAACATGTTTGTAACAACTGGATTTAAAGTGTTGTAGGTTCTAAGTTTGTGGAAAGCGAAGAAAGTGAATTATAGAGCGTAGTAGTTCTGGGGAATAATGAATTTTGATAAGCAAGAGTTCTACAATGTGAAGGAGTGAGTGTGAATTTACGGGCATTGCCAGCAGCCCTAGTACTGCGGGAATAGAAGCGGAGAAGTGGCACAATTGAAGCAAATTCCTCTGAACATTTGCCATGAAAATACTTGTAGAATATTGCAAGGTATGCAACATCTCTTTGTATTAATAATGGAGGAAGGTCCTGCTTGATTGCAGGGTTACTGATTAATCTAATATCTAATGATAATATATGACAGGTTGGGAGAGAGGTATCCTGACCAGGATTCGGAGTCGGGCACCGTAACCACTTGGCCCATAGCCGAGTGGTTACGGTGCCCGACTCTCCCAAATATACCTGGAGTAAGTGGGTTCGAATCCTGGTAAGGATACCTCTCTCCCAACCCCTTAATCAAATAGTTTCTTCTACTCAACAAGTTAGTTCTGGAACCCTCTCTCTCAATCTGTCTTTCTCTCATCCTATGACATAAAACTGCTTCAAGCTCCGTGTGTCTAGACATTTTGAATCTAACGTACCTTGAACTTGGCTCGCTATAACTTTCAACTTTGGAGGAGACACTTGTTACAGGCAGCATTGCCTTTTGTCTCCATCATACACATAGAAAAAATAATAATAATTTTGTCCAACTGCCTCAATGCAACGAATCCACATCCATTCCACAAGGGTGAACAATATTCCATTTAAGAACACGCATGATTTTTATATTGTATATATTGTAGCAAAGCATGTAAAGGAAAATCCAAAAATATTTTGGAAGTATGTCCGGGGGAAGTTAACAAACAGATCAGGAATTCCGGACCTCTTTGTGGGAGAAGATAATATAACAAAGACAAAAACAGATAAAGAAAAGACTGAGGTACTGTACTAGCAAAGTACTTTAGTGAAGTTTTCACTATGGAACCAGTTGGGGAGGCACCTAATTTTCCAATCAAGCAAGAACCAGCATTGGAGGTCATGGAGTTCTCGTTAGAAAAGATAAAGAAGACCATTAACAAAAACCCAATCTACCAAGATTGGAAGCCAAAGCATCACATTTTTCCTTTGCCCCTCAACTTTCTCTTCATAATTGCTGAGGGGCACAGGGCCCTGGGTGGGGCTTTGGTTTCCCGGGCGTTTCCGCACCCTCCTCAGCTCCCCGCCATGGAGTGGCTTCGGTCACCCAGGCTTTATTGTGGTAGGCAGGGAGGGTTCTGAGGGGACGCTCGGTTATGGCCTTGGTCTTGCTCGGGGCCTTGGGGCTGTTCGGCCAGGCAGCCTGGGCAACAACAAAAACAACAACAGGAAGAAGTCACCGGGACCCGACAGACTGCACCCAAGAATAATTATTGAAGGAGGGGAGCAGCTTGCAGAGCCTCTAAAAAATTTATTAAAAAATTCTTTAACCCTTGTCTAGCGGGGTGTTTTGGGCTCATTTGGGCATATTCAGGCCCTCCTGCATGATAAATCAAGCATCTGCATGAAATTATTTTATTTAGCATAAAACTAGGCGCTAAAACCTTTAAAATGAGACCAGAACGAGCTACGTAGCACTCGTGGTTCTCTTGCAGTGTTGCCACGAACATGGGAGTTTAGCATATATCGGTATATTTTTCCCAGCTATGCTCACTACTGGCTACACTGCCGGCCTCTCGAGAACACAGGGAACATGAGTTAATGGGCGGCGGTAAGCCCTGGGAGTCGGCTGTCTGGCCCGCTGTGCTCCCGGCCATTTGCACTCGATTTTAACCCTTTAAAAGCCTTAATAATGCTCCTAACTTGCTGCAAATTGGTGCACGACTTAAGTCGAGCGCCGCCAATAAGGGGTTAAATAGTAGAAAACTTGCGATAGATTGGAAAATAGCATACATAACTGCTATATTCAAGAAGGGAAAGCGATGTGACCCAGGGAACTACAGACCGGTAAGCCTCACAAATGTAGTACAGTAAACCCTCGTTATCTCGGACTAATTGGGGGATGGCCATTTCCGAAATGTACGATTTTCCAAGATGTCCGAATGATATCATTGCATGTGAAATTCATCATATTAATGAAAAATACAAACATTACAGTATTATGTTTTCAGGGACAGTACAGTACATAGTTGTTGTTGTTGCTGTTCCCCAGGCTGTCTGGCCGAACAGCCCCAAGGTCCCGAGCAAGGCCAAGGCCATAAACGAGCGCCCCCACAAAACCCTCCCTGCTTACCACTAATAAAGCCCGGGTGACCGAAGCCACTCCAAGGCGGGGAGCTGTGGAGGGTGGGGAAACTCTCAGGAAACCAAAGCCCCACCCAAGGCCCTGTGCCCCTCAGCAAATATGAAGGGAAAGTTGAGGGGCAAAGGAAAAATGTGACGCGTTGGCTCCCAATCTGTCAACCTCTAGGTTGGCAGTAGGGAAGTCAATCCAGGGAAGAGATGCCGTCACTTGAGATCTAGAAAATATATAAGTAAAAGGAACAGTCAGAGTAAGCTATGGGTATGGCAGAGATCGCAGCCTTTGGTAGGGGGATAGCTCCCCTATTTCAACTCCTTTCAGAGTTGGACACCCGCCCACAGTACATAGTAATGTGTACATAGTAATAGTACATAGTAATTAATATTAACACAATAGTTAAAAGGCACAGGCTTGAATTCGTCCTAAAACCACTTAAAACCGAGTGAGAGAACACTGTAAACCGGACACAAATCCCGTCCAACTCGGAAATTTGTCGAGATCTACAGGGACATGTCCGACATGAGATGCCATTCCGAGAAGTACGGGTTTCCGAGTAAAAAGAGTCTGAGAAAACGGGATTTTACTGTATGTAAAATATGTTCAAATATTAGTACCCCTACGTTATCAACTAGTGCAGTAGTTTTTATTGGGATTATTTATTGTCAGTGGGCTTGGGTGAGTTCACGGGCGGATTATTAACCCGGCAGCTGCGGGAAGACTCTTAAGAGCTTTTACTGGGTGACTGCGGGAAGACTCTTAACCCTCCTGGCCCGGGCAGGTCCTCCAAAGAACAGTGTTGGCTACCCGGGCGATCTGGCCGAGAAACGTCTAGGCCTAGGCTACCGTATTTTTGTTAATTTAACTGCTAGAAATTTCCCACGCATCTATAAACATAGTGCGGTTTCCAATCTGTAGACTGGCGTTGAGTAGAGCTCTCTAAGTAAACTGGTTCAGTTGTGATGATGATTTCAGTGGAGCTAATTTTTCTGCGATGTTGACAATATAGGAGCTTTTCACACACTAATTTCGTCTGACGTCACAACAATAACATTGATCCGACTTCTCCTTATTGTTTTCGGAGGTGTGGTGACGCAACGATAGGCTTTGTTTACATGCGTCGGACGCACGGCGTTCAGACCAAGCTGAATAGGCTTTCAAGCTTACTATCTTCTGAAAGGACACCCGGGCACCTGCCCTTATTTCGTGGTGTCCTTTCACACTGACACCCGGGGAGGAAGGGTTAAGATCCTAGGCCTAAAAAACAACTTTTAAAAGGCCCCAGTAGCACTTGAACTTTTTTTCCCCCCTCCATACCTCATATCACTTTTCCACATCTGTAAAAGTCCCCTCCTTCCCCCCCCCCCCCCACACTTCAATTATCACCTATTTTCCCTGTTATTCCCTTATTCTTTGGTATATTTTCATGCTAACATTAGCAAGCTGATTGCAGGGTGTGGTTATGTGCCTAGGGAGTGTGTTGGCAGAGGTAGAGGGTGGGGTGAGACTATCAGTCATGCTCCAGAGCTCGCGAGAGGAGGGGTTGCCTCACTGTGCTCCACATTTCATGAATGGGCCGCTCCATGTTTATTCGCGATTTTGACCATATAAGTCTTACAGTCTTACAGTAGATCCTCTGGAAAAAGGCAAACTATGCCTGTGTATCCAGCTCAGTACCAGTACTTGCACTGTTGCGGTCGTTCACGGTGTTGGCGGCGGCGGTAGCAGACGCAACATTTTTACTATTCTGTATTTTTGTTTTATAATCAAACTTCAAATCTTGTCTTCCCCATGCTTTATCAAGATTACTTTCAAACTCCCTTATTGATTCGGAATCGACTACATACTGGGGCAGTGCGTTCCACTCATTTACCACTCTATCATAAAATGAGTTCTTCGCCTTCTCAAGCCTATTTCTTTCTAATTTTCTTAGAGTGTCCTCTGGTTCTTGTTCCCTCCCGCATCAAGAAGATACCTTCACACACATCCTCATCATACTTTCCTGACACTATCTTAAAAGTCTCTATCATATCCCCTCTCTTTCTCCTATATGCCAGTGTCGGAAGTCCCAGTGTCCTCAACCTCTGCTCATAGCCCGCGTTCTTCAACGTTGGTACCAGCTTGCTAGCTCTTCTCTGCACTTTCTCCACTGCTTCTATATCCTTTACCATATATGGAGCCCACACCTGGTTTGCATATTCCAGGTGTGGCCTAACCAGCGCTGTATATAGATTCCTGAAGATTTCTTCGTCAAGTGACACAAATGTCCTCCTTATCAGCCCTACAATTCTATTGGCTTTGTTTATCTTTTCCGCTAAATGTTCTGAGAAATTTAACTTATTATCTATCACTACTCCTATATCCTTTTCTGCACTCACTTCCTCCATCGCTTCATACATACTGTATCCTACCTTGTCTATCTTGCTGGTCCCAATCCGCATGTACTTGCATTTTTTTGGATGAAAAGGCATTAACCAATGCTCAGACCATCCCTTCATGCCCTCCACATCTCCTTGAAGCAAACCCATATCTTCCTTACTCCTCACTCTTCTATACAGTTTAGTGTCATCCGCATACAGGTATACCTCACTTCCATTAGTTATAACTTCAGGCAAGTCGTTGATAAATATAACGAACAGCAGTGGTCCCAACACAGATCCCTGAGGTACCCCACTTGTAATTTCCCTCCACCCCGAGCCTATTCCATTCACCAATACCCTCTGTCTCCGATCTTTCAGGAAGGCTTCTATCCATTTCACACATTTCTCCCCTATATTATAGCTTCTAACTTTCTCTATTAACCTTTTATATGGGACCTTATCGAAGGCCTTCATAAAATCGCAATATACCATGTCTATTACATCACCATCTTCTAGAATTTGCATCCAATCATCTACCACCTTAATTAGCTGTAGTACCGTCGACCTCCCCGGCAAGAATCCGAACTGTCTCCCACTGAAAAGTTGGTTTGACTTCATATGATCCATTATTCCTTCTCTAATTACCGTTTCCATTAGTTTACACACAACACTTGTCAAACTGACTGGTCTATAATTCCCTGGGTCATTTCTCTTTCCCTTCTTAAATATAGCTGTTATGTTCGCCTCTCTCCAGTCCATCGGGATTTGTCCTGTATTAAACGATACCTCAAATAACATTTTCAATGGCTCTACTAACATCTCCCCTCCTTCCTTTATGATTCTTGGGTGTATCCCATCCGGTCCCGGTGACTTACTTCTGTTCATTTTTTCTATAGCCCTTCTTATTCTAGCATGGGAAAACTCTACTAGTTCTAGTGCCGGTGCACTATTCCCACTTGTTTTATTGTTGTCACATGTTACTAACTTCATATTAAACGTAAAATAGGCGCATATGGATAAGTATTAATTATATTTATGGTAAATTAACAATTTTAGTGAGGAAAGAGTCATAATACCTATGCACAGGGGTATGGTGTATACTACAGGGGCTGAGCAGCCCAGAGGTTAACAGTCAGTGAGCAAGGTGATAGATCATTGATATGAATGAGAAACAGAGTTGGGGGGAAAACCTGATCCCGGAGGAATGCCATGCTTTATCGAGTGAAATTGAGAAAAGGTCACCTACCACTACACATATTTTCATCTTATGCAGAAGGAAGAAATTGGTGGAACTAGTGATGCAAGACCATAGTGTAACATCTTCAACAATAAGGATTGATGCCAGACTTCATCAAAGGCTTTTTGAAATATTCAGCTATCTTACTGTATAGGCAAAAATATACAATAATGCCTCCATACAAGTGGTGGGCATTGCTAACAATTACACTTTCGTAATCGCAATATCGCATCTCGTAGCCGTTGCTAGGCCGTTACAACACAGTAAAACAAACGGAGTCCCGCAAGGATCCGTCCTGTCGCCTCAATCTGTACATGCATGATATAAATACACCCAATACACCCCAAATAAACATAGCCTTCTACGCAGACGACATAACACTCGCATGCACACACCAAGACCCAGACACAGCAACAAGTCTCCTTCAACCCTATCTCAACACATTACATGACTGGTGCACTACAAACAGACTCAATCTAGCCCCAGCCAAAACCACTGCAACCCTCCTCACAAGCTGGACAGATCACAAATACTCCCCACAACTCACCATAAACAACACACACTCACCCAAAATCCTAGGAGTAACATATGATACTCAAATGACATTCAAACAGCACACCATACACAATGAAAAAGAAACGGACACCCAGACTTAACGCCCTCAGGTCACTTGCCCACACAAAATTTGGACACGGCAAAGAAACCACCACCACAGTTTACAAACAATACATAAGATCAGTGATGGAATATGCAAACCCGGCCTGGGCACCTAGCTGAAACACATCATAAGACCTTACAGACTATTCAAAATAAAGTCCTGAAAATCATCACAGGATGCACAGCTACTACACCTACAGATCACCTACATCAAGAAACCAAAGTCCTCAAAGTCAAAGACCATCTGGACATGAGAGGCACTCAATTCCTGGCAGCAGCCTCCACGAACCAACACCACCCACTACACTACATGGCAACACACCCACAGACACCCAAGAAATAAAACAACACCCAGCACACGCTATCAGCCTATCACACACAAATACTATCTTCTCTCCCTCCCTACCCACCCCAAACCAGCTTCCAGAAGCACATCCATACTCATATCTCTCGTCATTCCATCCACTCACTCATAGACAACACGCAGCACGACCTCCCGAAATCCATCCTTCTGAATCCTCCCTTCCTCGCGAGGAGAGAGTCCACCTGGCCAGGCTGAGATGCGGACACCATCCAGCTCTTCTGAGCTATCAGAAGAGACTGGATGACTCCGTCGTCGACACCTGCCCAGGTTGTAACACAGCACCCCATACCATTAAACACATCATAGAAGACTGCATTTCACACAACCACTTACACCAACAACACAATCTACACTCCATGAAAGCTCTGTGGGAAAGTCCGACCGTGGCCATGGCATTCCTTAGGGACTCGGGGCTGTTCGGCCAGGCAGCTTAGGGAACAACAACAACAACAACAAAGTCTTGCCACAACAAAGTCTTGCCACAACAACGCCCCATGATGTTATCACTGTGGCTGATTCCTCGATACTTAACATAAGAACACGGAAATCTGTAGAGTGCCTACCGGTTTACACGAAACATCAATTTCATACCCAACCAATATCATTCATCTGATTATCTTAATATAATTCAAATTACTCTATGTTGTATATTATTGACATTGGGAAGAACTTTTGGAAGATAAGTGTTAATTGAAATAGTTTTAGTTACCTCTTGGCCTTTATGTACCTGCTAGGCTAGGTAGGCTAGGCTAGTGCAGTCCTTGGAGGTAAAATCATAGCATTTTAGGTATACCCTGTACTGTATGTGCAATGTGCATGCAATACTAATTTAATATTTATGCAATACTAATTTAATATTTATTAATTTTGCAGCTTTTGGGGGCTATTTTTGTATTTAACATTCATTTAGAAGGCTAGGCTAGGAAGCGCAGTCCTTGGGGGTTAAATTGTAGCATGTTCGGTCTATGTGCAGGGCACTCAATGCAATAGTTATGCATATTGTAGACTTTTGGGGGCTATTTTGGTATTTAACATATTAATTTAGAAGGCTAGGCTAGGAAATGCAGACCATGGAGGTTAAATTGTAGCATTTTCGGTCTACTGTATGTGCAGGGCACTGAATGCAATATTTATGCATTTTGAGGCTTTTGGGGGCTATTTTGGTATTAAACAATATAATTTATAAGGCTAAGCTAGACGATTTTGTGCAGCTTAAGAAGGATCTGTGGTAGTATAAAGGGATAACTCAGATAGTTTGAAGCCCTTTATTGCTACAGGCTCTTCTTCTTCGACTTAATAAAATCGTCTAAATACAGTAAAGTTAGAATAAAATTTAAAAGATGTCTCAGGTACAGAAGAGGTTAAGCCGTCAAACAAATAAATAACGCATTCCTCCAAGGCCTCGCTCTCCCAATATAAACAAAAGGTAGGCCCCGGCCTGGACCAGGCCTTGCCAGGGCGCTCTACTGCATCACGCAGGAATTCCTGTTGGACCTTGTCTATAAATAGTACCCGCATGGGGGGGGGGGGGGCCTGAGAGGCTGCAGTACCACTGAAAGGCTTCTAGCGATTGCAGAAGCAGGTATGTACACTTTTCTAAACTGTGGATATTTGCTGAATTTATCCCTTGAATAACCCGCTTACTAAGATAGAAATTCTGCTCCAGCGGAATTAGTGGTTTACGGAAGTGCCCACCTCTTCTCCATACACATAATTTCCAGACTGTTAAGATGACCAGAGTATACAAACCTCTGTCTACTGAAGGTAACAAGGTCTCTGGTGGTGGGGTCAGCAAAGTCAGTGATCTTAAGCTGGCGAGAGAGGACCACCACAGTGTTGCCAGGGTACAGGTCCTTGTCATCCACTCCATCCACCACCATCCGTTTCAGGAACAGTCGCTGGGCACGCAGGTCATACTTGCAAGAAAAGGGGTAACTGTAGTTAAGCCTTCTAAAGCTGCTCAAAATTGTCTAATGATAGCCAGAATAAATAATAGAATAATATCTTAATACAGAAAGAGGTAACCAAACTGAATAAAGCTAACAACCTACTGTACCTACAAGATTGGCATATTTTTGGTGGCATGCTACTTAAAATTATGTACAGTAGAAGCACACTGAACTTACCATTTCAACAGATTTGTCCCTGGGGAAGAAACTGAGGTGAAACTTTTTGACAGTGGCTGACACCGGGTCATACCATTCTGCATGGAAGATGAGCCGATTCTCTCCCTGTAAGAAAAAATACATTGATAAGAATATAAGCTTTAACATCTCAATTTTCCTAGTCACCAACAGTACAACCTAGCATATTTATGAATAAGCAGTTAAAATTGACAGGATTTACTGGGAGGTAGTCACAAATTCTGACAATGATTATGGTACAGTACTGTAGTCGGGTAGCTACTGTAATGATCTGGTATTTAACAAATTAAACGGTATCTGCACTGCATTGTAAGTTATAACTACAGTACTATAGTTTACCTTACTACACACACACTGCACTTACCCTTCCTTTAGTAATTGTACTTTGAATAGGTACTATATTTACCATCTACAAGTATTAATGACTGAAGCCATTTCATGCTGGTGTTCAAAGAAATACACTATAGTACAAGCTAATTAATACCAGTAGGCTACTCAGCACATGCTGTATCCAAAGTAAAGAACACAGTGACTGGACAAGTTAACCAGTAGGCTTTATCAACCAGTAGGGGAGGTGTGGCGGAGTGGTCTTGCCACTGGACTGGTAATCCAATGGACCCGGGTTCGAATCCCAATATGTCAATGGGAAGATATTATTGGAATGGAATTTGTGCTGTACCTAGTATCAGTGCATTACCACAGCACACCGAAATGCCAAAAAAATACCCTCATTGTTCCCCGATTAAATAGCATTGTATGAATATTCCCATATTCAAAAATATGCTACAGGGGGGCAACGCCTAGTGAGTTAATTGCTCAATAGGTGGCGTTCTGAGAGTGAGGGTCCGAGCCTGGGGGATGAGACTGTGAAGCACAGATGCAGAGCAGCTTCAGAGATGGAGTTGCTTCGGGCCGTGAAGCTTCACATGTTTCACTCCCTAGACTGGAGCAAGACCTCACGGGCCTCTCCGTGTTCAGCGGTAGAGTGTAAAGGCTATCAGCCTATGCCCGAGAGGGAGTAGTCGGGGAAAAAAAAAAAAATAAAAAAAAAAAATAAAAAAAAACAGTACTATTACTCTGTTTGGTTAGGTTAGGTTAGCTAAATTCGATTAGCACTTTAAATTGGCATCGGTTTAGTTTACTGTGGTTGGTTTGGCACTGGTTGAACTGGTCTACTAGTTTAGTTGTCAGGGAACTGAAAGAGACACTACCGGTAAATGACAAGTGGGTATATGATCATAGCACAAAGCCGATGCAGTGCAAGTGTGCAACTTTTCAACAAATCTGGATGGGCACAATATCATCCTGGATTAATGAAAAAACACATGAAAATGTATCCTTGATTCTTAAAATTTTCATATACAGGGTACTGGTAATTATAATGATGCTTTAACAAGCATAATAAAAGGTTAACAATAATCTAGTCTTCAATACACAATGTATACATGATAGGCCTAATAGCTAAGTGTACAGAATACTGTATACTAAGGCCGGCTTTAGAATTTGTTTTCCCCGGAACTGTGATCTGGCAGGTTCTGAAACATACTTTTATACAAATTGCATCACCTATGATAATCTATCTTTAGTCTAGTTACCACTACCAGTGCAAAATACTTATACAGTATACATAAATACAAATGGTTTAATGCCCTTTTCCGTAACATTGTAATGGCTCAGACAGGTTTGCCTTTCAGCAGTTGGAGTGTAGCACAATGAAGTTCCCCATAACACTGCTTCATCACTGTATTACTGTGGCTGATGTTAGCATTGTGCTAACCGTGCTGCAGCAAGACTTGAAACAAAATCCCCCTCCAACACCTGCAGTATCTACCACCACAGCAGCCTCAACAGTGCTACAACAAGACAGCAACATAACAAGACTTTACAGTAGCCAGAAAAAAACTTTTAGGTACCACACATATCACAATTGATCCGAGACAGCTTGTACTGAATCTCTTTAACCCTCTCCATCACATGATAACTTTTATTATACAGTATATATGATTGCTACCTCTATATGATGGTATATATCTTAGGAAGGACCTCTAGGTGAGTTTAAATACTAGCTCAACAAACCCTCTAACTCTGATAAAATCTTCCCAAGTTGAATTGTCAAAAGAAACTTGAATATACAAGAATATACAAAAACATAAATTGGTGTAATCTGATTGAAGGGATTACAAAATATTGGTAAGTGAGGTGCATCATATTCCTGTATGTTTCAATGTATGATCTAATATTACTTCAAACCAATGAGTACTGATAGCCTATAATTGCAGTACTGTACAGTAGTCGATTATAAAAGAACATAATTGTAAAAATTTTTTTTTAGCTACTCAAATTTACTTAGCCATGTACACGCAGAAAGGTACTGTAACTGCCAAAATGGGTACATATTACATTATTTTGGTACAAATTACTTTAACTATTTAATATGGACATCTTTGTCTGATTGAATGGTTTACATGTGGGGAGGTAGGTACAGTTGCCACACATGTCACTGTTACTAAGCGCCTTTTACTCTTGGTACTTAAACTATTTATGAGTATATAATAAACAAATTATACATAGATACATACACACAATAGTTCAATATCCTATTCCATTATAATATAATGGCTCAGATGGGGTTGTCTTTCAGCAGTTGGACTGTAGTACAATAAAGTTCTGCCATAACACTGTCAAATCATATCATCACTGTGGCTGATATTGGCTTAGTACTAAGCATAGTCTCAACAAAATTCCCCTGCAGCACCTGCAGTATCTGCACCCACACTAGAATCAATAGTGATACAAGAAGATAGTGCCATAACAATACATTGCTATACTGTATAGGATGACCATTGGTCCATATATATGCCAACCCCCTTTTAGTTGCCTTGTATGACACACAATAGGATACATGGAACATATATTTTTTTTTCTCCACTAGATGGGAAAGCCCCTTTATCCCCTAAAGTGTAAGATAGCTAAAGTATAGCTAAAAATAGCTCTGTAACAGTTAGATGTGTGGGCAATTTTACAATAAAGCCTAATTTGGCATAACCTGCAGGAAGGGGTTAACTCTGACCTTTGACCTGAGGTAGTTATTATACATGGTGGCCAAGAGCGCGGCACCCAGCGCTACCAGCAGCACCTTGTTACCCATCCCTCAAACTGTAACTGCAGAAAAATTGGCACATTTCAGTGGCATCTTAACCAGGGCCTGGTTGCTGAAAGATGCCATAAGTTTAGGTAAGGAGAGAAGCATAACAAACCAATAAATTAATATCTTATTCCTTGGACATGGCTTCATAGCTTGATCATACTCAGGAAAACTAAATAATAATATATAATAACCATTTATGACTTGTTTTTAGTATTATTGGCATTAAAACTATGTTCTCAGCATTTAGGATAGCCTACAATGAGCAGATGGAAATGGAAATGTTTTGAGCATCCTGGTCCAGGTTCTTAAACCTGGATAATTTGGCTTTTAAGATTGGAATAAATGTGAGAATGACTACAGGATTTTTGTTGTTATTGAAATTGAATATCTGTACTTTTACATTTAACTCACTGTATTACATGTATGATGACGCTTTTTTGTTAACTCACATCAGACCCTGACCAGATATAGGTCTCAAGTTAAATAATAGTCAGATAACATAAATCCTGTGTATTATACTGTACACCTTAGGACTAAAATATATATGTACAGTAGCACAGAACATATGATAGTGGGCTATGGCAATATATTATCCACAAGTGTGGTTTGCTTTAGAGTTTATTTCCTAATAGATGATTTTGTACGACATGATAACATATTTGGTAAAGTAAGTGATTACAGTATATTGTTTTTTGGCACATCAATAATATACATTCACCATGCATAATTTAATGAAGCTGTATATGGCTATAGTACTACAGTGTAAAGTACCATAGCCAGGTTACAGGCAAACACAATGCAAATGATACCAACTGATATACTGTACAATACTGTACTGAAAATTAGATAGATAGATAGATAGATGCATTATAGAGACCCATATCCATGCTAGTATGTGTACTAGTAGGTATTTAACTTGGTAGCAGCTCTGCTTGTGTCACAATCCTGGGCCAGGCCACTTCTCTGGTCTAGAGATCCTTTTGTAATACCTCCTCCATTTCTTCCTCAGTATACACTTCATGATAGTAAATTTCTGCACCCAATTAAGATAAAGCCAAATAAGTAGACAATAAAAATATTGCTCTGCACTGCTACTCTATTCTATTACCATAAATGATATGTGTGAAACAGCTGGTTGTCGTGCTTGCTACTTGCCCCAAGGTGTGTCATGTGTGAAATACCACAAGATTCAGCACAGCATTAAAGATCCTATAGTAAAGGAGATAGGCCAACTTCCTGTCAGGTTGCCATATTGGTTACTGGTCCCATATTTATCTAACATTATACCAAAATTAAAAGATCAATAACAAATTTATAGTCGAAGTCCATACTATTTACACTAGTACCGGCAGTAGTCGTTCCCTAGGCTGCCTGGCCGAACAGCCCCGAGCTCCTAAGGAAGGCCAATGTCGAGACCGGATTTTCCCACAAAGTTCTCAAGGAGTGTGTGTTGTGTTGTTGTTGTTGTTGTTGTTTTTCCCCAAGCTGCCTGGCCGAACAGCCCCGAGCAAGGCCAAGGCCGTAACCGAGCGCCCCCACAGAACCCTCCCTGCCGACCACAATAAAGCCTGGGTGACCGAAGCCACTCCATGGCGGGGAGCCGAGGAGCGTGCGGAAACGCCCGGGAAACCAAAGCCCCACCCAGGGCCCTGTGGCCCCCAGCAATTATGAAGAGAAAGTTGAGGGGCAAAGGAAAGATGTGACGCTTTGGCTTCCAATCTTGATAGATTAGGAGGTCAATCCACGCAAGAGACGCCGTCACTTGAGATCTAGAAAATATATAAGTAAAAGGAACAGTCAGAGTAAGCTATGGGTATGGCAGAGATCGCTCAGTTCTCACTCTGATAGACCAGCCCATCACCATGTGTGTTGTGTTGTTAAGTGATTGTGTGTTATGGTCTTCCATAATGTGTTTGATAGTGTGCAGTGTTGTGCTACTACCCGGACAGGTGTCCTGGACGGAGTCATCCAGCCTCTTCTGATAACTCAGAAAAGCTGGATGGTGCCCACATCCCAGTCAAGCCAGGTGGACTCTGTCCTCACGGGAAAGGAGAGTTTCTGAGGGATGGACTTCCTGGGGGCCGTGCGGCGTGCATGCAGCTGAGTGTTGTCTTTGAATGACTGGATGGATCGGTGGGTGATTTGAGTATGGATATATGCTTCTGGAGGCTGGCTTGGGGTGGGCAAGGGGGGAGTGAAGACAGTATTTGTGTATGATAAGGAGTTCTAGGGGTTATTTTGATATTTCTTAGTGTGTGTGTATATGTTCTGCAATGTAGTGTAGTGGGTGGTGTAGGTTTGTGGAGGCTGCGGCGAGGAATTGTGTGCCTCTCATATCAAGGTGATCCTTGATTTTGAGGACTTTGGTTTCCTGGTGTAGGGGGTCTGTTGGTGTGGTAGCTGTGCAGCCAGTGATTATTTTGAGGGCTTTGTTCTGTATGGTCTGTAGGGTGTTGTGTTGTGTTTCAGAGAGGTTAAGGGCTAGCATATTCCATCACTGAACGTATATATTGTTTGTATACTGTTGTGGTAGTTTCTTTGTTGTGTCCAAATGTTGTATGGGCAAGTGACTTGAGGGCATTTAGTCTTGGTGTCAGTTTGTTTATGGTGTTGGTAATATGTTGTTTAAATGACATTCCTGTATTGTATGTTATAACAAGGATTTTGGGTGTGGATGTGTGTGTTATAGGGATGTTGTTTAAGGTAAGGCAAGGGATGTGACTATGTTCTGCTTTCCAGTTTGTGAGAAGGGTGGCTGTTGATTTGACTGGGGCTAATTTGAATCCGTTTATTATTATTATTATTATTATTATTATTATTATTATATGAGATGCCGAAGACCAGGGTGCAGAAACACCATCAAGATGAATCCACACAAAACACCCAGAGGCACTGGAGAGAGACTACGGCAACTTAGGAAAAAATAAAAACATATACTGTATACTGTACATATACACATATTAAACACAGATAACATATTATGCAGTGGAGGATATCAAGTATAAATATAATACAATAAAATAGAATAAAATAAGTTTAAAAATTAGAATTAATGCTGCAAAAAAGCATTAACTCTAGACTTAAAAATGGAGATATGAGCTGCGGTGAACCAGTCGTGTAGTGCGTTGAGGTATGGTTGAAGGAGTTATGCGGCTCTGTTTACGTCTCTATGTGTACATATAAGTGTTTTTGTCATTCCCTAGGCTGCCTGGCCGAACAACCCCGAGTCCCTAAGGAAGGCCATGGCCACGATCGGGCTTTCCCACAGGGATCTCAAGGAGTACATACGTATATAAAAAAAAAATTTAAGACCGAGTGCTCCACACATACGTGCAGTTTCAGTTTCTTGTACTAATCCTGTAGGTTATGTTGTTGGGAGCACGAGAGAAAGCGAAATTGTTGCTCACATATACGCAACATCCACCTTTGCCTTGAAACTGAGGATAGAGAATACGAGAATACAGAGAAGGGTCTGCTGTCAGTAGTCCAAGACACCTGAGTTTTGGTGAGAAAAAGAAGATCAGGGTTGGCAGAGGAGAGGTGGTGTTCCACAGAGTGGAAGTTAGAGGAAAGGCCACAAATGTTGCAGAAAAAAGTTGGCTCTTTTATAATTAGTGTATGTGTATCTGTGGCCAGCTGGGAGTATTCTGGTTTTGGTGGTGATGATGATCGGAAGATGGTCTGAGCTAAGGGTTTTGACCGCCCTCCAGGATGTCGTGGGGGCGAGGTTTGGGGAACAAAAGGTGATATCTGGTGATAAGGGGTGGTAGAGGGCTTGGTGGGGATATGGGTAGCGTATGTTTATGAATGTTAATTAGAATGAAGAGGTTACCCGATTGGTTGTTGATTACCAGCCCTCTGTTGTCTGTGTCGGGATTGTTGACGTCACCACCCAGGATGATGTTGGGGATGATTGAAATGTGTTGTATTTGTGGGGTGTAGTGATTTGGTACTGTGAGGGACGTTTGGGGAGGGATGTATGTGTTTATGATGGCTATGTGTGATTTGTTGCCAGTGCATATTTTAATAGATTGTATTTCTGTAGTAGTGTCGTGAGGGGGGAGGAGGGGTTTTGTATGTGCACTGGTATCAGAGAAGTTTATTGATGTGTGTACCAGGGTGATGAGTCCACCGTCGCCGCTGACGGCCCGGTCTACACTAGTTTGATCAAATTAGGGTACGATGCCCAATGCACACTCAAAAAATGGGTACTTATTTTTTTTGTCGAGTTACTTCTGTCAGCCTATAACAGATTGGAAACTGAGAGTAGTGGGGATAAATAGCAAAATGTTTATACTGTACTTTTAAAGAACATAAACAAAAATGTTGTACCTGTTCTTATTTAAGAGTGAGAAGACAAATAAGACATGCGTCTCCTTTTTATCACAAAACCCTAAAGAGACGCACCTAGACCTATGGAGACGCAGAAGTGTAAACATAAAAACACAAACAAATTATATAAGTATTAACTTCATTGGTACTTGAAAAAGAAAGCATGGTACTTTTGGTTGTAAGTTTACAATGCCTAGACAACAAAACTGACTGACGTAGGCCATATAATTCATATTATTAAATAGGCAGATAATATAACTTAACCCTCTCCGACATACGACGCGATTTTGAGCCTATTGGGGATACTTTAAAGCCTTTGTTACCATCAGGGGTATTTAGAAACCTTTAGTTTAATTACTTCAACCTCTGCAGTTGTCTTTGAGTTAGCTGTGGGCAAAAAACTAATTTTGGAGAGGTAATTATAAGAGTGAGAGAACTCTATTTCTTATTGCTAATCTGGCAACCTCTGCGTCATAAATGTGTGAAAGGGTTAAAATACTAATTTGCTAATTATAGGCCATTACCAAAAGAGTTTAGAGGATGCAGGGAAGTTATACGTGGAACATTCATGCTAATTTGAGGTTTAAATCAAGCGACACTCGCCCACCCGTGCATATTTGGTGCTAATATGCCTGTTTTATACCTGCTTATCTCTGTAAATAATAAATGTTCAATAACCAACCAAATATCATGATCATGTACACCTTCATTCAGCTTGAAAATGGTAAAAACTGTAACTTTCTGGGTAGTCTGGTATATATGTGAGCAACTCAAAAGCAATGACAACTTTTTAGGTTTGTGCTTGAATGTATGTGTGTGTGTGTGTGTATAGGTCAGGCGATCAACATTCTCTCTATATATGTGTGTGTCTGACTGACAAAGGCAAGAGTTGTGCTCATGCATGTCGCCACTCTGTCGCGTGATAAGGAGGGAAGTTGGGGAAATGGTGGGGGAAAGTAGGGAGAGGCATGGGGCGGGGGAGGGGAGAAATAAAATTTGATTGTGTGGCGAAAAAATGCTTGATTCGATTTGGATTTGTCGAGAGGGGGAAAGGGGTGCGTCTCCTTAGGTCCAGCAAAAAATTATGAAGTCCAAAAGAGACACATTTTTCAAACTGATGCCATACCACACTGGTAGAGAGCCATTCTCACCTGAGATAAAAGAAAAGGTTATTATGCTTAACGCCTTACGAGCGGGCCCGTCAGTAACTTCTACCCGCCAAGCGGGTGGTTTTACCCTAAACGACCTAGTTTCCGTGCTCTTTTTCATGCATAAACAAGAGCCAGAGCGTAATACAATTATGTATCCCTGAAAGGGCGATAATTGAGCTTTCCAATGACACCAGAACCATCCTTCTACGACCACGCGTTCTCTTGCAACGATCGTGCAAGACGAAGGAAAAAATCCCTAAAATACGGTAATTTCCTTACATAATTCCCTGTGTAGCGAGGCAGTGAGTGTGGGTGTGTGTGGAGCTGGGCCCAGTGCTGGCGCGAGAGCCGTGCCAAACAGTCTGAGTCGGCCTACGCTCTTCCCCCCGCTCGTCTCTCTCTCAGAGCCAAATATTGCTCAGAATTGCACACCGCCTGAAGTCGGTCCCCGCCACATAGTCCATGGTTCTCTAGACCGACTTAAGTCCACCCCCGCCAAAGAAGGGTTAATAATGTTACCAAAATCAACACACATTTACAAAGACCCAAGGAGACGCAACCCAGCTACCCTAAACAGACGCGCGTCTCCTTAGGTTTTACGCAGTGCGTCTCTATTGGTCCCAGGGTAGCCCTTGTTCTAGTTAACCTATAAACGGCGAGGGGGGGGGTATTGAACCCGGTCCCCATGGGCGAGCATATAGGCTCCAGTCAGGCCTATAATCGTCATTTTACGATAAATATCGTTATTACTTATTCATATGAGCCTATTTTACCTTCACTATGAAGATAGTAACCTGTAACAACAATAAAACAAGTGAAAATATAATTTTTCTGTTCAAAATCGCGAATATAGATGGACCAGCCCATTCATGAATTATGGAGAAAATTGAGGCAACCCCTCCCTCCACGAGGCCTCAAGCCACACTGAGCCTACTCATACACACACTCGGTTGTGTAACACACCCGCTAGGCACGTAAACAGATCCTCCACACATTTTGCTAATGTTAGCACCAAAATATACCAACAAATTAGGGAATAACAGGGAAAATAGGTGATAATTGAAGGGGGAGGGGAAAAGGAGGAAGGAGGGGATGTGGAGGAGTGATATGAGGTATAGGAGAAATTTTTTTTTTTTTTTTTTTAGTGCTACTGGGGCCGTTTAAATGTTTTTTTTAGGCCTCCCTCTTAAGAGCTTTGCCGCCCTCGCCCAGTAAAACCTCTTATGAGCTTTGCCGCCGTTTACGGGTTAAGGCAGCTCCGTCAATGGTGAAGGAAACTCAACCATATTCATACAAGACAGAGAGGCGAGTATTGCATTCTACCACTGTGGTGTACGACCTTCTAGCATCATTTTGAAAAAATGCGTCTCTATTGGATTTAGTTTTTTTTTTGCTGGCCCTATGGGGACGCACCCTCCCTACCCTTCAGCTGTGCAAGTAAAACCCTCTTGGTCATGCAGTGGTATACGTCAACTCATGCACTATCAACCTGCAATAACAGAAAATAGGATCATAGTTAGCGAACTGTGAGAAATTTAGCTTTAAAAAAAAAGTACTGTAAATCCTTAGGTTTTCCGTAAGGAATTTGCGAAAACACAATTTTTTTTTTTTTCATCTCATCTCCCACAATAACATATGAAAATAAAAAGCTGGTACTATGTGAGCATATTAACCCTCGGAATCCAGGAGGCCTCATATGAGGCAAAATGCGCGACTAAAAATCGCCGCTATAATCATCAGAACTCAGCAACTACGTGTTGTAGCGACGTCATCTCTACGGCATTCTACAGACAACAAAAAGTTCTACAATTTGCAAAAACATTGACTGCTCTAGGTGGTCTCAATCAGTAGCCACTGAATTATGAAGTTTGACTAAACCAAAATTCATATGAGGCCCCCCTGATCCCATGGGTTAAGTGATAGTTAAAGAATATTTTGGCCCACCATTCATGCATCTATCTACTCATCCTATGCTTGTGCAAGTTTTTTTGTTTCAAGTGCGTCTCCTTGGGTCCAGTCGTCTGCATTGGGCATCTTACCCTAATGCTATGAATACCTAAATGTTTCAGTGCTATGAGTGGTTAAAAATAACTCTGTCACCAATATGGCAAAAGTTGGGGGATGAATGTAGCTTCCGGGCGTACGGTCATGTTTACATAGGGCGATCGCCGCGGTTAAATTCGCGTCTATTTTGACGGCGATTTTTTTCGGTTATTTGCCCCCTGCTGGCAATATATATGATGATGACAATATGTCATGGGGGGTGAGGGGGGCAAAGCCCCCACTCAACATATTATTGTATCCAATGGCATTCAAAATAGATGGGAACATGATTGCAAAGGTCCGACGCCTCCCCCGCCGCCGTCATGTTGCATTTGTCGATCACCGTGGTCAAGTTCTAGTCTATTTTGACGGCGATTTTTTTCGGTAATTTGCCCCCTGCTGGCAATATATATGATGATGACAATATATCATGGGGGGGTGAGGGGCCTCAACATATTATTGTATCCAAAGGCAGTCAAAATAGACGGGAACATGATGGCAAAGGTCCGACGCCACTACGCGTAGTGTAAACAAGGCTGGCGGTTCGCCCGAACTCTACATTCTACCCGAAGTTGGTCAGTCTCTGTAAACTGTAGGGTCTCTTATCTATCATACTTAACACTTCCAATAGAAAGCTTGGCTACTATACCCACTGTATTTATTGAACATGCACAAAAAATTGGTCTCATAGTACATACCGGTACCCAATATAGTTGTTACATGCAATGTTGATGTAGTGCAGACTCACAAATTAATAATACTGTACTGTCTGTTCTGTAAACCCCCGTTGAGTGACTTATTGAACCTACAATAGGATATATCTACCTCATCCAATTGATTACCAATACAAATTTTGAGGTAAGTAAACAATTTCATTAACTTCAATGTACCGTTGCCCACATTAATTTTTATCCACTACCAAGATTTAATGTTTGGAACATACGGTAGTACAGTACAATTGAATTAGGAGATTAATATATTTTGCAGTACAGAAATTAATTCATATGATCATGCATAGACTACAGTAGATCTGGACTGGACACAAAAATGGAACTTTGCAGTAAGGGACCCTAAATTGGAGAACGAACCCCCAAGTTCGAACCTCGAAACTGCGAAAATATCACATTTTCGCGGTTTCGAGGTTCAAATTTGGGGGTTCGTTCTCCGATTTTGGATCCCTTACTGCAGAGTTCCATTTTCGTGTCCAGTCCAAATCTCCTGTAGTCTGTGGATGATGTAATGGTTTATATATCAGATTATTCTTGCAAGTCTATCACCATAATTTTACTTCCATAGCATACCTAAAATTACATAGTGGGAATTAAGGAATGAGTTCTGTTACTGGGCGTACGTCGTGTAAACACGTAAGTTGATGTCACAGTCAAACATAATACTAGGATAGGTTAGGTAAGGTTGTTAGGTTAGGCTAATGTCCTTTCAAAGGGGTATAGGCCTAAAAAAAAATCAAATTAGGCCTAGACGCGAACAAACGTACCTGCGAGTGTACGACTTGGGCTAAAGTTAAGAAAGGCGACGGTACACCCACTAGCACAACCCTTACCAATCGTTGGATAATAGGCTATGTAGGACCTAGGCATAGCCTAGGCCTAAATACTAATTTCCCGTAGCCTAGTTTTCACCATAAAACAGCATGGTAGGCCTATATCAAAGGAAAATGCACACAAAAAGAAAGCTAGGCCTAGGCTAATGGTGACATTGAGTTTGGTCCAAATGATAACAATGACCAATATCCCATCATTGAGAACTTAGAAGTTGTAGTTATGTAGAATATCCGGCAAGGATATTCGTGATTATGTTCCCGTCTATTTAGACTGCCGTGGAATACAATATTAGGTTGAGGGGGCTTACCCTCCCCCCCCCCCATGATTTATTGTCATCATATTATTATGATTCATATACAGTACATACTGTAATTGCCAGCAGGGGGCAAATAGGCTAACAAAAAATAGCCGGGAACTTAACCACGAGCGTTCGACCTACGTACACATGACAACCGTACGCCCGGATACTTACAGTTTCTTACAGTCGATCCTCTGGAAAAAGGCAAACTAGGCCTGTGTATCCAGCTCAGTACCAGTACTTGCACTGCTGCGGTCGTTCACGGTGTTGGCGGCGGCGGTAGCAGACGCAACATTTTTACTATTCTGTATTTTTGCTTTATAATCAAACTTCAAATCTTGTCTACCCCATGCTTTATCAAGATTAATTTCAAACTCCCTTATTGATTCGGAATCGACTACATACTGGGGCAGTGCGTTCCACTCATTTACCACTCTATCACAAAATGAGTTCTTTGCCTTCTCAAGCCTATTTCATTCTTTGTAAATTTTCTTAGAGTGTCCTCTCGTTCTTGTTCCCTCCCGCATCAAGAAGATACCTTCACACACATCCTCATCATACTTTCCTGACACTATCTTAAAAGTCTCTATCATATCCCTTCTCTTTCTCCTATATGCCAGTGTCGGAAGCCCCAGTGTCCTCAACCTCTGCTCATAGCCCGCGTTCTTCAACGTTGGTACTAGCTTGCTAGCTCTCCTCTGCACTTTCTCCACTGCTTCTATATCCTTTACCATATATGGAGCCCACACCTGGTTCGCATATTCCAGGTGCGGCCTAACCAGCGCTGTATAGAGATTCCTGAAGATTTCTTCGTCAAGTGACACAAATGTCCTCCTTATCAGCCCTACAATTCTAGTGGCTTTGTTTATCTTTTCCGCTAAATGTTCTGAGAAATTTAACTTATTGTCTATCACTACTCCTATATCCTTTTCTGCATTCACTTCACTAACCTACATCCTTTCCGAATAGGCCTATCGGAAAATATTACCTAAACTACCGGTACCACTAATTTTCCCATGGTTTTTCTTTTTGGTTTTAGGTATTTTCATCATTATACAGTACAGTAGTTGAAATTAGTTACAATACCCGGAAAATGTTTTGGCAAGAATGTAGTTACCGGATGTACCGCCCGTCTTGTTTACACTACGCGGACGCTCACCATCATGTTCCCGTCTATTTTGACTGCCTTTGGATACAAAAATACATTACCCTAACCAAACAACCTAACCTAACCTAGTATTATAGATTTATAAGTAGGCCTATTTATTTTATTATAAGTATTTATAGATGATTTATGTTGTATGTCGGTAGTGGTACACCCGGTAACTATATCCTTCCCAATGTTTTTTATCCCATTAGCCAACAATCTTAAAACACTCAGATGTAAGTCATTTTCAGAGTAAATATATATATTTTTTTTTGCCTTGGGATATAGGACGGATTGAGAGGGGGCTTTGCCCCCCCTCACCCCCCCCCCCCCCCCCATGACTTATTGAAATCAGCATCTATGTTGCCAGTAAGGGGCTTAGCCTAATAAGAGTTTCACTGCCATCAATAGGGAGTTTTTTTTTTTTAGTGTTTTAGCCTAGGCTATATAGCCTAGTGCACATAAAAAAAAAATCCGGAGGTTGAAATTTGTTTTGGTTATACTGATGGTAACATTCAAGGAGACTACAGCAGGACTCTTCTTACCTCTGACCAGGTATAGGCTATCCTAGTGTTTACTAGCCTACACCCCTTTGAAAGGACATTAGCCTAACCTAACAACCTTACCTAACCTATCCTAGTATTATTGGTGGGGGCTTCCGCCCCCACACCCCCGCTATTTGACATCTTTGACAAATTTTTGGTATTTTTTCTGTGAAATCGGATTTTTTCAAGTGTCGATAACGAAATTCCTCCATGCGGACTATAATGAGAAAAATATGGCGAGTCTATTGGTCCCTATTTTCCCTAATAAATTGTTTCGGTAACATTCAAGACAGCTAGAGCCGCCTTATTTACCAAGTTTCTTTATATTTTTTCAAAGGAATATAGCCTAGTGTTTAATTGTTGTTTTTCATGGTTTGAGTGGAGGATTTGCATTAACTTACCCATTATTCATTAATCTGAAGATACTCCGTCAAATGGCGCCATTTATTGGTTGAATCGCGCTTTTACAGTAGGTAAGGAAAATTGTGGGGAGGCCATGCACGCTTCCAAAATGTACAAATATTATATTAATTAGCCTAGATATACTATCAAGAGCAGTGGATGTTGGTGTATCGCTGAAAAGGGAGGGAATTGAGTGGAAGCTACCTATACTGCTGTTTGCGGATGATACAGTTCTGATGAGTGATAATGAATGGGAGTTGCAGGGTCTGGTAAATGAGTTTGGAACAGTGTGCAAAAAACGGAATTTGAAGGTAAATGCGGGGAAGAGCAAGGTTATGGTCTTCGAAAGGGGTGAAGTCACAGAGTGTGAGGTGAAGCTGAACAGTCAGGCTATGGAGATCGTCAACTCTTTTAAGTATCTGGGCAGTGTGTTGAGTAAAGATGGGACTATGGATGAAGAAGTGCGGGAGAGGGTACAACAGGGGAAGAGGGTTGTAGGAATGCTAAAAGCAGTAACAAGAAATAGGGTGGTCAGTATGGAAGTGAAGAAGTCCTTGCATGACAGTGTGGTAATCCCGACACTGACTTACGGAAGCGAAGCATGGACGTTGGTTGAGAGACTCAGACCAAGAGTGAGAGCAGTGGAAATGAATTACTTAAGGGGTGCGTGTGGAGTTACATGGAGGGATAGACAGACTAATGAGGAAGTAAGAAGGAGGTGTGGTGTGGAGGTAGATGTGCTGGAAAGTGTGAAAAGGAACAATTTGAGATGGTTCGGCCATATGGAACGTATGGAAAGTGAGAGAATGACTAAGAGGGTGTACGAGAGCGAGGTGGAGGGACAGAGAGGGAGAGGTAGACCGAATGAGAGGTGGAAGGATGGAGTGAGGAAGTACAGTACATGAACGAAGGCGGTGCTGGTTGGGGGGAGGGGCGTCGACTGACTGGGGACAGAGGTGCATGGGGGCGGTTCGTTCGTGGCCACCCCTTCGGGGATCACGGCGTCGGGCAATAGATAGATAGATAGATAAACCTAACCTAACCCTAACCCTAATATAATATAATATAATATAATATAATATCGTTTTGTGAGTAACGTTCAAGCCATTTATTGGGTGAATCGCACTCACCGCATCTTTCAAAATAAGAAGAAGAGGACCCAGGTTGAAGGATTCATTGGGTGCAATGCTTTGTTTACCTTCGGGACTATTTTTGTGTTATTTTTCAGTGTAACCGGGTTTTTTCAAGTGTCGATAACGAAATTCCTGGTCAATATACATGAGACGCAACAATATAGGTAGCAAATTTCTAATGGTAGTTTTGGGTTCCTATCATCATATGCTTCATTTCTATATACTTTTTATCCCCGGAAAACAAAAAATAAAAATCTTGGGTTTTTTTTATTTTTTTTATTAACCTACCCCAAAAACCTAACCTAAATGTATTTGGGGCTATTAGGTTAGGTTAGGTTTTTTGGTTAGGTTAACCCATCAGACCCGGCTATGTATTCCATAGCGAAACCCGGGGGTTTTGGCCGAAAAACGTCTACGCCTAGGCTACCGTATCTTTGTTATTTTGACCGCTTCTGCATTCCCGCGCATCCCCAAGCGTAGATGTGTTTCGTACCTATAGAATGGCATTAAGTAGAGCTTTCTAAGTCAACTGGTTCAGTTGTGATGATAATTTCCGTGGAGATAACTTTGTGGCAAAATCAGCCACTTTACACTACTTTTGACTACTTAACAATAACATACAGGCACACACGAACAAGCGAGGCACACACGAACAAGCGACGCACTCCTTGTGGTCGGAGATGCGCGGCGTCGGTCCAGCCGGTTTTTGTTTACATGCGTCGGACGGACGCCTCGCACACCAAGCTTACAGGCTTTCAAGCTGCCGGAGCCTCAGCTCCCTTCCGGGTTCCGCGGGGGTGTTTTTTATGGATGCCTCAGAGCCCAACCGGGTCTGGGGGGTTAATGACCAAAATAAAAAATGAAAAATCCAAAGATTTTTTTTTTTTCCCCGGGGATAAAAAGTATATAGAAATGAAGCATAGCCTATGATGATAGGAACCCAAAACTACCATTAGAAATGTGCTACCAATATTGTTGCGTCTCCTGTATATTAACCAAATTCCTCCATGCGGACTATAGCCTAGGCCTAATGAGAAAAATATGGCGAGTCTATTGGTCCCTATTTTCCCTAATAAATTATTTCGGTTATACTGATGTTTTGGACCGACAGTTAGCCCATCGATCTTTTTAGGCCTAATAGGTCCGGTAGAGCATATACATCATTGCTATATATATCATTAACCCGGGAACTGCAGGGAGACTCTTAAGAGTTCCCCCGGCGGACTGCTGGAAGACTCTTAAGAGTAAGGGAAAAACAAAAAATCAATTTAAAATACCCCCAATTTTTTTTTGTTTTTTTGTTTTTTTTGGCCCCTGGGCCATGCCAAATATCACTCTTCCACCTCCCCCACTTTCCTCCCCTCCTTCAGTTATCACCTATTTTCCCTGTTATTCCCTTATTCTGTGGTCTATTTTCGTGCTAACATTAGCGAGTTGGTAGCAGGGCGTTGTCATCACTGTTACCAAGCGTGGGAAAGAGCGAGAGAGAGACTATTGCGTAACAGTGTCTCTCCAGACAAGGGGAGGGGAGGAGGGCAGGGAGGTTGCCTCAGCCATACATAATGTAACTCCCGGCCTGTATCGCCGATTTTGACCATCCAAACACTGTTTCCACTTGTTTTATTGTTGTAACAGGTTAGGGTACGAGTACCAATGGAGACGCATTGCCCAAAGGAGACGCACATGAAACAAAAAAACTTGCACAGGCATAGGATGAGTAGATAGATGCATGAATGGTGGGCCAAAATATTCTTTAACTATCACCTAATATGCTCACATAGTACCAGCTTATTATTTTCATATGTTATTGTGTGAGATGAGATGAACTTAAAAAATGTCATGTTTTCGCAAATTCCTTACGAAAACCTAAGGATTTCTTTTTTTTAAAAGATAAATTTCTTACAGTTTCCTAATTTGAATCTCGTTTCTATTACTGCAGGTTGATTGTGCATGAGTTGAAGTATAACACTGCATGATCAAAAGGCTTTTACTTGCACGGCTGAAGGGGGGTGAGGGTGCGTCCCCATATGACCAGCAAAAAACCCAAAGTCCAATGGAGACGCATTTTTTCAAATTGATGCCAGAAGGTCGTACACCACACTGGTAACATAGCATACTCTCCTCTATGTCTGGTATAAATAAGGTTGAGTTTCCTTCACCATTGACGAAGCTGCCTTAAGTAGAACTCAGTGCCCTATAGAGACGCATTTATAGAGACGCACGCGTCTGCTTAGGGCAGCCGCGTTGCGTCTCCTTAGGTCCTTGTAAATGTGTGTTTATTTTGTTAACATTATTAAACATAATAACCTTTTATTTTATCCTGGGTGAAGGAAACTCGACCCTAATTACACCATACATATTGGGGAGAATGGCTTTCTACCAGTGAGGTATGGCAACAGTTTGAAAAATGCGTCTCTATAAGACCTCCAGAATTTTTTGCTGGCCCTAAGGAGACGTACCCCTTTTACCCCCTCAGCAATTCAAAATCACATTAAGCATGTTCTTGCCACACAGTTAAATGTTGTGTGGGCCCTGTCAGCCTAGTGATGAAAAAATAGACTATATTTCCAGGCCCTCCAACCATTTCCTATCCCTATCTATCTATCTATCTATATGCTCAGGCCCAATCCCCATTTTGGGGGTAGCCGACTCAAGACAGAGCAAGAACAGGGAAAACACAAAAACAACATAAAACAACAAATAAACACAGATAAAAAGCACAAACTCACACACATCCAGGTCACCCAGGAGAAGACCCAGAGACCAGGGTCACCAAGGTCGCTCCAGCACTCCCCCGGCCCCCGACCACCCGGAGAGGTTCCGATCTCGGCAGGCAGACATGCAGCGGAGCCAAAGCCACAAGCCCTCCCACCACACTTCCAGGCGCACCCTTCATATTAATCGTCTCCCCGGGCCAGGCGCCTGATGGACTATTATCTAGTCCAACTTGCGCCCGACCCCTTACTCCAAATGACCACGTGTTCACTCAACTATTCACAAGCATTCTCCATTCACTCCTGTCCACCACCACTTCCCCTGCCTGATCTATAGTCATGCCTCTATCATCGAAAGCCTTTCTTACACAGTCTCTCCATCTCAATGGGGGTCTTCTTGTCCTTCTATCTCCCCTTGTACCTGACTCACATATTCTCTTTGTAAGCCTTTCATCTCCCATTCGTTCAACATGACCATACCAGCTCAGCACCCTTCTGTCCACTCTGGCTATCCTCTCCCTATTTTCCCCAAATATGCCCGGGTTGGCGACTGGTGCTTGATTTAAACCTCGTATTAGCATGCATGTTACATATATACCTTCCCTGCATCCTCTAAACTGTTTTGTTATTGGCCTACAATGAGCAATTAGTATGTTTAGTAATATTTTATATCTCTCTAATAATATATATTATAAGGCCTATGTCAGTCCGTTTTATTGCTTTAGCATTGTCAACTTACGACCAAAAGTACCATGCTTTGTTTCTGGTACCCATGAGGTAAGTACTTATATCATTTTATGTGTGTTTTTGTGTTTTAAACATACCTGCGTCTCCTTAGGACCAGGGGCGTCCCCTTAGGATTTTGCTGCCCTAAGGGGACGCATCTCTTATTTATCTTCTCTCTCCTACACAATATGATATAAAGTAAAATTTTTAGTGCCTGGTGAAAATATAAGCTTTTTGCTATTTATCCCCCTTACCCTCATTTCCTATCTCTTATAGGCAAGCGGAAGCAACTCGTAAAAAAAAAAAAAGTATGTAAAAATGCGTCTGCATTGGTACTCGTACCCTAATACCTTTATAATCAACCTATAATAGGTGCACATGGATAAGTATTAATGCTATTTATGGTAAAATAACGATGTTAGTGATGGGAACAGCTCAAATATGTCAGCACAGAAGTGTGGTGTGTCATACCCCCCATGCGCACTTCTTAGGTTAAGAGCTGAAATGTATCATAAGGGAGAAGAAAAACAAACGCTAAAATACATGATAATTATCGCGAATAGACTCACAGCGTTATTATACATAATTTATTAGGGAAAGTGAAGCTCTATGGAATCCTTATAATATACTCACATAGATTCCGTTGTGGTAGAATAGTTTTGATAAGTTTTGTAACTCGTTTTGTCGATATAAATAGTCCCGCGCGTAAACAAACTCGGTCCCGCAATCTTGAGAGCTCTGCTACGGATGTGTTCATGTTTACAAAAAGTGTTCGAAATGGAGTACACTTGCTACGGTAAAGTGTTATGTTCTACAAAGATGTTATTGTATGTCTAATATATGAACTCACAGTAGCTGGCATGCAACTTGCAAGGGCTAGTGTTGTATCCCACGTACTGGGTCTAGGGCACTCTAGGGTTAGGTTGGGTTAGGTTAGGTTAGGTTGTTAGGTTGAATATGGTAGAGGCGGAGGGGAAAGTAACATGGAGAGGAAGAGAAGGGAGGAGGTCAGCTATTGATTATATATTAGTGAACAGGAAAGCAGGAGAGAGAGTGATAGAAATGGTAGTAGATGAAGAAAGAAACTTTGAAATAAACAGTGACCATAACCTGCTGAAACTAAGATACAGCATAAAGTCTCACAAGGAGAAGATAGAGAAGTGTAGAGAGGCTAATAAGCCAGAAAGATGGAAAATGAAGGAGGCGGAGTGGGGGAGGTTTAGGGAGGAAATAGGGAATATGGATATAGATGAAGTGGGGGGAGGGAGTGCAATACAAATTGATAAGAGGATAGAGAGGGAAATAAATAAGGTAGCAGAGAGAGTGTTAGAGAAGGAGAAAATAGGGAGGAAAGGTAGAGGAATGAAAGGATGGTGGAATACAGACATTAAGGAGGCGAGGAAGAAGAGGAAAGAGAGGAATAGGATTAGGAAAGAGTTGGAGAAGGGGAAAATGAGAGGGGAAAATATAAGTGAGGAGGAAATTCGAATAGCAAGGGAAGAATACGAGAGGGAAAGGAAAAACACAAAAAACTTAATAAGAGGAGCAATAGAGAAGCATGAACAGAAAGAAATTGACAGGATAAAAGAGAAGGGGGACAAAGGAAAAGCTGAGTGGTATAGATGGCTAAAAAGAGAAAAAAGGAGGGAAAAGGTAGTAGTGGAGCTGAATGTAGGTGGGGAAAAAGTTAGGGATGTAAATAAAATTGGAGAGGAAATAAAAAGATACTGGGAGGAAGTGGGAGGGGTAAATGACCAAATAAGAGTAGGGCAATGGAATATTGAACTAAATGAGGAAGAAATAGATGAAAATATGAATGAGATGGTGAGTGAGGAGGAGATTAGGAGGAGTGTGAAGAAGCTGAAGAGAAACAAAGCGGCAGGACCGGATGGGATAACAGCAGAGATGTATATTGAAGGAGGGGAGATGATAGTTAGGATGTTGAAGAAGCTATTTGATAAAATATGGGAGGAGGAAGAAATACCAGCAAGATGGAAAGAAGAAAGGGTCACATTGATTTACAAAGGAGGAGCAAAAAATGTGCACGAAATGGGGAGTTATAGACCAATAACGGTAATAAACATAATAAATAAGATATTTTATGGGATACTAAAGGAGAGGGTAGGAGAGTATGTAGAAGAAAGGATCCTACTTAGTGAAGAGCAAAATGGGTTTAGGAAGGGGAGAAGAGGAACAGACAATATATTTATATTAGATGAGATTATAGAGAAAAAGGCAAAGCAAGGGAAATGTGTTTATAGTGTGTTTGGATGTGGAGAAGGCATATGATAAGATTAGTAGGGGAGTTGCAGAAGCAGTGATGGAGAAACTAGGAGTGAGTAGGAAGATAAGGAACATGATAATGAATATGTATGAAGGGGCGGAGACAGAGATTGTGTGGAAAAATATTGCAGTGAAAGGAATCAGGAGAAGGAAAGGGTTAAGGCAGGGATGTAACCTGTCACCATTAATTTTTGCAATGTGCATGGAGGAGTTGGTGAGGAGAATTAAGAGTAAGGGTCAAGGAGTGAAAATAGGGCAGTATAGGCTAGCAATTCTGACGTTTGCTGATGATGTTGTGCTGACAGCAGAGACAGAGGAAGATATGGGGGAAATGTTACAGGAGGCGGAAAGGTTTGGCAGAGACCTAGAAATGAAGTTCAGTGTAGAGAAAAGCAGTATGATAGTAGTAAATGGACCAGAGGCAGTAGAAATGAGGATAGGAGGGGAAAGAATAGAAACAAGGGAGGAAGTGAAGTATTTAGGGGTATGGATAGGGAGGGAAGGGCGACAAAGGACAATGAATGAGAAAATCATGAAGGTGGAGCAGTGTAGTGGGAAACTGTGGAATGTGACAAAAACCAGAGTAAATAAATATAAAATAGTAAGAGAGGTGTGGAAGGACTTTGAAGTGCCGAGAATAATGTACGGGATGGATGTGAGAGGGAGTACAGGGGGAGAGAGAAATAAATAGACTGGAGACGGGACAAAATAAAATAGGAAGAATGGGGTTAGGAGCAAGAAGGTGGACAGCAAATGAAGCAGTGAGAGGGGAGATGGGATGGAGTACGTTTGAGGAGAGAGTGGCGAAGGCAAAGTTGAGGTACAAGAGTAGGTTGGAGGAGATGGAGGATCATAGGTGGCCAAGGAGAGTGAATGAATGGGGGGAGGGGAAGAGTAGATGGGCAAAAGAGTGTAAGAGAAAACTGAAAAAAATAGGAGTGAAACAAAGAAGGGTGGGAGAGGAGTGGAGAGATGTAGGGAGTAATACAGGATTAGGTCAGGGAAGGAGACTAGAGAAAGAGATAGGAACGAGAGTGAAGGAAGTAGGAAGACAGGAATGGAAGAGAAATATGGAGAAGAAAAGTACACTGATAAGATATAGAAGCAAGGGGAGACCGAGAAAAGAGGAGTTCTATGACGGAAGTTGGGGAGCTGAACTACTGTTTAAGGCTAGGGCAGGAGCATTAGAGACAAATAGGAGAACATGGAGGTGGAATGGGGGGGTGAAAGAGTGTCTACAGTGTGAGGTGGGAGGGAGGAGAGTGGAGGAGACAATAGAACATATAGTGACAGAGTGCCAGGGGTATGAAGAGGAGAGAGAGGGGTTGGAAAATGAGTTGAAACGGGTGGTAGGGGAGAGGGAATGGGAAGAGCAGAAAGAGGAGGAGGATGAGGGTGTAAAATTTGTGTTAGGTCTCGAGACAGAAGAGGGGGTAGATGGGGAAATGGGGAAAAGAATGAAGGTAGTGAAAAGATTCCTGGAGCAGGTGTGGCAGAAGAGAAAACGGAATAGGATAGAATAGGATGAGGGGGGAGAAAGGGACCAGAGCGGGGGAGGAAGAAAAATGAGATTAAATAGTAGAGAGGGGAAAAGATAAATTAAGATAAGGAGAGAACAAGATATTGGGGGGTGGAGGAGGGGGTAAAATAAGGAGGGGAGAGTTCTGCTTAAGCTATATACTTCAATTCTTTGTCTTTAACTATCCTTTCTACGACTACATAATTTCTAAACTAATTCTTAAATCTAGCTCTATCTGTTTCTGGAGAAGTCACCGGTGCATAGGTGAGCTGGCTTTGAGAGGGGACAGCAACTCCACAAAAAGAAGAAGAAGAAGGTTAGGTTAATATACTAGGTCTCGGAAAAAAGATTCGTAGTTGCGGTAGTATTTACATCAAAACTATAGTTAACTATACAATATCGGTAACCCTAGTCCTAGGCCAAGGCAGGAGGTCCCTAAGAGGAAGGAGGAGGAGGAGGAACCTATGCCAGAACTTGAATCGGAGGATGAGGAAGAGCAAGATAACAAAGACTGAAAAAAGACGAAGGGAAGTGAGTATTTAGTATTTAAATTAATAAATGTACAAGGATTGACTAAAGCAAAATATGAAGAATTAAAGGGTTTAGTTACCTATAATAATAATAATAAACATATTTTTCTTTGTCTAACTGAGACACAATTTAAAATACGAAACATTTTGGTGGATGGATTTGAAGTAATTGAAAGTATGAGGAATATTAATGATAGGAAGGGTGGTGGTTTAATGTTACTCTTTGAAACAACAGATAAAGTAAGTTTAAGCAAGGTAGAGTGTAAAAATAAAGATTTACTTTATGTAAAAGGATCTATACATGGGAAATTTGTACACTTGTTCTTGTTATACTTTTCTGTAAATGATAAGGTAAGGAATGATGAAATGAAGAAGGAGATAGAGAGACATTTAGACCAAATGGAAGATGAAAGAGTTATAATATTAGGTGACATGAATGCCCATGTAGGGTTCAAAGGTAAACAAAAACTAAATTATAATGGACACATTATACTAGATTTGATGGATAAATTTAAATTAAATATGTTAAATGATGACCAGGAGTGTAATGGGGAGATAACATGGCGAAGAAACGAGCAATCTAGCGTAATAGATTATGTTTTAATTTCAGATAAAATGTATGAAGATTTTAAAAATATGAAAATAGATGAAAAGCAAGACGTTTATGATCTGTCAGACCACAACCTTATTGAGGTATATTTTGAGTGGAATAATTCAAATAGTAAATCCTTTAAAGGGAAGAAATGGGAAACAAAAGAATACTATAAAATAAACGAGGAGACCATAGTCAAATTTATTAGGGAACTAGAAAATAGAATAACGAGAGAAGAGAGTAACGACATAAGAGTCTTCAATAGAGTAATGAAGGAGACAGCTGATGATATACTTAAAACTACCTATAGGAGGAGATTAGGAAGAGACAAAATAAAACAAGAGGCACCATGGATGAATGACAGTATTAGAAAAGGTATAAAAAAGAGGAGATATTATAATAGATTAAGAAGAAATGCTAAAAATAGAGAGGAAGAGGAGAGAAGTAACATACTTTTCTTGGAACAAAAAAGTAAAGTACAGAAAGAGATCAGGGAAGCCATTTATATACATGAGAGGAAAAAGACTAGAGAGATAATAGAGGGAGGAGATGCGAGTAAAAAGATGTGGAAATATATAAATAAACTAAGAAACAAAAGTCAAAACGAAATAAAAGAATTAAAACTTTATAACGATGAAGGAGAAGTATTGTCAGATAAAAGGGCTGTAGAGGAATTAAATATGTTTTGGAGTGGTATATATAAAATGCATGACAATAACATCGATGAAGTTTGGAATGAGGATATAAATAGGGAATATAGAGAATTAAAAGAGAAAGAAATGGAGGACAGGCAAGAAGGTAAATTATTTAAAATAGGGATGAATGTAAATGATGAACACAATTATAACATACAATCAGTCACAGTTACAGAGGAGTTACGGGAACACATGGAAATGGCTTTAAGAGTTAATAAAAACATAAACTACATGGAGAAACCAAACATTACAGTGGGAGAATTAAAGGAAAATATAAAGAAATTAAAAAATAGAAAAGCAGCAGGCCTTGATGCAATGAAACCTGAGTTATATAAAGCATTGTCACAAAGTGATAAGTGCTTAGAAAAACTTGCAATGTGCTTTAATAATATTATGGACACAAATGTAATTCCAGAAGAGTGGAAGAAGTAAAAAACTGTTATGTTACCAAAAGTAAATAAACCAAAGGTAAATTAATTGAGGCCAATCGCTCTGACAGACATATCATATAAACTTTTCATGACGACAGCAATTCAAAATAAAATAGAAGAACACATTAGGGAGAATGGAGAGGTAAGGGAGACACAGAGTGGGTTTACAAATAAGGGTAGAATCGAAAATAATCTTTTTATATTGAAATACTGTATAGATAAAATATTTAAACAAAAGAGGTCACTCATAGTAATCTCAATAGACTTTAAAAAGGCCTATGACTCAATCAGAAGGGAGAAACTGATAAAAGTATTAAAAGATTACAATATAAATTCAAATGTTATAGACATAGTAAGTAACATATATAAAGAAGATAGTACAATTATAAATAAGGGGCAAGTAAATGAGACAGAGATTAAGGTAACAAGCGGCATCAGACAAGGCTGTACGGGGTCCACAACATTATTTAAATTAATAACTTATGAGATAATTAAACAGTTAGAAAATAAAAGAGGGTTTGTAGATGAGTGTTTCAAAATAAATTCATTGTTTTATGCCGATGACGGGCTACTCTTGGCTCATACAATCCAGGAAGCAGAAAGAGTAATAGATAAATTAATAGAGATAGGGGGAGAGTGTGGCTTAAGTATAAATAAAGACAAAAGTAAAATCCTAATATTTAATATGAAAAACAAACCAAACAACATACGAGAAATAGAAGTGGTAAAACAAATTAAATATCTAGGAATACAAATTAATGATAATAAAAAATGTATTAAAACCCAGAAAATAGAAGCTTTGGATAAAGCAAATAGAATGGCTAACCTTACATACCCGGTAATATCACAAAGTTGTAATAAGATACTTATTGGAAAAACATATTGGAAAAGTATTGTGATACCAGCAGTCCTGTATGGCTCGAATGTTATAGGTTTTTCAAAAACAGAAATAAATAAATTACAAAATATAGAGAATAGGGTTTTTAGACACATATTAGGGGCACCCAGATATGCCCAAAAGGTAACCTTAAGGGGTGAAATAGGAGCCTCATCAATGGAGGCAAGAATTATGGAAGGTAACATAAAATATCTTAAATATTTAGTAGGAGAGGAAAGTAATGACTTGCTAAGAAGAATCACAGAGGAAAAACTTAGAAATAGTAAAGATCCCTGGACTGCAGAAATTAGAAAGTATGTAGGGAATTTGAAGTTAGGAGAAACAAATTTAGCAAATATTAAGAAGGACGACATTAGAAAAAGAGTTCTGGACTGGGATTCGGGAAGATGGCGAGAGGAGTTGGCAGAGAAGAGTAGCCTAGAAGTGTATAGGAGTTATAAAAAGGAGATTAAGAGCGAGGAAGATATTTATGACAACACACAGGCATCTATAATATTTTACAGATGTAGGACAAATAACTTAAATCTAAAAGATAGAAATAGGCATGTGGGAGGAGACACACAATGCGATATGTGTAAGGAAGGAACAGAAGACCTAAAACATTTTCTACTACACTGTTCATTTTATAAAGCATGCAGAATAAAAGATCCAGGGTTCCAACAGCCTTATATTGAAAATGAAAATCAAGTCATCGGACATCTTTTATTTAACAAAGAAATAAGCGATAGAGTGAAACAGACAATCTATCAAATGTGGAGAGTACGAGAGAAAAAATTGAAAGAACTGAAATAAGAAGACTGAAGAGAGAGAAAGAACAAGAATGAAGGAAGACGAGAGAAGAAACAAGACTGAAGAGAGAAGAAAGAAGATTTCAGAAAAAGGGATGAAAAATTAGATATATTTATTTTTAAACAAATGAGCACGTCACAAAGTCACAAAAAGAAAAATAACAAAACCTCTTAGGGAAGTGCCGACGTTAAGGCTAAACTTCCCGAATTCCAACTGAACTGAACTGAACTATCAAAACTATTCTTCCACAGTGGAATCTATGTGAGTATATTATAAGGATTCCATAGAGCTTCACTTTCCCTAATAAATTATGTATAATAACGCTGAGAGTCTTTTCAAAAAAATTACCAAATACATATACAGTATACTGTAAAACAATAAGTTTTCAGCCAGTACCCAACCAGCGGGTGTGTGGGGGCGGCAGCCCCTACCCATATACTAGGTTAGGTTAGGTTAGGTTAGGTTGTTAAGTTAGGCTAATAGGCCTAGCACATTAAAAAAAAAAAAAAAAAAAAAAAAAAAAAAAAAAAAAAAAAAAAAAAACAGCGGGGGGTGTGGGGGCGGCAGCCCCCATCCATATACAGTATTAGGTTAGGTTAGGTAAGGTTGTTAGGTTAGGCTAATAGCCTAGAACATTAAAAAAAAAAAAAATAGTCTACCCCAACCAGCGGGGGTGTGGGGGCGGCAGCCCCCACCCATAATACTAGGATAAGTTGTTGTTGTTGTTGTTCCCCAGGCTGTCTGGCCGAACAGCCCCAAGGTCTCGAGCAAGGCCAAGGCCATAAATGAGCGCCCCCACAAAAATCCTCCCTGCTTACCACTAACAAAGCCCGGGTGACCGAAGCCACTCCAAGGCAGGGAGGCTGAGGGAGCTGAGGAAGGTGCGGAAACCCCGGGAAACCAAAGCCCCACCCAAGGCCCTGTGCCCCTCAGCAATTATGAAGGGAAAGTTGAGGGGCAAGGGGAAAATGTGACGCTTTGGCTCCCAATCTGCCAACTTCTAGGTTGGCAGTAGGGAGGTCAATCCACGGAAAAGACTTGAGATCTAGAAGATATATAAGTAAAAGGAACAGTCAGAGTAAGCTATGGGTATGGCAGAGATCGCTCAGTTCTCACTCGGATAGACCAGCCCATCACCACATGACTAGAACCCAATCCTCTCAGCATCAGCTAGGAAAGGCCCTAGAAAGCCGCCTTTGGCGGGGGGATAGCTCCCCTATTTCAACTCCTTTCGGGGTTGGGCACCCGCCCACTAGGATAAGTTAGGTAAGGTTGTTGGGTTAGGCTAATGTCTTCCCAAAGTTGACTATTTTTATAACATGAGATATTTAATAGGCTACCCACTCCACCCCGTGAAATCCGAGCCAGCTTTCGTCAAAAAGTTGGCTCGGGTATTCACAAAATTGGGTTTTATGGGTTTGCAATTTGGGAAAACCCGAGCCAAGTTTTGATACAAAATTGGAAACATTCAAGGAGACTACTGCAGGACTCTTCTTCTTCTTACCTCTGACCGGGTATAGGCTATCCTAGTGTTTACTAGCCTATACCCCTTTGAAAGGACATTAGCCTAACCCAACAACCTTACCTAACCTATCCTAGTATTATAGGTGGGGGCTGCCGCCCCCACACCCCCGCTTTGACTTAGATTTTTTGGTGTATTTGTCTGTGAAGTGGGTATTTTTCAATTTGTTGATAACGAAAATCCTCCATGCGGACTATATGGAAAAAAATATGACGAATCTATGGGTGCCTATTTTCCCTAATAAATTGTTTCTCATAACGTCGCACGGTATAATCCTGTGTAGCGGGAGGACCTGTACTTATATCTCAATAATTTGGTAATGTTACAATATATTTTTACATTTTACATTCATAAATAGTCCACTAATATACTAGGTTAGGTTAGGTTAGGTTTGGGTTAGGTTAGGTTAAAGATATTTTTCAATGTTTCTTAGTAAATAGGCATCTGAAAAACAGTTCCACCCGCTACACAGGATCTTACCTGTCGCACTACTGTCCTTGAATATTATCATATAATACACCATAGAATAAGTTTTTATGGTTTAATGTTATTTTAATACCACAAATTTTGTTGATATATTTGAAGATAAATATTGAATCTATATGCTCTAAAGATCATAAGAAAAATTGTTTTAACCCTCGGCAAAACCTAATAAAAAAAGTATGGTACTAAAATTTCTTTTTCGTAACAAGGTTGTCAATACGGTACTTTCAGTCATCAATAGCTCTAAAGATCATATGAAAATGTGTTAAACCCTCGGAAAAACCTAATATAAAAGTATGGTACTAAAATTTAATTTTCGTAACAAGGTTGTCAATACGGTACTTTCCCGTTATCAATGTACAATCAAGCTGAAGATTGCAGAGTAAACACCATAGACTTCATCGACTTTTCTTTCACCTTCGTATAATCGACAGCCAATTTTTTTTTTTTTTTTAAGGGATTAGCCTAGTACTCAACCAGCGGGGGTGTGGGGGCGGCAGCCCCCACTCATAATACTAGGTTAGGTTAGGTAAGGTTGTTAGGTTAGGCTAATGTCTTTTCAAATCACTATCGGGGAGCGAGCGTGTCTCAACATCGATCGATAGGCCTAATGGGGAAAATAGGTTTTCCCGAGATTTCTAATTAATTACAAACACTATATATATTGATGCAAATGACCAATTTTGTTTATAAAAAACACTTGGAAAATTCGTGGTATTAAAATAACAATTTTCCGTTTTTATTAACTAGAAAAAGAGGCCTTCGATTAAACAATTACGAAATTGGATTTTAGGTCACGTATGTGTTTTTTGTATTATAATCCTTATTCTCATCAGTTTCTTCATTGATTAGTGTATTTTAAGGTGTTTTTCCTTCTGGAAATTCATATTTACCCATTATTTTGCAATATTAAAACATGCCCCCTAGAACCATATTTTGTCATTAGGCTACCCTAACCTAACAACCTAACCTAACCTGGGGGCTGCCGCCCCCAGACCCCCACAGGGTTAGTATTGATATAGAATATGACAAAATACTAAAAATACGGTAACAAAATTTAAAATATTAGGGTTATACTGATGTTTTGGACCGACAGTTAGCCCATCGATCTGTTTAGGCCTAATAGGTCCGGTAGAGCATATACATCATTGCTATATATGGCATTAAGAGCTGAAATGTATTATAAGGGAGAAAAAAACAAAAAGCTAAAATACATGTATAGGCCTAGGCTACTGTAAAACAATAAGTTTTTCAGCCAGTACCCAACCAGCGGGGGTGTGGGGGTGGCAGCCCCCACCCATATACTAGGTTAGGTTAGGTTAGGTTGTTAAGTTAGGCTAATAGCCTAGCACATAATAAAAAAAAAAAAAAAAAAAAAAAAAAAAAAAAAAAAAAAAAAAGTAACCCAACCAGCAGGGGTGTGGGGGCAGCAGCCCCCTACTAGGATAGGTTAGGTAAGGTTGTTGGGTTAGGCTAATGTCTTCCCAAAGTTGACTATTTTTATAACATGAAATATTAGGCTACCCACTCCACCCTGTGAAATCCGAGCCAGCTTTCGTCAAAAGTTGGCTCGGGTATTCACAAAATTGGGTTGTATGGGTTTGCAATTTGGGAAAACCCGAGCCAAGTTTTGATACAAAACGCTATATTATTGTATTTTTACGCTTTTAATCCCTCATTTTCCCTGAACACCCCCCACTAGTGGGGGGTGTGTTTTTAGATTGTTGGATAATGGGTAAATACTCATTTCCGCTCCTCTTCAGTATAAAACAACACTATATCTGAAGGAAAAATTACAAAAAACAAAATAAAACTTACTGAAATCGCTGTCGGTCCAAAAAGTCAGGTTTACCAATATTAGTTCTCAGCTGATCCAAGATGGCCACCATCACCCTTATTTAACCCACAAAGTCGAAGAAAAAATAATTTAATATGCAGCGGTAAAGACATACATTGTGGTGACTAATACTCTAATACAAAGCTATAGTAGCCTATAGGCCTACATTTAGAACATTATATCCCATACGTGACCTAAAATAGAGTTTGTCCATTATTTCTAATAGTGCTGCGAAAGAGGTCTTGAATATTATCATTGTTTCTAATAAGGCGAATGCTAGACTACTCAGCCCACGGGACAGCTCGGCCCACGGCGAGGCAGCTCGGCCCAGTAAAAACGAGACAGCTCGCCCCGTGTTAATTACGAGACAACTCGTAATTAACCTAACCTAACCTAACCTACACATTATGAATCGAGAAAACTAGCCTATGACATAGGCCTAATTAGGCTAGGCTATACAATTAACAAACATTTCGCCCACATTACAAACATGCCATAAACCTTCCACTTAGCTCTCCCCATCCTATATCCTGATTGGTCTCGTCAAATTCAAATTGCCCCATAGCAAAATATGGGGCCGAGCTGTCTCAAATAATGGGCCGAGTTGTCCAAAAGTGGGCCGAGCTGTCCCATGGGCCGAGTCGTCCAGTCACCAATAAGGCGGATGTAGTGTCCTTGAAGATTATCGAAAAGACTAGGCTACAATAATACAAGTTACTGGACACCTAGGCTATTTGACAGGTACCGCCAACGATTTAATACATATTTTGTTTTCGGTTTCCACGCATCCAACACCAAGCTAGCCTTAGTAGCCTACACCTTTTCTGGTGTACGAAACACTAAAAAAGCAATGGGGACACTTTAGCCTAGGCGGCTAGGCCTAATAATGATAATATGAAACGAAATATAAAGACAACTCGGTTGCGTTCGTGGAAGTAGCGTCGCTTTGTTTACTTTACGCTCAGAGTGACTTCCAGGTCCGAAAAAAAATATGTATTAAATCCTCCGTGGTACCTGTCAAATAGGTGTCCAGTAACTAAAATCGTACCGTTCTATTTATCAAGCAGTGTTCCCCTGCATGTAGGCTAGTCCTATTTGTGCCATTATTAATTATTCACATTCGCAACACACTGTGACTTTGTCACTTCAAGAACTTACCATCATACAGCTAATCAGCCAATAACCACACTGTCCTGTGCCGACGTCTATACTCTGTTTAGTCTTTACTTGACAGACAGACGGTGAGTCTGGGTGAGCCACTTTTTTACAATCACAGTGTTGCCAGTCCAAGGAGTGTGGAAAAACTCCAAGATGCACCTAAACAAAAATGAAAGGGCCGGGTAAGCTAATTCAAATTATTCAATATATAAACTAAATTAAATAGTAGACCATTGAAAGTATAATTGAGATAGATAATAGACCAATGAAAGTATAATTGTGATGCTCGCATCTCAAGAACAGCCTCCCGCATCTCAAGAGCACTCTCCACCACCTATAAGACATCAGTAAAGGCAAAAACGTCGACGTGATATACCTGGATTTCGCCAAGGCATTTGATAAAGTAGACCACGGCCTCGTTCTTCACAAGCTGAAAAATCTAGGTATAGGAGGAAACCTCGGCAAGTGGCTGCACAGCTTCCTAACCCATAGAGAACAGAGAGTATCGGTCCAAGGACACCTTTCAGACCCAAGCGAGGTAATAAGTGGCATTCCGCAGGGGTCTGTACTAGGACCACTTCTGTTCCTTATCATGATAGGGGATATTGATCATGATCTCCAGCACTCCAAGGCCACCTCATTTGCAGATGACACAAGAGTAATGAGGAGGGTAGAGACAGCTGATGATGTGGCCCTGCTACAAGAAGACCTGAATCGCCTGGACTGGGCAGATTCCAACAACATGAGGATGAACGGCGAGAAATTCGAATTGCTAAGGTACGGCCCTCTACAAACCATCAAAGAGGGCACCAGCTACCAGGCCAATCAAGAAACCATCACTCCAAAAGAACATGTGCGGGATCTGGGAGTAACAATGAGTACCGACGGAACTTTTTCTCGCCGCATCAACCAAACCACCGAGACAGCTAGGAGACTCGCAGGATGGATCCTCAGGACCTTCCAAACTAGAGAGAGGGCCTGTATGCTGACACTCTGGAATTAAGGCTCTGGTCCTCCCAAAGGTGGAATACTGCTGCCAGCTATGGACTCCCCACAAGATAGGTGACATCGGCAAACTGGAGTCTCTACAGAGGACCTTCACCAGCAGGATCTGGGGTCTCCAACACATGAATTACTGGGAACGCCTGAAGGAGTTGCGACTCTACTCCCTTCAGAGACGACGAGAACGTTACCTAGTGATTTACGTGTGGAAGACCCTAGAAGGGCTGGTACCTGACGTGGGACTAGTCATCAACAACCACGTTAGAAAAGGGCGGCTGTGCTACATCAAGAGGACTGAGGCTACCTCTCAGAAAATAGCAACAGTCGCCCACAACAACTTCAGCAAAAATGGGGCTCGTCTCTTCAATACTGTACCAAAGGCCGTCCGGGAACTGACGGGAGTCACGACCGACTCCTTCAAGCGTCAGCTGGACCGATGGCTGGCTACAGTACCAGACGAGCCCCCAACACCAGGATATCCCAGCACCGCATCCAACTCGTTAGTAAATAGACGGAACGAGGGAGTTGCAGAGCTGCCTGGCTGCAGCGGAGGTCCACTTTAGCTGCGTCCACAGAGGACGGAATTCTACCAAGTATGACCAAGTAAGTAAGTATATATAAAGCGGGCATCACACATAGTATCTACGTGGGAAGCGTGAGCGTCTGGCGGCGAGAGGTCGACTCTAAGAGTGTCCCGGGGTATCTCGAAACATCGAGGGTAACTCGTAAACCAAGGACATAAAAAGGTGGTGGGAAGTGAGCTATAAGGACAAAGATCAGGAAGTGTAGAGAAGAACGGTGGAAGAGGGCGGTGAGAGGAGACAAGGGAAGAAGAAGTGGGAGAGATGGAGCGGGACAGGGACGCCATCTCAAAACGTTTGCGACACGTCGACACGAGGGAGGGCCAGTCGGTGCTGGCAAATATCTACACACCTATTCCTCTAAGTATTTTCTTTCTTCTTTCTGCATTATGCATTCTGCATTGTAGATATAGGGGAAGGGGGTAGAAAGAATAGAAGTGGGGATACAATATAACGGGGGAGATGGAAATAGGAAATGGGGATGGTGGTGATGATGGGATGGGGGAGGGGGAGGAACAAGATGAACAGGGTGGAAGAGATATGAATAGAAAGAGCAATGAGGATAAAATGGAGGAAGGGGAGATAGATCCAGAGATAGAAAAGGAGCGCCAGGAGATGGAAAGGGAAGAGGAAAGAAACGAGAGAGAAGGGGAAATGAAGGAAGGGGATGGGGCGAGGCGTGAACAGAACCACGAAGAGGGAGGGGAGAAGCAAGGAATACCCAAGGGAAAGGAAGGGGAAGAAAGGGGAAAGGGACAAATGAATGAACGAGGGAGGGGGGAGACGGGGAAAGAAGTAGCAAGGAAAGGGGAAGAGGACAAGGGAGGAACAGGAGGGGAGAAAATGAATGAGAAGGGGGACGGGGAAGGGGACGCAAGGGATCCAGGAAGAACAGGTGGATGCAGACAATAACCGGAAAAAGAGAGGAAGGAGCGAGGATGAAGCAGTAATGGAATGTGAGACGTCAGGAAACGAAGAAGGGATGAACAATGAGAAAAGCAAACAGGTCAGGAGAAGTGGAAGAACGGTAAAGAAAATAACATTCGCGGATGAAGAGAATGAAAAATGGAAAGAAAAGGAGAAAAGGGATATAGGAAAGAGGAGATAAGGAAAGGGGGGCAAGGGAGAGAGGGAAGATAGGGGGGAGATAGAGGAGGAAGAAGAGAAGGAAAAAAAGGAAGGGAAAAGAGGGAAGTACATGGCATTGTGTGGAGGCAGCTGTGACAGATGGCTGCGGCCGGAAAAGCTGGAAGCAGAAAACCTAACGGAAGCGCAGGCAAAGAAGTGCACGCTAATATGTTTGAAATTTATGAAGGAAATAGGGGAGGAAAACCTGGAAAGGGAACGAAATGGGAGGGAGGAAATAGAAAAGAGGTGGAAAGAAGACAGAGAAAGAATAAGCGAGGAAAAGGAAAGAATGAAGGAGAAATTAAACATACAGAGAAAGGAAAGTGAAGAGAGGGTATGGGGTCTAAAACAGGGCATAGGACAAGTGGAAATCACAGCGGCGAATGAGGAAAAGAGCCCCTTAGCCCCGCACCCCGTTCCCCGCGTTTAAATAATCCCTTCAAACCGTTCCTGCCAGCTCGCTCTGTAGTACAGTCACGAGAGCTCCCGCCTGGCATTCCAGAAATCCAATGTTCGATCCCACTCGAAGTTTAGTATATTTTTATATTTTTATTTTGTTATTTGTGTTATGTTATATTATATTATATTATATTAGGGTTAGGTTAGGTTAGGTTAAGTTAGGTTAATCTAATCTAATATAATATAATATTTGTACATTTTCGGCAGTGGGCGGGGCCTGGGGTAAGGTATCCGGCTCCGTACAGACCCTCCCCATAACACAAAACACAAATAACAAAATAAAAATATAAAAATATACTAAACTTCGAGTGGGATCGAACACTGGATATCTGAATGCCAGGCGGGAACTCTAGTGACTGTACTACAGAGCGAGCTGGCAAGAACGGTTTGAAGGGTATATTTAAACGCGGGGAACGGGGGGGCGGGGCCAAGGGAGGCTTACATTTTCGCGCATGCGTAGAGGGTAAGGTATCCAGCCGCGTATACAGACGCTCCCTTGAAGGGTTTATTTAAACGCGGGGAACGGGGGGCGGGGCCAAGGGAGGCTTACATTTTCGCGCATGCGTAGAGGGTAAGGTATCCAGCTGCGTACAGACGCTCCCTTGAAGGGTTTATTTAAACGCGGGGAACGGGGGGCGGGGCCAAGGGAGGCTTACATTTTCGCGCATGCGTAGAGGGTAAGGTATCCGGCTGCGTACAGACGCTCCCTACCCAAAAGAGGATTTATGGAGCTCCTATCTTACTCTCAACCATCTGAACAATTTTACCAACACACCTAAACTTCGTTAAATGTGGAAATAGCCTCACGAAAATATCATGCCCTGGTGAGGGCACGAACTCTCGACCCTTGGGTGTGAGGCAGACACCTTACCAGTTAGACCAATAGAGATATCCCACTTGGCCTGTTCGGCTCAGGGTATTTCCGCATCCGAGGTCTGTTTAGGCTAACCTATTTTACACTTTGTTGTATTCCGTCAGTTAGTGACGCAGCTGAGCTGGGGCTCCACTGACTTTACACTCACACTCACTCTCTCTCTCTCTCTCTGACAAATGGCTTCTCTTGTACTGGTAATGAAGTTTAGAAGTCAAGAGAGTATTCCCAGTAGTTCATCACTCAGGCTCACAGATAGAATAAGTGGACTTGGAAAATATATATATATATATATATTATATATATATATATATATATATATATATATATAGATATATAATATATATATATATATATATATCTATATATATATATATATATATATATATATTATATATATATATATATATATATATACTATAATATATATATATATATAATTACTATATATATATATATATATATATCTAATATATATATATTTATATATTAATATATATATATAGATATATATATATATATATGTATAGTATAAGCCTCCAAAACCCTATTTCTCCATTTAACTAACCATCGCAATCTTACACAAGACTATCAATTATTCTTCAACAATACACCAATCAACCCTTCATCTTCTCTCAATATTCAGGGTGTATCTATTTAACCCTTATTTAGCGGGCGGGAGGGTATATTTGACCGTACCGCCCAGCGTTTTTTTTTACCATAAATGGGGTTGATTCCGTGCTCTTTTTCATGCATAAACAAGACCCAGAGCGTAATACAAGTATGTATCCCTGAAAGGGCATAAATTGAGCTTTCCAATGACACCCGAACCATCCTTCTACGATCACTGGTTGTCTTGCAACGATCGTGCAACCGAAGGGCAAAATCGCTAAAATACGGTAATTTTCTTACATTATTACGTGTGTAGCGAGTGAGAGAGGGTGGAGGAGCGTGCAATAAATCTCAGTAGGTCCACGGCGGCCGTGGCGAGCGGTCAGGAGGTAACCTATGCTCCTCCCACCGCTCCGCTCTCTCTCAGAGCACATTATGTGCTCAAAATTGCACTCGACATATGTCGAGACCCGCCACATAGTCCATATTTATTTCACTCGACATATGCCGGGCACCGCCAGTTAAGGGTTAAAGAACCTTTCTTGGAAAGATCATATTACCACTCTTGCTTAAACATCAACCATCTCTGTGGGTTCTTCACCCCCGCACATATTCTTAGAACATAAGAACATAAGAAAATGGGAGTCTGCAGAAAGCCGATTGGCCCACACAAGGCAGATCCCTGTCACACCCAACCCTAATTATAAGCCCAGCTTAAAAACACCATTAGGACTTACCTCACCGAAACGATCAGAGGTCAGAAAAACGGGGATCTGCAGATCCCCACACCTGACATATCACCCTCACACCCAACCCATCTCGTCCATATGCCCATCTAATTGTATCTTAAAGCTCCCTATCGTTCTTGATCCCACTATAGCACTTGGTAGCCCATTCCACCCATCTACAACTCTGTTACCAAACCAATATTTGCCTGTCTTTCTTAAACGAAATTTATCTAATTTGAAACCATTTGTACGAGTTCTTTCGCTATCACTGAGCTTTAGTACATTTTTCATGTCCCCTTTATTAATCCCACTAGCCACTAACCCACTTGAATACCTCTATCATGTTCCCTTTAACTCTGCGTCTCTCTAACGAATGTAAGCCTAATTTCTTCAACCTTTCTTTATACGGAAAATTTCTAATATTATGGATAATTTTTGTCATTCTACGTTGTACTCTCTCCAATGAATCTTTGTCCATTCTGTAATAAGGACACCAAAATTGAACAGCATAATCCATATGGGGTCTCACTAATGACAAGTAAAGTTTTAAGATAACATCAGCAGTTCTGTTACTCACACTCCTAGAGATGAACCCAAGAATCCTGTTTGCCTTGTTTCAAACGCTTATACACTGTTTTCTAGGCTTCAAATCATTGCTAACAAACACACCTAGATCTTACTCACAATTTGAGTTTTCTAATTCCATATTAACTAGTTTATATTTAACATTTGTATGCATCTTCCCTATCTTTAATACCTTGCATTTGTCAATGTTAAACTTCATCTGCCAATTTACTGACCATTCGTGTAAGGTATCTAGATCCCTTTGGAGGCACTCTATATCTCTATCTGAATAAATTTTTCTCCCCATATTGGTATCGTCTGCAAATTTACTTATCCTACTAGTTATACCTAAATCAAGGTAATTTATGTATATAACAAACAACAGAGGACCTAATACAGATCCCTGGGGGACACCACTTTTGACTGCTCCCCATTCTGACTTCGTACCATTTATGCTGACTCTCTGCTTCCTACCAATTAGCCATGACCTAATCCATCCCAACAACGCCCCACCTATTCTTGCTCTATGTAGGGGCATAGTGCACCCATGTATCGAGTATTGTTTGCATGTGTTTCCACCCATATTGCACTTCTCGAAAGAGTAGAGTCTAAAGTATTTCGCCTCATCAACTCACTTACTCTTACTAGTTCCTTACAATCTCTTTTACACACAGCAATGTTGCATCTTTTTCACTCTTCAACCGCTTTTACAACAATCAGTGTTCTCAGAGCTCTCTCAGTGCATACTCGCTCCCTTGTGGCGAGTGTGAGGCACCTGCCTTTCAACAGTCCCACTCCTATTCTGTCCAACTCTCCAATCCAAGAATTGGCTGGTGAATTCTGGAACTCTCTCCCTCAATTAATAGTTCCTATATCCTATGAGTTAAACTTCTTTAAACTTCGTGTGTCCAGGTATTTTGACCACAACGTCCCTTGAATTTGGCTCTCTGTCACTCTTGACTCTGAGGAAGAAACTCGTTACAGGCAACCTGCCTTTTGTCTTCTTCATAGCCTACACATAGAAAACAAATATATATAAAGTTAGCCATTACCGTATTATGGAGTTATATTAATTATACCTTCGCTAACATTTGGCATTATGTATAATCTTAAGAGTAACCTGAAAGAATGAAGGGTTAAAACTTGCTCAATTTCCACAGATCATTCCTTTTGTTTTTATTTTTATTAGTTTATTCATACATTTTGTATTATTTGTATGATGCAGACATAAGGCAAAGGTGCCTGTAACAAGTAGTCTCCTCCAAAGTTGAAAGAGTGATAGAGAGCCAATTTGAAGTTGAGTACTATCGTCTATTATCAGCCAGATAAACATAACTAACACCATTGTACTGAAGGGGTTGTTAACTACAAACTATCAACGCTCCTCAAAACACCTTTATGTTTAAAACGCCAAATTTTATGATGATAGCCACTACAATACTCCATTCAAACTTCATTAAACCTTACCTGGACATCAAACCCGCTGGATATATTCCCAAACCACCAATTATGGCTACATAATACATTGGTAAACATATACCTGTATACCATGGCTACATTTTTAATAATATTAAACGGTAATATTTTGATTTTACAAATGTACAGTTGGCCACAAAAGTTCAGTTCGTCGTCGTGATCTTTTGTATGAAAGTTACATTAGTATGAATAAACTGCGATGTTGGTTCTTTTAATTGGGTGCCAGGTGGTGGTACCTAGCAGTTACCAGCAGTGGTGGATCCAGGGGGGATATATATATATATATATACAGTATATATATATATATATATATATATATTTTGTTTTTTTCTATATTCCAACTTACTCCCTCTCGGGCATAGGCTGAGAGCCTGGACATTCACAGCTGTACAATGAGCAGTGAAGCCCGTGAGGTCTTGTTCCAGTCTAGGGAGTGAGGCATGTGAAGCACGTAGATCGTACAACGAGCACCTGCCATCTTGCCTTCACATGAGGCACGGTGCTCACTCATGGTCCGAATCGACCCCATCTCTGAAGCCACCTCGTTCCCGTGCTTCACTGTCTCACTCCCTACACTCGGACACTCACTCTTACACACACAACGCCACCTGTTGAGCAGCTAACTCACCAGGCATTGCACCCCTATAGCATATTTTGAATATGGGAATATTCATACAGTGCTATTTAATCAGGGAACAATGAGGGTATTTTATTAGCATTTTCGGTGGGCTTTGTGGTAATGCACTGATACAGCACAAATTCCATCCCAATAATATCTTCCCATTGATACATCGGGATTTGAACCCGGGACCTTTGGATTACCAGGCCAGTGGCAAGACCACTCCGCCACACCTCCCCTCTGCATATACTGCATTTTATCTGAAATACAATACATATAAAAAATATTGTGTGAATTATGGCGCCCCTCATGTATATCAGCCCCCCCCCCTAAGCCTGAGCTGGATCCGCCACTGGTTACCAGGGTTACTCGGGGCCATCACCTCACTCAAGTTGCTTCAAATCAGTAACCCAGGAACCTCTGGAGTAAGATGATTGTTATGCCCTGTTTTTCTACAGGTTTAACTTGGGTAATGTGAGTTCTAAATTGACTGGGTATATAAGGCTGCATGCACAATACAAGATATGAGGAATAGAGAACACAAAGAAACACATGGTAGCAAGTTACATGATCACGTTTATTGTTATACCACTGCAGAATACTTGTGTAAGACAATATAATAGAATTGAACAACACTAGCATAAGTGGATCTGGATGGAGCCTAGTCTCCCACTTCCAACGTTCAGGTATTAATCTTCTGATCACTGGCTTTGATTTCACAGGTTTATATACCGAAGACCATCAATGTTACTTATAGATTCATATTCACCGTTAGATTTATTACTGGTAGCTCTGGTGCACAAGTAGTTCACAGACTAGATTAGACACGTATTTTTAGAGCACGGGAATTCTAGTTACCTCAGGGGGTACTGATCTAAGTTTTATATCCTTGTTTCAGAAATACATAGAACGCAAATCAGTGGGCGAACGTTAGATATCACTAGTTTTAATATCTGAATAAGGTAATTACGAGAGTCAAGGTCGCCTGTTAATTAAAGAGCACTGATCGCTTAGTACGTCCCAAATGGAATGGTTAAGTATGAATTACACTGGGCCAGGTCTTAGCCACTTCGTAGAAATATTAATTAGTGAATCTAAAACAGCACAGTAATATGTAGTACTGCTCAAGGGAATCTTGGGTAGTATCTGATGGGTCTGGTCCTGGTTATCTTGCGTCCATGATGTTGGGGGCTAACGACTGGTTCCGCGGCCGTCCAGGGGGGCCATATGTGTGAAGTTCTTCAATACGTGGGCAGGTCCTTCTATCCAAATCTGCCACGGAGTCTGCCGGTTCTGGGATCTCACTCCGGAACAACACAAGGGCAGAGCTAGAAATTAACTGCAGGGTAGTGACCCCTGGTTGGTGTCTAGCTTTCAACTGATTTGACTGGGGGCGGGAGGTAGATTTATAGGCTCGGTTCTGGACCCTGCAGACAGTAGGGATCTCGAGTCTTATGGACTTAATTGAGCTCTCAATAGATATGGGGACTAGGTAAGATGGTATTTACTGTTGTGGCACAGGGCGATAGGAAGCCTTTATATTTTCATATAACTGAGCCTTAGTAAGAGGTACTATTTTGGCTATACTGGACGTATTTAGGGGAGAGAGACTGGATCTACTTTGCGAGGAGGATGGGGACAGCTGTGATAGGAGTGTCTCTCTAGATTGTTCAATCTTCATTCTATGGTATAGCTGAGGTGCTAATTTAGTGATCAGAGCATGCAAGAAAGGTAAATGGTTTATTGTGAGGTAATAGAGGTTAGTAAAGGTGTTAGTCATTCATGGTTAGTTCATTGATAGGAAGAATTCCTGTGCTACCTGGCAATGACTCGAGAGTCAAAACAGGGGCCAGGTATACCTCCGCGGGGGTGGGGGTCTCCCTCCTCGGGTGGGCAAAAAGGGGGAGCTGGGCGCCCTCTCTGATATAGTCGTCCGGCGGCTGTGGCTAGGGGCTTGCCATATCACCAGTGTTTGTAATAACCCTCTGTGTATGAGACAGATGTGAGTGTCTTTAATACCAAAACCGAAGGTGCCTTAGCTAGCTGGTTTTACTCGGCTGGTTGTTAATTGTAGGGTTTGCTGGATATGGTGGAGACTGGGTTGCTAACTCTGCCACATTTATCTGGAAGTATGACAATAGAAGTTAGTTACTGGCGGGGCGGCTAGCCTCGCACCGACGACCATTGGGTGCAGGGTTGTGAATGTGTTGTAAGAGAATAGATGGCATGCAAGGGGCTAGTAAAGTTCTAATGTTGTTCTGGCCTACTAAGTGAAGGTAGGCTGGATAGGAGTATATATATAAAAGGTTGGAGAGCGTTAGTAACGGACAATTCAAGGATCTTCAAGAGGTATGAGAGAGAGGCTAGGTCGGACAAGAGTCGAGAAGCGCGGGTGTCTTAATGAGAGGGGGGGGGAGAGTTCAAGGGCTACAGGGAAATTTTGCCCCTAAGGTCCCTGGGCGTGGGGGTGGCATTAGGCTACAATTTATATGGAAGTTTGAAAAGGCAGTAGAATACGTTAGCCAAATGCTACCGGGGAATGCAACTATGGGGTGGTATATGAGTCTGGAAAAGATAGAGTTATGTGATCAGTCAGAGGGTTATGGATACTATTAGTTGGCCCTGGGAACTGCGTTTTCTATTAAATATAAAATACCACCCACAGCAGCAGTTCGTAGGGGTACTTAGTTATTGTTTCGGGGTACTTATGACAGATACTGGTAACCAGGTTATCTTATACAATCTCTGGTTGGGGTAAGAGGTGTAAGACACGAAATAAATTGGCGTAGTGTGGGCTGTGGATACGAAGGAGGCAAGGGGAAGACGTATGACAATTGTGGAAAGTAAATGGAAAAAGGTGAACACAATGGCGGAGAAAAATACTTAACCTAAGGATTGCATACATAGATTTATGGGGTGATGGGTCTTCAGAAGCTTAGTCTGGCAAGACAAGATGTTAGGGAATGTTAATATTAATACTTAGTTACTAGAGGAGCAATGCAAGGGGCGACTGAGCACGGGTTACATATATCTATACTCGTCATGGAAAATGATATACGAGGTCTAGGGACAAGCGTGGGTGTTTGAACTTCTAAGATATATAACATCTACTTCTCGGATGTAAGAACATACATAGATATTTATGGCTGTCTGATGTGTTGGCATTGGCTCAACGTCGGGACAGGCATGGGTGTTTTTAATATGAATGTATATTCCTGTTCATCATCTTTGTAGTTAGGAGTGTAGGACACGAGGGGGTTAGTGTACGTAAGGTGTGGAAAATGGTCAGTTTTAGAAAAGGTAAATGGGTGTGTCCTGGAGCTGTTTAGCCCTGCGGGCTTGGGCCTGGCTGAAATGGCTGGCTCGGTCGGCTGGTCCTTTCGTTCTGTGGACCTTTCCTTTGGTGTTTCTGTGTGGTGTTCGTTCATGGCTTCTGTGGTGGGCTTCTCGTTCTGGGGCATTTTACTTCCCTCTCCTTCATTATAGGCTCGTCCTCTAGCCTCAAGGGTGAAGTAAAAAGAAGCATAGTCAGAAAAGTGTAGGTTAACAAGAAAAGTAGTATGACTAAGGGAAAAAAATAATATATACAGTATATGGAAAACATGTAAATTTAAGAAAGGACAGATACTTAAGAACACAGGAAATTAAGAAGAGGTAAAGTGTTTAACAATGTATAAAGCAAATTTAAAAGATAGTCAGAAAAGTGTAGGTAACAAGAAAAGTAGTATGACTAAGGAAAAAAAATATAGTATATACAGTATATGGAAAACATGTAAATTTAAGAAAGGGCAGATAATTAAGAACACAGGAAATTAAGAAGAGGTAAAGTGTTTAACAATGTATAAAGCAAATTTAAAAGATAGTCAGAAAAGTGTAGATAACAAGAAAAGTAGTATGACTAAGGAAAAAAAATAATATATACAGTATATGGAAAACATGTAAATTTATAGAATCATGCCCAATCGCTTAGGAATTGAAAACATTCGAAACAATTTAGTACAATAATATCCTCATCATCATCAGGGGGGGGGGAGGGTATTTAGGGTCGCCGTTAGTCTGGGTGACGGTCTGGTAATAGGGGGTGGTGGTTCACTTTCACTTTGGAAGGGCGGGGTGGATATACCGTTAGTTCTTGTCGTTAGGAATGTGGGTCTGGGGGCGAGCTGGCCCGGGGCCAGTTTTGGAGGGGGGGTCTGGGCAGGCAGGGTTGTGGTTTGAGAGGGGTTGAATTTAGACTGATTTTATTTCCGGGAGAGACATGGATGGGATTTCGAGGAGTGGTTGAAGTTGAGAGGTTGATTATGTTGTTTGGGGCGAGAGAGAGAGTATTTTGGGGTTTAGCCAAGGTGGAAAAAGTTTTGTGGTTGGATTGGGATGGGAGTGGTATTTCGTCGAGCGGGATCTTTGGGGGGGGGAATTTGGGGCGGGTGGGGTAACGGTGAAGAGGGAGAGGTTGAAATTTTAGCTGGGCTCATGATGGTGGGGGACCGACTGGTGAGCAGGTGTTCGGTACGCATGAGGGGGGGGGGAATCACTTTGGTGGGGGTCACGCGTGAGGGGGGGATTAACGGCGCGTGTGGGAGGATCAGAGTGGTGGGGTGTGTCGGTGGCAGTGACGGTTTGCTTAGAGGTTATCTGGGGTTGGTGGGTTTGTCTGTCATAAGGGGGTGAGTCAAGTGTGGGGTTTTGAAGTTTATTAGGGGTGTGAATTGTGGGGGGGTGGAAGGGAGCTACTGACGGAAAACTGTCACAAGGGAGATTTTGTTGGTGGGGGAATAGCTGAGTATTTCTGGGGGAAGGGGGGGAACATAGTTGGGTCCTTAGGTCGTCACGCGTGAGGGGAGGATTAACGGCGCGTGTGGGAGGGTCAGGGTGGTGAGAGGTGAGCGAGTTAGGAAACAGGATTTGTTGGGGGGACTGCGGCGGGTTGGTGGGGGAAGAGTTAGGTGTAGAACAGGGGTTATTGGTAGAGGACTGATCTATTGATTTGGGGTTGTTAACAGGACGAATTTTAGGAATCTTCTTGGTGGCAGTCACGGTCTGGTTAGCGGTTATCTGGGGTTGGTGGGTTTGTTTGACATTAACAGGACGAGTTTGGGGAATTTTCTTGGTGGCAGTCTCGGTCTGGTTAGAGGTTATCTGGGACTGGTGAGTTTGTTTGACATGAGAGGGCGAGTCAAGTGTGGGGTTTCGAAGTTTTCTAGGGGTGTGAATTGTGTGGGGGTGGAAGGGGGCTACTGACTGAAAACGGTCACAAGCTACCGACGGAAAACTGTCACAAGGGAAATTTTGTTGGTGGGGGGATAGCTGAACATTTCTGGGGTCATGGGGAAAATATGTTGTGGTAGGCCTACATAGGTAGGCATAGCTAGAATACGGAGCTTGTTGGGGGGCTGCGGAGGGTTGGTGGGGGGAGAGTTAGGTGTAGAACAGGGGTTATTGGTAGAGGACTGATGTATTGATTTGGGGTTGTTAATAGGACGAATTTTGGGAATTTTCTTGGTGGCAGTCACGGTCTGGTTAGAGGTTCTCTGGGACTGGTGAGTTTGTTTGACATGAGAGGGCGAGTCAAGTGTGGGGTTTCGAAGTTTTCTAGGGGTGTGAATTGTGTGGGGGTGGAAGGGAGCTACTGACTGAAAACTGTCACAAGCTACCGACGGAAAACTGTCACAAGGGAAATTTTGTTGGTGGGGGGATAGCTGAACATTTCTGGGGTCATGGGGAAAATATGTTGTGGTAGGCCTACATAGGTAGGCATAGCTAGAATACGGGGCTTGTTGGGGGGGCTGCGGAGGGTTGGTGGGGGAAGAGTTCACTGGGGTTGGACTTTCACCGGAAGTCATTTTGGAAGGGTGCACGGAGTCTTGGATAGGGGCTAAAAGGTTGGATAGGGGATTCATCGAACTGCGTAGGCATTCTTCTCTGATGGCGAGCATATGTTCTTCGAATAAGCCATACGGGTCGAGATGGGCGGTGATGGGGGGTGGGAGGATGTTTAACAATGCGGTGAATAAGAGTTCATTTTGTTGGTCGTAATCTTCATAGCTATACGTGGTCCTCACGTATCTGTAGAGTTGTATGAGGGTCACATTTATATCCCCTTCATACTTGATCTCGTCGACTTTTATTATTTTGGGGGCGACGGGGGAACCCAAAAGTGGATCTAAAGTCCGGATCACGAAGGATCGAAACTGGTTCCAGGTACTCTCTGGCGTATTCTGTTTCACCATTTGGTGAATAAATTCTTTATAAGTAGGCTTATCAACAAGTTGGGAAACGGCTTCTCCCAACTGTACAACATGCAAAATTGCCATGGCGATTTTTTCGCGGTCATTATGAAGTACCACATCGTACACTGGCTTTATTATGTCTAAGTAACTGGTGATATCATATGTGTTTACATCATACTTGGGAATGTGTGCGAGTGGCTGAAGATTTCGCGATGTTGCCATGCTTCTACTGTTCCAAACTTGCAGTGTAATGCAACCTTTTATCCGAATCAAGAACCACCGCTGCCGCCAATGTTATGCCCTGTTTTTCTACAGGTTTAACTTGGGTAATGTGAGTTCTAAATTGACTGGGTATATAAGGCTGCATGCACAATACAAGATATGAGGAATAGAGAACACAAAGAAACACATGGTAGCAAGTTACATGATCACGTTTATTGTTATACCACTGCAGAATACTTGTGTAAGACAATATAATAGAATTGAACAACACTAGCATAAGTGGATCTGGATGGAGCCTAGTCTCCCACTTCCAACGTTCAGGTATTAATCTTCTGATCACTGGCTTTGATTTCACAGGTTTATATACCGAAGACCATCAATGTTACTTATAGATTCATATTCACCGTTAGATTTATTACTGGTAGCTCTGGTGCACAAGTAGTTCACAGACTAGATTAGACACGTATTTTTAGAGCACGGGAATTCTAGTTACCTCAGGGGGTACTGATCTAAGTTTTATATCCTTGTTTCAGAAATACATAGAACGCAAATCAGTGGGCGAACGTTAGATATCACTAGTTTTAATATCTGAATAAGGTAATTACGAGAGTCAAGGTCGCCTGTTAATTAAAGAGCACTGATCGCTTAGTACGTCCCAAATGGAATGGTTAAGTATGAATTACACTGGGCCAGGTCTTAGCCACTTCGTAGAAATATTAATTAGTGAATCTAAAACAGCACAGTAATATGTAGTACTGCTCAAGGGAATCTTGGGTAGTATCTGATGGGTCTGGTCCTGGTTATCTTGCGTCCATGATGTTGGGGGCTAACGACTGGTTCCGCGGCCGTCCAGGGGGGCCATATGTGTGAAGTTCTTCAATACGTGGGCAGGTCCTTCTATCCAAATCTGCCACGGAGTCTGCCGGTTCTGGGATCTCACTCCGGAACAACACAAGGGCAGAGCTAGAAATTAACTGCAGGGTAGTGACCCCTGGTTGGTGTCTAGCTTTCAACTGATTTGACTGGGGGCGGGAGGTAGATTTATAGGCTCGGTTCTGGACCCTGCAGACAGTAGGGATCTCGAGTCTTATGGACTTAATTGAGCTCTCAATAGATATGGGGACTAGGTAAGATGGTATTTACTGTTGTGGCACAGGGCGATAGGAAGCCTTTATATTTTCATATAACTGAGCCTTAGTAAGAGGTACTATTTTGGCTATACTGGACGTATTTAGGGGAGAGAGACTGGATCTACTTTGCGAGGAGGATGGGGACAGCTGTGATAGGAGTGTCTCTCTAGATTGTTCAATCTTCATTCTATGGTATAGCTGAGGTGCTAATTTAGTGATCAGAGCATGCAAGAAAGGTAAATGGTTTATTGTGAGGTAATAGAGGTTAGTAAAGGTGTTAGTCATTCATGGTTAGTTCATTGATAGGAAGAATTCCTGTGCTACCTGGCAATGACTCGAGAGTCAAAACAGGGGCCAGGTATACCTCCGCGGGGGTGGGGGTCTCCCTCCTCGGGTGGGCAAAAAGGGGGAGCTGGGCGCCCTCTCTGATATAGTCGTCCGGCGGCTGTGGCTAGGGGCTTGCCATATCACCAGTGTTTGTAATAACCCTCTGTGTATGAGACAGATGTGAGTGTCTTTAATACCAAAACCGAAGGTGCCTTAGCTAGCTGGTTTTACTCGGCTGGTTGTTAATTGTAGGGTTTGCTGGATATGGTGGAGACTGGGTTGCTAACTCTGCCACATTTATCTGGAAGTATGACAATAGAAGTTAGTTACTGGCGGGGCGGCTAGCCTCGCACCGACGACCATTGGGTGCAGGGTTGTGAATGTGTTGTAAGAGAATAGATGGCATGCAAGGGGCTAGTAAAGTTCTAATGTTGTTCTGGCCTACTAAGTGAAGGTAGGCTGGATAGGAGTATATATATAAAAGGTTGGAGAGCGTTAGTAACGGACAATTCAAGGATCTTCAAGAGGTATGAGAGAGAGGCTAGGTCGGACAAGAGTCGAGAAGCGCGGGTGTCTTAATGAGAGGGGGGGGGAGAGTTCAAGGGCTACAGGGAAATTTTGCCCCTAAGGTCCCTGGGCGTGGGGGTGGCATTAGGCTACAATTTATATGGAAGTTTGAAAAGGCAGTAGAATACGTTAGCCAAATGCTACCGGGGAATGCAACTATGGGGTGGTATATGAGTCTGGAAAAGATAGAGTTATGTGATCAGTCAGAGGGTTATGGATACTATTAGTTGGCCCTGGGAACTGCGTTTTCTATTAAATATAAAATACCACCCACAGCAGCAGTTCGTAGGGGTACTTAGTTATTGTTTCGGGGTACTTATGACAGATACTGGTAACCAGGTTATCTTATACAATCTCTGGTTGGGGTAAGAGGTGTAAGACACGAAATAAATTGGCGTAGTGTGGGCTGTGGATACGAAGGAGGCAAGGGGAAGACGTATGACAATTGTGGAAAGTAAATGGAAAAAGGTGAACACAATGGCGGAGAAAAATACTTAACCTAAGGATTGCATACATAGATTTATGGGGTGATGGGTCTTCAGAAGCTTAGTCTGGCAAGACAAGATGTTAGGGAATGTTAATATTAATACTTAGTTACTAGAGGAGCAATGCAAGGGGCGACTGAGCACGGGTTACATATATCTATACTCGTCATGGAAAATGATATACGAGGTCTAGGGACAAGCGTGGGTGTTTGAACTTCTAAGATATATAACATCTACTTCTCGGATGTAAGAACATACATAGATATATTTATGGCTGTCTGATGTGTTGGCATTGGCTCAACGTCGGGACAGGCATGGGTGTTTTTAATATGAATGTATATTCCTGTTCATCATCTTTGTAGTTAGGAGTGTAGGACACGAGGGGGTTAGTGTACGTAAGGTGTGGAAAATGGTCAGTTTTAGAAAAGGTAAATGGGTGTGTCCTGGAGCTGTTTAGCCCTGCGGGCTTGGGCCTGGCTGAAATGGCTGGCTCGGTCGGCTGGTCCTTTCGTTCTGTGGACCTTTCCTTTGGTGTTTCTGTGTGGTGTTCGTTCATGGCTTCTGTGGTGGGCTTCTCGTTCTGGGGCATTTTAATGATGTTTGAGTAAGCAATGATGACTCAACCCTGGCTCTAGCACAAAATCAACTCCACTACCTTTCGTCACTGTCAAGGCCACAGACCAGCTGGGAACGAAATTATGGTGTTTTCGTATAGGCCAGAACAGGTACTTTCTTCCACATGTTTGTTTCTTCTACCTAATGCTTTTGTTTAACAGAGTTAGAAAGAGTTGAAAAATGTAAACTATTGTGAAAGTGCCCACTCAGGGTATATTAGAATATATAAACTGCTCGCTGTTTGTGGGTTACAGTCTTTGAGCATCAGTCTCAATGACTGCCCATGTCTCACTACCTGATACCATAAAGCAGTTCATCAATTCTCAGTTCTCACACATGAAGCAAACAGCTTCTCCTTAGTGAAAGGAAAGGTAGCTAATTGTTAAAGTCATAAATGCTCTTTAACCTAGCGGCTGCGATAATCCTCTCGAGAGGTTTTACTGGTGGGCTGCGACGCACCTCTCGGAAGTAGAGATGTAACACACTCCAAATGACATAGTATATTCTTCTTTCCCAATAATTGTAGTCAGTGGCGGATCCAGGGGGGGGGGGGGGGGGGCAGCTGCCCCCCCTTAGTGACCAAAATTGCGCCCTTACATCTGATATATACTGCATTTTATATATATATATATATATATATATATATATATATATATATATATATATACAGTATATCTGTCTATCTATATATCTATCTATCCATCCATCCTTCTTAGTAGGGGTAATTAACTTCTTCACACCTTCACTTCACACCTTCATACCTTGGGCCAATAGGCAGACTTTCGAAAAGTCTATACTCGGCGTATTATAATTAATTTAAAGTTAGAAAATATACATTTGCAAATTTCAAATTACAGAAAGGTGGGAATTCTTCAGTACCCCTTTAGGTGGGAGGGGGGACATTAACGTGGCGAACTCGCGGCGGGGCGATTTCTCAAATAAGCAATGTTCTTGTTAGTATTTCAATAAATTACGAGTGATAATAATTATGTAGGACTTTTGAGGTTATAGTAGTTGACATAAAATGTATACAGGAATCATTGCACAGGTACAGGCTATTTTTGGAAATTTTCGATCGACAGTTATGTTTGTGGCAGCACTATGAGGCGCTATTATGTATATAATTGACAACTATACTGAGTTTGAATGATATAATGACCATGATCTACATTATAATAATAACATATATTTAGAAGCTTTCAAAATTAACATTAGGTATTCCAGAATACAGTTTCCCAGGAAAATGGCCGGGGAAATGTGACCGAGTTAATCCTATATAATTAGTATACCTTCTCCTCCTACTCTAATCCTTCTAATCGGTCACGTCATTAGTCTCCCCACACACTCAAACACAGGACATTCCTAGTTGTACAATGCTTCACTAGTATTGTTATATATTTGTTATGATTTGCTATTTGAATATGAGCTATATATACTCTCTCTCTCTCTCTCTCTCTCTCTCATATGGAAGTCTTATATATACTGAATGGGTCAGACAAGGTGGATTAAAACAAAATGCTTATCCTCAACATTACACAGAGTTAGTAATATGAATATGATGAAAAGTTAACCAATTAATCTGAAGATATTTAAACTAAGTTAAGTCCGGAAATGAGATAACATAAATTATTCATAGCATTATTTTATTACGAATGGACAACATTTTGTCAACATAATACAAAAAATTTGCATCCTTTAGAAGCCAGTTTAGAGTGTGGGAAGCTAACAAACTTCAAAGTGTGGGCGAAAAGACTTCAAGGTGTGGGCGAACTAACTTCATTGTTTGGGCGAACAAATTCCTAGTTTGGGCGAAGACTTGTGGGCGAATAGACCGTAAACCTCTATCATATCTTAAATGATTTAGTATACGGAACCGAATGAAATAGTTCGGTTGCATTATTTTGTTTTACTAACTATTATGCGATCTTATTCAAATTAGGAAGGACGTCTATCAGTTATAGTGCTACAAACCATCTCAATGAACCTTAGCTAAACATGACCCTCCCTAAGCAGTACAAAGCCGTCTAAATATATTTTAAATATAAAACACATTACCGGTACTGCAATGTATATATATATACAGTATATATATATATATATATATATATATATAATTTATAGTGTATAGCCTATATAATACGTGTAGGCCTACAGGTATGTGTGTCAAAATAAACGAAAACCTTTTCCTGTAGTGGGTAGAGAGCAATTTGTTATCCCTATCTTTACTGCATAGATGAGAGAGAGAGAGAGGGGGGGGGGGGGGGAGGGTACCCGTGATCACTGTACAAGACAGTAGATGTGGCAACGTGTGGTATTGAGATGCCTTGATAATGAATTGGCTTGGTAATGAGCTGGTATGGTGATGAAACCGACTGGTGAAGAAAAGGTCTGGTCATGAGATGACATGGTCTTGAGGTGACTCGTCTTGTGTGGTGAGATGGCATGGTCATGAGATGTCCTGATACCATCACTACTCTAACCATCATCATTACTGAAACTATCTCCATCATTACTACTCTAACCATCATCATTACTGAAACTATCTCCATCATTACTACTCTAACCATCATCATTACTACTCTAACCATCATCATTACTACTCTAACCATCATCATTACTGAAACAATTTCCATCGTTACTACTTTAACCATCATTACTGAAACTATCTCCATCATTACTACTCTAACCATCATCATTACTGAAACTATCTCCATCATAACTACTTTAACCATCATAATTACTACTCTAACCATCATCATTACTACTCTAACCATCATCATTACTGAAACAATTTCCATCATTACTACTTTAACCATCATTACTGAAACTATCTCCATCATTACTACTTTAACCATCATCATTACTACTTTAACCATCATCATTACTACTCTAACCATCATCATTACTACTCTAACCATCATCATTACTACTCTAACCATCATCATTACTACTCTAACCATCATCATTACTGAAACAATTTCCATCATTACTACTCTAACCATCATCATTACTACTTTAACCATCATCATTACTACTTTAACCATCATCATTACTACTCTAACCATCATCATTACTACTCTAACCATCATTACTGAAACTATCTCCATCATTACTACTCTAACCATCATCATTACTACTTTAACCATCATCATTACTACTTTAACCATCATCATTACTACTCTAACCATCATCATTACTACTCTAACCATCATTACTGAAACTATCTCCATCATTACTACTCTAACCATCATCATTACTACTTTAACCATCATCATTACTACTCTAACCATCATTACTACTTTAACCATCATCATTACTACTCTAACCATCATCATTACTGAAACTATCTCCATCATTACTACTCTAACCATCATCATTACTGAAACAATCTCCATCATTACTACTTTAACCATCATTACTGAAACTATCTCCATCATTACTACTCTAACCATCATCATTACTTTAACCATCATCATTACTACTTTAACCATCATCATTACTACTCTAACCATCATCATTACTACTCTAACCATCATCATTTCTGAAACAATCTCCATCATTACTACTTTAACCATCATTACTGAAACTATCTCCATCATTACTACTCTAATCATCATCATTACTACTTTAACCATCATCATTACTACTCTAACCATCATCATTACTACTCTAACCATCATTACTGAAACAATCTCCATCATTACTACTTTAACCATCATTACTGAAACTATCTCCATCATTACTACTCTAACCATCATCATTACTACTCTAACCATCATCATTACTGAAACAATTTCCATCATTACTACTTTAACCATCATTCATTACTGAAACTATCTCCATCATTACTGAAACTATCTCCATCATTACTACTCTAACCATCATCATTACTACTCTAATCATCATCATTACTACTTTAACCATCATCATTACTACTCTAACCATCATCCTTACTACTCTAACCATCATCATTACTACTCTAACCATCATCATTACTGAAACAATTTCCATCATTACTACTCTAACCATCATCATTTCTGAAACAATCTCCATCATTACTACTCTAACCATCATCATTACTGAAACTATCTCCATCATTACTGAAACTATCTCCATCATTACTACTCTAACCATCATCATTACTACTCTAATCATCATCATTACTACTTTAACCATCATCATTACTACTCTAACCATCATCCTTACTACTCTAACCATCATCATTACTACCGTACTCTAACCATCATCATTACTGAAACAATTTCCATCATTACTACTCTAACCATCATTACTGAAACTATCTCCATCATTACTACTCCAACCATCATCATTACTACTCTAACCATCATCATTACTACTTTAACCATCATCATTACTACTCTAACCATCATCATTACTGAAACAATTTCCATCATTACTACTCTAACCATCATTACTGAAACTATCTCCATCATCACTACTCTAATCATCATCATTACTACTTTAACTATCATCATTACTACTCTAACCATCATCATTACTACTCTCACCATCATCATTACTACTCTAACCATCATCCCTACTACTCTAACCACCATCAATACTGAAACAATCTCCATCATTACTATAACCATCATCATTACTACTCTAACCATCATCATTAGTACTCTAACCATCATCATTACTGAACCAATCTCCATCATTACTACTCTAACCATCATCATTACTACTCTAACCATCATCATTATTACTCTAACCATCATCATTACTGAAACAATCTCCATCATTACTACTCTAACCATCATTACTGAAACTATCTCCATCATTACTACTCTAACCATCATTACTACTCTAACCATCATCATTACTACTCTAACCATCATCATTACTACTTTAACTATCATCTTTACTACTCTAACCATCATCCTTACTACTCTAACCATCATCATTACTACTCTAACCATCATCATTACTGAAACAATTTCCATCATTACTACTCTAACCATCATTACTGAAACTATCTCCATCATTACTACTCTAACCATCATCATTACTACTCTAACCATCATCATTACTGAAAATTCCATCATTACTACTCTAACCATCATTACTGAAACTATCTCGATCATTACTACTCTAACCATCATCATTACTACTCTAACCATCATCATTACTACTTTAACCATCATCATTACTACTCTAACCATCATCATTACTGAAACAATTTCCATCATTACTACTCTAACCATCATTACTGAAACTATCTCCATCATCACTACTCTAATCATCATCATTACTACTTTAACCATCATCATTACTACTCTAACCATCATCATTACTACTCTCACCATCATCATTACTACTCTAACCATCATCCCTACTACTCTAACCACCATCATTACTGAAGCAATCTCCATCATTACTACTCTAACCATCATCATTACTACTCTAACCATCATCATTACTACTCTAACCATCATCATTACTAATTTAACCATCATCATTACTACTCTAACCATCATCATTACTGAAACTATCTCCATCCTTACTACTCTAACCATCATCATTACTACTCTAACCATCATCATTACTGAAACAATTTCCATCATTACTACTCTAACCATCAATACTGAAACTATCTCCATCATTACTACTCTAACCATCATCATTACTACTCTAACCATCATCATTACTACTCTAACCATCATCATTATTACTCTAACCATCATCCTTACTACTCTAACCACCATCATTACTGAAACAATCTCCATCATTACTACTCTAACCATCATTACTGAAACTATCTCCAACATTACTACTCTAACCACCATCATTACTGAAACAATCTCCCTCATTACTACTCATTACCCCTTAGCTCCCAGTGCACAACGAACCGGATCATGATAATGTCCGCCTGTATTAAATCATGTATTATGTTGATTTATACCATTGCCTATTTTTGTAATAATTGTACGACACTGTTAATGTATTATGCATTATGTAATTTGTTTAAAACTAATTTATTGTATGAACAACCGTTGCATAATTAACAGAAGAAAATAATATGAATCTAAATCTGAATCTCTAGGAGCACAGGGAATGGTTAGTATTACAAAGACCCTGCGACTCATTCCGGGGAGATAGTCTAAGTGTCTTATGTATTATGTAATTTGTTTAAGATGTTACAACTGTATGAACAGCCATTGTATATTTAATGGAAATAAAATAATCTGAATCTGAATCTGAATCTCTAGCCATCATCATTACTACTCTAATCATCATCATTACTGAAACAATCTCCATCATTACTACTCTAACCATCATCATTACTACTCTAACCATCATCATTATTGAAACAATTTCCATCATTACTACTCTAACCATCATCATTACTACTCTAACCATCATCATTACTACTTTAACCATCATCATTACTACTCTAACCATCATCCTTACTACTCTAACCATCATCATTACTACTCTAACCATCATCATTACTGAAACAATTTCCATCATTACTACTCTAACCATCAATACTGAAACTACCTCCATCATTACTACTCTAGCCATCATCATTACTACTCTAACCATCATCATTACTAATTTAACCATCATCATTACTACTCTAACCATTATCCTTACTACTCTAACCATCATCATTACTACTCTAACCATCATCATTACTGAAACAATCTCCATCATTACTACTCTAACCATCATTACTGAAACTATCTCCATCATTACTACTCTAACCATTATCATTACTACTCTAACCATCATCATTAGTACTCTAACCATCATCATTACTGAAACTATCTCCATCATTACTACTCTAACCATCATCATTACTACTCTAACCATCATCATTACTGAAACTATCTCCATCATTACTACTCTAGCCATCATTACTGAAACTATCTCCATCATTACTACTATAATGTCTTGGAAGAAGAAGAAGAAGAGAGGTACCTTGGGTAAACTGCTGCTCCAAGTTATCAACATATATACCCTATGTCAACACTACACAGAGCAAACAACGTATATAACTCCACAATGAATGCACAGAGAAAGTGGTGGAACATATACAGTGTTAGTGAATAGTCCATAAGTGAGTGAAAAGTGAAGTGGAATATCTGCCCCCCTGGTCATCTGGGTATCAAACAAGATGGCGGGGCGAGGTGGGACAATCTCAACCCAGGGACGAAATAGTGATGGCCTTGAAATCAACGAACTGTTATGCTTTATATCAAATAAAATAGATAGTCTACCTACAGACAGTATTGTGCAGCTGTGTGTGCCCTTTTATGATGAAGATAAAATTGTGGCAGCCAAGAACAGAGTGTTCGATCTTATTGGTACTAGTGAAGATAACAATTATCGAAATATTAAACGAGTTGGTGCAAACAAAAGTGCTGAGAACATTAAAGACATTATTAAATTGCTACAAGAGAGTAAGGCTATGGGCTTACCCACTTTCGTGGCCATGGACCTAAAGGACCTACCACCTATACAATTTGATAGGATAGATGTGTCAGTGCTACTTAGTGAAATCAAGAACACCCAAATGGAAGTTAAATTACTGAGAGAGTGTACCACAGGTCAAAAAGAAACCATAGTGGACATAAGCAGTGTGGTTTCAAATGTAGCTGACAGAGTGAATAAGTTAGAAAATAACTCTACTAACGCTCCACCTCAACCACAGGCACAAGTGACACAACAACAGCAGCAGCATCTAGAACAACAGCATCAACAACAACAACCACCCATAGGCCTACAACACCACCACCAGAAACAGCAGGCTGAACTACAACAGCAACAGCTGCAACAACTCCAAACACAACAGCCCCAGCAACAACAGCGACCCATACAACAACAGCATCAACAGCAACAACAACAACAGCTGCAACAACCACAACAGCAGCAACAACCACAACAGCAGCAGCACCAGCAGGTGCAACAACAGCAGGTGCAGCAGCAACAACAGCAGATGCAGCAGCAACAACAGCAGGTGCAGCAGCAACAACAGCAGCAGGTGCAGCAGCAACAACAGCAGCAGGTGCAGCAGCAACAACAGCAGGTGCAGCAGCAGCAACAGCATCAACAAAAACAACAACACCAGCGACAACTACAACAATCCAAACTAACCCAGCAGCAGCATTCATATCAAAGGCAACACCAGGTGTGGCAGCAGCAGCGACCACAACAGCAACAACACCGAACACAACAGCAATCTTTATCGTCGGCAACGAGAGAAGATAATACAGTGCCAGCTACACCATCCTCAAATTTACCTACACAAACTGAACCAAATGAAGGAGCCAATGCAAGGGAAAACCCATGGACTATGGTCAAATGGGTGAATGGCAAGCCTCGCTACTCTAGGGAAGGCGAGCAGGTTCACCCTAGACCAAGAAACCAGCCAGGAATTAAAGGTAGGGTCAAGGATACTGGCCTCAATACCATCAAAAGGCCCCGACTAGCTAGGGTGTTTGCCACAGGATTCAACCCTAGTGTTACTGCTGAGAATCTCAAGACATACTTGGCTGATAATCTACATATAAATATAGAGGTAAGACAGCTGACCACCCTCTCTAGGTCCACTACCTGTGCCTCCTTTTGTATAACTAGCGAATGTCCAGATCCAGATGTTTTCATGAATCCTGACCTGTGGCCAGAAGATGCATATGTCAACTGGTACAGAGAACCAAGACAATATCCCAATGAGGACAGTGCAGAGGCTTCTGGGACTTGGAGGCATCGCACACCACTATCCAACTCGCAGTAATGGAGGGGATACCAACAACAGCAGCAAGTATAAAAGTAACTTCATACAATTGCAGAGGACTCCCCAAAACAAAGAGGAATCTCCTGTTGCGACCTGACATCGTATCTACATTAAGGACCAGTGACATAGTCTGCCTTCAGGAAACCTGGTACACAAAACAGGACTTAGGTAATTTGAACATATTAGATAAAGATTTCCATGGGTACGGGGTCTCCACTACGGACACACGTGATGGTATTGTGGCAGGTCACCCCCCAGGGGGAGTTGCAATAATGTGGAGATCGTGCCTAGATAGTGTAATTAAAACCATTGAGACAAATTTAAGCTGGTGTGCGGGAATACAGCTGGAAGTGGGACACAGAAAATTTGCAATATTTTGTGTTTACTTACCGTATCAGTGTGCAGAAAATGAAGAACTTTATTTGGAAAAGTTAGGGGAGCTTGGTGGCCTAATTTTCTGAATTAGAGATAACGTGTTACTCAGTGGTAGGTGATTGGAATGCTACCCCTCACGAGTTGGGTGGTTCCATGTTTGCTAAACATATGTTAAGGTTTTGTGAGGAGCAAGGTTTAATTTTGTCCTCCAAAAACCTGCTTCCAGAAAATAGCTATACATATGTTAGTGAAGCATGGGAGACCAGGTCGTGGCTTGATCATGCAATCTCTAGCTCTGACTTTCATGACTCTATCTCAGAAATGGCCATAAGATACGACATTACGGATGATGACCACATACCTATAGAATTAACAATCCAAATTAATAAAGCACCGGAAATAACAGAAACTAGCAATAGCATCAAGGCAAAAGTTCCATGGAATGTAATCTCAAATGAAGAGTGCCAAATGTACTGTGATAAAACCAAGGACTTATTAAATAGGGTGCAATATGATGGTAATGGTGTAGCACAATGCAGGGATCCAAAATGTAGTGATGCACAACACAGAAAGGACATTATTACATTTTACAATAGTATAATAGATTCTTTATCAAAAGCGGGGGAAAGTATTTTTAATAGCCGTAAATATAAGTCCTCATTCAATAAGCCAGGTTGGCAAGACTATGTGGCTGACCTGTATCAGGCCTCCAGAGATGCTAGGTCTCATTGGCTTGAAGTAGGTCAGCCTAGACAGGGGCCTATATTTGAACTTCACAAAAGAGCAAAGGCTAGGACCAAATATGCCATTAGATTTATTAAGCAAAATGAAAACCAATTAAGGAAGGAAGCCCTTGCAAAGAGTCTGGCAGAAAAGGATACTAACTGTTTTTGGAAGGACATCAGATCCATGCAAAATTGTAACACACCATTACCTGTCAGTGTTGAGGGGGTTACGGGTGAAGAGAACATTGCTGACTTATGGAAAACTCATTTTAAGGAACTACTTAACAGTGTAAACCAAAGGTCTACTAATGGTGCAATTCAATATGTGAAAGATAGTAATTATGAAGACATTAAAGTGACTGAAAGTGATCTTGAGAATGCCATAAGAAAACTTAACCTAAATAAAGCTTGTGGGCTGGATGGTATATATGCAGAACATCTTAAATATGCAGATAAGTTGTTAATAGATAAACTTAGTTCTTGCATCACCAGTCTATTTACGCATGGTGTCCTGCCGGAGTCTATGATATCCGTAATACTTGTTCCTGTCATTAAAGATAAATCAGGTAAAATTACAGCAAAAGACAACTACCGCCCAGTAGCACTTGCTAGTGTGGTGAGTAAGGTAGTTGAAATGATAATGCTAGAAAGAATGTCTGCATATATTGTCACCAGCAGCAATCAGTTTGGCTTTAAGAAAAATCACGGCACAGACCAATGCATATATGTGCTGAAAGAAGTGATTGATACATACAACAAACTAAATAGCTCAATTTTCTCTTGTTTTCTTGATGCAAGTAAGGCTTTTGATAGGGTGTGTCACAAAACCTTATTTGAAAAATTAGTTAACAGGGGAGTGCCTAGCTATATTGTTAGGATACTTATTTTCTGGTATGCTAATCAAAAAATGTGTGTAAGATGGGGCAACATCCTGTCAGGCTCTTCCGCCGTAACCAATGGTGTTAGGCAGGGGGGGATATTGTCTCCGTATCTTTTCAACGTCTACATGGATGATCTTAGTCTGGAGCTGAACAAGACTCGCACTGGGTGCTGTATTGGCAGCACCATTGTAAATCATCTCATGTATGCTGATGACCTAGCCTTAATCGCGCCCTCTGGAGCAGGACTGGATAAATTATTAAGAGTATGTGAAAAATTTGGAATCGAACATTCAGTCAAATTTAATCCTATAAAGAGCAATATCATAATATTTAAATCTAACCTTCTATTGAAATCAAAGCTACCTAAATTCCATTTGTATGAAGAAATTATAGAAGAAGTAAGTAAAGTAAAGTATCTAGGACACTATATTTCATGTGATCGCTCAGATGATGAGGATATGGGTCGTCAGCGAAGGCAACTTTACATGCAGGGAAATTCAATATTAAGAAAATTTCATATGTGCACATGGGATACAAAAATAACATTGTTCAACTCCTACTGCTCACCAATGTATACAGCACAACTATGGTGGAACTATAAGAAAATGACAGTGAATAGACTAAGTATCTCATATCACAATATCATGAAAATGTTTCTGGGGCTCTCAAAATATGAGAGTACAAGTACGCTATGTGCCTATATGAACTTACACTGTTACAAATCACTCATTAGAAAGCTAACATATAAATTCATTCAGCGCCTTAACACTTCTGAGAACAGGATCATTAAAATGCTACAAACTCCAAGCATAGTGTACACCTCCAGGATCCAGGCACACTGGAGGAAGTTGCTCTATATTTAACCTTAAGTAATGATTTCAGGTCTGCTACTCTACAGAATTAGCATACAGGTACTGATCCTCATAGTGCAGCACAGTACCGATATTCCTATACTGTACTGTAGCAACATACTGTACCTGAAGCTAAATGATGTGAGGCATGGTACTGTACACAATTAGGACAGTGGTTTTGGTAACACAGTAGTTTGATGACCACTGTTTTTGGTTGAGGCAGTGCTGTGAACTACATGATAGCAAGCTGGGTATTATTTAATTTCTTTTTATTTTATGTAGCCTATGTACAGTAGCTTATATATATTTATATATATTTATGTTACTGTAAGGTATATATGGACCCCAGTATGGTCCCCTCTGTACTGTGTGAGTCTGAAATAAAGTATTATTATTATTATTATTATATAACCATCATCATCACGAAACTATCTCGATCATTACTACTCTAACCACTATCGTCAATGAATCGTAATCTCCACTATCATCACAATAGTTTTACCAACCATCATCACCATCATTACTATCATTAATGTCATCACTACCATCATCATTTAACATCTCCCCTATCATTATCACCATCATTACTATTATTTATATCATTACTACAATCATCATTAACATCTCCCCTATCAAGATCACCATCATTACTATTATTCATCTCATTACTACCATCATTATCATCTAACTATTATCAATACCATCTCACTATAATTATTTCCAACATCACTACTATTCCTAATGTCATCACTACCATCATTACTATCTCCCCTATCATTATCACCATCATTGCTATTATTAATGTCATAATACTATCATAATTCATTTTCATTACTATCTCCCTCTGTAATTATCACCATCTATTATATATTATCATACTACTATCAACATTTAACCATCATACAGCGTTCGCAAGTTTAATTAAAATATTATATACTACAGTAGCTTCACTACAAAAGTTAGTTAAGGTAAGAGACTAGAATTAGAAAAGAAAAATATACAGCGTTCACTAGTTTAATTCAAATATATTCAGAACTAGCTTCACTGCAAAAGTTTGTTAAAGTAATAAGGTAACAGACTAGAATTAGAAAAAAAAAAATATAGTGTTATTATTTTATTTAAAATTTAAATAAATAAATAAGCCTTCCCAAGACTATCTACATTAATAATTGTTATGCCCTGTTTTTCAACAGGTTTAACTTGGGTAATGTGAGTTCTAAATTGACTGGGTATATAAGGCTGCATGCACAATACAAGATATGAGGAATAGAGAACACAAAGAAACACATGGTAGCAAGTTACATGATCACGTTTATTGATATACCACTGCAGAATACTTGTGTAAGACAATATAATAGAATTGAACAACACTAGCATAAGTGGATCTGGATGGAGCCTAGTCTCCCACTTCCAACGTTCAGGTATTAATCTTCTGATCACTGGCTTTGATTTCACAGGTTTATATACCGAAGACCATCAATGATACTTATAGATTCATATTCACTGTTAGATTTATTACTGGTAGCTCTGGTGCCCAAGTAGTAGTTCACAGACTAGATTAGACACGCATTTTTAGAGCACGGGAATTCTAGTAACCTCAGGGGGTACTGATCTAAGTTTTATATCCTTGTTTCAGAAATACATAGAACGCAAATCAGTGGGCGAACGTTAGATATCACTAGTTTTAATATCTGAATAAGGTAATTACGAGAGTCAAGGTCGCCTGTTAATTAAAGAGCACTGATCGCTTAGTACGTCCCAAATGGAATGGTTAAGTATGAATTACACTGGGCAAGGTCTTAGCCACTTCGTAGAAATATTAATTAGTGAATCTAAAACAGCACAGTAATATGTAGTACTGCTAAAGGGAATCTTGGGTAGTATCTGATGGGTCTGGTCCTGGTTATCTTGCGTCCATGATGTTGGGGGCTAACGACTGGTTCCGCGGCCGTCCAGGGGGGCCATATGTGTGAAGTTCTTCAATACGTGGGCAGGTCCTTCTATCCAAATCTGCCACGGAGTCTGCCGGTTCTGGGATCTCACTCCGGAACAACACAAGGGCAGAGCTAGAAATTAACTGCAGGGTAGTGACCCCTGGTTGGTGTCTAGCTTTCAACTGATTTGACTGGGGGCGGGAGTTAGATTTATAGGCTCGGTTCTGGACCCTGTAGACAGTAGGGATCTCGAGTCTTATGGACTTAATTGAGCTCTCAATAGATATGGGGACTAGGTAAGATGGTATTTACTGTTGTGGCACAGGGCGATAGGAAGCCTTTATATTTTCATATAACTGAGCCTTAGTAAGAGGTACTATTTTGGCTATACTGGACGTATTTAGGGGAGAGAGACTGGATCCACTTTGCGAGGAGGATGGGGACAGCTGTGATAGGAGCGTCTCTCTAGATTGTTCAATCTTCATTCTATGGTATAGCTGAGGTGCTAATTTAGTGATCAGAGCATGCAAGAAAGGTAAATGGTTTATTGTGAGTTAATAGAGGTTAGTAAAGGTGTTAGTCATTCATGGTTAGTTCATCGATAGGAAGAATTCCTGTGCTACCTGGCAATGACTCGAAAGTCAAAACAGGGGCCAGGTATACCTCCGCGGGGGTGGGGGTCTCCCTCCTCGGGTGGGCAAAAAGGGGGAGCTGGGCGCCCTCTCTCTGATATAGTCGTCCGGCGGCTGTGGCTAGGGGCTTGCCATATCACCAGTGTTTGTAATAACCCTCTGTGTATGAGACAGATGGGAGTGTCTTTAATACCAAAACCGAAGGTGCCTTAGCTAGCTGGTTTTACTCGGCTGGTTGTTAATTGTAGGGTTTGCTGGATATGGTGGAGACTGGGTTGCTAACTCTGCCACATTTATCTGGAAGTATGGCAATAGAAGTTAGTTACTGGCGGGGCGGCTAGCCTCGCACCGACGACCATTGGGTGCAGGATTGTGAATGTGTTGTAAGAGAATAGATGGCATGCAAGGGGCTAGTAAAGTTCTAATGTTGTTCTGGCCTACTAAGTGAAGGTAGGCTGGATAGGAGTATATATATAAAAGGTTGGAGAGCGTTAGTAACGGACAATTCAAGGATCTTCAAGAGGTATGAGAGAGAGGCTAGGTCGGACAAGAGTCGAGAAGCGCGGGTGTCTTAATGAGAGGGGGGGGGGGGGGAGTTCAAGGGCTACAGGGAAATTTTGCCCCTAAGGTCCCTGGGCGTGGGGGTGGCATTAGGCTACAATTGATATGGAAGTTTGAAAAGGCAGTAGAATACGTTAGCCAAATGCTACCGGGGAATGCAACTATGGGGTGGTATATGAGTCTGGAAAAGATAGAGTTATGTGATCAGTCAGAGGGTTATGGATACTATTAGTTGGCCCTGGGAACTGCGTTTTCTATTAAACACAAAATACCACCCACAGCGGCAGCTCGTAGGGGTACTTAGTTATTGTTTCGGGGTACTTATGACAGATACTGGTAACCAGGCTATCTTATACAATCTCTGGTTGGGGTAAGAGGTGCAAGACACGAAATAAATTGGCGTAGTGTGGGCTGTGGATACGAAGGAGGCAAGGGGAAGACGCATGACAATTGTGGAAAGTAAATGGAAAAAGGTGAACACAATGGCGGAGAAAAATACTTAACCTAAGGATTGCATACATAGATTTATGGGGCGATGGGTCTTCAGAAGCTTAGTCTGGCAAGACAAGATGTTAGGGAATGTTAATATTAATACTTAGTTACTAGAGGAGCAATGCAAGGGGCGACTGAGCACGGGTTACATATATCTATACTCGTCATGGAAAATGATATACGAGGTCTAGGGACAAGCGTGGGTGTTTGAACTTCTAAGATATATAACATCTACTTCTCGGATGTAAGAACATACATAGATATATTTATGGCTGTCTGATGTGTTGGCATTGGCTCAACGTCGGGACAGGGCATGTTTTTAATATGAATGTATATTCCTGTTCATCATCTTTGTAGTTAGGAGTGTAGGACACAAGGGGGTTAGTGTACGTGAGGTGTGGAAAATGGTCAGTTTTAGAAAAGGTAAATGGGTGTGTCCTGGAGCTGTTCAGCCCTGCGGGCTTGGGCCTTGTCTGGAATGGCGGGCTCGGTCAGCTGGTCCTTTCGTTCTGTGGACCTTTCCTTTGGTGTTTCTGTGTGGTGCTCGCTCATGGCTTCTGTGTTGGGCTTCTCGTTCTGGGGCATTTTACTTCCCTCTCCTTCATTATAGGCTCGTCCTCGAGCCTCAAGGGTGAAGTAAAAAGAAGCATAGTCAGAAAAGTGTAGGTTAACAAGAAAAGTAGTATGACTAAGGGAAAAATATAATATATACAGTATATGGAAAACATGTAAATTTAAGAAAGGGGCAGATAATTAAGAACACAGGAAATTAAGAAGAGGTAAAGTGTTTAACAATGTATAAAGCAAATTTAAAAGATAGTCAGAAAAGTGTAGATTAACAAGAAAAGTATTGTGACCAAGGGAAAAAAAAAATACTATATACAGTATATGGAAAACATGTAAATTTAAGAAAGAACACAGGAAATTAAGAAGAGGTAAAGTGTTTAACAATGTATAAAGCAAATTTAAAAGATAGTCAGAAAAGTGTAGGTAACAAGAAAAGTAGTATGACTAAGGAAAAAAATAATATATAGTATATGGAAAACATGTAAATTTATAGAATCATGCCCAATCGCCTAGGAATTGAAAAAAAAAAAAATCAAGTACAATAATATCCTCATCATGAATGAATGAATGAATGAAAAAATTATAAATTTTAATGAGAAGTGAAGCTAGGAATCTAGGTCAAGAGTGGTAGGGAGGCTGGACTGTGGACGAGCCGGCATGACCCACCTCCTCTACCAATCCTGATTTTAAGTGAATATTGGGGTGGATCTACCGTTAGTTCTTGTCGTTAGGAATGTGGGTCTGGGGGCGAGCTGGCCCGGGGCCAGTTTTGGAGGGGGGGTCTAAGTGGTTTCGGTCGGGGGTAGTGATAGGGGGGTTTTAAAGATGAAATGGGCAGGTCGAGTCGGGGTTGTTGTTGCGGAAGAGGTTGGTGCTGGGGAGGGGTTGAATTGTGTAGAGAGTTGTGGTCGTGAGTGGGGTTTGGGGAAGGGTGAGTAAGGCTGAAGGTTGAGAGTTTACTATGATCGGGTGGTTTGGAGGTTTGGGGTGTGGGGATTTGATAGGGAGATGGTGGGGGGGGTCTGGGCAGGCAGGGTTGTGGTTTGAGAGGGGTTGAATTTAGACTGATTTTATTTCCGGGAGAGACATGGATGGGATTTCGAGGAGTGGTTGAAGTTGAGAGGTTGATTATGTTGTTTGGGGCGAGAGAGAGAGTATTTTGGGGTTTAGCCAAGGTGGAAAAAGTTTTGTGGTTGGATTGGGATGGGAGTGGTATTTCGTCGAGCGGGATCTTTGGGGGGGGAATTTGGGGCGGGTGGGGTAACGGTGAAGAGGGAGAGGTTGAAAGTTTAGCTGGGCTCATGATGGTGGGGGACCGACTGGTGAGCAGGTGTTCGGTACGCATGAGGGGGGGGAAATCACTTTGGTGGGGGTCACGCGTGAGGGGGGGATTAACGGCGCGTGTGGGAGGATCCGAGTGGTGGGGTGTGTCGGTGGCAGTGACGGTTTGCTTAGAGGTTATCTGGGGTTGGTGGGTTTGTCTGTCATGAGGGGGTGAGTCAATTTGGGGCGGGTGGGGTAACGGTGAAGAGGGGGAGGTTGATAGTTTAGCTGGGCTCATGATGGTGGGGGACCGACTGGTGAGCAGGTGTTCGGTACGCATGAGGGGGGGGGAATCACTTTGGTGGGGGTCACGCGTGAGGCGGGGATTAACGGCGCGTGTGGGAGGATCAGAGTGGTGGGGTGTGTCGGTGGCAGTGACGGTTTGTTTAGAGGTTATCTGGGGTTGGTGGGTTTGTCTGTCATGAGGGGGTGAGTCAAGTGTGGGGTTTTGAAGTTTATTAGGGTGTGAATTGTGGGGGGTGGAAGGGAGCTACTGACGGAAAACTGTCACAAGGAGATTTTGTTGGTGGGGGAATAGCTGAGTATTTCTGGGGGAAGGGGGGAATATAGTTGGGTCCTTAGGTCGTCACGCGTGAGGGGAGGATTAACGGCGCGTGTGGGAGGGTCAGGGTGGTGAGAGGTGAGCGAGTTAGGAAACGGGATTTGTTGGGGGGACTGCGGCGGGTTGGTGGGGGAAGAGTTAGGTGTAGAACAGGGGTTATTGGTAGAGGACTGATCTATTGATTTGGGGTTGTTAACAGGACGAATTTTAGGAATCTTCTTGGTGGCAGTCACGGTCTGGTTAGCGGTTATCTGGGGTTGGTGGGTTTGTTTGACATTAACAGGACGAGTTTGGGGAATTTTCTTGGTGGCAGTCTCGGTCTGGTTAGAGGTTATCTGGGACTGGTGAGTTTGTTTGACATGAGAGGGCGAGTCAAGTGTGGGGTTTCGAAGTTTTCTAGGGGTGTGAATTGTGTGGGGGTGGAAGGGGGCTACTGACTGAAAACTGTCACAAGCTACCGACGGAAAACTGTCACAAGGGAAATTTTGTTGGTGGGGGGATAGCTGAACATTTCTGGGGTCATGGGGAAAATATGTTGTGGTAGGCCTACATAGGTAGGCATAGCTAGAATACGGGGCTTGTTGGGGGGGCTGCGGAGGGTTGGTGGGGGAAGAGTTCACTGGGGTTGGACTTTCACCGGAAGTCATTTTGGAAGGGTGCACGGAGTCTTGGATAGGGGCTAAAAGGTTGGATAGGGGATTCATCGAACTGCGTAGGCATTCTTCTCTGATGGCGAGCATATGTTCTTCGAATAAGCCATACGGGTCGAGATGGACGGTGATGTGGGGTGGGAGGATGTTTAACAATGCGGTGAATAAGAGTTCATTTTGTTGGTCGTAATCTTCATAGCTATACGTGGTCCTCACGTATCTGTAGAGTTGTATGAGGGTCACATTTATATCCCCTTCATACTTGATCTCGTCGACTTTTATTATTTTGGGGGCGACGGGGGAACCCAAAAGTGGATCTAAAGTCCGGATCACGAAGGATCGAAACTGGTTCCAGGTACTCTCTGGCGTATTCTGTGTCACCATTTGGTGAATAAATTCTTTAAAGGTAGGCTTATCAACAAGTTGGGAAACGGCTTCTCCCAACTGTACAATATGCAAAATTGCCATGGCGATTTTTTCGCGGGCATTATGAAGTACCACATCGTACACTGGCTTTATTATGTCTAAGTAACTGGTGATATCATATGTGTTTACATCATACTTGGGAATGTGTGCGAGTGGCTGAAGATTTCGCGATGTTGCCATGCTTCTACTGTTCCAAACTTGCAGTGTAATGCAACCTTTTATCCGAATCAAGAACCACCGCTGCCGCCAATGTTATGCCCTGTTTTTCTACAGGTTTAACTTGGGTAATGTGAGTTCTAAATTGACTGGGTATATAAGGCTGCATGCACAATACAAGATATGAGGAATAGAGAACACAAAGAAACACATGGTAGCAAGTTACATGATCACGTTTATTGATATACCACTGCAGAATACTTGTGTAAGACAATATAATAGAATTGAACAACACTAGCATAAGTGGATCTGGATGGAGCCTAGTCTCCCACTTCCAACGTTCAGGTATTAATCTTCTGATCACTGGCTTTGATTTCACAGGTTTATATACCGAAGACCATCAATGTTACTTATAGATTCATATTCACTGTTAGATTTATTACTGGTAGCTCTGGTGCCCAAGTAGTAGTTCACAGACTAGATTAGACACGCATTTTTAGAGCACGGGAATTCTAGTAACCTCAGGGGGTACTGATCTAAGTTTTATATCCTTGTTTCAGAAATACATAGAACGCAAATCAGTGGGCGAACGTTAGATATCACTAGAGTTTTAATATCTGAATAAGGTAATTACGAGAGTCAAGGTCGCCTGTTAATTAAAGAGCACTGATCGCTTAGTACGTCCCAAATGGAATGGTTAAGTATGAATTACACTGGGCAAGGTCTTAGCCACTTCGTAGAAATATTAATTAGTGAATCTAAAACAGCACAGTAATATGTAGTACTGCTAAAGGGAATCTTGGGTAGTATCTGATGGGTCTGGTCCTGGTTATCTTGCGTCCATGATGTTGGGGGCTAACGACTGGTTCCGCGGCCGTCCAGGGGGGCCATATGTGTGAAGTTCTTCAATACGTGGGCAGGTCCTTCTATCCAAATCTGCCACGGAGTCTGCCGGTTCTGGGATCTCACTCCGGAACAACACAAGGGCAGAGCTAGAAATTAACTGCAGGGTAGTGACCCCTGGTTGGTGTCTAGCTTTCAACTGATTTGACTGGGGGCGGGAGTTAGATTTATAGGCTCGGTTCTGGACCCTGTAGACAGTAGGGATCTCGAGTCTTATGGACTTAATTGAGCTCTCCATAGATATGGGGACTAGGTAAGATGGTATTTACTGTTGTGGCACAGGGCGATAGGAAGCCTTTATATTTTCATATAACTGAGCCTTAGTAAGAGGTACTATTTTGGCTATACTGGACGTATTTAGGGGAGAGAGACTGGATCCACTTTGCGAGGAGGATGGGGACAGCTGTGATAGGAGCGTCTCTCTAGATTGTTCAATCTTCATTCTATGGTATAGCTGAGGTGCTAATTTAGTGATCAGAGCATGCAAGAAAGGTAAATGGTTTATTGTGAGTTAATAGAGGTTAGTAAAGGTGTTAGTCATTCATGGTTAGTTCATCGATAGGAAGAATTCCTGTGCTACCTGGCAATGACTCGAAAGTCAAAACAGGGGCCAGGTATACCTCCGCGGGGGTGGGGGTCTCCCTCCTCGGGTGGGCAAAAAGGGGGAGCTGGGCGCCCTCTCTCTGATATAGTCGTCCGGCGGCTGTGGCTAGGGGCTTGCCATATCACCAGTGTTTGTAATAACCCTCTGTGTATGAGACAGATGGGAGTGTCTTTAATACCAAAACCGAAGGTGCCTTAGCTAGCTGGTTTTACTCGGCTGGTTGTTAATTGTAGGGTTTGCTGGATATGGTGGAGACTGGGTTGCTAACTCTGCCACATTTATCTGGAAGTATGGCAATAGAAGTTAGTTACTGGCGGGGCGGCTAGCCTCGCACCGACGACCATTGGGTGCAGGATTGTGAATGTGTTGTAAGAGAATAGATGGCATGCAAGGGGCTAGTAAAGTTCTAATGTTGTTCTGGCCTACTAAGTGAAGGTAGGCTGGATAGGAGTATATATATAAAGGTTGGAGAGCGTTAGTAACGGACAATTCAAGGATCTTCAAGAGGTATGAGAGAGAGGCTAGGTCGGACAAGAGTCGAGAAGCGCGGGTGTCTTAATGAGAGGGGGGAGGGGGGGGAGTTCAAGGGCTACAGGGAAATTTTGCCCCTAAGGTCCCTGGGCGTGGGGGTGGCATTAGGCTACAATTGATATGGAAGTTTGAAAAGGCAGTAGAATACGTTAGCCAAATGCTACCGGGGAATGCAACTATGGGGTGGTATATGAGTCTGGAAAAGATAGAGTTATGTGATCAGTCAGAGGGTTATGGATACTATTAGTTGGCCCTGGGAACTGCGTTTTCTATTAAACACAAAATACCACCCACAGCAGCAGCTCGTAGGGGTACTTAGTTATTGTTTCGGGGTACTTATGACAGATACTGGTAACCAGGCTATCTTATACAATCTCTGGTTGGGGTAAGAGGTGCAAGACACGAAATAAATTGGCGTAGTGTGGGCTGTGGATACGAAGGAGGCAAGGGGAAGACGCATGACAATTGTGGAAAGTAAATGGAAAAAGGTGAACACAATGGCGGAGAAAAATACTTAACCTAAGGATTGCATACATAGATTTATGGGGCGATGGGTCTTCAGAAGCTTAGTCTGGCAAGACAAGATGTTAGGGAATGTTAATATTAATACTTAGTTACTAGAGGAGCAATGCAAGGGGCGACTGAGCACGGGTTACATATATCTATACTCGTCATGGAAAATGATATACGAGGTCTAGGGACAAGCGTGGGTGTTTGAACTTCTAAGATATATAACATCTACTTCTCGGATGTAAGAACATACATAGATATATTTATGGCTGTCTGATGTGTTGGCATTGGCTCAACGTCGGGACAGGCATGGGTGTTTTTAATATGAATGTATATTCCTGTTCATCATCTTTGTAGTTAGGAGTGTAGGACACAAGGGGGTTAGTGTACGTGAGGTGTGGAAAATGGTCAGTTTTAGAAAAGGTAAATGGGTGTGTCCTGGAGCTGTTCAGCCCTGCGGGCTTGGGCCTTGTCTGGAATGGCGGGCTCGGTCAGCTGGTCCTTTCGTTCTGTGGACCTTTCCTTTGGTGTTTCTGTGTGGTGCTCGCTCATGGCTTCTGTGTTGGGCTTCTCGTTCTGGGGCATTTTACTTCCCTCTCCTTCATTATAGGCTCGTCCTCGAGCCTCAAGGGTGAAGTAAAAAGAAGCATAGTCAGAAAAGTGTAGGTTAACAAGAAAAGTAGTATGACTAAGGGAAAAATATAATATATACAGTATATGGAAAACATGTAAATTTAAGAAAGGGCAGATAATTAAGAACACAGGAAATTAAGAAGAGGTAAAGTGTTTAACAATGTATAAAGCAAATTTAAAAGATAGTCAGAAAAGTGTAGATTAACAAGAAAAGTATTGTGACCAAGGGAAAAAAAAAATACTATATACAGTATATGGAAAACATGTAAATTTAAGAACACAGGAAATTAAGAAGAGGTAAAGTGTTTAACAATGTATAAAGCAAATTTAAAAGATAGTCAGAAAAGTGTAGGTAACAAGAAAAGTAGTATGACTAAGGAAAAAAAATAATATATAGTATATGGAAAACATGTAAATTTATAGAATCATGCCCAATCGCCTAGGAATTGAAAAAAAAAAAATCAAGTACAATAATATCCTCATCATGAATGAATGAATGAATGAAAAAATTATAAATTTTAATGAGAAGTGAAGCTAGGAATCTAGGTCAAGAGTGGTAGGGAGGCTGGACTGTGGACGAGCCGGCATGACCCACCTCCTCTACCAATCCTGATTTTAAGTGAATATTGGGGTGGATCTACCGTTAGTTCTTGTCGTTAGGAATGTGGGTCTGGGGGCGAGCTGGCCCGGGGCCAGTTTTGGAGGGGGGGTCTAAGTGGTTTCGGTCGGGGGTAGTGATAGGGGGGTTTTAAAGATGAAATGGGCAGGTCGAGTCGGGGTTGTTGTTGCGGAAGAGGTTGGTGCTGGGGAGGGGTTGAATTGTGTAGAGAGTTGTGGTCGTGAGTGGGGTTTGGGGAAGGGTGAGTAAGGCTGAAGGTTGAGAGTTTACTATGATCGGGTGGTTTGGAGGTTTGGGGTGTGGGGATTTGATAGGGAGATGGTGGGGGGGGTCTGGGCAGGCAGGGTTGTGGTTTGAGAGGGGTTGAATTTAGACTGATTTTATTTCCGGGAGAGACATGGATGGGATTTCGAGGAGTGGTTGAAGTTGAGAGGTTGATTATGTTGTTTGGGGCGAGAGAGAGAGTATTTTGGGGTTTAGCCAAGGTGGAAAAAGTTTTGTGGTTGGATTGGGATGGGAGTGGTATTTCGTCGAGCGGGATCTTTGGGGGGGAATTTGGGGCGGGTGGGGTAACGGTGAAGAGGGAGAGGTTGAAAGTTTAGCTGGGCTCATGATGGTGGGGGACCGACTGGTGAGCAGGTGTTCGGTACGCATGAGGGGGGGGAAATCACTTTGGTGGGGGTCACGCGTGAGGGGGGGATTAACGGCGCGTGTGGGAGGATCCGAGTGGTGGGGTGTGTCGGTGGCAGTGACGGTTTGCTTAGAGGTTATCTGGGGTTGGTGGGTTTGTCTGTCATGAGGGGGTGAGTCAATTTGGGGCGGGTGGGGTAACGGTGAAGAGGGGGAGGTTGATAGTTTAGCTGGGCTCATGATGGTGGGGGACCGACTGGTGAGCAGGTGTTCGGTACGCATGAGTGGGCTGGAATCACTTTGGTGGGGGTCACGCGTGAGGGGGGGATTAACGGCGCGTGTGGGAGGATCAGAGTGGTGGGGTGTGTCGGTGGCAGTGACGGTTTGTTTAGAGGTTATCTGGGGTTGGTGGGTTTGTCTGTCATGAGGGGGTGAGTCAAGTGTGGGGTTTTGAAGTTTATTAGGGGTGTGAATTGTGGGGGGGTGGAAGGGAGCTACTGACGGAAAACTGTCACAAGGGAGATTTTGTTGGTGGGGGAATAGCTGAGTATTTCTGGGGGAAGGGGGGGAATATAGTTGGGTCCTTAGGTCGTCACGCGTGAGGGGAGGATTAACGGCGCGTGTGGGAGGGTCAGGGTGGTGAGAGGTGAGCGAGTTAGGAAACGGGATTTGTTGGGGGGACTGCGGCGGGTTGGTGGGGGAAGAGTTAGGTGTAGAACAGGGGTTATTGGTAGAGGACTGATCTATTGATTTGGGGTTGTTAACAGGACGAATTTTAGGAATCTTCTTGGTGGCAGTCACGGTCTGGTTAGCGGTTATCTGGGGTTGGTGGGTTTGTTTGACATTAACAGGACGAGTTTGGGGAATTTTCTTGGTGGCAGTCTCGGTCTGGTTAGAGGTTATCTGGGACTGGTGAGTTTGTTTGACATGAGAGGGCGAGTCAAGTGTGGGGTTTCGAAGTTTTCTAGGGGTGTGAATTGTGTGGGGGTGGAAGGGGGCTACTGACTGAAAACTGTCACAAGCTACCGACGGAAAACTGTCACAAGGGAAATTTTGTTGGTGGGGGGATAGCTGAACATTTCTGGGGTCATGGGGAAAATATGTTGTGGTAGGCCTACATAGGTAGGCATAGCTAGAATACGGGGCTTGTTGGGGGGGCTGCGGAGGGTTGGTGGGGGAAGAGTTCACTGGGGTTGGACTTTCACCGGAAGTCATTTTGGAAGGGTGCACGGAGTCTTGGATAGGGGCTAAAAGGTTGGATAGGGGATTCATCGAACTGCGTAGGCATTCTTCTCTGATGGCGAGCATATGTTCTTCGAATAAGCCATACGGGTCGAGATGGACGGTGATGTGGGGTGGGAGGATGTTTAACAATGCGGTGAATAAGAGTTCATTTTGTTGGTCGTAATCTTCATAGCTATACGTGGTCCTCACGTATCTGTAGAGTTGTATGAGGGTCACATTTATATCCCCTTCATACTTGATCTCGTCGACTTTTATTATTTTGGGGGCGACGGGGGAACCCAAAAGTGGATCTAAAGTCCGGATCACGAAGGATCGAAACTGGTTCCAGGTACTCTCTGGCGTATTCTGTGTCACCATTTGGTGAATAAATTCTTTAAAGGTAGGCTTATCAACAAGTTGGGAAACGGCTTCTCCCAACTGTACAATATGCAAAATTGCCATGGCGATTTTTTCGCGGTCATTATGAAGTACCACATCGTACACTGGCTTTATTATGTCTAAGTAACTGGTGATATCATATGTGTTTACATCATACTTGGGAATGTGTGCGAGTGGCTGAAGATTTCGCGATGTTGCCATGCTTCTACTGTTCCAAACTTGCAGTGTAATGCAACCTTTTATCCGAATCAAGAACCACCGCTGCCGCCAATGTTATGCCCAGTTTTTCAACAGGTTTAACTTGGGTAATGTGAGTTCTAAATTGACTGGGTATATAAGGCTGCATGCACAATACAAGATATGAGGAATAGAGAACACAAAGAAACACATGGTAGCAAGTTACATGATCACGTTTATTGATATACCACTGCAGAATACTTGTGTAAGACAATATAATAGAATTGAACAACACTAGCATAAGTGGATCTGGATGGAGCCTAGTCTCCCACTTCCAACGTTCAGGTATTAATCTTCTGATCACTGGCTTTGATTTCACAGGTTTATATACCGAAGACCATCAATGTTACTTATAGATTCATATTCACTGTTAGATTTATTACTGGTAGCTCTGGTGCCCAAGTAGTAGTTCACAGACTAGATTAGACACGCATTTTTAGAGCACGGGAATTCTAGTAACCTCAGGGGGTACTGATCTAAGTTTTATATCCTTGTTTCAGAAATACATAGAACGCAAATCAGTGGGCGAACGTTAGATATCACTAGAGTTTTAATATCTGAATAAGGTAATTACGAGAGTCAAGGTCGCCTGTTAATTAAAGAGCACTGATCGCTTAGTACGTCCCAAATGGAATGGTTAAGTATGAATTACACTGGGCAAGGTCTTAGCCACTTCGTAGAAATATTAATTAGTGAATCTAAAACAGCACAGTAATATGTAGTACTGCTAAAGGGAATCTTGGGTAGTATCTGATGGGTCTGGTCCTGGTTATCTTGCGTCCATGATGTTGGGGGCTAACGACTGGTTCCGCGGCCGTCCAGGGGGGCCATATGTGTGAAGTTCTTCAATACGTGGGCAGGTCCTTCTATCCAAATCTGCCACGGAGTCTGCCGGTTCTGGGATCTCACTCCGGAACAACACAAGGGCAGAGCTAGAAATTAACTGCAGGGTAGTGACCCCTGGTTGGTGTCTAGCTTTCAACTGATTTGACTGGGGGCGGGAGTTAGATTTATAGGCTCGGTTCTGGACCCTGTAGACAGTAGGGATCTCGAGTCTTATGGACTTAATTGAGCTCTCAATAGATATGGGGACTAGGTAAGATGGTATTTACTGTTGTGGCACAGGGCGATAGGAAGCCTTTATATTTTCATATAACTGAGCCTTAGTAAGAGGTACTATTTTGGCTATACTGGACGTATTTAGGGGAGAGAGACTGGATCCACTTTGCGAGGAGGATGGGGACAGCTGTGATAGGAGCGTCTCTCTAGATTGTTCAATCTTCATTCTATGGTATAGCTGAGGTGCTAATTTAGTGATCAGAGCATGCAAGAAAGGTAAATGGTTTATTGTGAGTTAATAGAGGTTAGTAAAGGTGTTAGTCATTCATGGTTAGTTCATCGATAGGAAGAATTCCTGTGCTACCTGGCAATGACTCGAAAGTCAAAACAGGGGCCAGGTATACCTCCGCGGGGGTGGGGGTCTCCCTCCTCGGGTGGGCAAAAAGGGGGAGCTGGGCGCCCTCTCTCTGATATAGTCGTCCGGCGGCTGTGGCTAGGGGCTTGCCATATCACCAGTGTTTGTAATAACCCTCTGTGTATGAGACAGATGGGAGTGTCTTTAATACCAAAACCGAAGGTGCCTTAGCTAGCTGGTTTTACTCGGCTGGTTGTTAATTGTAGGGTTTGCTGGATATGGTGGAGACTGGGTTGCTAACTCTGCCACATTTATCTGGAAGTATGGCAATAGAAGTTAGTTACTGGCGGGGCGGCTAGCCTCGCACCGACGACCATTGGGTGCAGGATTGTGAATGTGTTGTAAGAGAATAGATGGCATGCAAGGGGCTAGTAAAGTTCTAATGTTGTTCTGGCCTACTAAGTGAAGGTAGGCTGAATAGGAGTATATATATAAAAGGTTGGAGAGCGTTAGTAACGGACAATTCAAGGATCTTCAAGAGGTATGAGAGAGAGGCTAGGTCGGACAAGAGTCGAGAAGCGCGGGTGTCTTAATGAGAAGGGGGGGGGGAGTTCAAGGGCTACAGGGAAATTTTGCCCCTAAGGTCCCTGGGCGTGGGGGTGGCATTAGGCTACAATTGATATGGAAGTTTGAAAAGGCAGTAGAATACGTTAGCCAAATGCTACCGGGGAATGCAACTATGGGGTGGTATATGAGTCTGGAAAAGATAGAGTTATGTGATCAGTCAGAGGGTTATGGATACTATTAGTTGGCCCTGGGAACTGCGTTTTCTATTAAACACAAAATACCACCCACAGCAGCAGTTCGTAGGGGTACTTAGTTATTGTTTCGGGGTACTTATGACAGATACTGGTAACCAGGCTATCTTATACAATCTCTGGTTGGGGTAAGAGGTGCAAGACACGAAATAAATTGGCGTAGTGTGGGCTGTGGATACGAAGGAGGCAAGGGGAAGACGCATGACAATTGTGGAAAGTAAATGGAAAAAGGTGAACACAATGGCGGAGAAAAATACTTAACCTAAGGATTGCATACATAGATTTATGGGGCGATGGGTCTTCAGAAGCTTAGTCTGGCAAGACAAGATGTTAGGGAATGTTAATATTAATACTTAGTTACTAGAGGAGCAATGCAAGGGGCGACTGAGCACGGGTTACATATATCTATACTCGTCATGGAAAATGATATACGAGGTCTAGGGACAAGCGTGGGTGTTTGAACTTCTAAGATATATAACATCTACTTCTCGGATGTAAGAACATACATAGATATATTTATGGCTGTCTGATGTGTTGGCATTGGCTCAACGTCGGGACAGGGCATGTTTTTAATATGAATGTATATTCCTGTTCATCATCTTTGTAGTTAGGAGTGTAGGACACAAGGGGGTTAGTGTACGTGAGGTGTGGAAAATGGTCAGTTTTAGAAAAGGTAAATGGGTGTGTCCTGGAGCTGTTCAGCCCTGCGGGCTTGGGCCTTGTCTGGAATGGCGGGCTCGGTCAGCTGGTCCTTTCGTTCTGTGGACCTTTCCTTTGGTGTTTCTGTGTGGTGCTCGCTCATGGCTTCTGTGTTGGGCTTCTCGTTCTGGGGCATTTTAATAATACTATAAAAGGAAGATGCTTTTGGTTGTCTGGTGTTTTGTCCTAGTGATGGCTAGAGCTGTACAGCGAAAACTTGTGCATTGTGAAGGCCTGCCAGACACAGCTGTTGCAAGTCCTTCATGGAAGGCTTGCAAGAGCCGTGGGGAAGGTGTGGCGAGGTGTCGGGAGGGACGCAAACTGGAGTATTGCCCTGGCATCTGCGTATGGCATACTAGCGAGGACTCCAGATGTACCTGTGAGGGGTGGATATTTGGGATACCGGGTGGTAAACGGGATACTGTCATAACAAGGGGTACAAACCAGGGTGGGGTGGACAACGAGGGGAAATCCGCCTTGACTCCTGTATCGCATGCAACACACTCCCTTTTGACTTACCCTGCCAAGACTACCAGATCTCCTCCCGTTGCAATGATCTGATGGACATGGAAGAGGAACAAACCGCTCACTGCACGACGTGGGAGAGTTGTGCTTAAGAGAGAACCTTTAGATCTGATGACAAGCAATTCCCTTGCCCTGACGATCGTCAAGGACCGTATTGTAATTACTAGAAACCAGATGATAAACTATTTTATCTAACCATAGATGGAAAAGGTTATTTTCCAGGAAGTAACCAAAAGTTGGATTCTGTTCCTAGTATTAATCCTTATCAAGAAGTAGACTTGATAGTCACTTTGGAGTGGGCAAAATGGAGACGAAGTGAATACCTCCAAACCTCCCAGGTCCGCATTTAGATCACAGCAACATCGTCGAACCTAAATTTGAGCCCCTGCCTCAATGTTGTGTCTAATTCAAGTCATGTAATCTGTAAATAGAAAATAACTTTTGAAAGTGAAGGGATGCAGGATGTTACAGTAAGAGTAGCTTATGAAAATGATCATCACTACACAAGCCGTCTGAATTAACGTAGACGAGAACCAACATTATACCGTGATGTAAGCTTTATGATAGACATTAAAAGAAACAATAATACAGGTATTATGCATTGTGAAGGCAAGCCAGACACAGCTGTTCAAACTTCTCATTGGAAGGCTTGCAAAATCCGCGGGGAAGGTCTGGCGAGGTGTCGGCAGGGACGCAAACTGGAGTATTGCCCCGACATCTGTGTATAACATAGTGACGATTCCCGTTGTAACTGTGAAGGGGAGGGTAATTGGGGGGAGAATGGGTGGTCAATGGGATAATGTCGGGTCAAGGGGGTCACACAAGGGTGGGAGGGACAACGAGGGGAAATCCGCCTTGACCCCTGTGTCGCATGCAACTCTCTCCCGTTTGACTTACCCTGCCAAGACTACCAGTTGTCCTCCCGTTGCAATTCTGGGAATGAACCAGAGGCAGGATCAGCTCACTGCACGACATGGGAAGAATGTGCTGAAGAGAAAACCTTTTCATCTGATAATATGCAATTCCCTTGCCCTGACGATCGTCAAGGACCGTTTTGTAATTACTAGAAACCAGATGATAAACTGTTTTATCTTATCATAGATGGAAAAGGTTATTTTCCAGGAAGTAACCAAAAGTTGGATTCTGTTCCTAGTATTAATCCTTATCAAGAAGTAGACTTGATAGTCACTTTGTAGTGGGCAAAATGGAGACGAAGTGAATACCTCAACACCTCCCAGGTCCGCATTTAGATCACAGCAACATCGTCGAACCTAAATTTGAGCCCCTGCCTCGATGTTATGTCTAATTAAAGTCGTATAATCTGTAAATAGAATATAACTTTTGAAAGTGAAGGGAGGCAGGATGTTACAGTAAGAGTAGCTTATGAAAATGATCATCACTACACAAGCTGTCTGAATTAACGTAGACGAGAACCAACATTATACCGTGATGTAAGCTTTATGATAGACATTAAAAGAAACAATAATACAGGTATTATGCATTGTGAAGGCAAGCCAGACACAGCTGTTCAAACTTCTCATTGGAAGGCTTGCAAAATCCGCGGGGAAGGTCTGGCGAGGTGTCGGGAGGGACGCAAACTGGAGTATTGCCCCGACATCTGTGTATAACATAGTGACGATTCCCGTTGTAACTGAAGGGGAGGGTAATTGGGGGGAGAATGGGTGGTCAATGGGATAATGTCGGGTCAAGGGGGTCACACAAGGGTGGGAGGGACAACGAGGGGAAATCCGCCTTGACCCCTGTGTCGCATGCAACTCTCTCCCGTTTGACTTACCCTGCCAAGACTACCAGTTCTCCTCCCGTTGCAATTCTGGGAATGAACCAGAGGCAGGATCCGCTCACTGCACGACATGGGAAGAATGTGCTGAAGAGAAAACCTTTTCATCTGATAATATGCAATTCCCTTGCCCTGATAATCGTCAAGGACCTTATTGTCAATATGAGGCACCAGGTGACGAACTATTTCAGCTTTCCATAATGTGAAAATGGTATTTTGCGGTAGTTAATCCAGAGTTGGGTACTAGATTCAGTAAAAACTCTAATAAAGAAGTAGATGTCATAGTCAGTTTTCTCCCTGACAACTGTTCAATGGCCCGTTTGGACTTCCCCCTACCCCTTCATGAAGTTCATGGTAGAGTTGAAAAGTTACTCATAAACAAAATATGTGTTGACCAATGCATGTAAAAGATATTGTATTAAAGTCATACTTTAATAAATATTTTAGCATAAAATTTTCAATTGCAGCAACAATTGTTATAAACAGGCCACCTTTGGAATTTGACCCTTGGAGCGTACAATGTCCGAACCCTGACCAACAACAAATGATGGAAAATTTGAACAGAGAAAGCCTTAAAGCTCGGTTCATACATACCCGTCTTGAGCTCCCATCCTTCCCCGACCACCAAAAATTGTTGGACGGCATCAAACGGAGGACCTTGTGTCCCGAGTGGCCACGTGTGGCCACGATGCCCGACCTCAACATGTCACCGCCCCGGCAGACGGCGCATGGATGGGGAGTGGACGGCAACCTCAACACGTCACCGCCCCGGCAGACGGCGCATGGACGGCGACTTGGTGCCACGACCAGTCCCGTTGGACGGCGACCTAAGAAGTCTGTTTACGACCTGTCTGCAACCACAAGACGATGGACGCAGTGTCGTCGGCGATGGCCACCACCATGAATGGTATGTCATTTATGTTGCATACTTTAATCAATGATTTATAATTACTATACTTGCATTTATGCACTTATATAATTCAGTAGTATTTATTCACATTATATTTCCGTATGTATTATCATTATCTGTCATTCTAAGTTCAGTGTATTCATGTGTATTTTCATTTCTCTTTTTGTCTATTTACATTGCGTATTCTTATTAGTTTTTAGTTTTTTTTAATGTAGGAATATTTTTGAATTAATTTCATTTGTTATGCATTGATAAGATTATTCTTTATGTATACTCTCATTGCATGTCATTGTAAGTTCAGTTAGTTCATGTTCCTTTTTCATTTCTTTGGTTTTGCATTGCCTATTGTAATTCTTATACCTCAATTCTTTTTTAATGTTAAAATATTCATGTGCTACTTTAGTTATGTATTAATTATTCATATTTATCTTGATGTATACTAATTCCATGGACGCCGAGTGGCGGGAACAAGCTGGGTGCGCATGGTGTGGTCACGTGACGTGACGTTGCCACATCGCCATCTCAACTTTCAAATTATTTGGTCGCAGACCACTCCCGTCTGGTGGCGTCTATGCGGCGCATAGACGCCACCAGACGGCATCTATGCGCTGACCAGTCCCGTGGGTGTCCCGTCCTATCCCGTTTATTGGCGGTTGGCCCGTCCTGAGGGGTTTGTTTTTGGCATCCAAAAATGTTCGCCGCCTTCGCTGCCGCAGCCCGTGTTGTGGCGTCACTGTACGTTCATGAACCGACCATACCTGTTTATGTCGGCGTCCTTGCACGTTTGCATACGAATTCAGTGGTCGGGGAAGGACGGGAGCTCAGGACGGGTATATGTGAACCGAGCTTAAGGTAGGTCTGAAAATGAATTGAAAGAAAGATTATGTTAACAACCTTGTACAACCACAACAAATAAAGATAGAAGATGAAGTGATAGAAGCAGTCGAAGAATAAATATACCTAGGCCAGGTTATAAAGGCAAACCCAGATCACTCTAGAGATATCAAGCGAAGGATAGGCTTGGGATGGAGTGCATTTGGTTAACAGAGCTCCATTATGAAAAGTAAGCTACCCCTGTCATTAAAAAGGAAAATATGCAACCAATCTGTCCTCCCTGTACTAATTTATGGATCAGAAACTTGGAGTATAACAAAGTGTCTGGAACGTAAACCTAGGAGTGCCCAAAGAGGAATGGAAAGGATAATGTTAGGTATAACTTAGAGAGATAGGAAGAAAGCTTCTTGGATAAGAGAACAAACAAAAGTAGAAGATATTCTCAGTACCATAAAGAACAGGAAATGGTTCTGGGTAGGTCATATAATTATATAGAAGAAATTACAGTATAACAGATGGAAAACTAGAGCAACGGAATGGAAACCTAGAGAGGGAGCGAAAGGAAAGGGTAGACAGAGAACTACAGTAGATGGAGGGACGAGATCCGAAACTTTGCTGGGGTAGAATGGAATTTACCAGGCTGATGATGATGATGATACAAGAAAACCAGTTACTGTCAACTAAAGGCTTAACCCCTTCACTACCGGGTCGTACTTTTCATTATATTTTAACATTTATTAGGGGCCATTATTCAGCTTAAATTAAGGACATGCAACAATTAAAAGGCTTCCTAGTATCTCAATTCACCCTTTTAACTACCACATATCCTTCCTGAACTGTATACAATTGAATAAATATAGCTGAACTAAAACAAAATGACATCCCCGGTACTGAAGGGGTTAAGGGGGTAGGGTTTCCTCCCTATCCACCCATCAAGCTTAAAATTACATCCCCAAGATCCCTTTTGAGATAAATTTGTAAATTTTTCGGTAGAAAAATGTCCTGGTCATAGGCCGGTTCCTCCTAAATTACAGGCTCGCTATCGCTCGCCAGGAAATAATTGACACTTATATGACACGAAAAGTCTTAATATTAACAAAGAAATGTGACGAAAGATCTTAAAATCGATAAACCAATGGGGTGAACGTCTTAAAATCTCAAAGCTAATAGAGCTATACATAAGGGAGAAGGGGGTCCATTAATTTTTTTTTTTTTTTTTTTGGACCCCCTTCTCCCTTTTGTTTAACCCCATTAGTTTTGAAATATTAAGACGATCGGCCCATTAGTTTGGCAATTTTAACACCATTTGCCTCATTTCGTTGTCAATTTTCAGACCTTTCGTGCCATTCAGGTGTCGATTTTTCCCTGGCGAGCGATAGTGAGCCTGAAATATTAGGAGGAGCTGGTCGTCGGCCGGGACCTTTTTCTACCAAAAAATGTACAAATATATATATATATAGTTTCCCAGAACGCCCCAGCCAGCAATCCCTCAAAAGCAAACGTAATGAAGCTGAATACAACACTTATCTTCTGATCTAGCTACCTTCTTCAATTGGCGCAAAGAAAACCTAGTTACCTTTAATGCTTCCAAAACCCAATTTCTCCATCTATCTACCCGCCGTGAACTCCCAGCGGACTTTCCCTTATTCTTCAACAATACAAAAATCAACCCTTCATCTTCTCTCAGTATTCTCGGTGTCTTTTTACTATACCGTGATATTACCAGTCTTCCCAAGGCAGCCTCCCAGAAGCTGGGTGTGCTCAACCGCCTCAAGGGGTTCTTGACCCCTGCTCAGCTTCTTGCTCTGTACAGGGGCGCAGTGCGTCCTTGTATTGAATATTGTTCACATGTGTGGGGCGGATCCTCTCACACATCACATTTAGACAAAGTAGAAGGGAAAGCCTATCGTATCATTAACTATACCGTCCACACAGCGATTCTCTGCAATCTCTCTCTCTTCGCTGCAATGTTGCATCTCTCTCGCTATGCTATCGCTACTACAATAACAGTGTTCCTCAGAGCTCTCTCAGTGCATAAAGTGTTGGGGCTTGTACTGAAGAGTGAATAAAGTGTTGGGGCTTGTACTGAAGGTGAATAAAGTGTTGGGGCTTGTACTGAAGGTGAATATAGTGTTGGGGCTTGTACTGAAGGTGAATAAAGTGTTGGGGCTTGTACTGAAGGTGAATAAAGTGTTGGGGCTTGAGCTGAAGGGTGAATAAAGTGTTGGGGCTTGTACTGCTGGTGAATAAAGTATTTGGGCTTGTACTGAAGGTAAATAAAGTGTTGGGGCTTGTAATAAAGGTGAATAAAGTGTTGGGGCTTGTACTGAAGTTGAATACAGTGTTGGAGCTTGTACTGAAGGTGAATAGAGTGTTGGGGCTTGTACTGAAGGTGAATAAAGTGTTGGAGCTTGTACTGAAGGTGAATAAAGTGTTTGGGCTTGTACTGAAGGTGAATAAAGTGTTGGGCCTTATACTGAAGGGTGAAATTAACCAATTCAGTAAGGGTAACGTTCATTTCATTATACTTTGACAACTATTAGATGATTTTGTTCAGCTTAGGAAGGACTTCTACCCATGAAAAGGCTACAGACTATCTCAATTAATCCTTTTTGTTGCCACATTTCCTTCTTAAGCTTCATAACATAGTGTAAATGTAGCTGAAATCAAATAATAAATACGTCGCCGGTACAGAAGGGATTAAGAATGGTTCATCATAATAATTTTGGGTACAGTTCCACACACATCCAACTGCGGCACGGTAATGTTTTGCATTATATTATTTGACCTACTTAATGAAATGGAAAACTAGAAAAACAGATATTAACCCATTAAGGATTATGAGGCGCTTAAATAGTTTAATCTTGCTATAGTTCGACTATTTTATTACTTAGGTATGAAAAGGGTACAGTGACACTACATGGCCGACTCAAGACAGAGCAAGAACAGGAAAACACAAAACTAAAAATTGAAAGATAAATAAACAAGAAAATACATGCGCCCATCCCCCTTATTATTACCATTATGATTAAATATATTGTGACAGCTCTCTATTACTACTGTGATGGGACAATTAAATATATTGTGACAGCTCTCTATTACTACTGTGATGGGACAATTAAATATATTGTGACAGCTCTCTATTACTACTGTCATGTGGTGATGGGCTGGTCTATCAGAGTGAGAACTGAGCGATCTCTGCCATACCCATAGCTTACTCTGACTGTTCCTTTTACTTATATATTTTCTAGATCTCAAGTGACGGCATCTCTAACGTGGATTGACCTCCCAATCTACCATGATTGGAAGCCAAAGCGTCACATTCTTCCTTTGCCCCTCAACTTTCTCTTCATAATTGCTGAGGGGCACAGGGCCCTGGGTGGGGCTTTGGTTTCCCGGGCATTTCCGCACCCTCCTTAGCTCCCCGCCATGGAGTGGCTTCGGTCACCCAGGCTTTATTGTGGTCGGCAGGGAGGGTTCTTTGGGGGCGCTCGATTATGGCCTTGGCCTTATTCGGGGCCTTGGGGCTGTTCGGCCAGGCAGCTTGAGGAACAACAACAACAACAACAACAACAACTACTGTGATGGGACAATTAAATATATTGTGACAGCTCTCTATTACTACTGTGATGGGACAATTAAATATATTGTGACAGCTCTCTATTACTACTGTGATGGGACAATTAAATATATTGTGACAGCTCTCTATTACTACTGTGATGGGACAATTAAATATATTGTGACAGCTCTCTATTACTACTGTGATGGGACAATTAAATATATTGTGACAGCTCTCTATTACTACTGTGATGGGGCAATTAAATATATTGTGACAGCTCTCTATTACTACTGTGATGGGACAATTAAATATATTGTGACAGCTCTCTATTACTACTGTGATGGGACAATTCGTCAAGTAAAAAATAACAGTTCGTCGAAAAGCTCGATAAAAAAAGTGTGATGATGGTAATAAACCCCTCTTAAGCCGGAGTCACACGAGCCGAATTTCGAGCAATTTTTATGGGCAATTATGGTCTGGCAGCTTCAAGAATTACACTTTATCAGAATTCAGCCGCCTAACATACTGTACTCTACCTTCAGTCTAGTTACCGATTCCAATGCAAAAAAAGTCACGAAATATAACGAGAAAAAACTTGCTCATGGAAAATTGACGGAAAAATCCGTCGTGTGACAGCGGCTTAATACAGGAGGAAGGTAAATTATCGATCAATGTTCCCTATGCCTCTATGGTACACTCGGATGCCATAAAGTGGTACTAGTCTCTAGCACACTCATAAGAAATCGTGGACCCTCTCTGTTATCCTTAAGGGGTTAATGCTTGGTTTTTGGTCTATATAATTATTTATTTATTGTTTAGTTTCCTCGCTAGACCTCCATCAAGCTTAGATCACATCCCCTAGACCCCCTTTCAAGATAAATTTGTACATGTTTCGGTAGAAAAATATTCTGGCCGAAGGCCGGTTCCTTCTACAATTAGAGGCTCGCTCTCGCTCGCCAGGAAAAAATCGACACCTAAAGGGCACGAAAAGTTTTAATATTGATACCAAAAATTAGAAGTCTCAAGATCGCCAAACTAACGGAACGAACGTCTTAAAACCCTTAATCCTAATATACTAAACATGAGGGAGAAGAGGGTCCAGAAAAAGCGAATCGTACACCCTATCTGTATGTATTATTGTGTCTAACTTGCTTTTCAATAGATAGTATAATTATGTAGTTTATGTCGAGAAAATGATGTTAATCCTTTCGTTTCCAGAGATATACTTTCATTATTAGAAATAGGTGAAGTCCACGAATATATATGAGTGGGCTAGAGACTGTCACAGTACAGTCGGATGTCATAGTCTCTAGCCCACTCATAAATATTTATGAGTGGGCTAGAGACTAGGGTACAGTCGGATGTCATAGTCTCTAGCCCACTCATAAATATATATGAGTGGGCTAGAGACTAGGGTACAGTCGGATGTCATAGTCTCTAGCCCACTCATAAATATTTATGAGTGGGCTAGAGACTAGGGTACAGTAGGATGTCATAGTCTCTAGCCCACTCATAAATATATATGAGTGGGCTAGAGACTAGGGTACAGTCGGATGTCATAGTCTCTAGCCCACTCATAAATATATATGAGTGGGCTAGAGACTAGGGTACAGTCGGATGTCATAGTCTCTAGCCCACTCATAAATATTTATGAGTGGGCTAGAGACTAGGGTACAGTCGGATGTCATAGTCTCTAGCCCACTCATAAATATTCCTGAACTTAAGGGGAGATCTCCACTTGAGGGATTTTTTTCTTGACTCCTTTCTCCCTCATGTTTAGCCCCATTGCTTTTGATATTATAAAACGTTTGCCCCATTATTTTAGCGATTTTAAGAACTTTCACCCCATATTAAGACCTTTCGTGCAATTCAGGTGTCGATTTTATCCTGGCGAGCGATAGCGAGCCTGTAATTTAAGAGGAACCGGCCTTCGGCCAGGACATTTTTCTACCGAAAAATATACAAATTTATCTTGAAAGGGACTCAAGGGGGTGTAATTTTAAGCTTGATGTAGGTCTAGGGAACTAACTAAATACTTCCCCTTAAACTGTATATAATTATGGATGTATATCTCTGGAAACGAATTTACGAACACAATTTTCTGTACATCAACTAGAAAACCATATATACTATTTATTGATAATCAAGTTTTGTCAGAAATTTAATCCAGATAGCCTAGTTATAATTGCATAAAGATAAACATAGGTGGTCCACGAATTGACCACTTGCGAGTTTCAGGCTATAAGGAAGTTGAAATCGTAAACATCGATATTAATAAGAAATGCAATAACAATGTAGGTTTCTGATGCATAACAAGTGTGTTGAATTGGGTTTGATGTATATATAAATGCATCACAACCGTATTTTAGCTGGTAATTCTGCTAAATATCGATGTCAACAGCTCCAACTTCCTTATAGAACGAAACTCGAAAGTGGTTAATTCTTATGAGTGGCCTAGAGACTATGGCATCTGCGTGTACCATGTTCATACCCTTTTTATACCCCGGATTATGTTTTATGGACTGAGCATCCACATGCAAAGAATACCCAACTGGAGATTTTAAGGGGAGACAGACCGTTTTTCTGGACCCCCTTCTCCCTAATGTTTAGCCCCACAAGTTTTGAGATTTTAAGACGTTGGTTCCATTAGTTTGGGGATTTTATGACCTTTCACCCCATTTCTTTGTCAATATTAGACCCTTCGTGCCATTTAGGTGTCGATTTTTTCCTGGCGAGCGATAGCGAGCCTGTAATTTTAGGAGGAATCGGCCTTTGGCCGGGACATTTTTCTACCGAAAAATTTACATATCTATCTTGAAGAGGAGTCTAGGGGGCGTTTTTCTAAGCTTGATGGAGGTCATGGGAGTAAACTAACAAAAACATGAATACATGAATTAACAGACCAAACAACTGTCTCATCACACCCGCGACTGACTGCGTTTATAAATGAATAACTTTATTTTATCCCCCGTCAGTTACTAACCCATCTGTCCTCTACTAACTTCCCAATCCTGCCACGGACATTAGTTCCAGGGCAGTAATTCCCTTTCTAATGTTCCCTTACCCACTCTAAACCACTGTTTGGACACTTGATCCTCAGTGTTTTGGAGGACAAGCAACCGAGAAGGGTCACTAGATCTGTTGTTGCTTGATTTCCTTTGTACTCTAACCATCATCATTACTGAAACAATCTCCATCATTACTACTCTAACCATCATCATTACTACTCTAACCATCATCATTACTTAAACAATCTCCATCATTACTACTCTAACCATCATCACTACTACTCTAACCATCATCATTATTACTCTAACCATCATAATTACTGAAACAATCTCCGTCATTACTACTCTAACCATCATCATTACTACTCTAACCATCATCATCTCATCATCATCATCAGCGGCTCGCTTGGTGTAGTGACTAGCGTCTCGGACTTCCACCCAGAAGGCCCGGGTTCGCGCCCACGCTCGGCGCATTAAAGATTTTTCACAAGCACTGAGTCGTTACCATCCCTCATGAGCAAAGGGATGGGGTAGTAGTACAGGACCCCAATGGAAATACGCCTAATCAGCCTTATTGAGCTATCCTTAGCTAGCTTAGCATGTGCTAGCTTTAAGAACTATTATTATTATTATTATTATTATTATCATTACTGAAACAATCTCCATCATTACTACTCTAACCATCATCATTACTGAAACAATCTCCATCATTACTACTCTAACCATCATCCTTACTACTCTAACCACCATCATTACTACTCTAACCATCATCATTACTGAAACAATTTCCATCATTACTACTCTAACCATCATTACTGAAACTATCTCCATCATTACTACTCTAACCATCATCATTACTGAAACAATTTCCATCATTACTACTCTAACCATCATTACTGAAACTATCTCCATCATTACTACTCTAACCATCATCATTACTACTTTAACCATCATCATTACTACTCTAACCATCATCATTACTACTCTAGCCATCATCATTACTACTCTAACCATCATCATTACTGAAACAATCTCCATCATTACTACTTTAACCATCATCATTACTACTCTAACCATCATCATTACTGAAACAATTTCCATCATTACTACTCTAACCATCAATACTGAAACTATCTCCATCATTACTACTCTAACCATCATCATTACTACTTTAACCATCATCATTATTACTCTAACCATCATCCTTACTAGTCTAACCACCATCATTACTGAAACAATCTCCATCATTACTACTCTGTGGATTGACCTCCCAATCTACCAAGATTGGCAGCCAAAGCGTCACATTTTTCCTTTGCCCCTCAACTTTCTCTTCATAATTGCTGAGGGGCACAGGGCCCTGGGTGTGTCTTTGGTTTCCCGGGCGTTTCCGCACCCTCCTTAGCTCCCCGCCATGGAGTGGCTTCGGTCACCCAGGCTTTATTGTGGTCGGCAGGGAGGGTTCTGTGGGGGCTCTCGGTTATGGCGTTGGCCTTCAACGGGGCCTTGGGGCTGTTCGGCCAGGCAGCTTGGGGAACAACAACAACAACAACAACTACTCTAATCATCATCATTACTGAAACAATTTCCATCATTACTACTCTAACCATCATCATTACAACTCTAACCATCATCATTACTGAAACAATTTCCATCATTACTACTCTAACCATCAATACTGAAACTATCTCCATCATTACTACTCTAGCCATCATCATTACTACTCTAACCATCATCATTACTAAAATGCCCCAGAACGAGAAGCCCACCACAGAAGCCATGAACGAACACCACACAGAAACACCAAAGGAAAGGTCCACAGAACGAAAGGACCAGCTGACCGAGCCAGCCATTTCAGACAGGCCCAAGCCCTCAGGGCTAAACAGCTCCAGGACACACCCATTTACCTTTTCTAAACCGACCATTTTCCACACCTCACGTACACTAACCCCCTCGTGTCCTACACTTATTAACTACAAAGATGATGAACAGGAATATACATTCATATTAAAAACACCCATGCCTGTCCCGACGTTGAGCCAATGCCAACACATCAGACAGCCATAATTATATCTATGTATGTTGTTGCATCTGAGAAGTAGATGTTATATATCTTAGAAGTTAAAACACCCACGCTGTCCCTAGACCCCGTATATCATTTTCCATGACTAGTATAGATATGTGTAACCCGTGCTCAGTCGCCCCTTGCATTGTTCCTCTAGTAACTAAGTCTATAATATTAACTGCCACCAGCATTGATACGACATAGCGGCACTGTCCTTGCTACAAAGATGATGAACAGGAATATACATTCATATTAAAAACACCCATGCCTGTCCCGACGTTGAGCCAATGCCAACACATCAGACAGCCATAATTATATCTATGTATGTTCTTGCATCCGAGAAGTAGATGTTATATATCTTAGAAGTTCAAACACCCACGCTTGTCCCTAGACCTCTTATATCATTTTCCATGACGAGTATAGATATGTGTAACCCGTGCTCAGTCACCCCTTGCATTGTTCCTCTAGTAACTAAGTCTATAATATTAACTGCCACCAGCATTGATGCGACATAGCGGCAGTGTCCTTGTGTCGTATTATGCCCAGTACAGATCAACCAGGTTTCATCACCTTATTAGGACGACGACTATAATGTCATCGTTCATCGATGTATGCAATCCTTTAGGTTAAGTATTTTATCCGCCATTGTGTTCACCTTTTTCCATTTACTTTCCACAATTGTCATACGTCTTCCCCTTGCCTCCTTCGTATCCACAGTCCACACTACGCCAATTTACTTCGTGTCTTACACCTCTTACCCCAACCAGAGATTATATAAGATAACCTGGTTATCAGTATCTGTCATAAGTACCCCGAAACAATAACTAAGTACCCCTACGAACTGCCGCTGTTGTTGATATTATATTTAATAGAAAACGCAGTTCCCAGGGCCAACTAATAGTATCCATAACCCTCGGACTGATCACATAACTCTATCTTTTCCAGACTCATATACCACCCCATAGTTGCATTCCCCGGTAGCATTTGGCTAACGTATTCTACTGCCTTTTCAAACTTCCATATCAATTGTAGCCTAATGCCACCCCCACGCCCAGGGACCTTAGGGGCAAAATTTCCCTGTAGCCCTTGAACTCTCCCCCCCCCCTCTCATTAAGACACCCGCGCTTCTCGACTCTTGTCCGACCTAGCCTCTCTCTCATACCTCTTGAAGATCCTTGAATTGTCCGTTACTAACGCTCTCCAACCTTTTATATATATACTCCTATCCAGCCTACCTTCACTTAGTAGGCCAGAACAACATTAGAACTTTACTAGCCCCTTGCATGCCATCTATTCTCTTACAACACATTCACAACCCTGCACCCAATGGTCGTCGGTGCGAGGCTAGCCGCCCCGCCAGTAACTAACTTCTATTGTCATACTTCCAGATAAATGTGGCAGAGTTAGCAACCCAGTCTCCACCATATCCAGCAAACCCTACAATTAACAACCAGCCGAGTAAAACCAGCTAGCTAAGGCACCTTCGGTTTTGGTATTAAAGACACTCACATCTGTCTCATACACAGAGGGTTATTACAAACACTGGTGATATGGCAAGCCCCTAGTCACAGCCGCCGGACGACTATATCAGAGAGAGGGCGCCCAGCTCCCCCTTTTTGCCCACCCGAGGAGGGAGACCCCCACCCCCGCGGAGGTATACCTGGCCCCTGTTTTGACTTTCGAGTCATTGCCAGGTAGCACAGGAATTCTTCCTATCAATGAACTAACCATGAATGACTAACACCTTTACTAACCTCTATTACCTCACAATAAACCATTTACCTTTCTTGCATGCTCTGATCACTAAATTAGCACCTCAGCTATACCATAGAATGAAGATTGAACAATCTAGAGAGACGCTCCTATCACAGCTGTCCCCATCCTCCTCGCAAAGTAGATCCAGTCTCTCTCCCCTAAATACGTCCAGTATAGCCAAAATAGTACCTCTTACTAAGGCTCAGTTATATGAAAATATAAAGGCTTCCTATCGCCCTGTGCCACAACAGTAAATACCATCTTACCTAGTCCCCATATCTATTGAGAGCTCAATTAAGTCCATAAGACTCGAGATCCCTACTGTCTACAGGGTCCAGAACCGAGCCTATAAATCTAACTCCCGCCCCCAGTCAAATCAGTTGAAAGCTAGACACCAACCAGGGGTCACTACCCTGCAGTTAATTTCTAGCTCTGCCCTTGTGTTGTTCCGGAGTGAGATCCCAGAACCGGCAGACTCCGTGGCAGATTTGGATAGAAGGACCTGCCCACGTATTGAAGAACTTCACACATATGGCCCCCCTGGACGGCCGCGGAACCAGTCGTTAGCCCCCAACATCATGGACGCAAGATAACCAGGACCAGACCCATCAGATACTACCCAAGATTCCCTTTAGCAGTACTACATATTACTGTGCTGTTTTAGATTCACTAATTAATATTTCTACGAAGTGGCTAAGACCTTGCCCAGTGTAATTCATACTTAACCATTCCATTTGGGACGTACTAAGCGATCAGAGCTCTTTAATTAACAGGCGACCTTGACTCTCGTAATTACTTTATTCAGATATTAAAACTCTAGTGATATCTAACGTTCGCCCACTGATTTGCGTTCTATGTATTTCTGAGACAAGGATATAAAACTTAGATCAGTACCCCCTGAGGTTACTAGAATTCCCGTGCTCTAAAAATACGTGTGTCTAATCTAGTCTGTGAACTACTACTTGGGCACCAGAGCTACCAGTAATAAATCTAACAGTGAATATGAATCTATAAGTAACATTGATGGTCTTCGGTATATAAACCTGTGAAATCAAAGCCAGTGATCAGAAGATTAATACCTGAACGTTGGAAGTGGGAGACTAGGCTCCATCCAGATCCACTTATGCTAGTGTTGTTCAATTCTATTATATTGTCTTACACAAGTATTCTGCAGTGGTATATCAATAAACGTGATCATGTAACTTGCTACCATGTGTTTCTTTGTGTTCTCTATTCCTCATATCTTGTATTGTGCATGCAGCCTTATATACCCAGTCAATTTAGAACTCACATTACCCAAGTTAAACCTGTAGAAAAACAGGGCATAACATTGGCGGAAGCGGTGGTTCTTGATTCGGATAAAAGGTTGCATTACACTGCAAGTTTGGAACAGTAGAAGCATGGCAACATCGCGAAATCTTCAGCCACTCGCACACATTCCCAAGTATGATGTAAACACATATGATATCACCAGTTACTTAGACATAATAAAGCCAGTGTACGATGTGGTACTTCATAATGACCGTGAAAAAAATCGCCATGGCAATTTTGCATATTGTACAGTTGGGAGAAGCCGTTTCCCAACTTGTTGATAAGCCTACCTTTAAAGAATTTATTCACCAAATGGTGACACAGAATACGCCAGAGAGTACCTGGAACCAGTTTCGATCCTTCGTGATCCGGACTTTAGATCCACTTTTGGGTTCCCCCGTCGCCCCCAAAATAATAAAAGTCGACGAGATCAAGTATGAAGGGGATATAAATGTGACCCTCATACAACTCTACAGATACGTGAGGACCACGTATAGCTATGAAGATTACGACCAACAAAATGAACTCTTATTCACCGCATTGTTAAACATCCTCCCACCCCACATCACCGCCCATCTCGACCCGTATGGCTTATTCGAAGAACATATGCTCTCCATCAGAGAAGAATGCCTACGCAGTTCGATGAATCCCCTATCCAACCTTTTAGCCCCTATCCAAGACTCCGTGCACCCGTCCAAAATGACTTCCGGTGAAAGTCCAACCCCAGTGAACTCTTCCCCCACCAACCCTCCGCAGCCCCCCCCAACAAGCCCCGTATTCTAGCTATGCCTACCTATGTAGGCCTACCACAACATATTTTCCCCATGACCCCAGAAATGTTCAGCTATCCCCCCACCAACAAAATTTCCCTTGTGACAGTTTTCCGTCGGTAGCTTGTGACAGTTTTCAGTCAGTAGCTCCCTTCCACCCCCACACATTTCACACCCCTAGAAAACTTCGAAACCCCACACTTGACTCGCCCTCTCATGTCAAACAAACTCACCAGTCCCAGATAACCTCTAACCAGACCGAGACTGCCACCAAGAAAATTCCCCAAACTCGTCCTGTTAATGTCAAACAAACCCACCAACCCCAGATAACCGCTAACCAGACCGTGACTGCCACCAAGAAGATTCCTAAAATTCGTCCTGTTAACAACCCCAAATCAATACATCAGTCCTCTACCAATAACCCCTGTTCTACACCTAACTCTTCCCCCACCAACCCGCCGCAGTCCCCCCAACAAATTCCGTTTCCTAACTCGCTCACCTCTCACCACCCTGACCCTCCCACACGCGCCGTTAACCCTCCCCTCACGCGTGACGACCTAGGGACCCAACTATGTTCCCCCCCTTCCCCCAGAAATACTCAGCTAGTTCCCCACCAACAAAATCTCCCTTGTGACAGTTTTCCGTCAGTAGCTCCCTTCCACCCCCCCACAATTCACACCCCTAATAAACTTCAAAACCCCACACTCGACTCACCCCCTCATGACAGACAAACCCACCAACCCCAGATAACCTCTAAGCAAACCGTCACTGCCACCAACACACCCCACCACTCTGATCCTCCCACACGCGCCGTTAATCCCCCCCTCACGCGTGACCCCCACCAAAGTGATTTCCCCCCCCTCATGCGTACCGAACACCTGCTCACCAGTCGGTCCCCCACCATCATGAGCCCAGCTAAACTTGCAACCTCCACCAATTCCCACCAACAAAATCTCCCTTGTGACAGTTTTCCGTCAGTAGCTCCCTTCCACCCCCCACAATTCACACCCCTAATAAACTTCAAAACCCCACACTTGACTCACCCCCTCATGACAGACAAACCCGCCAACCCCAAATAACCTCTAAGCAAACCGTCACTGCCACCGACACACCCCATCACTCTGATCCTCCCACACGCGCCGTTAATCCCCCCCTCACGCGTGACCCCCACCAAAGTGATTTTCCCCCCCTCATGTGTACCGAACACCTGCTCACCAGTCGGTCCCCCACCATCATGAGCCCAGCTAAACTTTCAACCTCCCCCTCTTCACCGTTACCCCACCCGCCCCAAATTCCCCCCCAAAGATCCCGCTCGACGAAATACCACTCCCATCCCAATCCAACCACAAAACTTTTTCCACCTTGGCTAAACCCCAAAATACTCTCTCTCTCGCCCCAAACAACATAATCAACCTCTCAACTTCAACCACTCCTCTAAATCCCATCCATGTCTCTCCCGGAAATAAAATCAGTCTAAATTCAACCCCTCTCAAACCACAACCCTGCCTGCCCAGACCCCCCCCACCATCTCCCTATCAAATCCCCACACACCAAACCTCCAAACCACCCGATCATAGTAAACTCTCAACCTTCAGCCTTACTCACCCTTCCCCAAACCCCACTCACGACCACAACTCTCTACACAATTCAACCCCTCCCCAGCACCAACCTCTTCCGCAACAACAACCCCGACTCGACCTGCCCGTTTCATCTTTAAAACCCCCCTATCACTACCCCGACCGAAACCACTTAGACCCCCCTCCAAAACTGGCCCCGGGCCAGCTCGCCCCCAGACCCACATTCCTAACGACAAGAACTAACGGTATATCCACCCCGCCCTTCCAAAGTGAAAGTGAACCACCACCCCCTATTACCAGACCGTCACCCAGACTAACGGTGACCCTAAATACCCCCCCCCCCCTGATGATGATGAGGATATTATTGTACTAAATTGTTTCGAATGTTTTCAATTCCTAAGCGATTGGGCATGATTCTATAAATTTACATGTTTTCCATATACTGTATATATTATTTGTTTTCCTTAGTCATACTACTTTTCTTGTTACCTACACTTTTCTGACTATCTTTTAAATTTGCTTTATACATTGTTAAACACTTTACCTCTTCTTAATTTCCTGTGTTCTTAATTATCTGTCCTTTCTTAAATTTACATGTTTTCCATATACTGTATATAGTTTTTTTTTCCCTTAGTCATAATACTTTTCTTGTTAATCTACACTTTTCTGACTATCTTTTAAATTTGCTTTATACATTGTTAAACACTTTACCTCTTCTTAATTTCCTGTGTTCTTAATTATCTGCCCTTTCTTAAATTTACATGTTTTCCATATACTGTATACTATATTTTTTTTCCTTAGTCATACTACTTTTCTTGTTACCTACACTTTTCTGACTATCTTTTAAATTTGCTTTATACATTGTTAAACACTTTACCTCTTCTTAATTTCCTGTGTTCTTAAGTATCTGTCCTTTCTTAAATTTACATGTTTTCCATATACTGTATATATTATTTTTTTCCCTTAGTCATACTACTTTTTTTGTTAACCTACACTTTTCTGACTATGCTTCTTTTTACTTCACCCTTGAGGCTCGAGGACGAGCCTATAATGAAGGAGAGGGAAGTAAAATGCCCCAGAACGAGAAGCCCACCACAGAAGCCATGAACGAACACCACACAGAAACACCAAAGGAAAGGTCCACAGAACGAAAGGACCAGCTGACCGAGCCAGCCATTTCAGACAGGCCAAAGCCCGCAGGGCTAAACAGCTCCAGGACACACCCATTTACCTTTTCTAAACCGACCATTTTCCACACCTCACGTACACTAACCCCCTCGTGTCCTACACTTATTAACTACAAAGATGATGAACAGGAATATACATTCATATTAAAAACACCCATGCCTGTCCCGACGTTGAGCCAATGCCAACACATCAGACAGCCATAATTATATCTATGTATGTTCTTGCATCCGAGAAGTAGATGTTATATATCTTAGAAGTTAAAACACCCACGCTGTCCCTAGACCCCGTATATCATTTTCCATGACTAGTATAGATATGTGTAACCCGTGCTCAGTCGCCCCTTGCATTGTTCCTCTAGTAACTAAGTCTATAATATTAACTGCCACCAGCATTGATACGACATAGCGGCACTGTCCTTGCTACAAAGATGATGAACAGGAATATACATTCATATTAAAAACACCCATGCCTGTCCCGACGTTGAGCCAATGCCAACACATCAGACAGCCATAATTATATCTATGTATGTTCTTGCATCCGAGAAGTAGATGTTATATATCTTAGAAGTTCAAACACCCACGCTTGTCCCTAGACCTCTTATATCATTTTCCATGACGAGTATAGATATGTGTAACCCGTGCTCAGTCATCCTTGCATTGTTCCTCTAGTAACTAAGTCTATAATATTAACTGCCACCAGCATTGATGCGACATAGCGGCAGTGTCCTTGTGTCGTATTATGCCCAGTACAGATCAACCAGGTTTCATCACCTTATTAGGACGACGACTATAATGTCATCGTTCATCGATGTATGCAATCCTTTAGGTTAAGTATTTTATCCGCCATTGTGTTCACCTTTTTCCATTTACTTTCCACAATTGTCATACGTCTTCCCCTTGCCTCCTTCGTATCCACAGTCCACACTACGCCAATTTACTTCGTGTCTTACACCTCTTACCCCAACCAGAGATTATATAAGATAACCTGGTTATCAGTATCTGTCATAAGTACCCCGAAACAATAACTAAGTACCCCTACGAACTGCCGCTGTTGTTGATATATTATATTTAATAGAAAACGCAGTTCCCAGGGCCAACTAATAGTATCCATAACCCTCGGACTGATCACATAACTCTATCTTTTCCAGACTCATATACCACCCCATAGTTGCATTCCCCGGTAGCATTTGGCTAACGTATTCTACTGCCTTTTCAAACTTCCATATCAATTGTAGCCTAATGCCACCCCCACGCCCAGGGACCTTATGGGCAAAATTTCCCTGTAGCCCTTGAACTCTCCCCCCCCTCTCATTAAGACACCCGCGCTTCTCGACTCTTGTCCGACCTAGCCTCTCTCTCATACCTCTTGAAGATCCTTGAATTGTCCGTTACTAACGCTCTCCAACCTTTTATATATACTCCTATCCAGCCTACCTTCACTTAGTAGGCCAGAACAACATTAGAACTTTACTAGCCCCTTGCATGCCATCTATTCTCTTACAACACATTCACAACCCTGCACCCAATGGTCGTCGGTGCGAGGCTAGCCGCCCCGCCAGTAACTAACTTCTATTGTCATACTTCCAGATAAATGTGGCAGAGTTAGCAACCCAGTCTCCACCATATCCAGCAAACCCTACAATTAACAACCAGCCGAGTAAAACCAGCTAGCTAAGGCACCTTCGGTTTTGGTATTAAAGACACTCACATCTGTCTCATACACAGAGGGTTATTACAAACACTGGTGATATGGCAAGCCCCTAGCCACAGCCGCCGGACGACTATATCAGAGAGAGGGCACCCAGCTCCCCCTTTTTGCCCACCCGAGGAGGGAGACCCCCACCCCCGCGGAGGTATACCTGGCCCCTGTTTTGACTTTCGAGTCATTGCCAGGTAGCACAGGAATTCTTCCTATCAATGAACTAACCATGAATGACTAACACCTTTACTAACCTCTATTACCTCACAATAAACCATTTACCTTTCTTGCATGCTCTGATCACTAAATTAGCACCTCAGCTATACCATAGAATGAAGATTGAACAATCTAGAGAGACGCTCCTATCACAGCTGTCCCCATCCTCCTCGCAAAGTAGATCCAGTCTCTCTCCCCTAAATACGTCCAGTATAGCCAAAATAGTACCTCTTACTAAGGCTCAGTTATATGAAAATATAAAGGCTTCCTATCGCCCTGTGCCACAACAGTAAATACCATCTTACCTAGTCCCCATATCTATTGAGAGCTCAATTAAGTCCATAAGACTCGAGATCCCTACTGTCTACAGGGTCCAGAACCGAGCCTATAAATCTAACTCCCGCCCCCAGTCAAATCAGTTGAAAGCTAGACACCAACCAGGGGTCACTACCCTGCAGTTAATTTCTAGCTCTGCCCTTGTGTTGTTCCGGAGTGAGATCCCAGAACCGGCAGACTCCGTGGCAGATTTGGATAGAAGGACCTGCCCACGTATTGAAGAACTTCACACATATGGCCCCCCTGGACGGCCGCGGAACCAGTCGTTAGCCCCCAACATCATGGACGCAAGATAACCAGGACCAGACCCATCAGATACTACCCAAGATTCCCTTTAGCAGTACTACATATTACTGTGCTGTTTTAGATTCACTAATTAATATTTCTACGAAGTGGCTAAGACCTTGCCCAGTGTAATTCATACTTAACCATTCCATTTGGGACGTACTAAGCGATCAATGCTCTTTAATTAACAGGCGACCTTGACTCTCGTAATTACCTTATTCAGATATTAAAACTCTAGTGATATCTAACGTTCGCCCACTGATTTGCGTTCTATGTATTTCTGAGACAAGGATATAAAACTTAGATCAGTACCCCCTGAGGTTACTAGAATTCCCGTGCTCTAAAAATGCGTGTCTAATCTAGTCTGTGAACTACTTGGGCACCAGAGCTACCAGTAATAAATCTAACAGTGAATATGAATCTATAAGTAACATTGATGGTCTTCGGTATATAAACCTGTGAAATCAAAGCCAGTGATCAGAAGATTAATACCTGAACGTTGGAAGTGGGAGACTAGGCTCCATCCAGATCCACTTATGCTAGTGTTGTTCAATTCTATTATATTGTCTTACACAAGTATTCTGCAGTGGTATATCAATAAACGTGATCATGTAACTTGCTACCATGTGTTTCTTTGTGTTCTCTATTCCTCATATCTTGTATTGTGCATGCAGCCTTATATACCCAGTCAATTTAGAACTCACATTACCCAAGTTAAACCTGTAGAAAAACAGGGCATAACAGTTAGAGTAGTAATGATGGAGATAGTTTCAGTAATGATGATGGTTAGAGTACTAATGATGATGGTTAGAGTAGTAATGATAATGGTTGGAGTAGTAATGATGGAGATAGTTTCAGTAATGATGGTTAGAGTAGTAATGATGGAGATTGTTTCAGTAATGATACTTATAGATTCATATTCACTGTTAGATTTATTACTGGTAGCTCTGGTGCACAAGTAGTAGTTCACAGACTAGATTAGACACGCATTTTTAGAGCACGGGAATTCTAGTAACCTCAGGGGGTACTGATCTAAGTTTTATATCCTTGTCTCAGAAATACATAGAACGCAAATCAGTGGGCGAACGTTAGATATCACTAGAGTTTAAATATCTGAATAAGGTAATTACGAGAGTCAAGGTCGCCTGTTAATTAAAGAGCACTGATCGCTTAGTACGTCCCAAATGGAATGGTTAAGTATGAATTACACTGGGCAAGGTCTTAGCCACTTCGTAGAAATATTAATTAGTGAATCTAAAACAGCACAGTAATATGTAGTACTGCTAAAGGGAATCTTGGGTAGTATCTGATGGGTCTGGTCCTGGTTATCTTGCGTCCATGACGTTGGGGGCTAACGACTGGTTCCGCGGCCGTCCAGGGGGGCCATATGTGTGAAGTTCTTCAATACGTGGGCAGGTCCTTCTATCCAAATCTGCCACGGAGTCTGCCGGTTCTGGGATCTCACTCCGGAACAACACAAGGGCAGAGCTAGAAATTAACTGCAGGGTAGTGACCCCTGGTTGGTGTCTAGCTTTCAACTGATTTGACTGGGGGCGGGAGTTAGATTTATAGGCTCGGTTCTGGACCCTGTAGACAGTAGGGATCTCGAGTCTTATGGACTTAATTGAGCTCTCAATAGATATGGGGACTAGGTAAGATGGTATTTACTGTTGTGGCACAGGGCGATAGGAAGCCTTTATATTTTCATATAACTGAGCCTTAGTAAGAGGTACTATTTTGGCTATACTGGACGTATTTAGGGGAGAGAGACTGGATCTACTTTGCGAGGAGGATGGGGACAGCTGTGATAGGAGCGTCTCTCTAGATTGTTCAATCTTCATTCTATGGTATAGCTGAGGTGCTAATTTAGTGATCAGAGCATGCAAGAAAGGTAAATGGTTTATTGTGAGTTAATAGAGGTTAGTAAAGGTGTTAGTCATTCATGGTTAGTTCATCGATAGGAAGAATTCCTGTGCTACCTGGCAATGACTCGAAAGTCAAAACAGGGGCCAGGTATACCTCCGCGGGGGTGGGGGTCTCCCTCCTCGGGTGGGCAAAAAGGGGGAGCTGGGCGCCCTCTCTCTGATATAGTCGTCCGGCGGCTGTGGCTAGGGGCTTGCCATATCACCAGTGTTTGTAATAACCCTCTGTGTATGAGACAGATGGGAGTGTCTTTAATACCAAAACCGAAGGTGCCTTAGCTAGCTGGTTTTACTCGGCTGGTTGTTAATTGTAGGGTTTGCTGGATATGGTGGAGACTGGGTTGCTAACTCTGCCACATTTATCTGGAAGTATGGCAATAGAAGTTAGTTACTGGCGGGGCGGCTAGCCTCGCACCGACGACCATTGGGTGCAGGGTTGTGAATGTGTTGTAAGAGAATAGATGGCATGCAAGGGGCTAGTAAAGTTCTAATGTTGTTCTGGCCTACTAAGTGAAGGTAGGCTGGATAGGAGTATATATATAAAAGGTTGGAGAGCGTTAGTAACGGACAATTCAAGGATCTTCAAGAGGTATGAGAGAGAGGCTAGGTCGGACAAGAGTCGAGAAGCGCGGGTGTCTTAATGAGAGGGGGGGGGGGAGTTCAAGGGCTACAGGGAAATTTTGCCCCTAAGGTCCCTGGGCGTGGGGGTGGCATTAGGCTACAATTGATATGGAAGTTTGAAAAGGCAGTAGAATACGTTAGCCAAATGCTACCGGGGAATGCAACTATGGGGTGGTATATGAGTCTGGAAAAGATAGAGTTATGTGATCAGTCAGAGGGTTATGGATACTATTAGTTGGCCCTGGGAACTGCGTTTTCTATTAAATATAAAATACCACCCACAGCGGCAGTTCGTAGGGGTACTTAGTTATTGTTTCGGGGTACTTATGACAGATACTGGTAACCAGGTTATCTTATACAATCTCTGGTTGGGGTAAGAGGTGTAAGACACGAAATAAATTGGCGTAGTGTGGGCTGTGGATACGAAGGAGGCAAGGGGAAGACGTATGACAATTGTGGAAAGTAAATGGAAAAAGGTGAACACAATGGCGGAGAAAAATACTTAACCTAAGGATTGCATACATAGATTTATGGGGCGATGGGTCTTCAGAAGCTTAGTCTGGCAAGACAAGATGTTAGGGAATGTTAATATTAATACTTAGTTACTAGAGGAGCAATGCAAGGGGCGACTGAGCACGGGTTACATATATCTATACTCATCATGGAAAATGATATACGAGGTCTAGGGACAAGCGTGGGTGTTTTAACTTCTAAGATATATAACATCTACTTCTCGGATGCAAGAACATACATAGATATAATTATGGCTGTCTGATGTGTTGGCATTGGCTCAACGTCGGGACAGGCATGGGTGTTTTTAATATGAATGTATATTCCTGTTCATCATCTTTGTAGTTAGGAGTGTAGGACACAAGGGGGTTAGTGTACGTGAGGTGTGGAAAAATGGTCAGTTTTAGAAAAGGTAAATGGGTGTGTCCTGGAGCTGTTTAGCCCTGCGGGCTTGGGCCTTGTCTGGAATGGCGGGCTCGGTCAGCTGGTCCTTTCGTTCTGTGGACCTTTCCTTTGGTGTTTCTGTGTGGTGTTCGTTCATGGCTTCTGTGTTGGGCTTCTCGTTCTGGGGCATTTTACTAACCATCATCATTACTACTCTAACCATCATCATTACTGAAACTATCTCCATCATTACTACTCTAGCCATCATTACTGAAACTATCTCCATCATTACTACTATAACCATCATCATTACGAAACTATCTCGATCATTACTACTCTAACCACTATCGTCAATGAATCGTAATCTCCACTATCATCACAATAGTTTTACCAACCATCATTACCATCATTACTATCATTAATGTCATCACTACCATCATCATTTAACATCTCCCCTATCATTATCACCATCATTACTATTATTTATATCATTACTACAATCATCATTAACATCTCCCCTATCAAGATCACCATCATTACTATTATTCATATCATTACTACCATCATTATCATCTAACTATTATCAATACTATCTCCACTATAATTATTTCCAACATCACTACTATTCCTAATGTCATCACTACCATCATTACTATCTCCCCTAACATTATCACCATCATTGCTATTCTTAATGTCATAATACTATCATAATTCATTTTCATTACTATCTCCCTCTGTAATTATCACCATCATTACTATTATATATTATCATACTACTATCAACATTTAACCATCATACAGCGTTCGCAAGTTTAATTAAAATATATACTACAGTAGCTTCACTACAAAAGTTTGTTAAGGTAAGAGACTAGAATTAGAAAAGAAAAATATACAGCGTTCGCTAGTTTAATTAAAATATATACTAGCTTCACTACAAAAGTTAGTTAAGGTAACAGACTAGAATTAGAAGAAAACAAATATAGTGTTATTTTTTTTTTTTAAACAAATAAATAAGCCTTCCCAAGACTATTTCCATTAATAATACTATAAAAGGAAGATGCTTTTGGTTGTCTGGTGTTTTGTCCTAGTGATGGCTAGAGCTGTACAGCCAAAACTTGTGCATTGTGAAGGCCTGCCAGACACAGCTGTTGCAAGTCCTTCATGGAAGGCTTGCAAGAGCCGTGGGGAAGGTGTGGCGAGGTGTCGGGAGGGACGCAAACTGGAGTATTGCCCTGGCATCTGCGTATGGCATACTAGCGAGGACTCCAGATGTAGCTGTGAAGGGGTGGATATTTGGGATACCGGGTGGTAAACGGGATACTGTCATAACAAGGGGTAGAAACCAGGGTGGGGTGGACAACGAGGGGAAATCCGCCTTGACAACTGTGTCGCATGCAACACACTCCCTTTTGACTTACCCTGCCAAGACTACCAGATCTCCTCCCGTTGCAATGATGTGATGGACACGGAAGAGGAACAAACCGCTCACTGCACGACGTGGGAGAGTTGTGCTTAAGAGAGAACCTTTAGATCTGATGACAAGCAATTCCCTTGCCCTGACGATCGTCAAGGACCGTATTGTAATTATTAGAAACCAGATGATAAACTGTTTTATCTAACCATAGATGGAAAAGGTTATTTTCCAGGAAGTAACCAAAAGTTGGATTCTGTTCCTAGTATTAATCCTTATCAAGAAGTAGACTTAATAGTCACTTTGGACTGGGCAAAATGGAGACGAAGTGAATACCTCAAGCCCTCCCAGGTCCGCATTTAGATCACAGCAACATCGTCGAACCTAAATTTGAGCTCCTGCCTCGATGTTGTGTCTAATTAAAGTCATGTAATCTGTAAATAGAAAATAACTTTTGAAAGTGAAGGGAGGCAGGATGTTACAGTAAGAGTAGCTTATGAAAATGATCATTAATATTCAAGCAGTCGGAAATAACGTAGACGACAACCAGTTTAATATCGTAACGTAAGCTTTATGGTGAATGTAACCTTTGTGGAAGATATTAAAAAAAACATTAATATTATGCATTGTGAAGGCCAGCCAGACACAGCTGTTGAAAGTGCGCCATGGAAGGCTTGCAAGAGCCGTGGGGAAGGTGTGGCGAGGTGTCGGGAGGGACGCAAACTGGAGTATTGCCCTGGCATCTGCGTATGGCATACTAGCGAGGACTCCAGATGTAGCTGTGAAGGGGTGGATATTTGGGATACCGGGTGGTAAACGGGATACTGTCATAACAAGGGGTAGAAACCAGGGTGGGGTGGACAACGAGGGGAAATCCGCCTTGACTCCTGTGTCGCATGCAACACACTCCCTTTTGACTTACCCTGCCAAGACTACCAGATCTCCTCCCGTTGCAATGATGTGATGGACACGGAAGAGGAACAAACCGCTCACTGCACGACGTGGGAGAGTTGTGCTTAAGAGAGAACCTTTAGATCTGATGACAAGCAATTCCCTTGCCCTGACGATCGTCAAGGACCGTATTGTAATTATTAGAAACCAGATGATAAACTGTTTTATCTAACCATAGATGGAAAAGGTTATTTTCCAGGAAGTAACCAAAAGTTGGATTCTGTTCCTAGTATTAATCCTTATCAAGAAGTAGACTTGATAGTCACTTTGGACTGGGCAAAATGGAGACGAAGTGAATACCTCAAGCCCTCCCAGGTCCGCATTTAGATCACAGCAACATCGTCGAACCTAAATTTGAGCTCCTGCCTCGATGTTGTGTCTAATTAAAGTCATGTAATCTGTAAATAGAAAATAACTTTTGAAAGTGAAGGGAGGCAGGATGTTACAGTAAGAGTAGCTTATGAAAATGATCATTAATATTCAAGCAGTCGGAAATAACGTAGACGACAACCAGTTTAATATCGTAACGTAAGCTTTATGGTGAATGTAACCTTTGTGGAAGATATTAAAAAAAACATTAATATTATGCATTGTGAAGGCCAGCCAGACACAGCTGTTGAAAGTGCGCCATGGAAGGCTTGCAAGAGCCGTGGGGAAGGTGTGGCGAGGTGTCGGGAGGGACGCAAACTGGAGTATTGCCCTGGCATCTGCGTATGGCATACTAGCGAGGACTCCAGATGTAGCTGTGAAGGGGTGGATATTTGGGATACCGGGTGGTAAACGGGATACTGTCATAACAAGGGGTAGAAACCAGGGTGGGGTGGACAACGAGGGGAAATCCGCCTTGACTCCTGTATCGCATGCAACACACTCCCTTTTGACTTACCCTGCCAAGACTACCAGATCTCCTCCCGTTGCAATGATCCGATGGACATGGAAGAGGAACAAACCGCTCACTGCACGACGTGGGAGAGTTGTGCTTAAGAGAGAACCTTTAGATCTGATGACAAGCAATTCCCTTGCCCTGACGATCGTCAAGGACCGTATTGTAATTATTAGAAACCAGATGATAAACTGTTTTATCTAACCATAGATGGAAAAGGTTATTTTCCAGGAAGTAACCAAAAGTTGGATTCTGTTCCTAGTATTAATCCTTATCAAGAAGTAGACTTGATAGTCACTTTGGACTGGGCAAAATGGAGACGAAGTGAATACCTCAACACCTCCCAGGTCCGCATTTAGATCACAGCAACATCGTCGAACCTAAATTTGAGCCCCTGCCTCGATGTTATGTCTAATTAAAGTCGTATAATCTGTAAATAGAATATAATTTTTGAAAGTGAAGGGAGGCAGGATGTCACAGTAAGAGTAGCTTATGAAAATGATCATCACTACACAAGCCGTCTGAATTAACGTAGACGAGAACCAACATTATACCGTGATGTAAGCTTTATGATAAACATTAAAAGAAACAATAATACAGGTATTATGCATTGTGAAGGCAAGCCAGACACAGCTGTTCAAACTTCTCATTGGAAGGCTTGCAAAATCCGCGGGGAAGGTCTGGCGAGGTGTCGGGAGGGACGCAAACTGGAGTATTGCCCCGACATCTGTGTATAACATAGTGACGATTCCCGTTGTAACTGTGAAGGGGAGGGTAATTGGGGGGAGAATGGGTGGTCAATGGGATAATGTCGGGTCAAGGGGGTCACACAAGGGTGGGAGGGACAACGAGGGGAAATCCGCCTTGACCCCTGTGTCGCATGCAACTCTCTCCCGTTTGACTTAGCCTGCCAAGACTACCAGGTCTCCTCCCGTTGCAATTCTGGGAATGAACCAGAGGCAGGATCCGCTCACTGCACGACATGGGAGGAATGTGCTGAAGAGAAAACCTTTGCATCTGATGATATGCAATTCCCTTGCCCTGATAATCGTCAAGGACCTTATTGTCAATATGAGGCACCAGGTGACGAACTATTTCAGCTTTCCATAATGTGAAAATGGTATTTTGCGGTAGTTAATCCAGAGTTGGGTACTAGCTTCAGTAAAAACTCTAATAAAGAAGTAGATGTCATAGTCAGTTTTCTCCCTGACAACTGTTCAATGGCCCGTTTGGACTTCCCCCTACCCCTTCATGAAGTTCATGGTAGAGTTGAAAAGTTACTCATAAACAAAATATGTGTTGACCAATGCATGTAAAAGATATTGTATTAAAGTCATACTTTAATAAATATTTTAGCATAAAATTTTCAATTGCAGCAACTATTGTTATAAACAGGCCACCTTTGGAATTTGACCCTTGGAGCGTACAATGTCCGAACCCTGACCAACAACAAATGATGGAAAATTTGAACAGAGAAAGCCTTAAAGCTCGGTTCATACATACCCGTCTTGAGCTCCCGTCCTTCCCCGACCACCAAAAATTGTTGGACGGCATCAAACGGAGGACCTTGTGTCCCGAGTGGCCACGTGTGGCCACGATGCCCGACCTCAACACGTCACCGCCCCGGCAGACGGCGCATGGATGGGGAGTGGACGGCAACCTCAACACGTCACCGCCCCGGCAGACGGCGCATGGATGGCGACTTGGTGCCACGACCAGTCCCGTTGGACGGCGACCTAAGAAGTCTGTTTACGATCTGTCTGCAACCACAAGACGATGGACGCAGTGTCGTCGGCGATGGCCACCACCATGAATGGTATGTCATTTATGTTGCATACTTTAATCGATGATTTATAATTACTATACTTGCATTTATGCACTTATATAATTCAGTAGTATTTATTCACATTATATTTCTGTATGTATTATCATTATCTGTCATTCTAAGTTCAGTGTACTCTTGTGTATTTTCATTTCTCTTTTTTTCTATTTACATTGCGTATTCTTATTATTTTTTTTTTTTTTTTAATGTAGGAATATTTTTGAATTAATTTCATTTTTTATGCATTGATAAGATTATTCTTTATGTATACTCTCATTGCATGTCATTGTAAGTTGAGTTAGTTCATGTTCCTTTTTCATTTCTTTGGTTTTGCATTGCCTATTGTAATTCTTATACCTCAATTCTTTTTTAATGTTAAAATATTCATGTGCTACTTTAGTTATGTATTAATTATTCATATTTATCTTGATGTATACTAATTCCATGGACGCTGAGTGGCGGGAACAAGCTGGGTGCGCATGGCGTGGTCACGTGACGTGACGTTGCCACATCGCCGTCTCAACTTTCAAATTATTTGGTCGCAGACCACTCCCGTCTGGTGGCGTCTATGCGGCGCATAGACGCCACCAGACGGCATCTATGCGCTGACCAGTCCCGTGGGTGTCCCGTCCTATCCCGTTTATTGGCGGTTGGCCCGTCCTGAGGGGTTTGTTTTTGGCATCCAAAAATGTTCGCCGCCTTCGCTGCCGCGGCCCGTGTTGTGGCGTCACTGTACGTTCATGAACCGACCATACCCGTTTATGTCGGCGTCCTTGCACGTTTGCATACGAATTCAGTGGTCGGGGAAGGACGGGAGCTCAGGACGGGTATGTGTGAACCGAGCTTAAGGTAGGTCTGAAAATGAATTGAAAGAAAGATTATGTTAACAACCTTGTACAACCACAACAAATAAAGATAGAAGATGAAGTGATAGAAGCAGTCGAAGAATAAATATACCTAGGCCAGGTTATAAAGGCAAACCCAGATCACTCTAGAGATATCAAGCGAAGGATAGGCTTGGGATGGAGTGCATTTGGTTAACAGAGCTCCATTATGAAAAGTAAGCTACCCCTGTCATTAAAAAGGAAAATATGCAACCAATCTGTCCTCCCTGTACTAATTTATGGATCAGAAACTTGGAGTATAACAAAGTGTCTGGAACGTAAACCTAGGAGTGCCCAAAGAGGAATGGAAAGGATAATGTTAGGTATAACTTAGAGAGATAGGAAGAAAGCTTCTTGGATAAGAGAACAAACAAAAGTAGAAGATATTCTCAGTACCATAAAGAACAGGAAATGGTTCTGGGTAGGTCATATAATTATATAGAAGAAATTACAGTATAACAGATGGAAAACTAGAGCAACGGAATGGGAACCTAGAGAGGGAGCGAAAGGAAAGGGTAGACAGAGAACTACAGTAGATGGAGGGACGAGATCCGAAACTTTGCTGGGGTAGAATGGAATTTACCAGGCTGATGATGATGATGATACAAGAAAACCAGTTACTGTCAACTAAAGGCTTAACCCCTTCACTACCGGGTCGTACTTTTCATTATATTTTAACATTTATTAGGGGCCATTATTCAGCTTAAATTAAGAAGGACATGCAACAATTAAAAGGCTTCCTAGTATCTCAATTCACCCTTTTAACTACCACATATCCTTCCTGAACTGTATACAATTGAATAAATATAGCTGAACTAAAACAAAATGACATCCCCGGTACTGAAGGGGTTAAGGGGGTAGGGTTTCCTCCCTATCCACCCATCAAGCTTAAAATTACATCCCCAAGATCCCTTTTGAGATAAATTTGTAAATTTTTCGGTAGAAAAATGTCCTGGTCATAGGCCGGTTCCTCCTAAATTACAGGCTCGCTATCGCTCGCCAGGAAATAATTGACACTTATATGACACGAAAGGTCTTAATATTAACAAAGAAATGTGGCGAAAGATCTTAAAATCGATAAACCAATGGGGTGAACGTCTTAAAATCTCAAAGCTAATAGAGCTATACATAAGGGAGAAGGGGGTCCATTAAAAGCCAAACCCCTGGGGCCTATAAACCTGCCGCCCCCAGAAACTCTGCTGGACTTTAGGGGGATTTTTTTATTTTTTTTTTGGACCCCCTTCTCCCTTTTGTTTAACCCCATTAGTTTTGAAATATTAAGACGATTGGCCCATTAGTTTGGCAATTTTAACACCATTTGCCTCATTTCGTTGTCAATTTTCAGACCTTTCGTGCCATTCAGGTGTCGATTTTTCCCTGGCGAGCGATAGTGAGCCTGAAATATTAGGAGGAGCTGGTCGTCGGCCGGGACCTTTTTCTACTAAAAAATTTACAAATATATATATATATAGTTTCCCAGAACGCCCCAGCCAGCAATCCCTCAAAAGCAAACGTAATGAAGCTGAATACAACACTTATCTTCTGATCTAGCTACCTTCTTCAATTGGCGCAAAGAAAACCTAGTTACCTTTAATGCTTCCAAAACCCAATTTCTCCATCTATCTACCCGCCGTGAACTCCCAGCGGACTTTCCCTTATTCTTCAACAATACAAAAATCAACCCTTCATCTTCTCTCAGTATTCTCGGTGTCTTTTTACTATACCGTGATATTACCAGTCTTCCCAAGGCAGCCTCCCAGAAGCTGGGTGTGCTCAACCGCCTCAAGGGGTTCTTGACCCCTGCTCAGCTTCTTGCTCTGTACAGGGGCGCAGTGCGTCCTTGTATTGAATATTGTTCACATGTGTGGGGCGGATCCTCTCACACATCACATTTAGACAAAGTAGAAGGGAAAGCCAATCGTATCATTAACTATACCGTCCACACAGCGATTCTCTGCAATCTCTCTCTCTTCGCTGCAATGTTGCATCTCTCTCGCTATGCTATCGCTACTACAATAACAGTGTTCCTCAGAGCTCTCTCAGTGCATAAAGTGTTGGGGCTTGTACTGAAGAGTGAATAAAGTGTTGGGGCTTGTACTGAAGGTGAATAAAGTGTTGGGGCTTGTACTGAAGGTGAATATAGCGTTGGGGCTTGTACTGAAGGTGAATAAAGTGTTGGGGCTTGTACTGAAAGTGAATAAAGTGTTGGGGCTTGAGCTGAAGGATGAATAAAGTGTTGGGGCTTGTACTGCTGGTGAATAAAGTATTTGGGCTTGTACTGAAGGTAAATAAAGTGTTGGGGCTTGTAATGAAGGTGAATAAAGTGTTGGGGCTTGTACTGAAGTTGAATACAGTGTTGGAGCTTGTACTGAAGGTGAATAGAGTGTTGGGGCTTGTACTGAAGGTGAATAAAGTGTTGGGGCTTGTACTGAAGGTGAATAAAGTGTTGGGGCTTGTACTGAAGGTGAATAAAGTGTTTGGGCTTGTACTGAAGGTGAATAAAGTGTTGGGCCTTATACTGAAGGGTGAAATTAACCAATTCAGTAAGGGTAACGTTCATTTCATTATACTTTGACAACTATTAGATGATTTTGTTCAGCTTAGGAAGGACTTCTACCCATGAAAAGGCTACAGACTATCTCAATTAATCCTTTTTGTTGCCACATTTCCTTCTTAAGCTTCATAACATAGTGTAAATGTAGCTGAAATCAAATAATAAATACGTTGCCGGTACAGAAGGGATTAAGAATGGTTCATCATAATAATTTTGGGTACAGTTCCACACACATCCAACTGTGGCACGGTAATGTTTTGCATTATATTATTTGACCTACTTAATGAAATGGAAAACTAGAAAAACAGATATTAATCCATTAAGGATTATGAGGCGCTTAAATAGTTTAATCTTACTATAGTTCGACTATTTTATTACTTAGGTATGAAAAGGGTACAGTGACACTACATGGCCGACTCAAGACAGAGCAAGAACAGGAAAACACAAAACTAAATATTGAAAGATAAATAAACAAGAAAATACATGCGCCCATCCCCCTTATTATTACCATTATGATTAAATATATTGTGACAGCTCTCTATTACTACTGTGATGGGACAATTAAATATATTGTGACAGCTCTCTATTACTACTGTGATGGGACAATTAAATATATTGTGACAGCTCTCTATTACTACTGTGATGGGACAATTAAATATATTGTGACAGCTCTCTATTACTACTGTGATGGGACAATTAAATATATTGTGACAGCTCTCTATTACTACTGTGATGGGACAATTAAATATATTGTGACAGCTCTCTATTACTACTGTGATGGGACAATTAAATATATTGTGACAGCTCTCTATTACTACTGTGATGGGACAATTAAATATATTGTGACAGCTCTCTATTACTACTGTGATGGGACAATTAAATATATTGTGACAGCTCTCTATTACTACTGTGATGGGACAATTAAATATATTGTGACAGCTCTCTATTACTACTGTGATGGGACAATTAAATATATTGTGACAGCTCTCTATTACTACTGTGATGGGACAATTAAATATATTGTGACAGCTCTCTATTACTACTGTGATGGGGCAATTAAATATATTGTGACAGCTCTCTATTACTACTGTGATGGGACAATTAAATATATTGTGACAGCTCTCTATTACTACTGTGATGGGACAATTCGTCAAGTCAAAAATAACAGTTCGTCGAAAAGCTCGATAAAAAAAGTGTGATGATGGTAATAAACCCCTCTTAAGCCGGAGTCACACGAGCCGAATTTCGAGCAATTTTTATGGGCAATTATGGTCTGGCAGCTTCAAGAATTACACTTTATCAGAATTCAGCCGCCTAACATACTGTACTCTACCTTCAGTCTAGTTACCGATTCCAATGCAAAAAAAGTCACGAAATATAACGAGAAAAAACTTGCTCATGGAAAATTGACGGAAAAATCCATCGTGTGACAGCGGCTTAATACAGGAGGAAGGTAAATTATCGATCAATGTTCCCTATGCCTCTATGGTACACTCGGATGCCATAAAGTGGTACTAGTCTCTAGCACACTCATAAGAAATCGTGGACCCTCTCTGTTATCCTTAAAGGGTTAATGCTTGGTTTTTGGTCTATATAATTATTTATTTATTGTTTAGTTTCCTCGCTAGACCTCCATTAAGCTTAGAACACATCCCTAGACCCCCTTTCAAGATAAATGTGTACATGTTTCGGTAGAAAAATATTCTGGCCGAAGGCCGGTTCCTTCTACAATTAGAGGCTCGCTTTCGCTCGCCAGGAAAAAATCGACACCTAAAGGGCACGAAAAGTTTTAATATTGATACCAAAAATTAGAAGTCTCAAGATCGCCAAACTAACGGAACGAACGTCTTAAAACCCTTAAACCTAATATACTAAATATGAGGGAAAAGAGGGTCCAGAAAAAGCGAATAGTACACCCTATCTGTATGTATTATTGTGTCTAACTTGCTTTTCAATAGATAGTATAATTATGTAGTTTATGTCGAGAAAATTATGTTAATCCTTTCGTTTCCAGAGATATACTTTCATTATTAGAAATAGGTGAAGTCCACGAATATATATGAGTGGGCTAGAGACTAGGGTACAGTCGGATGTCATAGTCTCTAGCCCACTCATAAATATTCCTGAACTTAAGGGGAGATCTCCACTTGAGGGATTTTTTTCTTGACTCCTTTCTCCCTCATGTTTAGCCCCATTGCTTTTGATATTATAAAACGTTTGCTCCATTAGTTTAGCGATTTTAAGAACTTTCACCCCATATTAAGACCTTTCGTGCAATTCAGGTGTCGATTTTATCCTGGCGAGCGATAGCGAGCCTGTAATTTAAGAGGAACCGGCCTTCGGCCAGGACATTTTTCTACCGAAAAATATACAAATTTATCTTGAAAGGGACTCAAGGGGGTGTCATTTTAAGCTTGATGGAGGTCTAGGGAACTAACTAAATACTTCCCCTTAAACTGTATATAATTATGGATGTATATCTCTGGAAACGAATTTACGAACACAATTTTCTGTACATCAACTAGAAAACCATATATACTATTTATTGATAATCAAGTTTTGTCAGAAATTTAATCCAGATAGCCTAGTTATAATTGCATAAAGATAAACATAGGTGGTCCACGAATTGACCACTTGCGAGTTTCAGGCTATAAGGAAGTTGAAATCGTAAACATCGATATTAATAAGAAATGCAATAACAATGTAGGTTTCTGATGCATAACAAGTGTGTTGAATTGGGTTTGATGTATATATAAATGCATCACAACCGTATTTTAGCTGGTAATTCTGCTAAATATCGATGTCAACAGCTCCAACTTCCTTATAGAACGAAACTCGAAAGTGGTTAATTCTTATGAGTGGCCTAGAGACTATGGCATCTGCGTGTACCATGTTCATACCCTTTTTATACCCCGGATTATGTTTTATGGACTGAGCATCCACATGCAAAGAATACCCAACTGGAGATTTTAAGGGGAGACAGACCGTTTTTCTGGACCCCCTTCTCCCTAATGTTTAGCCCCACAAGTTTTGAGATTTTAAGACGTTGGTTCCATTAGTTTGGGGATTTTATGACCTTTCACCCCATTTCTTTGTCAATATTAGACCCTTCGTGCCATTTAGGTGTCGATTTTTTCTTGGCGAGCGATAGCGAGCCTGTAATTTTAGGAGGAATCGGCCTTGGGCCGGGACATTTTTCTACCGAAAAATGTACAAATCTATCTTGAAGAGGGGTCTAGGGGCGTTTTTCTAAGCTTGATGGAAGTCATGGGAGGAAACTAACAAAAACATGAATACATGAATTAACAGACCAAACAAACAGCCACTGTCCCCTTAATTTCGCATTGGTAATTACGAACATGAATTATAAAATGTATGGAAAGTAAAAGACGAAAATTAATCTGGTTTCAGTGTTGCCAGTGATCCTTAGTTGTAATAGATAAATATACACATAGTAAATAACGAATAATCCACAAAAATATCCGGTTTCTTTGTTCTCGTCCGGCTGCCGAGGGGGCGAAATTATACGAATTAAGGGGGGGTTGGTTCACTTTTTGGCCGATTTTTGCATGTATTCATTATTTTTATACTTTCCTCCCTAGACCTCCATCAGATTAAATAAAAAAAACATCCATTAGAGCCCCCTTCTAGATTAATTTGTACATTTTTTTGGTAGAAAAATATTCCGGCCGAAGGCCGGTTCTTCCAACATTACAGGCTCACTATCGTTCGCCAGGGAAAAAATCGACACCTAAATAGCACGAAAGGTCTAAATATTGACGAAGAAATGGGGCGAAAGGTCTTAAAATCGACTAACTAATGGGGCAAACATCTTAACATCTGAAAACTAATGGGGCTAAACATGAGGGAGAAAGTGGTCCAGAAAACCGGCCCATCCCCCCTTAAAAAATATATGCGTATTAGCATCTCATTCGTTTGATAATTTTTCGGGAATTAGTGCAGCCCGTTAATAATTGAATAATGGACAAATATTACTCTTTATTGGCCTTTATGTTGTTTGTGTTGTTGGGTGTTTGGGTGTTTGTTTTTGTCTGTGTGTTCGTTCGCTCGGACACACAGACACGCACATGTAGTATGTTATATTATAAACAAACTCTCTCTCTCTCTCTCTCTCTCTCTCTCATTGCATACCGGTATCAATATCTCTATACAGTATATGCATAAGTATAATGTCCATTTATCTGCGTTGCTTAAATTTCTCTAAGTTCTTCTATTTTCATATGTAGCCACCGGTAATTATATCTTCCCATATATTATATTTGTATATACTGCATGTTAATTGTGTGTCTCGCATGAGCAATGTGGCACACAGAAAAAAAAAGGGCCACGAAAAATAAACAAAGGAAGTACATAATAAAGAAAAGGTGTTCACACATATTCAGACTATATTTCGCTACCATATTCAATGCCTTGCCTAATGGAAAATGTGATAACCCAGAGCTTCTGCAGTCAGTGCCCAAAAGAGTTCAAGTCTAACATTCTTGTCCAATTAATTGCTAGAGATGCACTGTAGCGAGCAATCCTCCAAAAATGCCAGGGCCCATTAATGTCATGTAAAATCCTTATTTCTACCTGTTGATTTTGTATGGCGATGTTAGGCAAATGTAGCCTATGCGTCGGAATAAGCTCGACTAGCATAATTATGTACTATATTTCAAGCCAGTTATCATATGACTCACTCAATAAGCCCCCCACAAACATTGACATCCAGGAATGGAACCCTTCACGAGTCCCCCCAGTCAGCGACATCAAAGAAAACTGTGAGTCTACAGCAAATAAAAGAACAGAAAACCGCCATGGGTATTAATACAGGGGAGACTAGTAGCTAATACCAATCTCCACCATTGGACCCTCATAATAAGGAGAAATTAATTACATGCCACACTCCTCTCTCGCCCTCAATGCACGCCCAGCCGGTGCAGGTATATACTGTATATATAGTATATAACCCAACATTCCCTCAGCTCTGACTACACTCATCAACTCGGTGTTACCTACTCTTAAAAGCTCACCAGCATTGGCAACCAGAGAGCCTTCAATAAGCAACCATGGACAAGTAGGGCCTCCACTGGTGTCACATGAATTGTACCACAATACTACCAGAAGCAGTGTGTCACAAGAAGGGCACCAGACAAGCAGGAAGTTAAGAGAAGTCCTTAGAGCATGCATAATTCACCACCACCAACGTTTTGTTGAGAGGTTCTAGAGGAGGACTATGCCACCGAAAATCTATACAGTGTCCAGCGTTCTACATCATCTTCAACAAACACACTATAAGCTCACCAAGAAGGAACACCACAACTATATCCATTCTGGTACCTTGACTTACCCTCGCCGCCACCCAGCCAACTCAGAAAAGTTGTCCGAGTCATCTCCAGGGACCTATATGGTGAAGCTATAAACAAAATGTATGTACTAATCTTCTATACATTGTTTAAGAAGTACAAGTAATAAGCACATACTGTATAAGGGGGGCAAGTGTTTTATCCTCCTGGAAGCTACACCCTTGTTCACCATTACGTAATTTTTGGTGCCGCTTTAGCGTTCGGTCTACCGTCCGGGACATTCACACTTTAGCCTGAGGTCTACCGGGTCACTTACAATAAAGAACACCCAAAAGTGTGCTCAGCATTTTATTTATGATTACTGCCGAGCCCTAGTGTTTTGAGATTAACCTAACCAAACAACCCAACCTAAACTAACCTAGACCTAGTTGGTGGGATATAAAACTAACCCTTACCTATCAGCTAGTGCAGGTTCCTAGTACCCAGTAGATTGGATACAAAACTAACCTTCACCTACCAGCTACCAGTGCGGGACTGTAAATGGTATACAAAACTAACCCTTAGGTAGCGATAGACCACGGGTGCACGGTAGATCGCACGCTAAGTCATATTCTGGTTGCCATTAGACAATTTTCTATTTTAGTTTATAGTCCACCTCTACGACTGAAATGGGTAAATACGATCTCAATTAACCCTATTAATAACACAAGTCCTTCTGAGACTGCATAAAATCATCTAATTTCAACCAGACTCAAAGTAAAAAAAAGGTGTCATGGTACTGAAGGGGTTAACACCATCTCTTATCACCATTTCCTCTACTCTTTCTCTCCCTGTCACCTCCCCGCCTCTAGTTTATACCTTTTCTCTTTACTTTATATATGTATTATACAGTATACTGTATATATATATATATATATATATATATATATATATATATATATATATATATATATATATATATGTATATATATATATATATATATATATATATATATATATATATATATATATATATATATATATATATATATATATATATATATATATATATATAATTATATATATATATATATATATATATATATATATATATATATATATATATATATATATATATTAATATATATATATATATATATATATATTATTTATATATATATATATATATATATATACAGTATATATTGTTATGCCCTGTTTTTCTACAGATGTGGGGCTTTGGTTTCCCGGGCGTTTACGCACCCTCTCAGCTCCCCGCCATGGAGTGGCTTCGGTCACCCAGGCTTTATTGTGGTCGGCAGGGAGGGTTCTGTGGGGGCGCTCGTTTATGGCCTTGGCCTTACTCGGGGCCTTGGGGCTGTTCGGCCAGGCAGCTTGGGGAACAACAACAACAACAACAACAGGATTAACTTGGTCAATGTGGGCTCTATCTGACTGGGTATATAAGGCTGCATGCACAATACAAGGTATGAGGAATAGAGAACACAAAATAAACACACGGTAACACGACACACGTTCACGTTTATTGAAGTAAGTGAATAAAGAGCATGGAAAGATAGTAATTCTCGTACAAAACAAATAATAGAAGGGAACTGCTAGCATTAGCGGATCTGGATGGAGCCTAGTCTCCCACTTCCAACGTTCAGGTATACTCTTCTGATCATGGGTTTAGTTAGCAAGTTTTATTTTATTGGAAGACCTCAATATATTTATGTATTCAATTTCACGGATTAGATCTCTTACTGGCTGGTCGCGTGTCCAAGTAGCAGCTCACAGTTAGAATTAGACACGCGTATATTGTAGAACACGGAATTTCTAGTAACCTCAAGGGGGTACTGATCTAAGGTTTATATTCTTCTAGCAGAAATACATAGAACACAAATCAGTGGGCGAACGTTAGATATCACTAGGGTTTTAATATCTGAATAAGGTAATTACGAGAGTCAATGTCGCCTGTTAATTAATGAACACTGATACGCTTAGTACGTCCCAAATGGAATGGTTACATATGAGTTACACTGGGCAAGGTTATAGCCACTTCATAGAAAAGTTAATAAGTGAATGCCGAACTCGTACTATGACACGTTCGTACTAATAAAGTGAATATTGAATCTTATTTGTTGGTCTGGTCCTGGTTATCTTGCTTCCGATGATGTTGGGGGCTAGCGACTGGTTCCTCGGCCGTCCAGGTGGTCCAAATGTAGGAAGTTCTCAAGTCGGATCTCTTGGCGATCGGTGCTGGCTACACACTTATATATCCATTCATTTGTGTGAAGGTTATAAGGTGCACGTCGGGACTTGTACATGGACAGATGCTTCTATTAGTCTTCTCTGCCACGGAGTCTGCCGGCTCTGGAATCTCTCAACTCCGGAACTACACAAGGGCAGAGCTAGAGGTTAACTTCAGGGTAGTGACCACTGGTTGGTGTCTAACTTTCAAATGATTTGACTTGGGGCGGAAGCTAGGTTTATAGGCTCGGTTCTGGACCCTGTAGACAATAGGGATCTCGAGTCTTATGGACTTATTTGAGCTCTCAATAGTTATGGGGACTAGGTAAGATGGGGATTACTGTTGTGGCACATGGCTATAGGAAGCCTTCAATTTGTGATATAACTGAGCCTTAGTAAAAGGTACTATTTTGGCTATACTGGAAGTATTTATGGAAGGGATACTGGATCTACTTTGCGGGGAGGACTGGGACAGCTGTGATAGGGGCGTCTCTCTTTGCTCAGTCTTTGTTCTATTGCATAGCTGAGGTGCTAATTTGACTATCCGAGTATGCAAAACAGGTGAATGGGTTATTGTGGGTACAGAGAAGTGAGTAAGGGGGTTAGACATGCATGTTTAGTTCATTGATAGGAAGAATTCCTATGCTACCTGGCAATGACCCGGAAGTCAAAACAGGGGTCAGGTATACCTCCGCGGGGGTGGGTGTCTCCCTCCTCGGGTGGGTAAAAAGGGGTAGCCGGGCGCTCTCCCTCTGGGATGGTCGTCCGGCGGCTGTGGCTAGGGGCTTGCCATATCACCAGTGTTTGTAATAACCCTCTGTTTATGAGACAGATGTGGGTGTTCTTAATATAAAAACCGAAGGTGCCTTGGCTAGCTGGGTGTAATTGGTTGGTTGTTAATTGCCTGGCTTGCTGGATGTGGTGGAGACTGGTTGCTAACTCTGCCACATTTATCTGGAAGTATGGCAATAGAAGTTAGTTACTGGCGAGGCGGCGAGCCTCGCACCGACGACCATTGGGTACAGGGTTGTGAATTGGTTGTAAGAGAATAGATGGCATGCAAGGGGTTAGTAAAGTTCTAATGTTGTTCTGGCCTACTAAGTGAAGGTAAGCTGGATAGTAGATATATAAAAGGTTGGAGAGCGTTAGTAACGGAAAATTCAAGGATCTTCAAGAGGTATGAGATAGAGGCTAGGTCGGACAAGAGTCGAGAAGCGCGGGTATCTTAATGAGAGGGGGGGAAGCTCAGGGGGGCTACAGGGAAATTTGACCCTAAGGTCTCTGGGCGTGGGGGTGGCATTAGGCTACAGTTGATATTGGAGTTTGAAAGGCCAGTGAAAGTACGTTAGTCAAATGCTACCGGGGGATGCAAATATGGGGTGGTATATGCGTCTGGAAAAGATAGAATCATGTGGATTGTGGGGCGGTGGGGGAGAAGGAGGTTAACTGTAGGTGTGTGCTTGACTGTGGATAAAGTAGGGAAAAAACATGGTGTATTATTACTCGTCAATACGAGGGGTTATGGATCTATTATTTGACACGATTTCTTGCACGTCTAGGTGTCCCTGGGAACTGCGTTTTCTATGAAATATAAACCAAAGGAAAGCGGCAGTTCGTAGGGGTACTGCGTTATTGTTTCGAGGTACTATGATATATACTGGTAACAAAGGTTATCTATACAATCTCTGGTTGGTAAGAATTACGTTACAGCATGGTGGCTAACATCTGTAGTCATGGCTGTCTAAGTCTTATGGGGGCAATGGTTCTATATCTTGGTGTACCCGTGGGTATCTTAATTTCTTATGAGTTTGGACATGTAGTTTGTTTTAACATCTACTTCTCGGATGCAAGAACATACATAGATATATGGCTGTCAGATTTGTTGGCGTTGGCTCAACTTAGGGACAGGGCATGGGTGTTTTTAATATGAAAGTATATTCTTGTTCATCATCGTGTAGGTAGAATCGGGCGGGTAAGAGGTGTAGGACACGAAGTAAAATGGCGTAGTGTGGACTGTGGATACGAAGGAGGTAAGTGGAAGACGTATGATAATTGTGGAAAAGTAAATGAAAAAAGGTGAACACAATGGCGGATAAAGATACTTAACCTAAGGATCGAATACATAGGTTTTATGGGCGATGAGTCTTCAGAAACTTAGTCTGGCAAGACAAGATATGTTAGGGAATGTTAACATTAATACTTAAACTAAGGATGGGCTACATAGATTTTATGGGCGATGAGTCTTCAGAAACTTAGTCTGGCAAGACAAGATATGTTAGGGAATGTTAACATTAATACTTAAACTAAGGATTGAATACATAGATGAACGACGACATTATAGTCGTCGCCCTAATAAGGTGATGAAAACTGGTTGATCTGCACTTGGCACAATACGACATTAGGACAGTGCCGCTATGTCGTATCAATACTGGTGGCAGTTAATATTATAGAGATGAATAGTTACTAGAGGAACAATGTAAGGGGCGACTGAACACGGGTTACCTATATCTATACTCGTCATGGAAATTGATATACGAGGTCTAGGGGCAGGCGTGGGTGTTTTAACTTCTAAGATATATAACATCTACTTCTCGGATGTAAGAACATACATAGATATATGGCTGTCTGTTTTATTGGCATTGGCTCAACCTGGGGACAGGGCATGGGTGTTTTTAATATGAATGTATATTCCTGTTCATCATCATTGTAGTTAGAAGTGTAGGACACGAGGGGGTAGTGTACGTGAGGTGTGGAAAATGGTCAGTTTAGAAGGGGTAGGTAGGTGCGGCCTGGAGCTGGTTAACCCTGCGGGCTTGGGCCTGTCTGAATTGGCTGGCTCGGTCAGCTGGTCCTTTCGTTCTGTGGACCTTTCTTTCGGGTGTTACTGTGTGGTGTTCGTTCGCGGTTTCTGTGGTGGGCTTCTCGTTCTGGGGCATTTTATATATATATATACATATGTATAAAATCTACCATATACATATTTACATCAACGGTTTTATATCTATCTGGTGCTCTATCTATTTTGGCTTGCATTATTTTTTTTTTTTTTTTTTTTACTTATCGTGTGGGAGGCTCTCAATAACGACTAATTGCCAGATAGCTAATGGGAAAAGAGTTTTATTTCCTGAAACTGTAATATAATTCTGCTCATGAAGAAATAGATACTATTGTTGTGCTCATACAGTGAGAGAGAGAGAGAGAGAGTATGAGCATGAGTGAGTGTATGTACGGTAGAATGTGAATGAATGTATGTTGTGTATGTACGCTTTAATTTGTTTTTTTCTACAATTTTGTTCATTGCTAAATGATATATTTGCCTTTTCTCTATCATTGATATTAATCCTATACTTTATATATGAGCGAATCACAAGAATTTAGTGCCGGATTACTCACAAAATCGGAGTCAAAAGTGTACTTTAGTCGAGTGTATTATTTAACGATTTTCTCTCTATTTTAGCAACAAAATATAAGTTGATCGAGCTGGTTTCAGACAACGCTTACAACGATCAACAGTACAAATACAGTCAACATGCACTAATACATTTAACATAAGGGGAACCGTTGCAAAAGGCTTTAATCCCCGATATTCACCTGGGGTGTTTGTAGACAGCGACCGTCCCTGGACGGACCAAAGAGACTAGCTGCTTAGCCTACATACGGCAGTGACCAGAAACTTGTTCCGGCCCGGTTTGGCGACCAAAGCACCCTACCTTGGTATAGTTTATTCGCTGTTAAACCGGTATCACACGAGCGCTTTTTCACTAAACATGTATACTTAACACTGGTCTGGCAGCTTAGGTCAACATATATAATATTTATGATGCCTAAATTCATCTACCATCCGTCTAGCTTCCGATACAAGTGCAAAATATTCCAGAAATGTTGCCAGAAATTTTTTGATTATCGAATGTTGACTATAAAAGCTCTCGTGTGATATCGGCTCTAGTTAGCGAATAATCATGACTAACCTCTGTAGCTAAAATACGACTAGATAAATCGAGCAAGCGTTTCTAACATTTGGGAAGAGTCAGTCAAGGAATAGATGTGGAAGTGTACAGCCAATGTGCTCTTGCCCTCTCTGAGTTACAGAGGATAGAAGTCATTATTTCTCGCCTACTTATATTGAATAATAATAATAATAATAATAATACTTTATTTCAGACTCACACAGTACAGAGGGGACCATACTGGGGTCCATATATACCTTACAGTAACATAAATATATATAAATATATATAAGCTACTGTACATAGGCTAAATAAAATAAAAATAAATTAAATAATACCCAGCTTGCTATCATGTAGTTCACAGCACTGCCTCAACCAAAAACAGTGGTCATCAAACTACTGTGTTACCCAAACCACTGTCCTAATTGTGTACAGTACCATGCCTCACATCATTTAGCTTCCGAATAGACTTATAGGTGGGGTGCTTTGATCTCCCCGGTCTCTTGTGACGTCACAGTATAAACAAAGATTAACGCTCAACAACAAGTGTACAGGAACATTCCCGGGGACTATCAAATGGATTGCCGTACGGTGTGGACGTCCGCTCCTCGTCGGTCGCCCTTTGTCCACTTGCGGAATAAGACTATGTTCCGTTGCCCGTTTGTGTGTGCGGTGTTGTGAACTGTGTATGGTGGGCAGGAGGTGGTCTAGCCGTCGAGTGCGTCCACGGCCGATCGACAAACAAGACTTTGTTTACCGCCATTTTGGTGGCAGTCCTGACGGACCCGGCGCTGTGATGCCGGCTGGTGCCGAGTCGCTGGTGATGGAGTCCTCTCCGCTCTCCACGAAGCGCGACCGGACGTCCAGTGACCCCAATGATGGCGCTGGGGGCCCTGGTCTCGGCAGGAAACGCCTTCATCCTGGTTCGCCCTCTCTTGGTCCCGGCACTGATGTGGACTCTGCCTTGCCGGCTGATGGTGAGGGTGGTGGGATCCATGCCGCCCATGTGGCAGGTGGTCGGGTGGTCCACTACCTCTTCCAGGAGAAGCAACGCCGTCCGGTGTTTAGTCGCCCGGCGGCAGTGACGAAGGCCATCAATGAGGCCCCTTTTGGCAAGTATGCGGTTGAGGGAGAAGTGAGGGTTCCTGGGACGGGCTTGTCGGTGTGTGTGGGGCTACCGTGGAGCTGTCTCTCCTCCCTTCCCATGCCCCCGGAGAAGATGGTGAAGTTGGGCGACTGGGATGTCACCTGTAAGGTTTCTGCTTCGCCGGCTAGTGGCCAGTATGTGTACGGTAAGGTTGGTCCTGTAGAGCCTTCCATCCCGGAAAGTGACCTCTTGCAGTCCTTGACGGTTCTGGGGTCTACGCCGGCTGAACTGCTGGAGGTGCAACGGATGCGGACTCGGGCTGAAGGGGGTGTCTTGGTTCCATCGCTCAAATGCCGCCTCCGCTTCTTGGGTTCTGAGCTACCGGACAGAGTGGCCATTGGGCATGTCAGTTTCCGGGTGGAGAGGTATACCTTCCCCCTCCTCCGGTGTTACAACTGTCATCACTTCTCCCATGGGGTCGCGTCCTGCAGGAACAAGGTCAGGTGTGCTACTTGTGGTGGGTTTCATCCGGCGAAGGCTAATGGGACGACGTGCCTTAACGAGGAGAGCTGTTTCTTTTGTGGTGGGCGGCACCGGGTGACGTCGGGGGACTGCAGTGTTCTACAGGCGGCCCGGGACCTGCATACTTCCTATCGTGGTGGCAGCCTCGGATTGGAAGAGATGAATGGGAAGCTTAGAGACCTCAACCCTCGGCGTGGGTTCCGGGTGGCCCCCCCCCCTCCGTCTGCCCCGTATCTGGTGGAGGCCCGGCGGTTGCCTACGGAGTTGGAGCATGCAGCTGTTCGTAATCGCTTTGACGTTTTGGAGGATGAATTGGCCTCGGACGGGGTGCTGCCGGCTGAGGGGATTCACGAACTGGGGGTCACTCTTCGGCCCCTGTCCCCGGCTGCGGTGGTGATTCATAGCGCTCAGTCACCTGGTCCCCGTCTCCTACGCTCTCCCCGCGCTTGTCGTGGTGGCTGCCCTGTCCCCTGCCAGCCTCCCGTCCCGGACCGTCCCCCTGTTGGTGCCGCTCTCCGGTCTCAGCCTCCCGCCAGTGCTGTCCCTGTGGCTGACCCCCCTGAGTCGGCCCACGCCGGACCGCCCTCCTGCCCCTTGTCCTATGCCGCCTGTGCCGCCCCTCGCCCTGCCGTTCCTCCTCGTCCTTCTGCTACTGGTGACTCCTTCCGTCGACTGCTTCTGGACGCCTTGGATTGGCTTGATACGGGCACCTCCCTTCGTGACATTGCTATGGCCCTCGTTCCTCGGATGCTTGGGCTTTGGTTGGCAGCCTGAGGTCTGCTCGCTCCTGGCATAGTGTTTTTCAGTGTTTTATGTTGTGGTGTTCTAGTGCGTCACTTGTCATTCGCCCGCAGGGCACTTCCATTAACAACCTTGTTTTGTGGCCAGTGTTTTTTTTTTACTTTTAGCCCGCCGGGCCTTAACTCTTTTGTTGTGTGGCCAGTGGAAGCGAGGTAGGGCTGTAGCAGGTGGTCGTCCCACCTGAGGTGCCCTTAAAGTGAACAAGAACAAGAACAAGAACAAGTGTACAGCTGCTCGGAATGCAATACCATCATTTATTTGTATGATGTGGCTATAGTCTATTCCTTATAGTTACTCAAGAAATCATAACCCTTAACCTCTGTAACTCGAACAGAGCCAGAGAAAATTAGCTGTAAATTTCCTTATCTACTCCTTGGCTGACTCTTCCCAAATGGTAGGAATAATAACTCGTATACACTAGTCCTTTGTAAGTTATATAAGTTAGTAATCAAGAGTTTTGGCCTAATCAAGCTTTAATCGTCTATGCCAGTATACATAGCAAAAATACAGAAATATCGTTTTTTGTTAGATGTAAATTATGCTAAATTTGTTATATACTGTATACATAATGTACACAGAAATATATGAGTACGGCAAACATTTCTTATTCGATGCCTACAGCTTGAACGTCCTTGCAGCTCGAAAATAGCAACTGATTAACCCTTTGAGTACCAGCGACGTGCGTTATATTATATTCTAGTTATATTTAGACGATATTATGCAGCTTACGAAGGATCTGTGGTAGTTGTTGTTGTTGTTGTTGTTCCCCAAGCTGCCTGGCCGAACAGCCCCAAGGCCCCGAGCAAGGCCAAGGCCATAACTGAGCGCCCCCACAGAACCCTCTCTGCCTACCACAATAAAGCCTGGGTGACCGAAGTCACTCCATGGCGGGTAGCTGAGGAGGGTGCGGAAACGCCTGGGAAACCAAAGTCCCACCCAGGGCCCTGTGCCCCTCAGCAATTATGAAGAGAAAGTTGAGGGGCAAAGGAAAAATGTGACACTTTGGCTTCCAATCTTGGTAGATTGGGAGGTCAATCCACGGAAAAGACGCCGTCACTTGAGATCAAGGAAATACATAAGTAAAAGGAACAGTCGGAGTAAGCTATGGGTATGGCAGAGATCGCTCAGTTCTCACTCTGATAGACCAGCCCATCACCATATGACTAGAACCCAATCCTCTCAGCATCAGCTAGGAAAGGCCCTAGAAAGCCGCCTTTGGCGGGGGGGGGGATAGCTCCCCTATTTCAACCCCTTTCGGGGTTGGGCACCCGCCCAAAAAAAAGTTAAAAAGGTTGGTTGAGATAGTTGGAAGCCTTATGATTGCTCGAGGTCCTTCCTAAGCTGAATATAATACTCTGATAGTTGCCAGAATATGATGAATAGGACGTCCCTGGTACTGAATGGGTAAATTGACCATCACCCCAGCCTAAAGCCGCTGTCACACGAGCGCTTTTTCGGCAATTTTCCATGAGTAAGTTTTTTCTCGTAATATTTAGAGACTTTTTCGCACTGGTATCGGCAACTAGACTGGAGGTAGATTATGTTAGCCTGCTGAATTCTGATAAAGTGTAATTTTTGAAGCTTCCAGACCAAAATTGCTCGAAAAGGGGCTCGTATGATTCCGGCTTAACTCATGAATTCAGGTTGCTCCCCTTCCAAAAATGCAAGCTCAAAATAATTTAGTCTCGCCAAAATGGTTGTCTCGTTAAGGGGAGATGGGTCGTTTTTTCTGATCCCCTTCTTCCTCACGTTTAACCCCATTAGTGTCCAAATTTGTTAAGACGTTCGCCCCATTAGGGTGTCAATTTTAAAACTTTTCATCCCATTTCTATATCAATATCAAAACCTTTCGTGCCATTTAGGTGTCGAGTTTTTTCCTGGCGAGCTATAGCGAGCCTGTAATTTAAGAGGAACCGGCCTTCGGCCGGGACATTTTTCTATCGAAAAATTTACAAATATATCTTGGAGGGAAGCCTTCACCAGCCACCGGTATCCAGTAATGAGTGGTATGGGAGAGCCAGACAGTCATGGGAGGGTTCGTAGGGGTAAACGCCCTTCAGTTGAACAAACATCGGAAAAATGTTATTTTAATGCCACGAATTTTCCGAGTGTTTTTTATAAACAAAATTGGGTAGCATTCAAGGAAACTACTGCAGGACTCTTCTTCTTCTTCTTACGGTATCTTACCTCTGACCAGGTATAGGCTATCCTAGTGTTTACTACCCTATACCCCTTTGAAAGGACATTAGCCTAACCTAACAACCTTACCTAACCTAACCTAGTATTATAGGTGGGGGCTGCCGCCCCCACACCCCCGCTTTGACTTAGATTTTTGGTGTATTTGTCTGTGAAGTGGATATTTTTCAATTTGTTGATAACGAAAATCCTCCATGCGGACTATATGGAGAAAAATATGGCGAATCTATTGGTGCCTATTTTCCCTAATCAATTGTTTCTCATAACGTCGCACTAGTGTCCTTGAATATTATCCAAAAGGGGTCATTTGCATCAATAGGCTATATAGTGTTTGTAATTAATTAGAAATCTCGGGAAAACCTATTTTCCCCATTAGGCCTATCGATCGATGTTGAGACAGCCCCTCGATAGTGATTTGAAAAGACATTAACCTAACTACCTTACCTAACCTAACCTAGTATTATGAGTGGGGGCTGCCGCCCCCACACCCCCACTGGTTGAGTACTAATCCCTTAGCCTAATAAAACAAAAACAAATTGGCTGTCGATTAAGCCTATACGAAGGTGAAAGAAAAGTCGATGAACTCTACGGTGTTTACTCTGCAATCTTCAGCTTTGATTGTACATTGATAACGGTTAAGTACCGTATTGACAACCTTGTTACGAAAATTAAATTTTAGTACCATACTTTTATATTAGGCCTAGGTTTTTCCGAGGGTTTAACACATTTTCATATGATCTTTAGAGCTATCGATAACTGAAAGTACCGTATTGACAACCTTGTTACGAAAATTAAATTTTAGTACCATACTTTTATATTAGGTTTTTCCGAGGGTTTAACATATTTTCATATGATCTTTAGAGCTATCGATGACTGAAAGTACCGTATTGACAACCTTGTTACGAAAAAGAAATTTTAGTACCATATTTTTTTATTAGGTTTTGCCGAGGGTTAACAAAAAAAATCTTATGATCTTTAGAGCATATAGATTCAATATTTATCTTCAAATATATCAACAAAATTTGTGGTATTAAAATAACATTAAACCCAAACATCTACACAGATTGAAATTGGCCCCGGATCCATACTGATGATACTGCCCTTGGTGCAGAAACACCACCATCACTCATTTTCTTCTGCATTGCCCACGATTTCACTCAATGAGAACAATCCTTAAAGACACCTTAAACAGGATGAATATTAACCCGGGAACTGCGGGGAGACTCTTAAGAGTTCCCCCGGCGGACTGCGGGGAGACTCTTATGAGTGAGTGAAAAAAAAAATCAACTTTTGACATCGAAAAAAAAAAATAAAATAAAAAACAAAAAAAATTTGGGCCCCTGGGCCATGCAAAATCTCAGTCCTCTACCTCCCCTCCTTCCCCACTCTCCTTCAGTTATCACCTATTTTCCCTGTTATTCCCTTATTCTGAGGTATATTTTCGTGCTAACATTAGCGAGTTGCAAGCAGGGTGTTGTCATCACTGATGGCAAGCGAGTGCAAGAGAGAGAGAGAGAGTATCGATCGACTGTGTCTCAGTGGCCTTGGGGGAAATTGGCGGGAAAGCAGTTTGCCTCACCCATACATTATACAACTCGCGGGCTATATCTCCGATTTTGACCATCCAAACGCTGTTTTCACTCGTTTTATTGTTGTTTCCAGTCCCACCATGGGAATATACCCCTCCTAAAACTCACACAGATCTCATAACCTTAAAAACTAAGAAGGACAACCCATCCCAATTAAAACAGGAATTCCTAGAAATCCTGAATACCCAGCATAAAAATTCCACTCACATATACACAGACGGATCACTCATCAAAAATGGAAACACCACATCCACGTCAGCAGCACTATGGATCCCAAAATTTCATCTAATCATGGGATGGAAGCTCCCCAAACAAACATCAGTGTTCACTGCAGAGCTGTACGGACTCAATCAAGCACTAGAAATCATCAGTACCCTTCCACCAGGCCCATACACAATATGCTGCGACTCCAAGAGGCCAGGCCATTAAATACAACACAACACAAAGTAAGGAACTCATATACCCATGCTCCAACTACTCACTAACCTCCCCCTACAAGCTTATACTATGAGCTTCCAGTGGGTACCTGGCCATATAGACATACTACACAATGAAATAGTCGATGAACTCGCCAGGGGCATGCACTCCCTCAGAAGAATTACACCCCTCCCCTACACTACAATAGATAGAGCCAACATCCTAAAAGAAGACATCCTCCAAGACTTCAAGGGTGAATGGAAAGTCACCATCACCGGCACAAGATACGGAAATATCAAACCCGAATGGTCCATATGGTGTCGATATGGAAACACACAAAATACAAGAACAAAACTCTAAATACAGCTACACTCCGCCTACGGACAGGACACACAAGACTAGCGGAGCACATGCACAGAATGGGACTAGAAGAAGACGAGAACTGCCCCTACTGCCTCACCCCAGAAACAGTGGAACACTATCTACTTCATTGCCATAGACATTACAGCGCTCGCACCCACCTGAGAAGAACAGTGGCACAACACGGAGGGACCTTCAATCTACAACATATCCTAGGAGGAGGAGATATTGACCAACAAGGCAAACATGCAATTGCCTCAGCTCTAGGAACATACATAAGAGCCACAAATAAAACTTCAGACATCTAATAACATCAACGACAAAACAACTCCAACACACAGAAAACCTACCCCTAACCAATACAGTACAGTACCACCCATACCGGTACTGTACTGTACTAGACCTCTGCCAACCTTACAAAACCCGAACCTGACTCAACCAGACGAGACATAACGACTTACCTCCTATAAGACCTTAGTAACCAATCCTCATCTTACCTATTTACTTACCTTCAAAACACTTTCCAGTCCTTAACCCGGGAACTGCCGGGAGACTCTTAAGAGTTCCCCCGGCGGACTGCGGGGAGACTCTTATGAGTGAGTGAAAAAAAAAATCAACTTTTGACATCGATTTTTTTTTTTTTTTTTTTATTTATTTTTTTTTTTTGGCCCCTGGGCCATGCAAAATCTCAGTCCTCTACCTCCCCTCCTTCCCCACTTTCCTCCTCTCCTTCAGTTATCACCTATTTTCCCTGTTATTCCCTTATTCTGAGGTATATTTTTGTGCTAACATTAGCGAGTTGCAAGCAGGGTGTTGTCATCACTGATGGCAAGCGAGTGCAAGAGAGAGAGAGAGAGTATCGATCGACTGTGTCTCAGTGGCCTTGGGGGAAATTGGTGGGAAAGCAGCTTGCCTCACCCATACATTATACAACTCGCGGGCTATATCTCCGATTTTGACCATCCAAACGCTGTTTTCACTCGTTTTATTGTTGTTTCAGGTTAATACCTTTATAATCAACCCATAATAGGCGCATATGGATAAGTATTAATGCTATTAATGGCACAATGAATATTTTAGTGACGGAAACACCTCAAATACGTCAGCACAGGGGGACGTTTCCAATTACCCCCATGCGCACTTCAGAGGTTAATGACCTTGACCTATAGTTAAAACTATGTAGGGTACAATACCTGTACTCACTATTTTAGACATCCTATCTGTAGATCCCTTTCAACTAACAAACTTCCCTTCCCCTCAGCAAGCAACTCTATGCCTGTGCAGTAATCTGGAGATCTGAAATACTCCGAGCAAACTGCACATATAAATATCAAGAAGAAGAAGAAGGGGATCTGAGCGGCTTTTTTTTTTTTTTTTTTTTTTTTAATGGGTTGAAGGGCCGGAGGATCCGAAGACCCCTTTTCACCCTGCCGCGTAACCTATTTTACTGTCAGGCGAAACAGAGGCAAGGGGTGTGAGGAGATTGCCCAAACGATCTCCACCAGCCGAGAATCGAACTCAGTCCTCCCGGTTAGAAACCGAGCGCTCTACCAATGTCGCTACTGGTCACCCCCTCTGAGCGGCTTGGATTGCTGGATAATGATAAGGAATGAAGGGGATCTGAGCGGCTTGGATTGCTGGATAATGATAATATATTAATTGCATGGTAATGACTGTTCTGTGTTGAGCACAGAATACCTGTGTGAGGTTTCGTATATCTGGATATTTCACCCCATTTCCTTTTTATAAGGAAGGCTACAATGTCAAGTAAGAAAGCAAGGATAACTATATATTACTATCTGTTACTACTCTTACATATACCTTCCTGGGTATGCTAATTTGGCTAGTTCTCCTATAACTCTTACATTACTCTTTACCATCCTTCCATTTGTAGAGAGCCACAACCACTGCCTTCATCCAGTCCTCTTGTACACTGTAAACCGTCTTGGTGGTGTATCCTAATGGTTAAGGTGTCTAAAAATCTGTGTGATAACCCGGGTTCGAATCCTAGTGGATCACATATAGGCTAGGCCTATGCTTTCATTAATTTAATTGGAGGTGTTTGGTGTTGTGGTGAAATTAATAAAAAATAGGGAAAATATTAAGGAAACCACCCACCAATTATTTTCATTATTTTTTTTTTAGTTTTAGTTTATTTGCATCAATATATAGTGATTGGCATTAGTTTCAACCTCCGCAAAAATCGTTTTCCCCTTTATCCAACGATCTTAAGACACGGCGCCCGATAGTGGGGAGGGCTATGAAGATCAGGGAAAATGTGGGGTTAAAGACATAAAAAGGCGATATAAGGGTTTTTATGATGAAAGTTGGCTCGGGTTTTGTTGTTTTTCAACTTGAGAAAACTCCAAAATGAAAAAACCCGAGCCAAGTTTTGGCAAAAGTTGGCTCGGATTTTAAGATTTTTCAGCTGCATAAAAGACAGTAAGTGCAAAAAAGAAGTTGGCTCGGGTTTTCTTGTTTTTCAACTTAAGAAAACCCCAAAATTAAAAAAACGAGCCAAGTTTTGGCAAAAGTTGGCTCGGATTGTAAGATTTTTCAGCTTCATAAGTCAGAAAGTGGCCAAAAAAAAGTTGGCTCAGGTTTTCTTGTTTTCAACTTAAGAAAACTCCAAAATGAAAAAAAAACAGTCATGTTTTGGCAAAAGTTGGCTCGGATTGGACAATTGTTAGGCTTCATAAAAGCTGAAAATGTAGAAAATGCCAGCCAACTCTTCGCCATTGGATACAGGATGGGGTGTGGGAGAGCTCTGCCCCCCCCCCCCCCCCCCCCCCCCTACACACACACACACACCCGTGATTAATTGAAATCATCATCTATGTTGCCCGATAGTGGGGAGGGCTATGAAGATCAGGGAAATTGTGGGGTAAAAGATGAAAATAAAGAAAAATATTGAAGAACTTATTCCAAAAACCCAGTAACCTAATTATCCATTATCCAACAATTAAGCTACATTAAAGATATTAGCCTAACCTGCCAACCTTACCTAACCTAACCTAGTATTATGAGTGGGGGCTGCCGCCCCACACCCCCGCTGGTTGGATGGTACATGGGATAGAAAATGAACTTACCCAGTAAGCTCATTATCCATTATCCAACAATTAACCAACATTAAAGATTTTAGCCTAACCTACCAACCTTACCTAACCTAACCTAGTATTATGGGTGGGGGCTGCCGCCCCCACACCCCCGCTGGTTGGATGGTACATGGGATAGAAAATGAATTTACCCAGTAAGCTCATTATCCATTATCCAACAATTAAGCAACATTAAAGATTTTAGCCTAACCTACCAACCTTACCTAACCTAACCTAGTATTATGGGTGGGGGCTGCCGCCCCCACACCCCCGCTGGTTGGATAGTACATTGGATAGAACATTATGTCAATTCCTAGTGTTAATTAGACTGAAATGCAGGGAGAAAGAGGTCCGCCGAGTCGTGTTGTGTGCCGTCTATGTTTTTTACAGTAGCTATAATTGCTTTAATGCATTTCCGCCGCTACTGACATATATAGGAATGAAGTCATAGAAATTGATGGGTGCGCTGTGTAAGTAGCGCTAGAATAATACCGAAAAAACACTATAGGTGCAAATAAACTTTATATAAATTTTTACATCTATAATAATAAAAATAACCAACCTTATGTAACAAAGGGACTGTGACGGCGTGTTCTGGACTTCTCGTAATAATGGTGTGTACACCGTCAGTGATCTTTATCTGGCCGGTAATGGCAAGGATGTCCACACCTAGGACACTCGACACTTGTAGGCAATATACCGTGGTCTGTAAGTATCTTAAGGGCTGCCTGGTTGTTTTGAGAAATTTGTATAATTATTGTTCAGGGGTAAGTGCACAACCACTACAGCCACTGGCCATCCTGCAACTGACATTTAAAACCATGCTGCCTGTCGGTGGGCTGGAGTTCAATGCACTCATTGGCTGACTAAAATGACGTAATTGTCCATATATTGATCCATGATTGGGTGACTCCTTCAATACCGTGACGTATGGTGACGTATACAAAAAAATAACCAATAATATGGCAGAAACATAGTGACGTGTTGATCATTAGTTCACATAGAGAAAGGCAGAGGGCGTTATATTCGAATATTTACGATAAAAGCGCTCCTCAATTATAGTATCAACATGGCTGACCTAGCGGGGTGGCGTCTGTGGGAAACACTGGACAAATATCGTTACAGGTTACAGGTTCTAGGTTCTGTATCTCCCTTAATAGAATTTTTCGAGGGTTGACACTTATTTTAACATGGAGTATAGGTTATATTACATCCTAAATGAAATTTTAAAAATTTGTGAAAATTCTTGGGTTGTTTATATAATAGAAGTTACTGTGGGACACGTAATATGTTGAAGGGGGAGCTCTGCCCCCTCTAAACACCCGTCACATATGTCATCATAATCTGTTGTACTTCATAGGGGGTCCAATTAAGGAGAAAGTTAATTAACAGACGAAATTAGGCCGCAAATTACAATAACATAGCGGGCCGCCGTTTATGGGAGACTTTTTACACATCATTTTCAATGTTAATTTTCTCCCTTAATCGATTTTTCCAAATTATCAAACTTACATAAAAATTAAGTACAGTTTATAGGGATTCCAACATGCATTTCAAAATTGTCATGAAAATTGGTGGGTGGTTTGCTTAATATATACCAAAAATAGATTCTCAATTGCCCATGCTCATTTACACAACGTATGTGTAATTAGGGATGTACCGATACCAAAATTTTGACCGATACCGATACCACAAAATTATACCGATACCGATACCAACCTGTGTTCCGTACATGTACGATCACAAACTACCAGACGTGGCTTTAAGGCTTATAAGTACCAAAGAATGGACTGCACTACTAGGCTACACATTATGTACGGTACTTAATGTAATTGTTATCAGATATGTACCAAGATTCCAACAAATATATATTTTTCATAATTATAAAACAACCAATCACTGCTGAACCAAGCAACCTTCACTCCTTCAGTGAGTGATATGTGACATAGCAAATTACTTCTAGGTATCGGTAGTATCGGTAGAAAATCAGCCGATACCGATACCGATACTCTAAAAAAGGGCCGATACCACCGATACAGATACATCGGTACATCCCTATGTGTAATGGAGATAGTTTTTACGATAACCGGACAACTCAACCAGTAGACCATTTCAACCAGTAGCTCTCAACCAATACGGTTAGGTTAGGTTAGTACTATATTTAGGCACTGGTTTGGTTGATTTGGCACTGGTGTACATTAGCCTACTACAGTACATGAGCAAGTTAGTCTGGGTCACATAGTTTCCTATAGTTTGAAGTGTATTTCTACTTATTTCGTTGATTGAGAGGTGGTATGACGTTAATATGAATATGGCCAATAATGTTTTCTCTCCTCTACTCTGTCTTTAACCCATTCAGTACCAGTAACGTCCTTTTAACTTATTCTGGCTACTACTAGGCAATTTTATTCAGTCTTAAAAGGGCCTCCAACAATTAACAGGCTTCAAACTGTCTCAAATAATCTCTTTTAATACCACAGATTCTTCTTTAGCTGCACAAAATTGTTTAAATATAGCTGGAAAAATATTAATAAGACGTCGCCGAGGAGTTAACCTCATAGCAGCTACATAATCTACATTCTCTCTTACCTCGTGTATATTTGTTTCAGGGATATTGGCACTGGAGGAGAAGCATGACTGAATCACCGAGGGGAGACCACACACCACCCACCACCTCCACCCGACTAGTACTCAAAATCGAAAAGTGATATGGACATGGACACAAATGAGACAAAGGAAAGGGTGCTGGCTATACCATGGTGAAGAAAAAGAAATTGAGTGCTGATTTATGGAAGAAAATGTAATACTACCCAGTTGTTGTTGTTGTTGTTGTTGTTCCCTAAGCTGCCTGGCCGAACAGCCCCGAGTCCCTGATAAAGGCCATGGCCACGATCAGGCTTTCCCACAGAGCTCTCATTGAGTGTAGATTGTGTTGTTGACGTAAGGGGTTATGTGAAATGCAGTCTTCTATGATGTGTTTAATGGTATGGGGTGCTGTGTTACATCCCGGGCAGGCGTCGACAACGGAGTCATCCAGTCTCTTCTGATAGCTCAGGAGAGCTGGATGGTGTCCGCATCTCAGCCTGGCCAGGTGGACTCTGTCCTCGCGAGGAAGGGAGGATTCGGAAGGATGGATTTCGGGAGGTCGTGCATGCAGCTGCGTGTTGTCTGTGAGTGAGTGGATGGATCGGTGAGAGATATGAGTATGGATGTGCTTCTGGAAGTTGGTTCGGGGTGGGCAGGGAGGGAGAGAGGACAATAATTGTGTGTGATACCGTGTGCTGGGTGTTGTTTTGATATTTCTTGGTGTCTGTGGGTGTGTTGCCATGTAGTTTAGTGGGTGGTCTTGGTTCGTGGAGGCTGCTGCCAGGAATTGAGTGCCTCTCATGTCCAGATGGTCTTTGACTTTGAGGATTTTGGTTTCTTGATGTAGGTGATCTGTGGGTGCAGTAGCTGTGCAGCCTGTAATGATCTTCAGGGCTTTGTTTTGAATAGTCTGTAAGGTCTTATGATGTGTTTCAGCTAGGTTAGAAGCCCAGGCTGGGCTTGCGTATTCCATCACTGATCTTATGTATTGTTTATATACTGTGGTGGTAGTTTCTTTGTTGTGTCCAAATTTTGTGTGAGCAAGTGACCTGAGGGCATTAAGTCTGGGTGTCAGTTTCTTTTTAATGTTTGTGGTGTGCTGTTTGAATGTCATATGAGTATCATATGTTACTCCTAGGATTTTGGGTGTGTGTGTATGTGTTAGGGGTGTGTTGTTTATGGTGAGTTGAGGGATGTATTCGTGTTCTCCTGTCCAACTTGTGAGCAGGGTTGCGGTGGATTTGGCTGGGGCTAGATTAATTCTGTTTGTAGTGCACCAGCCATGTAGTGTGTTGAGATAGGGTTGAAGGAGATCTGTTGCTCTTTTTGGGTCATGGTACTTACACTAGTTGTACTTACACTAGTTGTATTTGCGGGAGTGAGCATGCTCGTTAATTCCCGCCTCCTAAGATATGTTTGTCATACCGTGCTTTGAAACTATGCACTGATGGTGCAGACACTACTTCGGCTGGCAATTTGTTCCACCCACTAATCGAGTTGGTAGGAAATCTTTTACTTTTCAGATCAGATTTACTATTTAGCACTTTTAGTTTGTAGCTGTGACCTCTTGTCCTCTCACCTCCATCCCTCTCTATGAAGTTTTCTTGGTCGATTTTGTCAATACCTCTAACACATTTATATATCTGAATTTGCTGTCCTCGTTTCCTTCTCTGTTCCAGTGTAGGTAGATTCAATCTCTCGAGCCTCTCTTGGTACTCCAAATTTTCCAAACCTGGGATCATCCTCGTAGCTGCTCTCTGTACCCTCTCAATTTTGTGGATATGTTTCTTCAAGTGAGGGGACCACACTACAGATGCATATTCCATCCTGGGTCTTATTATTGCCGTTATTATTTGTTTCATGGTGTTTTCATTAAGATAATTGAAAGACATCCTAATATTTGCCAATAATGCTAGTGATTCTCTCACTATCTTATTTACGTGGCTTTCTGGAGACATGTTATCCCTAAATTCTATCCCCAAGTCTTTTTCTTTTTCTGCTTTGGGAATCACTTCGTTTCCTAGTTTATAATCTTTTCTAGGTCTGTACTTGCTTTTGCCCATTTCTAGAGTCTTACATTTCCCTGCATTGAACTCCATATTCCATTTGATGCTCCATTCATGGATCTTTTGCAAATCTGCTTGGAGCTCAAGGCAATCCTCCTGGGTTCTGATCGTTTTAAGCAGCTTAGCATCGTCCGCAAACATACTCATGTAGCTTGTTAGTCCCTCAGGCAAGTCATTTACAAATATTAGAAACATGATTGGGGATAGAACAGATCCTTGTGGTACCCCACTCGTAATTTGAGTCCAGTTTGACGATTTCCCCCTTACTGTTGTTCTCATCTGTCTTCCGCTAAGGTAGCTCTCCATCCATTTCAGCAGTTTGTCTCCTACTTTTCCCTCATGTTTTAATTTCCACAGCAATCTCTTGTGTGGAACTTTGTCAAATGCCTTTTTAAAGTCTAGGTAGGCACAGTCTACCCATCCTTCCCTCTTGTCCACTGTGTCTATTACTCTAGAGTAAAAACTCAACAAGTTGCTTACACATGATCTGCCACCTCTGAATCCAAATTGTCGGTCAGTAATTAATCTTTTGGATTCCAGGTAGTTCACCCATTTGTCCCTTATTAATCCTTCCAGAATCTTCATGAGGATGCTCAATAGTGATACAGGTCTATAGTTCAGTGGTTTATCTCTGCTTCCTCCCTTAAATATAGGAATAATGTTTGCTCTTTTCCATTCTGTAGGTACTATCCCTGTGTCCAATGATTTGGTCATTATGTCATATAACGGTATACTCAGTTCCATAGCATTTTCTTTAATAATCCAGCCTGATACTCCGTCCGGTCCAGCGGCTTTGTTTGGATCCACCTTACTCATTTTGTCTATGAGCTCTGGTCTGTTAAATGTTACTTCCGGCATTTCGTCTGTACCTATCTCATTGGTTTCTGGTGCAATGAATTCTCCTTCTTTTGTAAATACTGATGCAAAATTTCTATTTAGTTCTTCCGCAATCTCTGTATCCTCTTCTATGATTCTGTTTCCACTTTTAATCTTAACGATCGTGGCTTTTATCTTCCTTTTGCCGTTTACAAACTTGAAAAACATTTTTGGATTCTTTTCATAGTTCTCCACTATCCCTTTCTCATGGTTTGCCTCTGACCTCCTCCTCATTTCTGTGTATTTGTTTCTCTCCTCTTTATACTTTTGCCTGTTATCTTCCGAATCCCAGTTTCTCATCTTTTTCCAGGCTTTGTTTTTTGCTTCCTGTGCTTGCCTACATTCGCGGTTAAACCATACTTTGCGATTACTTTTTTTCCTTTTATTAATGTACTTAGGGACAAAAGTTTTTATACCAGTATCATAGATCTCCATGAATGCCTTGAGTTTTTTGTCTACCTCACTTTCAGATAACACCTGATCCCAATTTTGTGACTTGAAAAAATCCCGTAGTCCTACGAAATCGGTTCTGGAATACATCCAGTGATTTTCCTTGTGCTTTTCCCTTCCCTTGGGTAGATTATACTTCAATAGTAAGTCTATGTCTAGAACTGCATGGTCGCTTTTTCCTAGTGGGCATAGGTACTGAATACTTTGAACCTCCTCCTCCCTTCTTGTGAATAGAAGGTCCAATCTAGCTGGTTGATCACTTCCCCTTACTCTTGTTGACTCTTTTACATGTTGGTATATAGAATTTTCCATGGCCATACTTAAAAATTCATAGCTCCAACTTTCCTCCCCTGCTCCGGCTTCAAGATCTTCCCAATTCACTTCCTTGCAGTTAAAGTCCCCACACATGACTATTTCATTCTTTGAAGCCAAGATATTTCCTAGCACACTAATTGTTTCCTTACGCATTAGGCTATGCTCCTCCTTACCCCATGTCTTCGTCTTGGGAGGTACATACGCTACTATCACCACTATTTTTTCGTTTCCACCAATCTCTTGTGTCTCAATTTGTGTGTGCATGTGAGTGTTATGTCATCTGCATAGGAGGCTAAGTTTATTTGGGGCGTATTGGGTGTAGTTATATCGTGCATGTACAGATTGAAGAGTGCGGGCGATAGGACGGATCCTTGTGGGACTCCGTTTGGAAAGTTTCTGATTTTAGATGACTGACCGGCAAAAGATACGTGTGCACATCTGCCTGCTAGGAAGTTGGCCAGCCACCTTTTTGTGTTGTGCATGTTTGTGTTGTAGATTTTGTTTGTTAGGTTGTGGCGGGGGATGGCATCGAAGGCTTTACTAATGTCGAGTGTGGCTAATAGTGATCTGTGTGGTGGTCTAGCTGAGTTGATGCTGTCAAAAGCTCTTTGTGTAAGGTCTGTGAGAAGAGTGTTTGTGGAGTGCAGTGGCCTAAAGCCATGTTGTGTTGGAGCTAGGGGTAGGTCAGGTGTAATTAGTTGTAATACTAGGCATTCCATGACTTTGGAGGGGGAGCAAAGGAGTGTGATGGGGCGGTGCGAGGAGGGTAGTGTGGGGTCTTTGTTGGGTTTGGGGAATGTGATGATGATACCATGCTTCCAAATGTCTGGTTTTGTGTTGTGTGAATAGCTGTTGTTGTTGTTGTTGTTCCCCAAGCTGCCTGGCCAAACAGCCCCAAGGCCCTGAGCAAGGCCAAGGCCATAACCGAGCGCCCCCACAGAACCCTCCCCGCCGACCACAATAAAGCCTGGGTGACCGAAGCCACTCCATGGCGGGGAGCTGAGGAGGGTGCGGAAATGCCCGGGAAACCAAAGCCCCACCCAGGGCCCTGTGTCCCTCAGCAATTATGAAGAGAAAGTTGAGGGGCAAGGGAAAAATGTGACGCTTTGGCTTCCAATCTTGGTAGATTGGGAGGTCAATCCACGTTAGAGACGCCGTCACTTGAGATCTAGAAAATATATAAGTAAAAGGAACAGTCAGAGTAAGCTATGGGTATGGCAGAGATTGCTCAGTTCTCACTCTAATAGACCAGCCCATCACCACATGACTAGAACCCAATCCTCTCAGCATCAGCTAGGAAAGGCCCTAGAAAGCCGCCTTTGGCGGGGGGATAGCTCCCCTATTTCAACCCTTTTCGGGGTTGGGCACCCGCCCTGTGAATAGCTGTAGTTTGATATGTTAGTGAGTGCTTGTATGTCTTGTGGTCCCAGGTGTCTGAGGTGTATGTTGCTTATGTTGTCTAGGCCACAGGCGGGTGAGTGCTTGAGATTGTTGATGATATGCTTTGTCTGGTGATTGGTGAAGGGTGTATAGTCAGGGTCTGTGGGGAATTGTCTCCTACGTCGGATGACACGTCGGTCGTCTTTGTGAGGTTTTAGGTGGCTGACATGTGAGAAGTGATTGATGAGAGTGTTTGCTTGTTGTTTACATGAAGGAGTAGAGTCTGTTGTTGTGATTGCAGCATGTGATTGTGTTGTGTTGCTGTTGGAAAGTGTGATGCTGTTTAGTGTTTTGTAGAGTTTTTTGGGGTTTGTTTTGTGATCAAGTGTTTGTAGGAAGTTATTCCAATTTAGTTTTTGTTGTTCTTATATTTTGTTGTTAGTTTGGGTGTTGAGTGCTTGAATTTGTTGTGTGATGTCTTGTGTGTGGGGTGCTGGGGAGTGTTTCAGTATGTCGCGTTGTCTGATGAGGTTTTGAATTTCTGGTGTGAAGTTGGGGTTGTGTCTTTTTCTGTTACCTCTTGGAATGTGTTTCTTGTCAGCGTTTTGGATAGTTTTATTGAGTATGTGTACAGCATTGTTGATGTTAGTGATGGGTGTACTGTTTAGAGTTGTGAAGTGTTGTTCTGTCTCATTTGTGAATGCTTCCCAGTTAGCTCTTTTATAATTGGTGTATGTGTGTTTGTGGCTAGCTGGGGTGAGTCTGGTTTTGGTGGTGATAATGATCGGGAGGTGGTCAGAGCCTAAGGTTCTGACCACCCTCCAGGATGTTGTGGGGGCGAGTTCTGGGGAGCAAAAGGTGATGTCTGGAGATGATGGGTTATAGAGGGCTTGGTGAGGAATATGGGTATGTTGATGGATGTCGTTAAGGATGATGAGGTTATCGGTTTGGTTTTGTAGTACCAGCCCTCTGTCGGTGTCGGGGTTGTCGACAAACCAGGCCGACGTCTTGGCGTTGAAGTCACCACCCAGGATGGTGTGTGGGGTGTTTGTGATGTGTTGTAAGTGTGGTCTGTATTCTTTTGGTACTGTAGGGGATGTTTGGGGAGGGATGTATGTGTTATATTGTGTATATATGTGTGTATGACTTTATATTGTCCTTGTCCCAATTTTGGTTTGTTTAGTTTGCAAGTTTTACATTTTAATTTATGATGGTTATGTTGGAGTTGTTGCCAGTGCGTATTTTAATTGACTGTATTTCTGTTGTGTTATCATTTGGGGGGAGGAGGGATTTGGTTTGTACACTGGTTACTATATATGATATTTCTTTGTGTACCAGGGTGATGAGTCCACCGCCCCCGCCGACAGCCCGGTCTTGTCTGATGGTGGTGAAATTATGAAATGTGGGTGTTTTTTGTGTTGTGCGGAGTTTTGTTTCTTGTAAGATGGCAATGTGTATGTTGTGTTGTTTGATGAAGTGTGAGAGTTCGTGTTTCTTTGTGTTGATGCCATCTATGTTCAGTTGAAGAATGTTAATGTTATGTGCACGATGTATGTTGGGTGCTGCTGCATGAGGATGGGGTGGGGGTGAGGGAGGGGCTGGGGGTTGGGATGGGTGAGGTGGGGGTGGGGATTGGGGAGCAGGAGATGGGGGTGGGAATGGATTAGGATGGGGTGTGGTGTATTGAGTTGAGGATGTGGATGGTATGGGAAGGTTAGGTGGGTTAGGGAGGAGAGGTGGACGGGTTTTAGGGGGGGGAGTGGATGATATGGGAAGGTTAGGTGGGTTGGGGAGGAGAGGTGGACGGGTTTTAGGTGAGGGATTTGACTGGGAGAGGGAGGGGCATGAGGAACAGGTCCAGGTGTTTGTGTAGTGTTTCTTGGAGGCAAGTGTTGTGCAGGTGAAGTGGGTCCAGTTCCCGCATGAATTGCAGAGAACTGAACCCTTAGTATGGCGACTCGAAGTGATGGGTTTTGAGAAAGTTGGACATATGTATGTGTACGTGGGTCCTGGGTTGCTCTCAATGTCTCCGGCTAGAAGAAGTCTTCGAGAAATGACAGCCGGAGAGTCATTTCTCGGTGTAGGAAAAACTGTGTGATGTGTGTGTGTGGTGTGAGAGGTGTGGAAATTCCGGCGCGACCGAAGCCGCTCCAAGGACCCGTGCCCCCAGGGAGGGGGCAGGGGATGGTTGTGACGGTTTGGCTCCCGAAACTGCTCCCCGCGGCCGGCATCCGGTTTTCCTCCACTGGTCGTTGATTTTGTCTTCGGCCGTGGAGGGTCGGCAGCCATCCGCGGTTGGCAGCCTCGGGAGGTGGCCCCACGGCGTAGACGCCGCCACATCACTTTTAGCGTACTGTATTCTACTTTTTCCCTCACCAGTATATCGGGTTTGATTATAGTATAGTACGGTCGTGAATCAGGTGTGTGGGTTGACTCGATGGGAATGTGGTGACTCTTTGGAGAAGCTGGGTATTGACACTGCATCAGGTCACCATGGATGTACCTTATTCGGGGAAGCAAGCCACCTAGTAACCCGACCCTCAGCCTGAATGATCGGGTTTGTCTTCGGGCAGGTGGGGTAGCGAGACAAGAGTGGCATAGAAATAAAAGGGACTATGACATGAGGGTCCCACATAGTGCTCCGAGTTCCTTCACAGCCAACCAGTAAGAACAAAGCAAAGAGTCAAGCTTATAGATTTTTTGAGTGACACTGAAACAACTCTGGCCAGGACAGATTATGAGTGCAGTAAATGATGGACACAAAATTCTACCAACCCCAGCCACACACCTTGCCTCTACTCTCACCTTTGTGCTCTCATTATTATGTAACTCGCCTAGTTAATATAGGAGGTAGCCTTGTGCCTAGAAAGTTAACTATTTATGGCTGAGATTGTATTGAAATTCCTGAAGAGAGAGAGTGAGACAGTACCTTCTGTGCTGCCCTAATGCCCTGGACTCACAGGTACCGGTACTCACCACATACCAGCCTGCTCACTGTTCTGTTATTTGTTTTGGTGGGCATGTATGTGGTAGCACATCTTATAATTCTGAAAGTTTTATGTGTGTACAGAAAGTTATTCATGCATACATACTGTACCAGTACAGTAAAGATTGTGTGATCCATAAGAAGTATGATGTAAGTCATACAAGAAACCTTTGATTTATAATTGGAATTATACAAACTGCACCTCCAACATCTGTATCTCCTGTAATGCCAGTATAATTATGGTGACAGTTAAACAGGAAACAGGATGCAGCATTACCCTCTAGAAATACTGTCACCACTGGGCTCCACTGACAAGGTCTCCACACCAGTACATATATATCCTCATCCCTCTGAACACCTTCATGATTCTAATGGCCAGTACAAAGTTCTCGATAGACTTCACCGCCACCATGAGTCCCAGGGATACTGTATCACAAATACAAATAACAACAACTGAAGAAGCAGCCAAAAAAGAAACTGAAAACAAGGAAGTCATGAAAAAATTGACAAGATTCAAGAACAAAACAAAAGAGTAGGCTACTAATGAAGAAAAAAGAATTATGAATAAAAAAGAGAATCCAAGAAGAAAGCAGAGAATATAAGCAAGTATACCAGAAAAAATAAACAGTTTAGGCCTAGGAGGAAAACACAAATTATATAAAAAAGGTGCAACTGTATGTGATTTCACTGGGGCACTGATCAGGAGTGGCATCTTTACCCAAATCTCAATCCCAGATCAGAGTATAGATATTTTTTCTGACAACAATGAGGGGTGGAGTTCCAGTGCCAGGGGTGGAGTGGGCACATCACCCATCCTATACTCTGGCTTCCTGACTATCTAGCTGATCTGCCAAAGTAACAAGAATTACTGGATTACTGGTCTCCTCACAGCCCTATGAGAGTTTCAGATCAGAACTCAGTGGTCTGGTTAAACTAATGAAAAATAAAACCAAAACCAAACTGGTCTCCTCAATTGGTCCATCTGGTCCTTATCGAGGCCCACCTTTGAGGCTTCATTTGACCTCCCTCCTAACTGCAACGTTGGTACTACCTCCTGCGACAGGTCTCTACCACCGCTGGGTCCCACATTGTCATCAGGGGAAACTATAGGGCTCCAACATCAGCATGGCCTCTGATGGTGACAGGTGAGTCCTTATTTTTGTTTTGTTTTTTTGTTTGAACGATTAGTTTAACCAGACCACTGAGTCACTGCATGAGACTTATATTTTATAGGGCTGGCCAGTCCTTACTCTTAATGACTTGCCTTCACCTCCTTCTATTAAATTCCAATCGGAGTCCCCTTTTTTTACTCTGTCAGTATACCATGACATATTTCTTCATTTTATTCTGGCCTAAAGTCTACAATTGTATTCAACTCTGGAAGTCCAGTAGGAATTAAATGGCCAAAGTAACCCTTTTGACTCTAACAATTCTTCCCAATCTGAATAAAGTTGTGTACTGGTAGCCAGAATAAAGGGAGGAAAGGTATCCTTGAAAACTGTAGGGGTTATTATCAAATATAAAAAGTTAAGGTTACCGGTATGCTATACAATGCTTTAGATATCTTTGGAATTGAAAAAATGGCCAAAACAATACAATTTAATTTTATATTCCCTGTAGGCTATTCCTCCTCATATTGATTCCAGTCTTGAAACTAAATTGTTTAACACCCTGCAGATAAAAATGAACTCTACTCTCCACGTCCAAGAGGGGCGATATCAAACTCTATCATGGAACAACTGCCGTATGCCACAATCGAGGGGAAGTGTAGAGGTGGCAGACTACCAAATCAACCATGGTGATTCGGACTACCAAGTCAACCGTAGTGATTCAACATAAACTTGGACCAGGTAGGTAGATGCTGTACATGTTAAAATGAACTCCAAAAAGTTGACAGATTGAATAGAAACGCAATTTGAGGAGGAGCACTTTAACCCTCTCCGACATATGACGCAATTTTGAGCCTATTAGGGATACTTTAAAGCATTTGTTACCATCAGGGGTATTTAGAAACCTTTAGTTTAATTACTTCAACCTCTGCAGTTGTCTTTGAGTTAGCTGTGGGCAGAAAACTAATTTTGGAGAGGTAATTATAAGAGTGAGAGAACTCTATTTCTTATTGCTAATCTGGCAACCTCTGCATCATATGAGTCTGAAGGGGTTAATGACAACATCACATACTCATCAATCTGACGCCCCGCATCCAGAGGAAGTACCCCAAAAGGGATGGCCATGGCAGAAACTGCCTCCAGGCTTCCTGACATGCCCCCACTCCCATTTCCACTAAGTGGATTATGACCCTTAGCTCTGAAGGAGCAGACCCAGAGCAGTTCCTCACCCGAATGGCAGTTCCACCACTGTTTTGCTATTTTATTTACCCCAGTGGGGCCCTGGCTGGAAGCATGCCAATCACATGAATGTTCTGAAGATAAGAACCAGTGGTCCACTGCTACAGAAGCTGATTGCACCACCAAAGTGGCGGGCGGTGGGGTCGCCGCATCCCTACGCCAAAATGAGATCTGTCTCTGACAGGGCAACAGGGAAGGTGATAATCAACCCAAAGTAATAGTTGTTCCCTAGGCTGCCTGACCGAACAGCCCAGGTACATAATAATCGGTAGGCTAATTAATTGGTGCACTATAAATACAGTACACTATATTGCTACTGTACAGTCAAGATCAACAGTTCACCAAAGCATGGCGTCAAACTGGCAAAATGAATATGAGGAAAAATATAGAAAAATGTACATTAAATTGCATAGTTTTGGTAATTTCATCACTTCTATATGCATATAAAAAACTGTGAAACATAAAATTAACTGTGTAATAATAACTGTATGTACATGGAACTGTATGTACTGTATGTACAGTGATGGAATACGCAAGCCCGGCCTGGGCTTCTAACCTAGCTGAAACACATCATAAGACCTTACAGACTATTCAAAATAAGGCCCTAAAAATCATCACACGCTGCACAGCTACTTCACCTACCGATCACCTACATCATGAAACCAATGTCCTCAAAGTCAAAGACCATCTGGACATGAGAGGTACTTAATTCCTGGCAGCAGCCTCCACGAACCAACACCACCCACTACACTACATGGCAACACATCCACAGACACCAAGAAATGTTAAAACAATACCCAGCACACGCTATCACATACAAATACTATCTTCTCTCCCTCCCTGCCCACCCCAAACCAGCTTACAGAAGCACATCCATACTCATATCTCTCGCCGTTCCATCCACTCACTCATAAACAACACGCAGCTGCAGGCACGACCTCCCGAAATCCATCCTTGTGAATCCTCCCTTCCTCGCGAGGACAGAGTCCACCTGGCCAGGCTGAGATGCGGACACCATCCAGCCCTTCTGAGCTATCAGAAGAGACTGGATGACTCCGTCATCGACTCCTTCCCAGGTTGTAACACAGCACCCCATACTATTAAACACATCATAGAAGACTGCATTTCACACAACCACTTACGCCAACAACACAATCTACACTCCTTGAGAGCTCTGTGGGAAAGCCCGACCGTGGCCATGGCCTTTTTTAGGGACTCGGGGCTGTTCGGCCAGGCAGCTTAGGGAACAACAACAACAACAACTGTATGTACAGTATGTATGTATTTACTCAGGCCCATTCCCCACTTTTCCTATTTTTGTTTTATTTTTATTTTTTTCTTGGGGGTGGCCGACTCAAGACAGAGCCCGAATAGGGACAACACAACCGAAAACAATGAACACACAAAAACAAAATACAAATTCACACACATCTAGGTCACCCGGGAGAAGACCCAGTAATGATAACTAAACAGAGGGAATAGATCTCCCGCTTGACACCCACCCTGCACCAAAGACCCTCCTTATTCACTGTATTATTTTAAGTTACCGTACTATTGTATCACTTCTCATTAAGGGGTACCATAGTGCTTGGTTTTTGGTATATATATTGTTATATTGTTATATTTTTTAGTTTCCTCGGTAGACCTCCATCAAGCTTAGAAAAACACCCCCTAGACCCCCTTTCAAGATAAATTTGTAAGTTTTTCGGTAGAAAAGTACTCTGGCAGATACCCCATTTGTTTTTTTGTTTTTTTTTCATTGGGTGTGACAGATTCCAGACAGAGCCTGAACTAGGCTCCAGTTTAAGCAGGCAGACATGCAGAGAAGCTGTACCACCACAAGCCCGCACACCATGCATCCAGGCGTACCCTTCATATATACCGGCTTCCTGGGCCAGGCGGCTGACGGACTATTATCTAGTCCAGCTGGCGCCTGATCCCCTCTCCCAAACAACCACGTTTACACTCATATATTCACTAGCATTCTCCATGCATTCCTATTTATTACGACTTCTCTTGCCGGATCTATAGTCATTCCTCTATTTTCCAACGCTTGTCCTACACAGTTTCTCCATCTCAATAGAGGTCTTCCTACCCCTCTACCTCCCCTTGTATCTGACTCCCATATTCTCTTTGTAAGCCTTTCATCTTCCATTCGCTCAACATGTGCATACCAGCTCAGCACCCTTCTGACCACTCTGGCCGACAAATGTTCCTGCTGCCCCACTCTCCTATGTATCTCCTCATTCCTCAATCTGTCTCTATGAGTCACTCCACACATACTCCTAAAGCAGCTCATCTCCATTACATCCAGCTTTCTTCTCTCCTTTTCCTTCAGAGCCCATGTCTCAATTCCATACATCACTGTTAGTACAACAATCCCTTGATACATTGCACTTTTAACTTTCATTCTGAAATTTCTCACCTTCTCACATGCTTCCCATTGCTCCGTAAACTTTCCTTCCTTGACACACTCTCTGTTTTACCTCCATTTCCATACCTCCATTCCTGCTTATCATTCCTCCTTGATATTTAAATCACTCCACTTGTTCCATTATTTCCCCATCCAGCCTCACATCTAGATTCACCCTACGAGCTCCTCTATTACACACCATTACTTTACTTTTATTGACGTTCACCCTCAGCTTCCTCCTCCCACAAACCACACCAAACTCTTTGACTCCTCGCTGCAGTTTCTCCTCAGAATCCGCCACCAATGCTGTGACATCAGCAAACAGGAACTGATTCAACTCCCAATTTCTACCATTCTTTCCTACTAAACCCAATCCTCTACCCATAGTTCTCATTTTCACCTCCCTCACATATATACCAGTACAGTATATATTATTTATATTATTATTATTATTTTTATTATTATTATTACTCTACTGTATTACCATTATTAATATGCTGAGACCGGAACTTCTCCGGGAGGTCGGGGGCCGGGGGAGTGCTAGAGTGCCCTTAGTGATCCCTGGTCTCTGGGTCTTCTGGGCAACCTAGATGTGTGTGAATTTGTAATTTTATTTATTTATTTTTTGATTTGATTTGATTTTTTTTGTGTTGTCCCTGTTCATGCTCTGCCACCCCCAGATATGGGGTATGTGCCTGATTATATACATATATACATACATACATCATTGTTTATTATTATTATTATTATTATTATGCTTGATATGCTTCCAACCAGGGTAAATAGAATAGCAAAACAGTGGTGGAACTGCCATCCGGGTGAGGGACTGCTCCAGGTCTGCTCCTTCAGTGCTAAGGGTTATAATCCACTTAGTGGAAATGGTACTGTGGAGTGGGTCAGTGGGGATATGTATAAGAGCCTGGAGGCAGTTTGACATGGCCTTCCCTTTTGGGGTGCTTCCTCTGGAAGTGGGGTGTCAGATTGATGATGATGATGATGATTATTATTATTATTATTATTATTATTATTATTATTATTATTATTATTATTATTAATTATTATTAGACTATTACCTGTATTACTATCTTCATTACAGTATAGTTTATATTTCCTCAGATTGGGTGACTGTGCGGAGGGTGGCCGGTGTGTGGTGGATTGTCCGTACAGCTGGTGTCACACGGGGGCTTATTCCAACTTTTACCCTCATCACTAATCTGGCAGCTTTTGAGGTAAGCTTCATAGATAATTCTGTCGCCCTAGATAAATCTATCTTTAGTCTAGTTTCAGATACCAATGCAAAAGATCCCAGAAATGTTGCCAACAAAATTTTGATAACAGAATCTCTCTCTCTCTATTGATCTATCTACCCATCTTTATCCATCTAACCATCCACATCTCTCCCTCCCCACCAATAGCTTACATAAATATAGAACATACACACATTTACATATGCATACACACATGCATATACAGTAGGGTCCCGCATAAAACGTGTTCGCATAAAACGAGTCTCGATTAAAACGACCGACCTAAAATTCGCTTTGTACGAAATATCGTCGCTTTGTATGAAATGTCGTTCGCTTTGTACGAAATATAGTTCGCTTTGTACGAAATATCGTTCGCTTTGTACGAAATATCGTCGCTTTGTATGAAATGTCGTTCGCTTTGTACGAAATATAGTTCGCTTTGTACGAAATATCGTTCGCTTTGTACGAAAATTTTCGCTTACAGTGAACATTAACGATATTGCGCCACCAAAATGCTGTGTTCACATAAAACGAAATCGCATAAAACGCCCTCGTTTATCGACCATAAACTCGTTTTATGTGAGACCCTACTGTACATCTATTATACAAAGTCTGTCTTCATAGCGCAATGGATAAATGCACTGAATTTCGGTGTAAGCATCCTAGGTTCGAATCCCTGGACTGTCACATGTATTTGTTGATTTAATGAATTGAGTTTAGGAGTAAAGTCGGTTGGTGGAGGGAACATAATAATATATATTAATTAATTAAAATATTAAACTTGCAAAACTAACAAACCAAAACAGGAACCGCACAATATAAAGACAAAAGAAAATGAAAAAATCACTATGTTGAAATAACGTATTTAAGATTTAGTAAAACTATTATGAAAAAAAGAACACACAGAACAACAACATAAAATGTACATCACTATATGAGCAAGTGAATTTGTTACACACATGCACAGATACATACAGGCGATACAGCATACACATTTATATACTGTACTGTAAAGAGAGAGAGAGAGAGAGAGAGAGAGAGAGAGAGAGAGAGAGAGAGAGAGAGAGAGAGAGAGAGAGAGAGACAGACATTATAATGTAAAACTTGCAAAATAAACAAACCAAAACGTATACAAACACAGTAAAAAGACAAAACAACTAATCAAGATCGCTATGTGGAAACAACGTTTAAGTAAAATAATAATTTATAAATAAAAAAACAGATAGATAGTGGGTGATTTTTTGTTTTTGTATTACCGTAGTTTAACCAGACCACTGAGCCACATGACGAGACTCTCATAGGGCTGGCCTAGTGGGTGAAGTTACTTATAAATAATTCTCCAGTTCCATGCAAACATAGAACCACCTCAAATGTACTAAGACAGCCCTTGAGGGAAAGAGCAGCCATTCCAGAGACTAGATTAGGTGCTCCGGTATCCTGTGGCCGTTTTTTTTTTTTTTTTGGTTAATGGTTCACTTTTTGGCGATTTTTGCACGTATTCATTATTTTTCTAGTTTCCTCCCTAGACCTCCATCAAATTAAAAAAAAAACATCCATTAGATCCCCCTTCTAGATTAATTTGTACATTTTCGGTAGAAAAATGTTCCGGCCGAAGGCCGGTTCTTCCAACATTACAGACTCACTATCATTCGCCAGGGAAAAAATTGACACCTATATAGCACGAAGGTCTAAATATTGCCGAAGAAATGGGGCGAAAGGTCTTAAAATCAACTAACTAATGGGGAAAACATCTTAACATCTGAAAACTAATGGGACTAAACATGAGGGAGAAAGTGGTCCAGAAAACCGGCCCATCCCCCCTTAAGCAGACCACTGAGTTTCAGAACAAGACTCTCATAGGGCTGTCAGTGTCCCGTAGCTACCATGAGGCTTTACTTTAAGATTTGTGGTGATGGGCTGGTCTATCAGAGTGATAACTGAGCGATCTCTGCCATACCTATAGCTTACTCTGACTGTTCCTTTTACTTCTATATTTTCTAGATCTCAAGTGACGGCGTCTCTTCCATGGATTGACCTCCCAATCTACCAAGATTAGAAGCCAAAGCGTCACATTTTTCCTTTGCCCCTCAACTTTCTCTTGATAATTGCTGGGGGGCACAGGGCCCTGGGTGTGGCTTTGGTTTCCCGGGCGTTTCCGCACCCTCCTCAGCTCCCTGCCATGGAGTGGCTTCGGTCACCCAGGCTTTATTGTGGTCAGCAGGGAGGGTTCTGTGGGGGCGCTCGGTTATGGCCTTGGCCTTGCTCAGGGCCTTGGGGCTGTTCGGCCAGGCAGCTTGGGGAACAACAACAACAACAACAACAACTTTAACCCTTCCTACCCGGTCTGCCTTAGGTAAGGACAGCACGAAAGAAGGGCCGCTACCCGGTATGCCTTATCTAAGGCATGAGCTTAATAGCCTAATTAAGCTTGGTCCGAACGTCGTGCGTACGACGTATGTCAACAAACCCAAGCGTTCGTCACCGCACCTCCGAAAACAAGAAGGAGAAGACTCCTCAATGTTATTGTTCTGACGTCATGACAAAATTAGTGTCTAAAAAGCCCCCATATTGGCAACATCTCTGCAATATTGACTCCACTGAAATCGTCATCACAACTGAACCAGTTGACTTACAGAGCTCTACTCAATGCCAAAATACAGATTGAAAACCGCACTACGATTATAGACGAGTGGGAAAGTTTTAGCAGTGAAAATAAACATAAATACGGTAGCCTAGGCCTAGATGTTTTTCAGCCTTATCGCCCGGGTAGGGGCGACCGTCATTGGGTAAGACAGCCCGGGGAGGAAGGGTTAAGATGTAAATTGAACACAAAACTTTAGTAGAGCTGTTGTAGGGAGCCAAGGTGTGTAGTTTCTGTTAACTCTCTCAGTCTTATACCCTATTGGCAGCTTTCAAGCCAGCTGCCTTACTTGTCAAGTTTTAAATATTTGAGATTAGATTGTATGGTATGATCCCATGTGTTTCTAGGTCTACCCTTCTTCACAGCTCCCTTCACATTCACAGACTTGCTTCTCTTCACCCAGATTTAGTGATCCATTCTCTCCACATGCCCAACTCAGCCAATCATGCTTGTGCGCATATCTTCTTTAATACAGTATTTTTAATACCTTGGACATATTCAGGCATCTGTTACCGGCCATGAATTAGCAGTTACTCCTCCACATTGCAGAATTTCTGTTTTTCAAGCTTAATTTATGCCCCAAACCACATCTCTTTGGAACTCCTTTCCTTAGAGTACGTTTCCACCTACTTTTAATCTGGAACAGTTTAAATCCAGTTGGTATATTTTTTTCTTGAATGGAGAGCCCCATTAGGTGAATGGATTATTTGTTATGAGATTTGGTTTTCCTTTCTCTGTTCTTATATGTTAAAAAACATATATAAAAACCTAACCGCCTCCCCAGCTTCATATTCTTAACCCCTTCAGCACCACAAGGCCCTTGTACGTTTTATTCTGGTTTGATTACATACATACATACATACATAAGATTTTAAGACTGAGTGCTCCACACATACGTGCAGTCTCAGTCTCTTGTCCTAATGGCGGCGTTCCAGGCAACTGCTTCACTTGTCAAGTTTTTAAATTTGAGATCGGCACGTATAGTCCGATTCCAGGTCTTCCTCGGTCCACCCCTTGGTGCAGCTCCCTCCACAATCACAGACCTGCATCTTCTCACCCAATTTTGTTCATCCATTCTCTCCACATGTCCATACCATCCCAGTCTACTTGTACGCATCACCTCGCTAATACTCTTTATACCTAAACGTCTCCTCAGCTCAGCATTTGTTATTCTATCCTGTAGCCTGGCCCCACACATCCATCTCACCATTCTCATCTCATTACGTTCCATTCTGTTGACATCCTCTACTTTAAAGGCCCATGTTTCTGAGGCATACGTCATTGCACTTCTAAACACATGAGGCATACACCTTTCCCTTCAGGGGGAGAGGCATTCTTTTCATGGTCAGGATTGGCAGCAGTTCTCTGAACTTCCCCCAGCCACATCTAATTCTAACGACAGTGGCAGCCTCGGCCCCACCACCGGCAGAGATGGTATCTCCTAGGTAACAAAACTTGTTCACCAGCTCCAATGACTCATTTCCAAAATTCACAGCCACAGGATCATCACTTAACACAAGCTCGCCTTTGCACACAATAAAAGACAAGGACAATAAAGCAACTGATATAGCAGTGGCTTATATACCACCACAAACTAGAGCATGAAAGCGGGAAGAATATGATCAACTAATCACGGAATCTCTAGATGCACTAAAGATACTTTTTAATAGGAGAAATAAATTAATATTAACAGGTGATATTAATGGATGCTAGGGTGTATAGGGGTATTGGAGGGGGTCTGTCTGATCATTATGTAGTAGTAGCTAAGGTTAGGATACAAAAGAAGTGGGTGAGGAGAGCTGGAGGGAGGCAAGAGGAGGGTGGAATGGTTGCAGGAGGAGGAAGTCAGGAAGTACAGGAGAGCAGTGGAAAAACGACTAGGTGGGTTCGACCTGGAAGTTATGGAGGAAGTGGAGGAGATGAGCAAGGTGTTTAAGGATGAGATCTGTGCAGCATGGGAGGAGGTGTGTGGAGTGAAAGGTACAGCATGGTGGACAGAAGAGGTAAGAATAGCTGTGGAAGAAAAGAAGAAAGCATATAGAGAGTGGTTGGGTAGTAGAGGGAATGAAGATTTCGAGAGACAGAAACGAGCGAGGTACGTGGAGAGTAAGAGGGTGGTGAAGAGAGTAGTGAAGGAAAGTAAGAGAAGAGTAGATGAGGAATTTGGAAGGAATCTGAGTGTAAAATGAAGGGAGAGTAAGAAACTGTTCTGGAAAGAAGTCAAGAAAGTTAGGGAAGGTAGCAAGGGAAACAGTAAGGGTGTGAAAGATAAGAATGGGAGAATGCTAGCCAAGAAGCAAGAGAGAGTCGAAAGATGGAGGGAGTACTTCAGTGAGTTGCTAAATGTATGGAATGAAGAGCCAGCAAACATAGCTGGATATGGTATGGGAGGGAGAAGAAGAGAAGTAGTGGAGGAGGAGGGGGGGATCAGGAGGTCAGAAGTGTGGGAAGCCATGAAAAGAGTGAAGTTGGGGAAAGCACCAGGAACAGATGGAGTGTGTGGGGAAATGTTGAGGTATGGTGGTGAGATAGTGATAGAATGGGTATGGAAAATGTGTAAACTAGCATGGGAGAAGGGGAGTGCACCCGATGACTGGAAGACTGGCATAATAGTCCCCCTATATAAGGGCAAAGGGGAAAGAGGAGTGTGTGGTAACCACCGAGGAATATGTCTTCTAAGCGTAGTAGGGAAGGTATACAGTAGGGTAGTGATTGAGAGAGTGAGAGTGAGAACGGAGAAATGGATAGGCGACGAGCAGGGAGGTTTTAGGAAGGGAAGAGGATGTGTAGATCAGATTTTTACCCTGAATTGTGTTGTGGAGAAGTATCTGGAGAAGAAACAAAAGGTGTATGTTGCCTTTATGGACTTGGAGAAGGCCTATGACAGAGTGGATAGAGAAGGTTTGTGGAAAGTACTTAGAATATACGGAGTAGAGGGCAAGTTGCTGAAAGCAGTGAAGAGCATGTATGAGGGTGCAAAGGCAGCAGTACGTGTGGAGAGTGAGCAGAGCGAGTTCTTTGACCTGAATGTTGGTTTGAAACGGGTGTGTGATGTCCCTGTGGTTGTTTACTGTATATATGGATGGAGTCATGAAAGAAATACTATCAAGTGCAGTGGATGTTGGTGTATCGCTGAAAAGGGAGGGAATTGAGTGGAAGCTACCTATACTGCTGTTTGCGGATGATACAGTTCTGATGAGTGATAATGAATGGGAGTTGCAGGGTCTGGTAAATGAGTTTGGAACAGTGTGCGAAAAACGGAATTTGAAGGTAAATGCGGGGAAGAGCAAGGTTATGGTCTTCGAAAGGGGTGAAGTCACAGAGTGTGAGGTGAAGCTGAAAGGTCAGGCTATGGAGATCGTCAACTCTTTTAAGTATCTGGGCAGTGTGTTGAGTAAAGATGGGACTATGGATGAAGAAGTGCGGGAGAGGGTACAACAGGGGAAGAGGGTTGTAGGAACGCTAAAAGCAGTAACAAGAAATAGGGTGGTCAGTATGGAAGTGAAGAAGTCCTTGCATGACAGTGTGGTAATCCTGACACTGACTTACGGAAGCGAAGCATGGACGTTGGTTGAGAGACTCAGACCAAGAGTGAGAGCAGTGGAAATGAATTACTTAAGGAGTGCGTGCGGAGTTACATGGAGGGATAGACAGACTAATGAGGAAGTAAGAAGGAGGTGTGGTGTGAAGGTAGATGTGCTGGAAAGTGTGAAAAGGAACAACTTGAGATGGTTCGGCCATATGGAACGTATGGAAAGCGAGAGAATGACTAAGAGGGTGGAGGGACAGAGAGGGAGAGGTAGACCGAATGAGAGGTGGAAGGATGGAGTGAGGAAGTACATGAACGAAGGCGGTGCTGGTTGGGGGGAGGGGTGTCGACTGACTGGGGACAGAGGTGCATGGGGGCGGTTCGTTCTTGGCCACCCCTTCGGGGATCACGGCGTCAGGCAATAGATAGATAGATAGATAGATAGATATAGCAGTGGCTTATATACCACCATAAACTAGAGCATGGAAGCGGGAAGAATATGATCAACTAATCACGGAATCTCTAGATGCACTAAAGATACTTTTTAATAGGAGAAATAAATTAATATTAACAGGTGATTTCAATTGTAAGCAAGTCAAATGGGAAGGGTTAGATGCGGGAAATAATAATGAATCTTGGGGCAGTAAATTGCTGAATCTAGTAACAGAAAACATGTTAACACAACATGTTATAGAGGGGCAAGGGAAAAATGTGACGCTTTGGCTTCCAATCTTGGTAGATTGGGAGGTCAATCCACAGAAGAGACGCCATCATTTGAGATCTAGAAAATATATAAGTAAAAGGAACAGTCAGAGTAAGCTATGGGTATGGCAGAGATTGCTCAGTTCTCACTCTGATAGACCAGCTCATCACCACATGACTAGAACCCAATCCTCTCAGCATCAGCTAGGAAAGGCCCTAGAACTTATAGCCCTTGTTATAGAACTTTCTCTTCATAATTGCTGAGGGGCACAGGGCCCTGGGTGGGGCTTTGGTTTCCCGGGCGTTTCCGCACCCTCCTCAGCTCCCCGCCATGGAGTGGCTACGGTCACCCAGGCTTTATTGTGGTCGGCGGGTAGGGTTCTGTGGGGCGCTCGGTTATGGCCTTGGCCTTGCTCGGGGCCTTGGGGCTGTTCGGCCAGGCAGCATGGGGAACAACAACAACATGTTATAGAAAACACGAATCAGAAGGATGGATGAACCATCCAGGCTAGACCTAGTCTTCAGCAGCGATCCGCATGACGTCAAAAAGATAATTATCGTTGTCCCTTGGGAAAAAGTGATCACAAGATTTTAGAAATGGAGATGGATTTGGGAAAAAATTAGGAGAGAAATGAAGGACATAAAATAAATAGATACAACTATGCTAAAACTGATTTTAAATCTTTGAAACATTATTTCCAAAGTATAAATTGGAAGGAACTAGAAAGCCTGGAAATGGTTCAAGACAAATATAGACTTTTCTTGAAAGTATATAACGAAGGGATACATAAATATGTCCCAAGATTCCAATCAGGGGTAAAGAAGGAAAAAGAATGGTTCAATATAAAATGTAGTAAGGCACAGGATAGAAGAAACCGAGCCTGGAATATAGCATGGAAGAGACATAGTAAAAATAACTGGAATAAGTACAAGGAGAAAAGAAATGAATACGTAAAGATACGACGCGAGGAACAATATAAATATGAAAGGAATATTGTAGAGAAGTGCAAAAACGAGCCAAAACTATTTTATAGATTTGTAAATGGAAAAATAAAAACAAAGAAGGTATTGTCAGACTAAGAGTTAGAACGAACAGCTATGAGAAAGATAAAGACTTGTGTGAAGTTATGAATGAAAAGCTTCAGTCAGTGTTTGTAAAAGAGGAGGAGTTTATAGAATCTGATAGAGAAATGAGAACACCACAAATGCCTGAAATGAAAGTGACAAAAAATGAAGTGCTGAAATTGATGCAGGATTTGGACGTGAGGAAATCAATGGGACCAGATGGAGTGGCTGGATGGATCCTCAAAGAATGTGCGGAAGAGCTAGTGGAACCAATCTATGAAATCATCAAATCTTCACTGAATGAAGGAGACCTGCCAGTGGAATGGAAGAGAGCTAACATAGTACCTATTTACAAAGGAGGAGACAGAGAAAATCCGCTTAACTACAGACCGGTGTCCCTCACCAGCATTGTTTGCAAAATTTGTGAGAAAATTATAAGAAAAAAGTGGACACACTTCATAGAGGGACAGGGGGTGCTTAGTGAGAAACAGTTTGGATTCAGGGCAGGGAGATCTTGTGTATCTAATTTATTAAGCTTTTATAGCAGAGTGGTAGATGTTACACAGGAGAGAGGGATGGGTTGACTGTGTTTACCTGGACCTGAAAAAGGCCTTTGACAGGGTGCCTCACAAAAGGTTATTGTGGAAATTGCAGGTTGTTGAAGGTGTACATGGTAGGATGTTAAAATGGATGGAAAACATTTTAATAGGAAGAGAAATGAGGACCACAATACGAGACGAATATTCACAGTGGAGGAGTGTGACGAGCGGAGTACCACAGGGATCAGTGTTGGGTCCGATAATGTTCCTACTTTATGTAAACGACATGCCAGAAAACTTGAATAGTCATATGAATATGTTCGCGGATGACGCTAAGATCATGAAAAATGTCACCTGTATAGAAAGTTGTCAGGATCTTCAAAAGGACCTAGATGAGTTGCACAGATGGAGCCAAACCTGGAAAATGAGTTTCAATGCAGAAAAGTGTCATGTTTTGGAAGTGGGAACAAGTGAGATCAGGCCAAGCTGGGAGTACAAATTAGGAATTGAAATTATCGGCAAAACACGGCATGAGAAGGACCTTGGAGTGATAATACAAGATGATCTATCGCCGGAGAAGCATATTAACATGATCATTGGAGGAGCATATGGAAGAATAACCAATATGAGAGTGGCATTTAACTATTTGGATGAAGAAATGTTAAGAAAACTGATAATGACTATGATAAGACCAAGATTAGAATATGCAGCAGTGATATGGAAGTAAGAAGGAGGTGTGGTGTGGAGGTAGATGTGCTGGAAAGTGTGAAAAGGAACAACTTGAGATGGTTCGGCCATATGGAACGTATAGAAAGCGAGAGAATGACTAAGAGGGTGTACGAGAGCGAGGTGGAGGGACAGAGGGGGAGAGGTAGACCGAATATGAGGTGGAAGGATGGAGTGAGGAACTACATGAACGAAGGCGGTGCTGGTTGGGGGGAGGGGCGTCGACTGACTGGGGACAGAGGTGCATGGGGGCGGTTCGTTCGTGGCCACCCCTTCGGGGATTACGGCGTCAGGCAATAGATAGATAGATAGATATGGTCACCACATTTGAAAAAACATATAAACAAATTAGAGAAAGTCCAAAGGATAGCAACGAAGATGATCCCAAGATTGAAGGAGTTGACATATGAGGAAAGACTTAAGACACTACAACTGCCTACCTTGAAAGAGAGAAGGGAACGAGGCGACTTAATAACGATGTTCAAGGGAGTAAAAAGTTTGGAACGAGTAGATAGGGAAGATCTATTCGTGAGGGATAATGGAAGGACAAGAGGACACGAGTTTAAACTGAGGAAGGGCAGATGTCGTAAGGACACAAAGAAATTCAGCTTCCCATATAGAAGTATAGAGACTTGGAACAACTTGGAGGAGGAGGTGGTGCGAGCGAAGAACATTAACATGTTCAAATCTAGGTTGGATAAAAGTAAATATGGAAATAGGACAACATAAGCTATGATATGTTAGTCCAAAATACTGGGAACTGGGAATATCCATTACGATACTTGTCTAAGTAAAATGGATTGATTATAAAGTAACTAAGACACGAGCGCTGCTCAATTCCTGTAAACTACAAATAGGTAAATACAAATAGGTAAATACACTACGCACTTAAATTTCTCTATTTCTGACTTATCCTTCGGCAGGGGTCCCTTTATTCTACTACAGCGCTTGCGCCCATGGTGCACCCAGCGTCGACAGATGCTACATTGAATCGAGTTAACGCCCACACCCTTTCCACACACTGCACATTTCCACATTGCCTCATCTCAATCTACAATGCATAACCTTGGTTTTGTTAATACTGTATTAATTATACAATATTATATAGTTTAAGTAAGACCTATGTTAAAATTAAAATGTAAAACTTGCAAACTAAACAAACCAAAATTGGGACAAGGACAATATAAAGTCAAATTAAATTATCAAAATCGCTATGTGGAAACAACGCTTACTAAAATGAAAATTATTAAATAAAAGAACACAATCCACCACATAGGGTGTACATTACTACATGAGCAAGTTAATCTGTTTCCCAAGCAAACTAATCGCACATATAACAACGCACTCGTCACGTTAAAGGAAGTAGTCAAGTTTGGGAAGTCCGGGACGTTCTGGCAAATTTTACTAAACTCTGCATGAATAAAGAAACTACATGTTAAATGTCAAAATATTATTTAAAATCAAATTTGCAACATGACAAGACATTAACAATAGTACAAAATACAAATATTGATAAGATATCTATACTATTACAAAATAATATATAAAATACAGTACAGCACTCACTAACGATAGTGCTATCGGGTAGGTACCTGTAAGCATAGCATGCCTCAAGTGACCACTATCAATAACTACCCTACAAATAACCTACATTTATAGCACAAATAAACTAAGGAAATCGCAAAAGTAAGCAATTGATACTATCGACAATGAATACATATAATATAAAGACAAATAATTGCAAAATATGAAGTAACAACAGATTTAAACAAAGAGTACTCTTTTAACAAGAACAATAAATTTAAAAAATCATCAATATTAATATTAATAATAGAAAAAGAAAAAGATAAACAATAAATACAGACAAAAAACAATAAATACAGACAAAAAGTAAGCAGAGGTTATACAAGAAACTTCAAGTTAAAAATGCTTGATTAAAATTATTGATGTCAAATTTTAGAATACAGTCACAATAATTGACCCTAAAAAGATTAAATTTATGGAACAATTTACGTGCCTCAAAACTTCTGTCCACGAAGAGTCTACTGTATATACTGTAGTAACCTAGCTCTAGCCCAAAAGTCATCTACTTTAGTGCAGATTTTACAAAATCTTATTAATTGGGAATAAAAACAATTATAAGTTATTTTACTATCGATATTCCTACTAGGGAAAGGAAAGTTTATTACGTTAAAATTAAAATCATCAACTTTGTGATATACTTTAAGTATGCACTGTTCATTAACAATCTCTATATTTATATCAAGAAAATTTTAAACTTTATAATTTACGTTACATTGTGTGAGGGGAATAGAATTAGGGTAAATAAGTTTAAAATTAAAATTTAACAAATTGCAAACGAGAATATCATCAATATATCTACTATTATTACTTAACAATTTAGCAAGTGCTAATTTTTCTGGGATTTTATTTTTCTTGCTACTGTCAACTAAGTCTTTTATATATTTAAATTCTAAAGCAAGCAAGAATAAGTCTGCAATTAAAGGGCTAGCATTTCCACCCATAGGAATTCCTAATATTTGTTTGAAAATGTACGGCCCGAATCTAACATAAGTATTGAAAAGGAGGAATTTAAGGGCATCTTTAAGTTTAGTTCTATCAAAATATACAGAACTAGTGGGAGTAGAGCTAAGTGATGCATTATTAAAATATGTATAAACATTTATGAAATAATTACCATTCCTAACGAACCTGTCAAAGTGCAAATCTATAATAAAGCAAAGCTCTGAATATACTAAATCTAAAGGCAAATTGGTATACAAAGTTGAAAAGTCGAAGCTATGTACCGAGGTAACTTTCGGCATGGTATTTATTTTATCAATAACTTCTAACGAATTGTCAACACTCCAATAATAGTTAATGCCAGTTCTTCTCATGATGGTATTACAATATCTTTAATGAGTACTTTTAATGTATTTTAAGCAATTTACGACTTGTTCTGATAGAGTTTTAGTGGTAGCAAATTTTGCTCCGGCAATAAAGCGATATTTATAAGGTCTTTTATGAAATATAGGTAACATGTATAATTTTGCAATGCACTTGTTCTTATCAGAAAGTTTAATATCAAATGTTATATTTTTCTTGGTATGTTCATCGATTAAGTTATCAATATTCAGATTATTTTGAATATCATAAACAGAATGTTATTCAGAGGGTATATTTATATCATATTTACCTCTTTGAGCCCTTAACACAAATTGTAAGCTAAAGACAATCATCTAAGGGTAACCAGAATATGATACAAATAATGTCATGGTGGTGAAGGCGTTAAGGGTTCCCAGACAGCTCAACCAGTAGATCATTTTAACCAGTATATCTGAACCAGTGTCAAATCAACCAGCATATCCTACTATTATTTAGATTTGTGTTATCTAATCTTGAAGTAGATATATTGAATCTTTAATATTATATGCAAGAGGATTAAAAGTACTGTAGGCTACCATTATACATGTACTTGAAATAAAAAAAATGGCCAGATAACAGACTTTTATGTTAGTGTATTCATATTATCACCAACCCACAAAATAATTTATAAATAAACCTAATTAATTAAATCAATGAATCCAATAAATACATGTGGTACTCCAAGAATTCTAACCTAGGATACTCACACCAAAAATTCCAAAATTCAGCGCACTAACCATTACACTACCAACACAGTTATTTGACTCCGATATATCCGTCGCTTGTGACTGCTGGGTGGCAACATTGATGAAGTGTGTGACTGGAAGCCAACATCATAGAAGTGTGCATGTTCAAGCTTCCTTCAGAGGAACAGACTACATTTTAGGTCATGGCTTTGAATAGTCTCTTACTTGACACCCTAATGGCAACCAGAGCAAAATCCTAACTTAAAGCTCTAGTAAAATGAGTCTGTAAGTCACTATGAGTATTCTTCACTATTTCGCAAATTATATTATATTTTTCTAATACTCTAGTTGAATTTATCTATTATAGATTATCAACTATTAGAATTGAAGGTGGATCATGGTGGTGGAGGATATTTTTATTATCTTGACCATACTATTTTTTTATTAGCTAGATTTTTTGTCTTCATACTGTACTGTAGTTAAATTTGTCACCTATATATTATCAGCTACTAGAATGGAAGTTTGGAAATGGAAATTTCTAAATGATTATATTCACTATACTATACTGTACTGTAGTTTATTTTTTTCACCAGAATTATTGCTTCATTCTATCTATTCTGTTCTATATACTCAGGCCCAATCACCACTTTTCCTATTTCTTTATCCTTTTTTCTTTTTTTCCTCTTTTCCTTTTTCTTTTCTTTTTTTGGGGGGTGGCCGACTCAAGACAGAGCCAGAATAGGGACAACACAACAGAAAACAATGAACACACAAAACAAAATACAAAAATTATTGCTTCATACCATAGTTTAATTTGCCACCTACAGATTATTAGCTTCTAGAATTATAGGTGGCGGTGGACATTTTGGAATAATTATCTACACTTCAGTAGTTTATTTTCTCCCCAGAATTATTGCTTCATACTGTATTTTATATTGTTGCCTATAGATTATCAGCTGCTAGAATTGACCACTTGCGAGTTTCAGGCTACTGTATAAGGAAGTTGGAGTCGTGAACATCGATATTAAAGAGAGATGCAATAATAATGTGGGTTTCTGATGGATAAAAAGTATGATCAATTTGAATTTATGTATTTATATATGTATAATGACCGTATTTTAGCTGATAATTCTGCTAAATATTAATGTCTACAGCTCCAACTTCCTTATAGACCAAAACTCGCAAGTGGTCAATTGAAGGTAGGGGTGGACATTTCTGAATAATTATCCTCACCACAGCGGTTTACTTCTTCCACAGATTGGGTGACTACAGTATAAGGATATTGTCCAGTGTGTTTGGGTGATTACAGTATAAGGATAATGTCCAGTGTGTGGAGAGTGTCCGTAACTGTACCCTGTCAACTGAACGAGGAGAGAGAGAATGAGCTATTTTTCGACAGCCAACTGAACGAGGAACTTCCTTAGCCGCTGCTGGGAATTTACCAAGGTTTGTATTATTTGTTGAAGTTGGTAGCACATTAGGGTTCTTCCTGTATCCCCTTCAATAGCATTGACATCCTTTTCATCATATTCTGGCTACTATTTAAGATTTTATTCAGCTTGGGAAGGATGTGTGGTAGCTAAAATAATTAAATAAGAAAAAAGAAGGGGTAGCAGTGATTTTGTCTGATAGGTTGAAGAAGTGTGTGAAAAATTATGGATGCGTGGACTCAAGAATCGTTTGGTGCGAGTGCAAGATCGGGATAGACGTATACATTTATGTGCGTGTATGCACCGGTTAACCAAGAAACTGGGAAAGGTGTGGAAGAAAATAGAAAGTTTTGGTTTAAAGTCAATAAATGTATAAGAGAAAGGCAAGAGTGCACACAGGTAATTTTACTGGGTGACATGAACGGTAGAGTTGGAAATGAGGAGATAAAAGGTATAGTGGGTAAATGGGGTGTGGAGGGTAGGAACATGAATGGTGACTTTCTTGTAGAAGTATGTGCGGAGAGAGAAATGTTTCTGGCCAACACGTATTTTCAACATCGTCACATTCATAGGTAGGCCTATACATGGCACAGAGGTGAAGGTGAGCAAGAACAGAAATCTTTAATTGACTATGCCATGATTGACTCTGGGCTAAAAGGAAGAATTTTAGATTCGAAACCTGTACGAGGTATGCTGACGGGATCAGACCACTATACAGTGCTGACAAAAGTGAGGATAAGGAAGGAGTGGAAATATGAGAGGAAAGAGAGAAAACTGACAGTAGAGAGAATAAATGTGAGAAAACTAAGTGAAGAATGTAATGCAACATAATACAGGGATATGCTGAAAGAGACTATAAAGAGCATGGACGATATGATAGACCTAGGAAATACTGTAGACGAAGTATGGATAGGTACAAGAGACTCCATGATTAAAGCAGCTGAGAAAGTATGTGGGAAGAAAACATTTAAAATGTGGAAGAAGAAAGGTAACGCATGGTTTAGCAAAGAGATAGAAGAAATAGTGAAAAAGAAGAAAGAGTTGAAAAAGAGTATGCTGCAAAAGAATATACCTAGAGAAACTAGAGATGCGAGGAAAGAAGAATATAAAAACTTGAAACAAAGAGTGAAGAGGACGATACAAGATGCTAAAAGGCAGGCAGATGAGGAATATGGGAAAAAGATTAGTGAACAGTTTCTGAATGACAAGAAAGCATACTACAGAGCTGTGAAAGAAGCCAGAGGGAAGAAGACTGAGAGTGTCTCAGGTGGTAGGATGAGGGAGTACAAAGGAGTACAAAGGAGTACAAAGTACAAAGGAAATCAAGCAACAACAGATCCAGTGACCCTTCTAGGTTGCTTGTCCTCCAAAACACTGAGGATCAAGTGTCCAAACAGTGGTTTAGAGTGGGTAAGGGAACATTGGAAAGGGAATTACTGCCCTGGAACTAATGTCCGTGGCAGGATTAGGAAGTTAGTAGGGGACAGATGGGTTAGTAACTGAGGGGGGGATAAAATAAAGTTATTCATTTACAAACGCAGTCAGTCGCGGGTTTGATGCGAGATATTTGTCTAGGCGGAGTTTAAATGAATCAACGGTGATGCAGTCTATAACGTTTCGGGGAAGCCCATTCCACAAGTTGACAACTCGATTGAAGAAGAAATTCTTAGATTCGTGCGAGTTAAAAGATTTACCAATAATTTTGCAACCGTTTCCCCGCGTGTAATTAGATTGGTCGATAGTGAAGTACTTACTACAGTTCATATTGTCGATGCCTTTGATGATTTTGAACACTTGAATTAAGTCGCTTCTTAATCTGCGCTGGGTTAAAGGAAATAGATTTAATTCTCTAAGACGCTCTTCGTATGGTTTGTTCTTTAGGCTAGGTATCATTTTGGTAACTCTACGTTGAACTCGTTCTAGCTTGTTTATATCTTTTTGGTAATAAGGGCACCAGGATTGAACGCAGTATTCCAGAAGAGGGCGGACTAAGGAATTGTAAAGGGTTAGGATAACTTCTTTGGATTTATGCTCAAATGACCTGCCTATAAAGCCAATTTTGTTTGCCTTCTTAACAACTTCTGAACATTGTTGACTCGGTTTTAGGTTACTCGATATTGTTACTCCCAGATCGGTTTCTCTGTTTACATTCTTAAGCTGAGTGCCATTCATCGAATAGTTTGCTTTCTCATTTAGGTATCCGATATGTAGTACTTTACATTTATCCGCATTGAAACTCATTTGCCAAATTTGGGCCCAACATGACAATTTATCTAGATTGTGTTGCATATCGTCAACTTGTTCTTTCGAGAGTACGCTATTTGCAATTTTTGTATCGTCAGCAAATTTTGAGATTGTACAGGTGAGACCCTCATCTATGTCGTTGATGTAAATTAGAAAGAGAATTGGTCCTAGTACCGATCCCTGGGGTACCCCGCTACTTACATTGGTCCATTTTGATGCCTTACCGTTTATGACTACTCTTTGCTTTCTGTCGCTGAGCCAATTTTCTATCCATTTCAACACACCGTCTTGTATTCCATGCGCTTTTAGTTTTAGCAGTAAACGTTTGTGGGGAACTTTGTCAAAGGCCTTTTGAAAATCAAGGTATATAATATCTACAGCTTTACTCTCATCGTAGAGGTTGAGGATATCGTGGAAGAAGTCTAAGAGGTTTGTTAAACAGGAACGTTTTTTACGAAAGCCGTGTTGAGTATCTTTAAGTATGTTATTTTCCTCTAAGTGATTTACGAGTCTGTCTCGTATGACAGTTTCTAGCATTTTACATACAACTGAGGTTAAGCTAATTGGACGATAGTTACTGGATAGGGATTTGCTGCCTTTTTTGAATATCGGTGTTACGTTGGCTAGCTTCCACTGATCGGGCATAGTTCCAGACTGCAAGGATTTATTGAATAGTAATGTCAGTGGTTTAGAGAGCTCATCCTTAGCTTCCTTTAGAACTCTAGGCGAGATTGTATCAGGTCCAGGCGTTTTATTTACCTTGAGTTTATCTAAACAATTCAATACTTCTCTCTCTGTAACGGTGATATTGCTTAAAACATCTGAATTATCAATCTGAATCGGCGATGGTGTAGGGATATCACTGAGGTCTTCTGTTGTAAAAACTGATGCAAAGAAGGTATTGAGGGCATTACTCATTTGTTCTTCGTCTTTGGTGTATTCTCCATTTTCATCGACTAACGGTCCAACAGTTGAAGTAACTACTTTTTCTTTCTGATATAACTATAGAATTCTTTCGGGTTTGTTTTACTTTGATTCGCAATATGTAACTCTAAGGTCTTTTTACTTTGCTTAATTAACTTTTTGGCTTTGCGTCGTAGCTCTACAAATTTCAGCCGTTCTTCGTCATTTTGTGAGGATTTTAATCTATCATTAGCAAATTTTTTAGCAAGCAGGCAGTTTGAAATATCTTTATTCCACCATTTGGGCTTATTATTATGGCCTGGACGCCGAGTTTTCGATGGTATGCAGTCTTGCACTGCTTTTAGGTAAGTGGCTTCGAATAACTTCCAAGATGTATTTATGTCGTTATTGTGAATTAAAAAGCTCCAGTCAGTTTCTTTAAACATAGCTCTAAGTTTATGGAAGTTTGCTTTCTTGAAATTAGGGACTTTTTCGATGCTACTATTTGGTTCGTTACTAGTAAACTTTAAAGTGAAAGTTATCGTATGATGGTCGCTGTTACTGAATTCATCACCAACATTCAAATTCTCTATTAATCCTTCTTTTGTTGCAAGTACAATGTCAAGAACGTTATTACCACGGGTCGGCGTTCCAACAAATTGATAAAGCGAACTCTCTTGCAAGTTCGTATACAAGTCATGTCCGGAGTGTGAAGTAAGAGTATCGCCCCACTTGGTCACAGGTAAATTAAAGTCACCAAAAATTACGGTATCTTGCGAGTTACTTATATCTGCAATTTGTTCGTAAATTTCTCGGTCAGTTTGCACTGATTGAGCTGGAGGTCTGTATATTAATGCAAGTATTATTTTGGTACCTTTATTATTCTTTATTAGCACAAAAGATGCGTCGACGTTCACAATTTGAGGTTTTGACAAGAGGGTAGGGTTAAGACTTTCTTTGATATAAAGTAAAACGCCACCTCCATTTCGATTTATTCGGCTTTTCTCAAACATTACATAACCGGGAAGTGAATACTCTGCTAAAAAGTCTCTATCTTCTGTATTGAGCCAAGATTCTGTTATGCCAATCACATCATAATTTTCTGTAAACACTAGCTCCTCTAAATCTGAAAATTTATTGCGTATGCTACGAGCGTTTGCATAGAAAACCTTTAAATTTGTTATTTTAGAACTCACGGAACGCGCTTCAATAATATTTTTGGTTCTTGTCGGATCTACATTTATGTTCATGGCTGTCCTCGGTCCTCGCTGTCTCCGGTCCTTATCGCTGGTGGTCCTCGGTTGCCTCTGTTTTTTTCTTGGCGTTGAATGGGGACATGAATGGGGAAGTGGTAGAGGGTGATGATGTGGTGAAAGTATAGAAAGATCATTTTAGTAGCTTAGCTGTAAAGAGTAGGGGGAAGGCAAAGATCTCATCCATAGGAATGGAGAGAGGTAGAATAAACAGGGTAAATGAAAGCCAGATAAGCAGAGAAGAAGTAAAAGAAGTAGTCAATAGACTTAAAATGGGCAAAGCTGCTGGAGTAGATAACATCCCAGGTGAAATGCTGAGATATGGAGGAGAAGAAGCTGTTGACATAATGCATAGGTTATGTAAATTAGCATGGGAAAGGGAAAGTGTACCAGAGGACTGGAGGAAAACAGTGATAGTACCCTTGTACAAAGGGAAGATTAGTAAAGAGGAGTGTTAGAGTTAGAGGGGAATTAGTTTGCTTAGCATACCTGGAAAGGTACACGCAAGAGTAGTAACAGAGAGACTACAGAAGATAACGGATGACAAAATAGGCGAGAATCAGGGAGGTTTCAGAAAAGGCAGGGGCTGCGTTGACCAGATAGCCTCAATGCGTTTGTTGGTAGAGAAGTATCTGGCCAAGAACAGAAAACTCTATGCAGCATTCATGGATTTCGAAAATGCCTACGACATAGTGGACTGGCAGGGTCTGTGGGATGTGTTAACAGTATATGGTGTGGGAGGAAAGTTGCTAATGGCAGTAAAATCTTTTTATAGGAATGCAATGGCAAATGTGAAGTTAGGAGATAAGTTAAGTGAAAGTTTTGAGGTCAATGTAGGAGTAAGACAGGGATGTGTCATGTCAGCTTGGTTGTTCAATATATACATGGATGGAGTGATTAGAGAATGTAGGGCGGGATCAATGGGTGTAGGAGCTAGACTGGAATCCGAGGGAAGTGCATGGAAGATTTTAACATGCCTATATGCGGACGATGCAGTCTTGTTGGCGGAAAATGCGGAAGAACTTCAGAGAGTGGTCACTGACTTTTTGACAGGGTATGTGAAAAGAGAAAGTTAAAGGTCAATGTAGGGAAATGTAAGGTAATGGTGTTTGAGAGAAGAATGCATGAAACCATAGATTTTAAGGAAAAATATAGAATCAAGAAAGAACATGAGAAAAGTTGTAAAATAAAAATGAAAAATTAAGTACTGGAAGAGGTTGAAAGTTTCAAGTATTTGGGAGCTGTACTATGCAAGTATGGTAAAATGGAGAGTGAGATAAAAGAGAGAAAAATGCAAATTTGATTGGAGAACTTGATAGTATTCTCAAAGAAAGAATGGTTAGTCAGGAAGTCAAAAAGTCACTGAGAAACAGTGTGCTGCTCCCAACACTCTCGTATGGAAGTGAGACATGGACAGCAAGTGACGAGGACCTCTCCAAACTGAGAGCTGTGGAGATGAGCTTTTTCAGAATGGCAGCTGGCATGAATAGGCTAGATGGGCCAAGTAATAGGGAAGTGTATGAGTCCTTTGGAATGGAAGAGCAGGCTTTGGGCATTGATTGTGGTGTGGTTGAGTGGATAAAGAGAAGTACTTTGAGGTGGTATGGTCATGTTCAGAGAATGGATGAAGCCAGAATACCAAGAAAGATATATGGGAGTCAGGTAAGTGGAACTGCTAGTAGTGGAAGACCACCTATGATAAGGGAAAAGAAAGTAGAAAAATATATTGAAGAAAAACTTCCACTTAGTGGAAGGGGCATTGTAGCACGGGCAAAGGAGGCATGTCTTGACAAAGTAGCCTGGAGACGTTTCTGTCATGGCCATCCTCTAGCGGGGGTTTCCCAGGGGGAAACAAGGCGTCGGAGATGATGATGAATGATGATTAAATGAGATAGTCTGTAGCCTTTTAATTACTATATAGGTCCTTCCTAAGCTAAATACAATAATTTAATCGCTGCTAGAATATATCGACAAGGGAGTTGCCAGTACTAAAAAGATTAACCATCCTCAACACTTGTCTACCAGCTTTAGAAATCCTGACCCCAACCTCTCATAACTTTATAGTAAATAAGTATAGAAATGTACAGCCTGTTTGTTTTAGCCCTCCCCGAGTTACAGCAGGATAGGGAGCCAAATTTTCTATAGACTCGGCATAATCAATAGATTATAGATGTTCAAGCTTTCAATGCATTAGTATTTTTGTCTTGCTCATACTAGGCATCCCTACTTTTTAGTCATTGGTGTTATTAAATTTGCAAAATTAGAATTATGCTTTGCAGTTCTATCAAGTCTATGAAAGTGGTATATTGGCCAAAACCATGCAATACTGAGAAATAAGTAACATGCTTATTATTATCTATCTATCTATCTATTGCCTGACGCCGTGATCCCCGAAGGGGTGGCCACGAACGAACCGCCCCCATGCACCTCTGTCCCCAGTCAGTCGACGCCCCTCCCCCCAACCAGCACCACCTTCGTTCATGTACTTCCTCACTCCATCCTTCCACCTCATATTCGGTCTACCTCTCCCCCTCTGTCCCTCCACCTCGCTCTCATACACCCTCTTAGTCATTCTCTCGCTTTCCATACGTTCCATATGGCCGAACCATCTCAAGTTGTTCCTTTTCACACTTTCCAGCACATCTACCTCCACACCACACCTCCTTCTTACTTCCTCATTAGTCTGTCTATCCCTCCATGTAACTCCGCACGCACTCCTTAAGTAATTCATTTCCACTGCTCTCACTCTTGGTCTGAGTCTCTCAACCAACGTCCATGCTTCGCTTCCGTAAGTCAGTGTCGGGATTACCACACTGTCATGCAAGGACTTCTTCACTTCCATACTGACCACCCTATTTTTTGTTACTGCTTTTAGCGTTCCTACAACCCTCTTCCCCTGTTGTACCCTCTCCCGCACCTCTTCATCCATAGTCCCATCTTTACTCAACACACTGCCCAGATACTTAAAAGAGTTGACAATCTCCATAGCCTGACCGTTCAGCTTCACCTCACACTCTGTGACTTCACCCCTTTCGAAGACCATAACCTTGCTCTTCCCCGTATTTACCTTCAAATTCCGTTTTTCGCACACTGTTCCAAACTCATTTACCAGACCCTGCAACTCCCATTCATTATCACTCATCAGAACTGTATCATCCGCAAACAGCAGTATAGGTAGCTTCCACTCAATTCCCTCCCTTTTCAGCGATACACCAACATCCACTGCTCTTGATAGTATTTCTTTCATAACTCCATCCATATATACAGTGAACAACCACGGGGACATCACACACCCCTGTTTCAAACCAACATTCAGGTCAAAGAACTCGCTCTGCTCACTCTCCACACGTACTGCCGCCTTTGCACCCTCATACATGCTCTTCACTGCTTTCAGCAACTTGCCCTCTACTCCGTATATTCTAAGTACTTTCCACAAACCTTCTCTATCCACTCTGTCATAGGCCTTCTCCAAGTCCATAAAGGCAACATACACCTTTTGTTTCTTCTCCAGATACTTCTCCACAACACAATTCAGGGTAAAAATCTGATCTACACATCCTTTTCCCTTCCTAAAACCTCCCTGCTCGTCGCCTATCCATTTCTCCGTTCTCACTCTCACTCTCTCAATCACTACCCTACTGTATACCTTCCCTACTACGCTATTATTACTGTATCATGTTAATGTTTCTGGATACCTTTGAATTTTAAGCTCAATCTTAACCCTACTCTGATGCGAGGGAGGTCTTTTAGGATACTCCCTGTTTCAATCCATTAGTTTTAAGATCTTAAAATGTTTTGCCTCATTAGTTGGTGATCATAAGATGTTTCGCATCATTCAGGTGCGTGAGCGATACATGTCCAGTTGGCCACATAAATTTGTATGTACTCTTATTTTATGTAGCAATAGAAGGACAATTTTCATGATAGAATTGGAAGTGTATTTTCTTATGCAGTATGTATGTACAGTCGCGCTAATAAGTGATGTCTCGGCAGCAAGTACGTTTTGATCAATAATTGGTATCAGCAATATCTAAGCTTCATTTTTTCATATTGAGTGAAATATACAAACATGTTCCTACACTTACCCATCCTATTCAACTTCTGACAGACATTAATATAGCACAGAGCAAGCCAAACGTAGCGCGACCATACATGCTCAGGCACATACCCATAGATAGGGGTAGCCGACTCGAGACAGACTGAACAGAAATGGGTTTTTTTTCTATGTGTATGGAGGAAACAAAAGGCAGGTTGCCTGTAATGAGTGTCTACCCCAAAGTCAAAAGAGTGACAGCCAAATTCAAGGGAAGTTGCAGTGAAAATGCCTGAACACACAAAGTTTTAAGCAGTCTAAGTCATAGGATGAGGGAAAGATTGAGGAAGAGCGTTCCAGAGTTTGCGTGTTGAGTAAAAAAAAGACTGAGAAAATTTGCCAATTCTTGGGTTGGATAGCTGGATAGAATAAGACTGGGACTGTATTTACCTATTTGTTTACCTATTTGTAGGTTACAGGAATTGATCAGCGCTCGTGTTGTCCTGTCTTAGTTACTTTATAATCAATCCATTTTACTTACACAAGTATCGTAATGGATATTCCCAATTCCCAGTATTTTGGACTAACATATAATAGCCTATGTTGTTCTATTTCCATATTACTTTTCTCCAACTTAGATTTGAACATGTTAATGTTCTTCGCTCGCACCACCTCCTCCTCCAAGTTGTTCCAAGTCTCTATACTTCTACAGTATATGGGAAGCTGACTTTCTTTGTATCCTTACGACACCTGCCCTTCCTCAGTTTAAACTAGTGTCCTCTTGTCCTTCCATCATCCCTCACGAATAGATCTTCCCTATCTACTCGTTCCAAACTTTTTACTCCATTGAACATCATTATTAAGTCGCCTCGTTCCCTTCTCTCTTTCTAGGTTGTTGTTGTTGTTCCCTAAGCTGCCTGGCCGAACAGCCCCGAGTCCCTGAGAAAGGCCATGGCCACGATCGGGCTTTCCCACAGAGCTCTCATTGAGTGTAGATTGTGTTGTTGGCGTAAGTGGTTGTGTGAAATGCAGTCTTCTATGATGTGTTTAATGGTATGGGGTGCTGTGTTACATCCCGGGCAGGCGTCGACAACGGAGTCATCCAGTCTTTGCTGATAGCTCAGGAGAGCTGGATGGTGTCCGCATCTCAGCCTGGCCAGGTGGACTCTGTCCTCTGTACTCTGTACTCCTCTGTACTCTGTACTCTGTCCCTGGGGGCACGGGTCCTTGGAGCGGCTTCGGTCGCGCCAGGAATTTCTCTTTCTAGGTAGGCAGTTGTAGTGTCTTAAAGTCTTTCCTCATATGTCAACTCCTCAATCTTGGGATCATCTTCGTTGCTATCCTTTGGACTTTCTCTAATTTGTTTCTGTGTTTTTTCGAATGTGGTGACCATATCACTGCTGCATATTCTAATGTGTTGAAAGGCGGGTGCCTCGCACTCGACGCAAGGGAGGGGGTATACACTGAGAGAGCTCTGAAGAACACTTGATTGTTGTAATAGAGGGTAGAAGAGTGAAATAGATTGTATGACCACTTATTGGTTTTGTCGCAAATTCTTCTTCTAAACCAATTACAGTACAGTATACCATGTTTCCTTCCATACAAGCCATAGGGTAGATAACAATTTGTGTGGCTAACTATACATACATGCATGTCAAACTTTATTATTGTATTCACTAATTGTTTTTCTCTTTATTTACAGAACAAATGCTGTGTTTCTCCTTATAGAGCTGAACTCATCACGTACGGTAGTTTTCTTTGTTCAGTGTATATTGATGGCTTTAGAATAAATAGTGCTTAGAACAATATAATTAAGTGAAAATGTGTATAAATGGCTAAAAATATTAAAAAATTATGAATGAATATAAAGAAGGAAATGTACCGTAATCTGTATATAAATTATGTAGTAAGAAAAGTGATAGTATACCGGTATATTGTACCGGTAGTTTCTGAAAAATCTTATGTAGCCAAATAGTCACAGTATATACAAGCTTGGCAAGAAAATAGCCAATAATGCACATGTGTGCATTAGTTCGCTACCGGTATTCAAGACGTCTGCAATCAATAAAACATTTTGCTCGTTGGATCCCATAAATGTTTCCAAGCTACCAAGAGTCTATGATCACACAGTTGAGTTTATTTCCAAAATAATTAATAAGTGCTTCTCTGAAGGTAACTTCCCACAGTCTGAAAAGCATGCACTACTCCGACCTAGTCTAAAGAGACCTGGACTTGATGTTGAGAACATGTTGAACTATCGTCCTGTCTCCAACCTGTCCTTCATATCAAAGATATTAGAGCGTGCAATACTTGACCAATTACAACCAATACTTCAGCAGAATGAAACTATCCCAATTTTTCAGTCTGCTTACCGACAGCATCATTCAACTGAAACAGCATTGATTAGAGTACATAATGATCTAGTTGAGAACATTTGCAATGGTGTGGCCTCACTATTGGTCTTGCTTGATCTCTCTGCGGCCTTTGACACAGTGGATCACGAGTTGCTATTGAGTGATCTTTACGATTGTGGTGTGCGTGACTCTGCTCTCTTGCTTCTTGGGTCGTACTTGTCAGGTAGATCCCAGAGTGTGATGGTAAATCAAATGGTCTCGGACTCGACACCCCTGCAGTATGGTGTTCCGCAGGGATCAGTTTTAGGTCCTATCCTATTCATAATTTATATCAGCAGTTTGTATTTACCTAATTGCCCAATTGTATTTACCTAATTGTAGTTTACAGGAGTTGAGCTAAGCCCGTGTTGTCCCGTCTCTCAGTCTACTTTCATCCAATTTTTTCTTGAAAATATGGATGTTCCCTGCCCCTACCACCTCCTCCTCCAGCCCATTCCATTTGTCAATACATCTATAGGGGAAGCTAAACTTCCTGATATCGTTCTTGCAGGTAGGTCTTTTTACTTTGTAGCTGTGGCCTCTAGTTATTCCTGTATCCATGATTAATATATCCTCCCTATCCAGCCTTTCCAGCCCTCGGGTGCATTTGTACATCATTATCATGTCTCCCCTCTCTCTCCTCCCTTTTAGACTCGGTAAATTTAATTTGTCTAGCCTCCTTTCATATGGCAGTTCTCTAAGACTTGGAACCAATCTAGTAACTGCTCTCTGGATTCTTTCTAACTTGTGAATATGCTTCTTAAGATGTGGGGACCACACCACTGCTGCATACTCCAATCTTGGTCTAATCATACTTTTTATAATCTTCGCTAACATGTTCTCATCCAAGTAGTTCAGAGCAACTTTCATATTCCCGGCCATTGCATACATTCCGCTAAAGAGCTTGTTAATATGTTTCTCTGGCGACAAGTTATCTTGTATAATCAACCCTAAATCCTTTTCTTTTTCGGCCTTGCTAATTATATTATCTCCCATCCTGTACTCCCAATTTGGTCTATTCACACTTCTTCCCATATTTAACACATGACATTTACTTACAGTATATTAAATTTCATTTTCCACTTGGTGCTCCATTCGTATATTTTATCTAAATCCCCTTGCAGCTCCTCACAACTACTTATATTTGTTATTTGTCTCATAATTTTTACGTCATCTGCAAACATTGACATGTAGGAGTTTATGTCTATCGGCAGGTCATTCACGTACATAAGGAACATAAGAGGTGCCAACACAGATCCCTGTGGCACACCACTCTCAACTTTCCGCCACGATGAGTAAGTTCCTCTAATGTTGGTCCTCATTTCTCTATCTGTTAAATAGCTCTCCATCCATTTCAGCAAACTCCCCCTGACACATCCTATCGTCTCAAGCTTAGATAACAATCTCTTATGTGGTACCTTATCGAATGCTTTGGAAAGGTCTAAGTACACGCAGTCCACCCATCCGCCTCTTTCTTGCAATACATCTATCACCCTACTGTAGTAACATAGCAGACTGGTAACACAAGATGTCCCTTCTCTGAATCCAAATTGCTTTGGCGTTATTATCTTCTTTCTCTCCAACATTTTCATCCATCTCTTCCTAATTAGCTTTTCACAAATCTTGCATACAATACTAGTAAGTGAAACTGGTCTAGTTTAAAGGGTCCTCAGGGTTTCCATTCTTGTATATCGGAATGATATTAGCTCTTTTCCATTCAACAGGAACCTGTCCTTTATCTAAGGAAGCTTGAATTATGTCCCTCACTGGCTCCACTAATTGCTCTGCACACTCCTTTAAAACCCAGGAAGACACTTCATCCGGTCCCAAGCTTTCCTTACTTCAAGTCCTCTCATCGCAGATAACAGCTCATCTCTAGTTATTTCAATCTTGCTAAGACCACTCTCCAGTACTCCCGCCTGTGGTTCGTCAAAACTTTCCTCTCTAGTAAAAACCGACCCCAATTTGTTATTCATTACCTCGCACATGTCCGATACATTTTCATACGTCCTAGCATCTACTCTTAATTTAGTAATTTGATTCTTTACCTTCAACTTACTAACTTACTGTTTATATATTTATAAAACAATTTAGGGTCACTTTCACATTTATTTACTATGTTCTTCTCATAGTTAATTTTAACTTGCCTAATTATGTTAACATATCCCTCTCCTGTTTATATTTATTCCGATTACTCTCAGTGTTCCTTCTTCTTAATCTAGCCCAAGCTGCATCACGCCTATCCAGAGCTATTTTGCATTTCAAATTAAACCATTCTTTCTGCTTAGTAAAATTTCCAGTTTTGTATCTTGGGACAAACAGATTGGTTCCTTCTCTATAAATTTCGAGGAACCTACTTTATTTACATTGTACATGTTGTTCCTTCAAAATATGATCCCAATCTACTTCCTCTAAATATCTTTTCAAGGATACATAATCAGCTTTACTATAATTTAGTCTGTTATTTATATAGCTATTGTCTAATCTATTGGCATTACTCGAGATCAACTTCCATTTCAGTAATAGGTGATCAATTTTGCCTACAGGACATAGATAGTTTATATCACTAATTTCGTGAGGATCTTTTGTAAAAATCAGATCGAGTTTAGAAGGTTCGTTATTACCCCTCATTCTAGTATTCTCCTTCACATGTTGTGCAAGTACATTATCCGTAACCAACTCTAATAGCCGACTTCCCCAAGATCTCTGATTTGGCCCTGCATCTCCCGATTCCCAATTAACCTCACCACAGTTGAAATCTCCCACCAAGATCATTCTATTCTTTCTTAAAAGCAATCTTCTCAACGACTGAATCATATCCTCGACCATCTCCTCAAACTCTAACTCCCTCCATGCCCTGGTCTTTGGTGGCATGTAAACTACTGCTATGTCTAGCTTTTTTCCTTCTATATCATTGAGTTCAACTGCCATTATTTCTGCCTTGTCATTATTTAACTCCACTTGCTTTGCTGTCATAGGGTTCTTAACTAATACTGCCACTCCACCTCCCCTTTTTCCCTTTCTATCATATCTCCATATATTATATCCTTCACTAAACACTATATTGCTGTCAAAGTCCTGGTTCAGCTTTGTCTCCGTCAAACAGACTATCTGTGGTTGATCCTTTCTTAATATATCATCCAATTCTACCTTTTTACTGTTTATTCCATCTATATTAGTGTAGTAGCACAGTATATTGGAATCCTCCTCCTTGTTTCTCTTCCCTCTCTGCCTCCTATTACGTTCACCTCCTCCTCCTCCATCCCTTCCCTGACCTACCTCCACATTCCCTGCTAGTTCTATTCTCCTCCCCCCCCCCCCCACCCCTCCTCCACAATCTCCCGCTCCTCCCTCACCATCTCTCTGTCTTCGGTTTGATCCACTACCTGACTCACTGTCTCTATCTCCTGCTCCTCCCTCACCATCTCTCTGTCTTCGGTTTGATCCACTACCTGACTCACTGTCTCTATCTCCTGCTCCTCCCTCACTATCTCTTTGTCCCCGATTTGATCCACTACCTGACTCACTGTCTCCTTGTTCATTTCTCCTCGTATTTTCCGTTCTTTCTGAATCTGAGTGTACCACGTCTTTAGTTTCCCTTCCTTTACTCTCCAAAAAAAAATCCTTTCTCCTCATCTGACAATTTTCGATTTTCATCATCAGCCCTCGCTTGAACTTCTCTCAACTTTTCCCTTTCCTCTATGCTTAATTCCTTTTTCACCCTAATATGTTTCATTCCAGTACAACTATTTAGCCTCCAGCTTACATTGGTTAATGCTTCAACCACTGACCTAGATTTAAACTCTGCTTTTATCGGTCTCATCTCACCCTTTTTATATCTTCCTAGCTGTCTTACTTCGTCCAGTTCTTTCCCCCAATCACAGCCTTCGTCTAGACACTCCAATATTTTCTTTACTTGGTCCTCATCCCTTCTCCTTCTTTCCCTCATATCTGCTAAATGTTCTTCAATGTCTCCAACAATTATTATGCTTTTACCTCTATCTACTGTTTCCATCACTACCTTCTCCTTGCTCTTCAAAACCTGCACTACATTCTTCTCAAACTCTCTTTTCTCTTTGTCTCTTCTGCTTCGTGCACATAATATCACCTTTCACTTTTATGCAGATGACACCCAGATTTATCTGGAGAAGTATCTGGAGAAGAAACAAAAGGTGTATGTTGCCTTTATGGACTTGGAGAAGGCCTATGACAGAGTGGATAGAGAAGGTTTGTGGAAAGTACTTAGAATATACGGAGTAGAGGGCAAGTTGCTGAAAGCAGTGAAGAGCATGTATGAGGGTGCAAAGGCGGCAGTATATGTGGAGAGTGAGCAGAGCGAGTTCTTTGACCTGAATGTTGGTTTGAAACAGGGGTGTGTGATGTCCCTGTGGTTGTTTACTGTATATATGGATGGAGTCATGAAAGAAATCCTATCAAGAGCAGTGGATGTTGGTGTATCGCTGAAAAGGGAGGGAATTGAGTGGAAGCTACCTATACTGCTGTTTGCGGATGATACAGTTCTGATGAGTGATAATGAATGGGAGTTGCAGGGTCTGGTAAATGAGTTTGGAACAGTGTGCGAAAAACGGAATTTGAAGGTAAATACGGGGAAGAGCAAGGTTATGGTCTTTGAAAGGGGTGAAGTCACAGAGTGTGAGGTGAAGCTGAACGGTCAGGCTATGGAGATCGTCAACTCTTTTAAGTATCTGGGCAGTGTGTTGAGTAAAGATGGGACTATGGATGAAGAAGTGCGGGAGAGGGTACAACAGGGGAAGAGGGTTGTAGGAATGCTAAAAGCAGTAACAAGAAATAGGGTGGTCAGTATGGAAGTGAAGAAGTCCTTGCATGACAGTGTGGTAATCCCGACACTGACTTACGGAAGCGAAGCATGGACGTTGGTTGAGAGACTCAGACCAAGAGTGAGAGCAGTGGAAATGAATTACTTAAGGAGTGCGTGCGGAGTTACATGGAGGGATAGACAGACTAATGAGGAAGTAAGAAGGAGGTGTGGTGTGGAGGTAGATGTGCTGGAAAGTGTGAAAAGGAACAACTTGAGATGGTTCGGCCATATGGAACGTATGGAAAGCGAGAGAATGACTAAGAGGGTGTACGAGAGCGAGGTGGAGGGACAGAGAGGGAGAGGTAGACCGAATATGAGGTGGAAGGATGGAGTGAGGAACTACATGAACGAAGGCGGTACTGGTTGGGGGGAGGGGCGTCGACTGACTGGGGACAGAGGTGCATGGGGGCGGTTCGTTCGTGGCCACCCCTTCGGGGATCACGGCGTCAGGCAATAGATAGATAGATAGACACCCAGATTTATGTGAGAATCACAAATATAGTTGATATACGGAGTAAGATGGAATTGTTGATGTCTGATATCAAGAAGTGGATGAGAGCGAGAAAGCTTAAATTAAATGATGGTAAAACTGATATTCTCATCATCCGAGGAAATAGAAGAGCTGATGATATAGTAGGTGCCCTCTCCATCAATGTGGGTGGATCTCAACTGCGACCGGTCAACTCTGTTCGAAATCTGGGTGTATATGTGAACTGCTTAGAATTCAAAGAGCATGTAAACCAGATAGTTAAAAGTTGTTACTTGCACATCAGAAATCTTTTATTTGGTGAAGCCGTTTATAACCAGACGTTGCCTCCTGACGTTGGTTCACTCATTGGTCTTCTCTCGTGTTGATTATTGCAATGCCCTGTTGGTGGGTCTTCCAAATTATATTTTTAAAGAAAGTTCAGTCTGTTCTTAACAGGGCCGCAAGACTCATTTTTGGTGTTCCACCTAGAACTCCTACTACATCTCTTCACATAGAACTGCACTGGCTGCCAGTAAGAGCAAGAATAGAATTTAAGTTGTGTTTAGTGACTTTTAAGGTTCTCAAATTTGGTGAGCCTAGGTACCTTGCGGAGCTGCTCAGGCGTCCACCGGCACACCAGGTGTAGTTGTGCGTCATGACAATGACCCTTTTCGTCTTGATGAACCAAGGGCTTTCCAGCAGTCTTATTTCTTTGAGAGGTCATTCTCCTACATGGCTCCGAGGTTGTATAACAGGTTGCCGCTGTTCATGAGACAACTGAGTTCTGTTGAATGCTTCAAGAGACAACTTAAGACTTTTCTCTTTGAGAGAAGCTATGATCTTGAGAGAGGTGTCATGACAGATAGCTATAGAGTTTAGGCTATTTTGCCACTGCTAGTGATTGTTAAATGTGTGTTGTATATAAGCTTTCTTTTGATGCATTGATTTTGTTCTTTTTTCTTTCTCTTTCCGAGCGCTAGTGAATTCTTCGAAAAAATTGGCGCTTATGATAAATAAGTAACATGCTTATTATTATTATTATTATTATTATTATTATTATTATTATTAATCTCCGCTCTACGCAGAAAAAGTAAGTGCCTCTTAATAATTGTTTTCATAGTTATTAAAAGAGGTGAGGAGTTGGAATCATGGAGTCGGCTGCTATATTTAGAGTGGGTCGAAGTTGAAATCGTAGTTGAGGAGTTGGCTATTTGGGGTTTGCAAGCATCGGAGTCATGAAGTCGGCTATTTGGGGTGGGTCGAAGTTGGGGTCGTAGTTGAGGAGTTGGCTATTTAAGGTGGGTCGGAATTGTGGAGTCGTCTGTTTGGGGTGTGTAAGATTTAGAGTCGTGGAGTCTGCTATTTGGGTTGGGTCGAAGTTGAAGTCGTAGTTGAAGTTCCGGAGTCGGCTAATGGTGGTGTTTCGGAGTCAGAGTCATAGAGTTGGTTATTTGGGGTGTGTAGGAGATATAGTGGTGGAATTGGCTATTTGGGGTGTGTAGGAGATATAGTGGTGAAGTTGGCTATTTGGGGTGTGTAGGAGTTATAGTGGTGGAGTTGGCTATTTGGGGTGTGTAGGAGTTATAGTGGTGGAGTTGGCTATTTGGGGTGTGTAGGAGTTATAGTGGTGGAGTTGGCTATTTGGGGTGTGTAAGAGATATAGTTGGCTATTTGGGGTGTGTAGGAGTTGTAGTGGTGGAGTTGGCTATTTGGGGTGTATAGGAGTTATAGTGGTGGAGTTGGCTATTTGGGGTGTGTAGGAGATATAGTGGTGGAGTTGGCTATTTGGGGTGTGTAGGAGTTATAGTGGTGGAGTTGGCTATTTGGGGTATGTAGGAGTTATAGTGGTGGAGTCAGCTATTTGGGGTGTGTAGGAGTCAGTCATGGAGGCAGCTATTTGGGGTGTGTAAGAGTCAGTGTGGTGGAGTCAGCTATTTGAGGTGTGTAGGAGATATATAGTGGTGGAGTTGGCTATTTGGGGTGTGTAGGAGTCAGTCATGGAGTCAGCTATTTGGGGTGTGTAAGAGTCAGTGTGCTGGAGTCAGCTATTTGGGGCGAGTCAGCATTCGAGTTGTTCTTGTAAAATCTCCGGAGCTGGAAACTTAGATATTTTTATCACCTACTGGAAGTGATAGAAATGACTGGTACCAATTAATATGGTTTACTGATTGAAATAGTCTGTTGGTTGTAATAGTTTACCGTACCGGTACTACAGTACAGTACCGGTAGTTGAAATGTTCTACTTGTAGATTTTGTCCTATTACAGTACGGTACTGGTTGAGATCTAGCTAATGGTTGAGATGCTCCACTGGTTAAATTGGTTTACGGGTTATTATGTCACTAGTTGATATCTTCTAGTTAAAATTGCCTACGGGTTGTAATATTTTTTGATTGAAGTGGTCTAGTGGTAGATTTTGCACTAGCTACTGGTTAATATGATGCAATGATTAGTTGAAATGGTCTCCTGGTTGAGATGTACGGTAACTATCGGTTGAAATTGTCTACTACCGGTTTGAGATAATGCTACCGTACTGGTTGAAATGGTCTACTGGTTTGAAATTGTGTACCGGTGTTGGTTGAAATGGTTTAGGATACATCATACTGGTTGAGATCTAGCCTACTGTAGGTATTGGTTGGAATGGTCTACTAGTAGTTGAAATAGTCTACCAGTACTGGTAGGTAGTGGTTGAAAAGGTCTAGGATACCATTACTAGTGGAGATCTAGGTACTGGTTGAAATTGAAATGCTGGGTGTAAAGGGAATTTTTCTGTCCTGACAACTCCCCAGGCCCACTTAGGGTCAACCTTTCCTGGGGCCTGGCGCGGGGCTCGAACCTCTGAAGGGAGTTTAACCCTCCTAAAAACCCACAGGTTTTGAGATGCCTTGGGTGGGGTTCGAACCCTGGTTAGTGACCATGACCCCCATAGGTCAACCAGGCCCGCGCGCTAACCCACTGTACTACCACGGACGTACAAAAGTATAGCAACCTTAGTCCGATTTGTAAGAACCAGGTGATAGTCTCGTGGTGATTCACGTGGTGAGTTTATTGGACTTCCCATCAACGACTATTTTACACTATACCTGACGTCAACTCGGGTAGTACATTATTGGGGTTGCGGGATATTTTCGAGGGTATTACATTACATCCTTCTTTAACTAGGCTAGTCCCTAGCCTCTTTAAGGTCGTAAGGTATCGTAGCTGTATCACCTCAGCAATCTCAATATTGTTAGGGTCCGCGTGATGGGTGCCCTATGTAGCTACCAGATCACGTTCCGTGACTGCCACCAATGAAATGCTGGGTGTGATGGAGACTGGGTTGCTAACTCTGCCACATTTATCTGGAAGTATGGCAATAGAAGTTAGTCACTGGCGAGGCGGCTAGCCTCGCACTGACGAACATTGGGTACAGGGTTGTGAATGGGTTGTGAGAGAATAGATGGCATGCAAAGGGTTAGTAAAGTTCTAATGTTGTTCCGTCCTACTAAGGGAAGGTAGGCTGGATAGGAGTATATATATAAAAGGTTGGAGAACGTTAGCAATGGAAAAATCAAGGATCTTCAGGAGGTATGATGGAGAGCCTAGGTCGGAAAAGAGTCGAGGAGCGTGGGGGGTTAATGAGAGGGAGAGAGTTCAGGGGGCTACGTGGAAGTTTGGCCCTAAGGTATCCGGCGTAGGGGTGGCATTAGACTACAGTTGATATTGGAGTTTGGGGGGTTAATGACAGTGAAAGTATGTTAGCCAAATGCTACCGGGGGATGAGCAAATACGGGGTGGTATATGAGTCTGGAAAGGATAGAATCATGTGGACTGTGGGCTGTGGGGAAAAGGGAGGTTAACTGTAGGTGTGTGCTTGACTGTGGATAAAAGTAGAGAAAAACATGGTGTATTATTACTCGTCAATACGAGGGGTTATGGACACTATTATTTGACACGATTTCTTGCTGATCTAGTTGTCCCTGGGAACTGTGTTTTCTATGAAATATAGACCAAAGAAAAGCGTCAGTTCGTAGGGGTACTTTGTTATTGTTTCGTGGTACTATGATAGACAATGGTAACAAAAGGTTATCTATACAATCTCTGGTTGGGGTAAGAATTAGAGTTACTGCATGGTGGCTAACATCTTCAGTCATTATCTCTGTCTAGGTCTTACAGGAATAATGGTTATATATACAATGGTGTACCCGTGGGTATCATAGTTTCTTATCAATTATGACATGGGGGTTAACATATTACTTCTCGGATGGAGGAACATACATAGATTTATGGGGGCGGTTGGTCTTCAGAAACTTAGTCTGGCAAGACAAGGTATTTTAGGGGGTTAACATATTACTTCTCGGATGGAAGAACATACATAGATTTATGGGGGCGGTTGGTCTTCAGAAACTTAGTCTGGCAAGACAAGGTATTTTAAGGGGGTGAACATTCTTCCGACACAGAATGATCAACAGGTACACGTGGAAACGGATGTTGACGATGAAGGATAAGACAGTGGTGGAACGAAAGTCATTGATTGATTATGTATGTGTGGATGAACGAATGAAGAAATCTGTGATGGATGCTAGGGTGTATAGGGGTATTGGAGGGGGTCTGTCTGATCATTATGTAGTGGTAGCTAAGGTTAGGATACAAAAGAAGTGGGTGAGGAGAGCGGGAGGGAGGCGAGAGGAGGGTGGAATGGTGAGGAGGGTGGAGAGGTTGCAGGAGGAGGAAATCAGGGAGGAGTACAGGAGAGCAGTGGAAAGACGACTAGGTGGGTTCGACCTGGAAGTTATGGAGGAAGTGGAGGAGATGAGCAAGGTGTTTAAGGATGAGATCTGTGCAGCATGTGAGGAGGTGTGTGGAGTGAGGAGAAGAGGGAGGGGAGTGAAAGGTACAGCATGGTGGACAGAAGAGGTACGAATAGCTGTGGAAGAAAAGAAGAAAGCATATAGAGAGTGGTTGGGTAGCAGAGGGAATGAAGATTCCGAGAGACAGAAATGAGCGAGGTACGTGGAGAGTAAGAGGGTGGTGAAGAGAGTAGTGAAGGAAAGTAAGAGAAGAGTAGATGAGGAATTTGGAAGGAATCTGAGTGTAAAATGGAGGGAGAGTAAGAAACTGTTCTGGAAAGAAGTCAAGAAAGTTAGGGAAGGTAGCAAGGGAAACAGTAAGGGTGTGAAAGATAAGAATGGGAGAATGCTAGCCGAGAAGCAAGAGAGAGTCGAAAGATGGAGGGAGTACTTCAGTGAGTTGCTAAATGAAAGGAATGAAGAGCCAGCAAACATAGCTGGATATGGTATGGGAGGGAGAAGAAGAGAAGTAGTGGAGGAGGAGGTGGGGATCAGGAGGTCAGAAGTGTGGGAAGCCATGAAAAGAGTGAAGTTGGGGAAAGCACCAGGAACAGATGGAGTGTGTGGGGAAATGTTGAGGTATGGTGGTGAGATAGTGATAGAATGGGTATGGAAAATGTGCAAACTAGCATGGGAGAAGGGGAGTGCACCCGATGACTGGAAGACTGGCATAATAGTCCCCCTATATAAGGGCAAAGGGGAAAGAGGAGTGTGTGGTAACCACCGAGGAATATGTCTTCTAAGCGTAGTAGGGAAGGTATACAGTAGGGTAGTGATTGAGAGAGTGAGAGTGAGAACGGAGAAATGGATAGGCGACGAGCAGGGAGGTTTTAGGAAGGGAAGAGGATGTGTAGATCAGATTTTTACCCTGAATTGTGTTGTGGAGAAGTATCTGGAGAAGAAACAAAAGGTGTATGTTGCCTTTATGGACTTGGAGAAGGCCTATGACAGAGTGGATAGAGAAGGTTTGTGGAAAGTACTTAGAATATACGGAGTAGAGGGCAAGTTGCTGAAAGCAGTGAAGAGCATGTATGAGGGTGCAAAGGCGGCAGTACGTGTGGAGAGTGAGCAGAGCGAGTTCTTTGACCTGAATGTTGGTTTGAAACAGGGGTGTGTGATGTCCCCGTGGTTGTTTACTGTATATATGGATGGAGTTATGAAAGAAATACTATCAAGAGCAGTGGATGTTGGTGTATCGCTGAAAAGGGAGGGAATTGAGTGGAAGCTACCTATACTGCTGTTTGCGGATGATACAGTTCTGATGAGTGATAATGAATGGGAGTTGCAGGGTCTGGTAAATGAGTTTGGAACAGTGTGCGAAAAACGGAATTTGAAGGTAAATACGGGGAAGAGCAAGGTTATGGTCTTCGAAAGGGGTGAAGTCACAGAGTGTGAGGTGAAGCTGAACGGTCAGGCTATGGAGATCGTCAACTCTTTTAAGTATCTGGGCAGTGTGTTGAGTAAAGATGGGACTATGGATGAAGAGGTGCGGGAGAGGGTACAACAGGGGAAGAGGGTTGTAGGAACGCTAAAAGCAGTAACAAGAAATAGGGTGGTCAGTATGGAAGTGAAGAAGTCCTTGCATGACAGTGTGGTAATCCCGACACTGACTTACGGAAGCGAAGCATGGACGTTGGTTGAGAGACTCAGACCAAGAGTGAGAGCAGTGGAAATGAATTACTTAAGGAGTGCGTGCGGAGTTACATGGAGGGATAGACAGACTAATGAGGAAGTAAGAAGGAGGTGTGGTGTGGAGGTAGATGTGCTGGAAAGTGTGAAAAGGAACAACTTGAGATGGTTCGGCCATATGGAACGTATGGAAAGCGAGAGAATGACTAAGAGGGTGTATGAGAGCGAGGTGGAGGGACAGAGGGGGAGAGGTAGACCGAATATGAGGTGGAAGGATGGAGTGAGGAAGTACATGAACGAAGGTGGTGCTGGTTGGGGGGAGGGGCGTCGACTGACTGGGGACAGAGGTGCATGGGGGCGGTTCGTTCGTGGCCACCCCTTCGGGGATCATGGCGTCAGGCAATAGATAGATAGATAGATAGAACATATTACTTCTCGGATGGAAAAACATACATAGATTTATGGGAAATTGGTCTTCAGAAACTTAGTCTGGCAAGACAAGGTATTTTAGGGTATGTTGATATTGACATCCTAACTTAGGGACAGGGCATGGGTGTATTAACTTTAAGGTGTAGTTATGTTCATCATCATGTAGGTAGAGGTGTAGGACACGAGGGGTAGTGTATACGCGAGGTGGGGGAAAGGGTTGTGAATTGTAAAGGGGTTGGTTTGAGGCTAGGCTAGGCGCCGCGCCGCTCGTGACCTAGGATAGTGACCCTTAATGCGCTGGACATAGGGGTGGCATTTCCCTACGATCGAACAGGTAGAGTGGTGTGTGCAGCGGGGCGTGAAGGATAAGTGGACAGGATGACCCAAACAGGGTACCACTGAGCATAGGGTCACGAAGCAAAATAGAGTAGTGTGGATTGTGGATACGAAGGAGGTGATTGGAAGACGTATAACAATTGTGGAAAAGTAAATGGAAGAGATGACCACAATGGCGGATAAAAGATAATTAACCTAAGGATTGAATACATGCATGAATGACGACATTATAGCCGTCGTCCTAATAAGATGATGAAACCTGGTTGGTCTGCACGTGGCACAATACGACACAAGGACAGTGCCGCTATGTCGTATCAATACTGGTGGCATACTCCGGTTAATATTATATATACACTTAGTTACTAGAAGAACAAGGCAAGGGGGGGCGACTGAGCACGGGGGTACATATATCTATACTCGTCATGGAAAGGGAGATACGAGGTAGCTTTCCTGCATCTCTCCTGATAATCGTCTGCAGATTGGTCATAGTGAGTTTATCCGAATTAACAGGCCTAAATCAATACAATAACTGGCATAGGGTTATCGGGTGTATAGAGTCGTGGTTAAAGGTTGGGAATATATAGTTAGTGGATAAAACCACGGGAGGTTAGAGACATAGAATTGTTAGAATTGGGGGGGCTATGATTGTTATATAACTAAATACAGGGCTGACGTAATCACGATCTGATTTGGTGTGAAATGGAAGTTAAGGTGTCTTAGATCGCCTCGAACCTACACAATGAAAGTATTGTAGTCTGTATGGTGGTTACATAATTAAATACATACTTAGGTGGTACATCAAGAATATCAGTGAGTAAAGTATTGTGGTTTGTATATTAGAAGACTGTGATTGAGAGACGTATAATATGTGGAATGAATTGAGAGAGAGGGAGAGAGACCAAATAGGGAAAGGAAAAGGGGCCTGGGATCTATACATACTTAGGTGGTACATCAAGAATATCAGTGAGTAAAGTATTGTGGTTTGTATATTAGAAGACTGTGATTGAGAGACGTATAATATGTGGAATGAATTGAGAGAGAGGGAGAGAGACCAAATCGGAAAAGGAAAAGGGGCCTGGGGTCTCGTTGGGGATGGGAGTTTCGCTCTCAGGATTTTCGTTCCTGTGGCTCGTTAGGGTTGGAGGTTTCGCTCTCAGGTTTTTCGTACCACAGCGTTCCTGTGGTATTTTACTTCTGTCGCCTTTATATTAGGTACGACCTCGTACCTCAAGGTTGGAGTACGTAGGTTTGTTTAGGGGGGCCAGGTCAGGTCGGTGAGGGGGTTAGGTTGGAGGGAAATGGCAGCCTGTCGGTGAGGACGAAGATAACTGTCATCCCGACTAGCAACAGACTGTTCAGAAAAGAGAGACAAAACTTAAAACATTTTATCCTGGAATGTGAATAATATAATGAAATTAGGAAAAAAATTACTCAGGCCATATATCTAAGACACTGGAAACTACTAGGAGAGTTACTATTCAAGAAAGAAGGGAATGAGGGAAGAAAATACATAGATGTTGGAAAAGGAGAGAAAAGATGATAAAAGAACTTGACGAAAGAACAGATAATTAAGAACACAGGAAAATTAAGAAGAGCTAAAGTGTTTAACAAGGTATAAAACAAATTTAAAAGATAGTCAGAAAAGTGTAGGTTAACAAGAAAAGTAGTATGACTAAGGGAAAAAAATATAATATATACAGTATATGGAAAATATGTAAATTTATAGAATCATGCTCAATCGCTTAGGAATTGAGAACAATACAAAACAAAATCCCATGGAAAATTCAGTACAATAACATCCTCATCATCATCAGGTGGGGGGTTATTTAGGGTCGCCGTTAGTCTTGGTGAAGGTCTGGTTTATTGGTAGGGGTGGTGGTGGTGGTTGTGGCTTTGACCTTGGGGGTTCGCTTTCACTTTGGAAGGGAGGGGTGGATATACCGTTAGGTCTGCCGTTAGGAATGTGGGTCTGAGTGAGAGCTGGCCCGGGGCCAGTTTTGGAGGGGGTTTTAAATGGTTGCAGTCGGGGGTAGTGATAGGGGGGGTTTAAAGGTGAAACGGGCAGGTCGAGTCGGGGTTGTTGTTGCGGAAGAGGTTGGTGCTGGGGAGGGGTTGAATTGTGTAGAGAGTTGTGGTCGTGAGTGGGGTTGGGTGAAGGGTGAGTAAGGCTGGAGGTTGAGAGCTTACGATGATCGGGTGGTTTGGAGGTTTGGAGTGTGGGGATTTGATAGGGAGATGGTGGGGGGGTCTGGGCAGGAAGGGTTGTGGTTTGAGAGGGGTTAAATTTGGACTGATTTTATTTTCGGGAGAGACGTGGATGGGATTTCGAGGAGTGGTTGAGGTTGAGAGGGTGATTATGTTGTTTGGGGCGAGAGAGAGGGTAGTATTTTGGGGGTTAGGTAGGTTGGTGAGCGGGGGTGTTACTGGAGGTGGATTCAAGAGCAGTTCGGGTTATGTTGGAGAGGGTGACAAGGGAGGGGGGGAATAGGAGGTAGGCGGAGCTGTAGCATTCTTGGTTGATGCGGGTGTTCGAAGGGGTTCACCGAGGTTGGGCATGTGGGGAGATGATGGTGGGGGGGGTGAGGTTGACAGTTTTGAGGGGGGGACAGGTGATGAATATGAGGAAGTGAGAGGCGTGACAGGTTGTTGAGGGATTGACGGGGGTGAAGGTTGGTCTTGGGTGACAGGGGCATGTGAGAGAGTGGAGGGGGGGCTCATTTTCTGACCAGCATTTTTCAGGGGTGACATTGAAAGAGAATTGGTTACGGTGGGGGTGACCATTTCTGCGTGCTGTGGTTTGTTGGCAGGCATAGAAAAAGGATGGGGTTTATGGGGTAACACAATTGATGGAAGATTATCGTTGGTGGATGGCTGGGCAGGGGAAAATTTAGGGATGGTCAGAGAGGATAGAGGCAAGGAAGAGTGCACTGGGGTTGGACTTTCACCGGGAGTCATTTTGGAAGGGTGCACGGAGTTTTCTTTAGGGGGATGGAGGGACTTATTGATGATAGTGTTCAGTGGAGGAATACATTTACTTTCTTGGATAGGGGCTGAAGGGGTGGATAGGGGATTCATCGAACTGAGTTGGCATCTTTCTCTGATGGAGAGCATAATTATGTTCTTCGAATGGGCCGTACGGGTCGAGATGGGCGGTGATGTGGGGTGGGAGGATGTCTAACAATGAGGTGAATAAGAGTTCATTTTGTTGCTCGTCATCTTCAGAGCTATACGTGGTCCTCACGTATCTGTAGAGTTGTATGAGGGTCACATTGATATCCCCTTCATACTTGATCTCTTCGACTTTTATTATTTTGGGGGCGACGAGGGAACCCAAAAGTGGCCCTAAGGTCCGGATCACGAGGGATCGAAACTGGTTCCAGGTAAGCTTTGGCGTTACCTGTTCAGCAATTTGGGAAAGAAAATGGTTCCAGGTAAGCTTATCAACAATTTGGGAAACGGCTTCTCCCAACTGCATAATGTGCAATAATACAACGGCGATTTTGTCACGGTCATTTTGAAATGCCACATCTAACACTGGCTTTATTATGTCTAAGTAAGTGGCGATATCATACGTGTTTACATCATACTTGGGAATTTGTGTGAGTGGAATGGTAGCTCGCTGCCATTTTTGCAATGTTTCCATGCTTCTACTGTTCCAAACTTGCAATGTAATGCAACCATTTATCCGAATCAAGAACCACCGCTGTCGCCAATGTTATGCTGGGTGTGAAGGGAATTTTTCTGTCCTGACAACTCCCCAGGCCCACTTAGGGTCAACCTTTCCTGGGGCCTGGCGCGGGGCTCGAACCTCTGAAGGGAGTTTAACCCTCCTAAAAACCCACAGGTTTTGAGATGCCTTGGGTGGGGTTCGAACCCTGGTTAGTGACCATGACCCCCATAGGTCAACCAGGCCCGCGTGCTAACCCACTGTACTACCACGGACGTACAAAAGTATAGCAACCTTAGTCCGATTTGTAAGAACCAGGTGATAGTCTCGTGGTGATTCACGTGGTGAGTTTATTGGACTTCCCATCAACGACTATTTTACACTATACCTGACGTCAACTCGGGTAGTACATTATTGGGGTTGCGGGATATTTTCGAGGGCATTACAGAAATAGTCTACTAGTTGAAATAGTCTACGATTGTAATGATAGGCTTACTCTTGTTGAATTGGTCTACAAATCTGGTTGAGGTACTGTTTGAAATTGTCTACTAGTTGTTGTTCCCCAGGCTGCCTGGCCGAACAGCCCCAAGGCCCTGAGCAAGGCCAAGGCCATAACCGAGAGCCCCCACAGAACCCTCCCTGCCTACCACAATAAAGCCTAGGTGACCGAAGCCACTCCAAGGCGGGGAGCTCAGGAGGGTGCGGAAATGCCCGGAAAACCAAAGCCCCACCCAGGGCCCTGTGCCCCTCAGCAATTATGAAGAGAAAGTTGAGGGGCAAAGGAAAAATGTGACGCTTTGGCTTCCAATCTGCCAACCTCAGGGTTGGCAGATTGGGAGGTCAATCCACGGAAGAGACGCCGTCACTTGAGATCTAGAAAATATATAAGTAAAAGGAACAGTTGTCTACTAGTTGGAATAGTCTACTGCTGGAAATGGTTTATTGGTTGGAAAGGTCTAGGATACTGGTTGAGATGTAGGTACTGTTTGATATGGTCTACCAGTTGAAAATAATTTCTACTGGTTGAAAATATCTGGGATACCGGTACTACGGTAGTTGAGATTTAGGTAGAGTATGGGTGAAATGGTGTTCGGTACTAGTTGAAATGGTCTAGGATACTGGTTGAGATCTACGTAGAGTACAGTCAAGTAGTTTAATCCGCAGTCTCGGAATATCAAGTTTGGTGTTGTGGTGAAATTGATAAAATATAGATTAGGCTTATTAGTTTAAAAAAAAGTTATGGGTAATGTATATTATGATTTTGCATTATATAAAATTGAGTGATATAAGTAGTTTCCTACAGCAATGTGAAACAAATATAATCGCATAACTACCATTTCTGAGACTGCGGATTTAACAAGTTGACTGTACGTGTTTAAAGGGAGCCCACCTCGCTTTTTTTCTCCTCTCCCTCTCTCTTTGGCTTTTATCCATTCGGCCCCATTCAGCCTACTGTTTTAAGATGTTTACTCCCATCCAGGTGTCAATATTTTCTTGGCGAGCGGTAGCGATCCAGCATATATATATTTTTCTTTTGACAGCAAGCTAAATTTGTACATTTTTCGATAGAAAAATTTCTCCGGCAAAGCCGGATTTCTCCATACAATGCTGGCAAGCGATAGAAATCGACACCTGGATGGGGATGAACGTCTTAAAACAGTTGGCTGAATGGGGCCGAATGGATACAAGCCAGGGAATAAGAGAAAAGGAGAGAAAGATAAACAAAGCCGGTCCGGCCCCTAAATGGTCTAGCATACTAGTTAAAATAGTCTATTTAGTTGAAATGGTACTCTATACTGGTTTAATTGTTCTAGTAGAAATAGTCTACTGTGTTGGTTGAAAATACCGGTACTTGTTGAAATAGTTTACTAATTAAAAAGTGTAGCCTACTGGTTGAAATCAGAATGAGCGGTTTGTTTTCTTAACACTTTCAGTGCTGTTAATGTATTATGGCTAGCCTATATTAAACCCTATTCAGATTAGTAAGGAGCTCTAGGAATTAAGTCCAATGTAAAAACTATTTAATCTTTTGAGCTGTACATTGTCTTCCTAAGCTGAATTCAATGGTGTAGGAGTATGAAAGGAAAGGCATACCGGTACTACTTGTATGCTGAAAGAGTTAATATAATTCCATTAAACTAGAAGACATACAGTAATGATAGGCTACATTGTTCACATGGGATATTAAAATAAATTGTCCACCATAGTCAGCTGTTTTTTATTCACGAAGTAATCGTCATAAATCTCAGAAAAATCGCCAGGTCATCCAGGTTGTTTTGATCAGTGCTGCCAAGGATTTTTCCCCGATATTTCCCTGGATGTTTCCCTCATAATTTCCCTAGATATGCTCATAGGTATCAAAGAATCACAATTATGTTAGTCTGATTTTTATTCTGTTTTATTCATATTTGTTAAATATTGTTTATGAGAAAAACAAATCGGATTTCACATCGACTCGGTCCCCTCTTGTAAAAAATGTCCCCAAAATTACCCAAAATTAATACAAATATCCCTAAATTAGAGAAAATACCCTAAGTTGGACAATATTTCTTGGCTTGTAGTGCCTCCCTTCCGTTTTCTGACAAGGAATTAATAACAATACATTTTGTTTTGACAATTGTAGTTATATACCGGTACTAAATATAATTTAGCAATTTTAGAGACTATATTAAAGGTGAACTACAGGGATGAACGAAAAAACAAAGATTAATGCAGGGTCATAACTTGGCATGAATATACTGTAATTTATGTATATGGGCAATATAGATATAATTCCATTAAACTCCAGAACAAAATACTAATATATATAGTCATTGGTGACGAATTGGCATTTTCAGCCAGCTGGAGTGACTCCATTGTGTAGAGACGCCGTTTAGCCGCATTTTCTTTTACCATCACTATCTCCGATAGACTGGAAATGGTGTCGTATTTCACACCCAAATGCCATAAAAGGGTGTCCAATATCAAGCCAACTCAACCCTGCTCTTCCACAGGGTCTAAACTCAACCCAATTCAGACTTTCGGAACTTGATAACAGTTTTAAGACTTTTTGTATATATCCATATATAAATAATCGATTTGGATGTCATAATTATAAATGTACCTAGCTATATCCTCAGAATCTCCAAAAGAGGCGTCATAATCCTATAGAAGGCCGATAACCTACCGGAGTTATTATATACAGTATAATACCTCAAATTAAGCTATTATATTATAGGAATATATAGTCATCACAATTTTTTACAAATTCAACTAGATCAAAATAATATCGAAATGATGGATCATTAATTATTGATCTTGATATGTAGGCCTAAAGCATGTTGTTTATAAACATTGGAGCACATGGCCGCAGCCGCGGTGCCACTCCATTCGCGCCTAATCACGATTATATTTCGGTGTATTCTTACTTAAATGTATATCATTCGGGTTGATTAGGTTACACAATACAATATTACTAAGTAACAGTACACGCATATATATAAATATCTTAACATTTGTGAAATATAGGTTCGACCGCGCTAAGCACCACGGCTGCGTGAGGGCCAGTAGGAACGTAGATATATCGAGGGGTGGGGCATCTAGCCTCGTGACCTTGACCAAGAGTCAAGTTCAGAGAATCAGTGTTCGTCACGGTAATTAATCTGTCACTCCTCAGAATTATTGAAATGTCTATGTATGCGAATATTTCTTGCTCTACTATTAAACAAATAAATATGTTTTATAATTTCACCTAATATGTAATGTCACAACACATCTTAAATTGTATATATTCAAATGTATTGCCGATATGTTCTGTTGTCGATTATTTCAGTCCCTGACATACCTCATGATATTTGGTATATTACGCTATTTCGCTTTTATTTTGTCTTTATTTGCTTTGTAATAATTATTCTGCAATGCATATTTACTTTCATTCTTAAAAATAGTCAGGAAAGGTTGTCCATATAATGTATATATTTAAAAGTCTGGATCGCCCCTTGTCATTTTGTGCCACCACACTTTAATGAGAGTGGGTTATCAGACTTTGGGGTGACACAAAATGCAGCTTTTGTAAACAAGAGCCGCATTTTCCTTTACCATCACTATCTCAGATAAACTGGAAGTTGTTTCGTATTTCACACCCAAATACCATAAAAGGGTGTCCAATATCAAGCCAACTCAACCCTGCTCTTCCACAGGGTCGAAACTCAATCCGATTCAGACTTTCGGAGCTTGATAACAGTTTTAAGACTTTGTGTATATATCCATATACAAATAATCGATCTGGATGTGATAATTATAAAAGTACCTAGCTATATCCTCAGAATATCCGAAAGAAGCGTCATAATCGTATGAAAGGGTGATAACCTATATATTAGACTTTGTATACATATACTCAAAATTAAGCAATTATATTATATGCATACCCATCACAATGTTGTACAAATTCAAGTAGATCAAAATAATCCCAAAATAAGGACTCTAATAATAATCTTAACATGTAAAATTATTTTGTTTAGAAATGTCGGAACATAGCTGCAGCCGTGATGCCGCTACATTCGTGTTTACAATCAGTAATCATGATTATATTGTGATGTATTTTACTTGATTTTATTGGATTAGGTTACTTATTATTGGTTAGTTTAGTCAATACAATAAAGCCAAGTTGAATACATTGACATAGAATCGTGATTAGGCACGAATGTAGATCGGGCATAGCGGCTGCTTTACCATAGGGGTAAATATATGCCAAGCACGCCAGTATTCGTCTGTTATAGCTGGGAGGTGGACTGAGTTTCGGGATAGCCCTTGTACCGGCTGCATGGTAGTGTTCGTCACCTACAATATTCCGCCACTCATACTCAGAATTATTGAAATGTTAACCTAAGCAACTATCTATTAGTCGAATTGGGCGGGTGCCCGACCCCGAAAGGGGTTGAAATAGGGGAGCTATCCCCCTGCCAAAGGCGGCTTTCTAGGGCCTTTCCTAGCTGATGCTGAGAGGATTGGGTTCTAGTCATGTGGTGATGGGCTGGCCTATCAGAGTGAGAACTGAGCGATCTCTGCCATACCCATAGCTTGCTCTGACTGTTCCTTTAACTTATATATTTTCTAGATCTCAAGTGACGGCGTCTTTTCCGTGGATTGACCTCCCAATCTACCAAGATTGGAAGCCAAAGCGTCACATTTTCCCCTTGCCCCTCAACTTTCTCTTCATAATTGCTGAGGGGCACAGGGCCCTGGGTGGGGCTTTGGTTTCCCGGGCGTTTCTGCACCCTCCTCAGCTCCCCGCCATGGAGTGGCTTCGGTCACCCAGGCTTTATTGTGGTCGGCAGGGAGGGTTCTGTGGGGGCACTCGGTTATGGCCTTGGAATTGCTCGGGGCCTTGGGGCTGTTCGGCCAGGCAGCTTGGGGAACAACAACAACAACAACAACAACTCGAATGTTACAAAGAGAAATGTTTTGTATAATTCCACCTCATATATGATGTCACAAACAATCTTCAATTGTATATATTCTAAGTTATTGCCGATATGTCAATCATTGCCGTTCCTGAAATACCTCATAATATTTATTATATTACGAAGTTTCATCTGTATTATATTCTTTGTTTTACTTTGTAGTGGTCATTTTGTAATATATATTTACATTCATGTTCAACAATATTAAGCAAATTTTCTATATATTATATAGGCCTATACATTTTGAAGGCAGGCTCGTAAAATTTGTACATTTTGTGCCACCCCACTGATAGGAGAGTGGGTTATCAGACTTTGGGGTGACAGAAAATGCAGTATGTGTTACCACCACTGATAAGCCATTGGGCTTTTGGCGGAAAATGCCAAAAATTGTCAGCGATATCCGAGACATGTTTACATACAGTGTTTTCATCGTCCAGCATATTACTGCTTCATATTCATCAACCAACTTAAAATAGCCCTATATAATATGTAATTATCACTAGAACAATACACTATACCATGTAGGAAGTCTTCTGGAGAAATAGGGCAAATTTAGAAAAAAAATGCAAGATAAACTAAAGCACAAATGTTTAGCCGCATTTTCCTTTACCATCACTATCTCCGATAGACTGGAAATGGTGTCTTATTTCACACCCAAATGCCATAAAAGGGTGTCCAATATCAAGCCAACTCAACCCTGCTCCTACACAGGGTCGAAACTCAACCCGATTCAGACTTTCGGAGCTTGATAACAGTTTTAAGACTTGTATGTATCCATATACAAATAATCAATTTGGATGTGATAATTATAAATGTACCTAGCTATATCCTCAGAATATCCAAAAGAAGCGTCATAATCGTATGCAAGGGTGATAATAATAATAATAATAATAGTTCTTAAAGCTAGCGCATGCTAAGCTAGCTAAGGATAGCTCAATAAGGCCGATTAGGCGTATTTCCATTGGGGTCCTGTACTACTACCCCATCCCTTTGCTCATGAGGGATGGTAACGACTCAGTGCTTGTGAAAAATCTTTAATGCGCCGAGCGTGGGCGCGAACCCGGGCCTTCTGGGTGGAAGTCCGAGACGCTAGTCACTACACCAAGCGAGCCCTATATTAGACTTTGTAAACATATATATATACTCAAAATTAAGCAATTATATTATATGCATACCCATCACAATGTTGTACAAATTCAAGTAGATCAAAATAATCCCAAAATAAGGACTCAAATAATTATATTAACATGTAAAATGATTTTGTTTAGAAATGTCGGAACATAGCCGCAGCCGTGATGCCGCTACATTCGTGTTTACAATCAGTAATCATGATTATATTTTGATGTACAGTATTTTACTTGATTTTATTGGATTAGGTTACTTATTATTGGTTAGTTTAGTCAATACAATGAAGCCAAGTTAAATACATTGACATAGAATCGTGATTAGGCACGAATGTAGATCGGGCATAGCGGCTGCTTTACCATAAGGGTAAATATATGCCAAGCACGCCAGTATTCGTCTGCTATAGCTGGGAGGTGGACTGAGTTTTGGGATAGCCCTTGTACCGGCTGCATGGTAGTGTTCGTCACCTACAATATTCCGCCACTTATACTCAGAATTATTGAAATGTTAACCTAAGCAACTATTTATTACTCTAATGTTACAAAGAGAAATGTTTTGTATAATTCCACCTCATATATGATGTCACAAACAATCTTCAATTGTATATATTCTAAGTTATTGCCGATATGTCTAGTTGTCGATCATTGCAGTTCTTGAAATACCTCATAATATTTATTATATTACGATGTTTCATCTGTATTATATTCTTTGTTTTACTTTGTAGTGGTCATTTTGTAATATATATTTACATTCATTTTCAACAATAGTAAGCAAATGTTGTATATATTATATAGGCCTATACATTTTGAAGGCAGGCTCGTAAAATTTGTACATTTTGTGCCACCCCACTATAATGAGAGTGGGTTATCAGACTTTGGGGTTTACACAGAAAACGCAGCTTATGCTAGAATAGCATTGACAAATCGCTAGATAGTCACCAGACACTACAAATTTGTATGTCACTAGAAAACATATGTTGAAGTATCTAGAATAATCTTTAACAATCGAAACATCATTAGAACATCATATACATTAGAACATATTTATATTTTGCACTCTTATAAGTATAAACACTTACTTGTTAAAGAGGAAATACACAAAAGCCCAATTTCGAATGATCGTGAATAACTTTACTTTGGCGTATGTTTGTGTTAATTTAAGACTAAATTTAGATAGATATATTTTTTTAACACTCGCCAATGAAATATGATGACTTGCTTACAGATATATACGTAAAGCCCGAATCGGATAGACTTAAACCCAGTTGTTCACTTCCTCAAGCCTGTGTAGGATCAGGGTTGATTTGGCTTGATATTGGACACCCTTTTATGGCATTTGGGTGTGAAATACGACACCATTTCCAGTCTATCGGAGATAATGATGGTAAAGGAAAATGCGGCTAAGGTATGCGGTCCTGAACAGTGAGGTCTGTTTTTCGTAATTAATACCTTTCAATTCAATACTCAAGCTCTGCAAAAGATCGACCAACGTCCTGATGATGTGGTGCACATCAAGAAATAATCCCAGCTCGCCAGCAATTAACATACATGCAGTGTTTATGCATGTTTAGCCTGTTCCAGAGTTGAGGGAACTCGTAATGATAATATAGTTTTCTGGTCAATTTATATATCTCAGTCCCTTGACCAGACAGTGGTGAAGCCAAATGTTGAGCTGTAAACATCCATACAAATTATAAGAGTTTCTCAAATAAAAAAAAACACAGATTCACCCATTTCCCATGTCGAGAGTTCCCGCCATTGGCTACAGTTACGTCATGGTAAACACGCCAGTTCGCGCCACATAAAATAACTTAGATAAGCTATATTTCTATATTGTTAAAACAAATTGATAAAAGTTCTTCAGTATCATCTACCTAAAACCAAGCAGATCACAATGGACATTGTAGTTTGAATAGATTTCATCCCTGGAATCCACCTTTACATTTTACATTCGCATAATCCATGACCCTTTGAATGATATATTACAGGAATATGGTTATTCCCTATTATAATTTTGAATAGGAAAAGATTTGTTAAGTTTGTTTAACTGTTATAAAAGTCTAGGGTAAAACAAAGCCAGATTTCACAAATTTTATTTTTGCACCAAGGTAATTGTTAAGCACTTTAATATTAGTAGGGTCATTTGCTTGGAATCCGTGACCATTTTGTTCCTACCTTTTTCTCTCGATGGATTTGACAACCTGAACAATTTTAACCCATCCAGCCCCGGCTAGTTTTGTAATGTTTGTTCACCAGAACCCGGCCGGTTTTCAAAAAATGGTTTTATTCCAGAAACAATAGCGAATGGGTTAGGAATGAAGGAAAAACCACGAAAAACCGCTCAAAAAGCTTAAAGAATGGTCCTATAGAGCCCCCGAAAACGTATTTTACAAGAGTAAAAAATTGAAGGCAATTACCCCAAAAAAACAGGTTATTGCGCGCTCATGCGCACGCACGTGGACTTTGAGAGTTTTCAACCATCGGCACGGTTGCGTGGGATACGTACACAGTTCCCATACAAATCTGAGCCCTCTTGAGTGGCTACACCTGAGGTTACGGTCGGCGCAATTAGGGTGACGCGCCAGGCGCGTCTCTGGGGCTGTGCGTTACATACATCGCCAGGCGTGTCGCTGGGGCTGTACGGGTTAAAGGAAAATTAGCTCCTATGCCCCTCTGAAAAATTACGGCTAACTCTGCTAGAGCCCAATATTCAAAATGGCCGCCAACGCCATCTTGAAAAACATGAAATGTAATATCTCTGGCATCAGATGAGCTACAAGGACGAATGAGGTGTCCTTTTTCACTAATTCTGGCATTACAAATCCACTGGAATGGTTATTGTATTGTATTGTATATTGTATTGTTATTGTATTATATTATACTAATTGTACATATTAATCTGCCACTTCACTGTCACTACATGATTCAGTGTATGAGCCACTATCAGAATCACTGTCCTCACTTTCGCTGCTATCATCACTGTTGTTCTCTGCCTGCAGTGTATATCTAATATTACTTTTTTACTGTTTCAGATGGATCGCATGCCCATCTGATGAAAATTGCCGACTTGTGAAGTGACCGAAATAATGGATAATAGAAGAGAGAGTGAAGAGTTACCAGACAAGACATTAAATGAATACGAGTGCATTTTACTCTGTGGTAAGCGATGTACCGCAGATGATCGTTTGGAAAATATTACACCTGAGAAGTGGGAATCCATCCGGGAAAAGTCTTTACAATGGAAAGAACTTGATAAGTTTCAACATATAGGCCTACATGAAAATGTGGATTGGGAGAAGGGACCAAAGGGTCACCACATGCATAGCACTTGTTACGCATCATTATCCAGCAAGCGCAAGCTCTCTCAAGCCGAAAAACGCAAACACAAATCCGAGGAACGCCTTGAAAGAGATGAAGCATCAGATCAACAAGACCCTTCCCCAGAGGCCAGTGCACCTAAAAGGCTCCGCTCCAGTATGGGTGTCCTTCACGATAAGACTCTATGTGTGTGATGAATGAAAGGGGCATACAAGAGTAGTGATCGTGACAAGCAGATTTTACTCCTATCAACAGTAGATGCCTGGACTAAATTCAAGTTACATACTGTCCGTTTGGAAGATGAGGTCATGAGATTGAGACTTGACACTCTGATTGCATCCATCCCAGATAGTCAAACAGCATTTGGGTTGGAAATCCGCTACCATCGTGCGTGCTGGCGCAAATATGTAAGCGACCACAAGCCCCTTTCAGATGAAAGCACTCAACATCTGCAGCGTGTAAACCTCCGAGAGGCCCAAGCTCTCTTCTTTCATTATATTTGTCAAGTCATCTTCAAAGACCATGAAATTCGCACACTGCAAGGCCTGCTGCAGGACTATAAGCGCATTATCTCAAATCACGGACATAACTCAGTAGTAAAATCCAGCTACTAAAAGGAAATTCTCGTCAATGAATTTGGGGAAGACATCGGATTTCATGAACGCATTCAAAAGAGTGTGAGTGAACTGGTATATGATACAACAGCAGCAGGCTTTCTAGGGCCTTTCCTAGCTGATGCTGAGAGGATTGGGTTCTAGTCATGTGGTGATGGGCTGGTCTATCAGAGTGAGAACTGAGCGATCTCTGCCATACCCATAGCTTACTCTGACTGCTCCTTTTACTTATATATTTTCTAGATCTCAAGTGACGGCGTCTCTTGCGTGGATTGACCTCCTAATCTACCAAGATTGGAAGCCAAAGCGTCACATCTTTTCTTTGCCCCTCAACTTTCTCTTCATAATTGCTGAGGGGCACAGGGCCCTGGGTGGGGCTTTGGTTTCCCGGGCGTTTCCGCACCCTCCTCAGCTCCCCGCCATGGAGTGGCTTCGGTCACCCAGGCTTTATTGTGGTCGGCAGGGAGGGTTCTGTGGGGGCGCTCGGTTATGGCCTTGGCCTTGCTCGGGGCCTTGGGGCTGTTCGGCCAGGCAGCTTGGGGAAAAATAACAACAACAACAGCAGCAGGTACAGTTGGTCAAAGTTCCAGCTGACTCACCCTCGCTCTGGGGCTCGCAGATTATCTGGCAATACTGGTGTAGGAAGGAGGTGTGTGGAGATTGGGATTGGTAGATCTGATTTCGGCTATATCATTGCTAGAGAATATACTAAACAAGGGAAAGTAAGCCTATCTCAAATATAAATGCATACATCGCTATGTGTGATCCCGAACATTCACCCAAAGTTCGTAGATTTGCTTAAATATTAAAGTTATTATATCCACTGATTGGCAACTACACCAGTATTGCCAGCTAATTCTGGGAGCCCCAGAGCGAGGGTGGGTCAGCTGGAACTTTGACCAACTGTACATACATCGAGGCGGCAATATCTTCATTGGGTGTCAGCAATGATCAGTTGGTGATGAATGTTGCGGCACGACTCAAAGAGCAAGTTATCAGGACAAATACTATTCCCTGGCTCCCATATACAGTATACACGAGTTGGAGAGAGAAGAAGACCTCAGTGAGCTCCTGCTGAAGCTGCTCACATGGCTGAAACACCCAAATAAGTCTGCAATTGATGACAGTCCATCCGTCCGATCGATTGCATCTATCCTCACAAGCTACATCACTGGAAAACGCACTGCATTTGAGGATGGCACAAGCAAACTGAAGCAGTTCTTGAATGAGAGAGTGTATTCCAAGACCAAATCTCTCAACGACAGAGTTCCCCGTAGCAAGCGTTTGAACTTTTCAACTCAGGAATTGAAGAAAGCAGATGGTGAGAACCTGAAGGGAAAGACTGAGGAAATGGAGCGTAATGCCTTGGCCTCTGTTCTCGGACTGGTTGAAACGAGTGGTGCCCTCAAACTTCAAGAAGTCCTGCAGCATCGTGTTACAACCGAGTGCCTTTCCATCTTCAACGTCAATGGAACCATTCGTAAGGCACAGAAAAGCAAGCTTCAACAAAAAACTAACTATGACTGTCATTCCAGAGCCTGATGTATACACGTCTATTATTGATATGGGCCTCATCTGGAGCCTAACAACTCCTACCATTGAAGACAGAGAGAAGGTACCAAGTATACCTGGGGAGATTATGCAGAGAAGTTGGTGCACTTCGTTCTAACGAGACACAAGCATGCTGAGCGCATCATTTGCGTCAATGATTCATATGATCAGAATTACACGATCAAGGACAGTGAGAGAATACTGCGCCAAAAAAACCTGCCAATCAGCAATGTCTTCATGAAGACAGAAGATAAATTTCCTTCTAGTAAAGTTTTCCATGCTCTCCTGGGCAAACCTGAGAACAAAATCCGCCTTCAGGCATTTCTTCAAACAGAATTCCAGAGAACAGCAGCAACAACTAGCACCGAGATCATCTACTGTGTAGTTGGCAATACTGTAAAGAATCTCACCACAGGCAAGCTTGTGCCAGAGCTCACATGCTCCCATGCAGAGGCAGATACGGCAATGCTCACCATATATAGTGTGCTCCGGTCAGACAGCTACACAGCAGCTGTCGTTCTTGACACACAGGACACAGACAACTACGTGCAAGCGGCATATGTTGCTCAGAAGACAACAGGAATCCTGTGTGTGAAACGCAAACGTCAGCTTATCGATGCCCGATGTTTGTGCAGTGAGGCAATGGCTGCATCCATCATACCACTTCATGTCCTCACTGGGTGTGACCACAACTCTGGCTTCTATGGAGCAAGCAAGAAGCTCATCGCAGATCGTCTGGAGAAGTCTAAAGAGGCACACGACCTGCTAGCAGCATGTGATACACAGCTCATAGTCACAGAACAGGTCATTAGTGATTTGGAGCGGTTTGTCATTCAATATGTCTATGGTGATACCAAAAGCAAGACCCTGAGAGATGCGAGGGCAGCGAAGTGGAGAGCTCAGAAGAAAAAAAGCACTATCCGACTTGTGCCTGACTTGGACAGTCTCCGTCCACACTTGGAGCGTGCAAACTATCTTGCATATTTGCAAAAGCATTACCAGCTCCAAAGTCACCCCTCACCGATCGGCCATGGATGGCATCTTGTAAATGGCCTATGTCTGCCTGTCCGTTCAACCCAGCCCCCACTTCCCCCATCCATACCACTACCTACAAATCCGCAGGCACAGAACAACAGTGATGATAGCAGCGAAAGTGAGGACAGTGATTCTGATAGTGGCTCATACAGTGAATCATATAGTGACAGTGAAGTGGCAGATTAGTATGTACAATTAGTATAATACAATACAATAACAATACAATACAATAACCATTCCAGTGGATTTGTAATGCCAGAATTAGTGAAAAAGGACACCTCATTCGTCCTTGTAGCTCATCTGATGCCAGAGATATTACATTTCATGTTTTTATAATAATAATAATAATAATATTTATTCAGTCAGCAATTTACAGAGTTGGTACCACATAGTTTGTTACAAATATGACATGTACCAGCCTTGCATAATTCCAACTAAGGATAGCCCAATAAGGCCGTTAGGCGTATTTCCATTGGGGTCCTTGTGGGATTAGGTTAGCTGGGGAAAAGGGGAGGATAAAGAAATAGATACTTTAGAGAAAGTATTTCTAGGGGGTTATTTTAAGATACCTTACATCCTATAGTAAATATCAGTAATCCGTAATCAGTAATCATTTCAGTTTGGTTTGTCTTTCTCTTATGTCGTATTTAGTAGTAGACATAAGCTTGGTGCTCCCTTCTCGCAGCTGTCCGGTTCAGGTGTTCCTTCAGGCTACGTCTGAAGGAATACAGTGTTCTCTTTTCACGGACTGACTGGGGTAGGTCGTTCCAGTCTTTGATGGCAGTGAAGAAGAATGTTTGCTTACCCTGTCCTTGGATTCTCGGGACCTTAAAATTAAACATCATGTTTCTTGTATTATGTCCACTCCTCTCATTTGCTTTAACAAAATCATTCTTTAGATACTCTGGAGCTCTGTCATAGAAAATTTTGAAGGCATTAGTTAGCCTGATTTGTTTGGCCCTGTCAGAAACATTGAGCATACCTAGTGACTGAAGTTGTTCCTGGCCAACATGTGATCTGGGTCCTAGGTTCAGCATGAACCTAACCATTTTATTTTGAGTGACCTGAAGTTTGTGCTGTGCTGATTTAGATGATGCAGAGAGATGGCATTGGCGGCCATTTAGAATATTGGGCTCTAGCAGAGTTACCCGTAATTTTTCAGAGGGGCATAGGAGCTAATTTTCCTTTAAAATGGTTCAGGTTGTCAAATCCATCGAGAGAAAAAGGTAGGAACAAAATGGTCACGGATTCCAAGCAAATGACCCTACTATATTATAATATACTCCCATTTCCACACAAATGGGTAAAATTAAAAACGGTTTTCACCATTGGATTCAGCGCGTCGTGTGGATTCCAAAAGTATCCCCATATGTCCAAATCTATTTTTTTCCAAAAATGCGAGATAATTAACTTTTGACCATATCGTTGGAATCCTCTCGAAGCGGAGAGTTCCCAAAAATTAATTCAGGTGATTCCGACCTATTATAACCCTACACAACACAAAACAGATTTTTGTCAAATTTCTTGTAAAGTATTGTAAAATCTTAAAACAGCTCCCAAGGCCACAAAAATCGGTGAAATTAAAATCCGTTTGCGCCGTTGGAATCGCAACGTCGAGAAGAATCCGAATATACCGCTAAAAATATGAAAATAGAAAATTACCCGTCAACTTCCAAAACAAACTTAAGGATTTTTTTTTTTCACTTAGGATTTTGGCAAAAAAAAAATGAGTTAGGACACTATTCTGAATTCTCTTGACGCTCTGAATCCAATGGCACAAACCGATTTTAATTTCACCCATTATTGTGGCCTTGAGAGCTATTTTAAGATTTTGACCAAATTTATAAATTGATTTAGAGGCACTAAAATATTTCGGAATCACCTGAATTAATTTTTGGGAACTCTCCTCTTCATGAGGATTCCAACGATATGGTCACAAGTTGAATTATCTCCACTTTTTCGGAAACGATAGATTTGGACATGTGGGGATATGTTTGGATTCCTCACGACGCGCTGAATCCAATGGTGCAAACCGTTTTTAATTAGGCCTATATCCATTTTTGTAAAATGGGAGCTTATTATATTTTTAAGTAAGAGATTTAAAAATATTTTGTTAACTATTATATAAATCTAGGGAAAAGTAAAACCAGATTTCAGCTGTAGTAATTAAAAATAAAAGTCCATTAGTTTTTAACCTAAGACGTGCACATGGGGGGTATGAGACACCACACACCTGTGCTCACGTATTTGATCTGTTCCCATCACTAACATCGTTATTTTACCATAAATAGCATTAATACTTATCCATATGCGCCTATTTTACGTTGATTATAAAGGTATTAACCTGTTACAGCAATAAAACAAGTGGAATCAGCGTTTGGATGGTCAAAATCGGCGATACAGGCCGGGAGTTACATAATGTATGGCTGAGGCAACCTCCCTCCCCTCCACTCTTCCCCAAGTCTGGAGAGAGATTGTCGATCGATACTCTCTCTCTCTCTCTTGCACTCGCTTGGTAACAGTGATGACAACGCTCTGCTTGCAACTCGCTAATGTTAGCATGCAAATAGACCACAGAATAAGGGAATAACAGGGAAAAAAGTGATAACTGAAGGAGGGAGGGGGGGTGGGGGGGAAGTGGAGAAGGAGGGGATGTGGAGGAGTGATATTTGGCATGGCCCAGGGGCAAAAAAAAAAAGTTCAAGTTTTTTTGGGGTGTTTTAAATGGATTTTTTTTTTAGCCCAGGATCTTAAATTAAGAGTCTTCCCACACTTGCCGGGTTAATTAGTCTCCTTATTATATGTTTGAAATATGGGTATATTTTACCCTAGACTTATGATTACATTATGGTCTGTTAGGGTTTTGTATACAGTATATTGTTAACCCGGGAACTGCGGGGAGACTCTTAAGAGTTCCCCCGGCGGACTGCGGGAAGACTCTTAAGAGTAAGGCTTTTAAAAAATCCATTTAAAACACCCCCCCCCCCATTTTTTTTTTTTTTTTTTTTTTATTTTTTATTTTTCTTTTTTTTTTTTTTTTTGCCCCTGGGCCATGCCAAATATCACTCCTCCACCTCCCCTCCTTCCCCACTTTCCTCACCTCCTTCAGTAATCACCTATTTTCCCTGTTATTCCCTTATTCTGTGGTCTATTTTCCTGCTAACATTAGCGAGTTGCAAGCAGGGCATTGTCATCACTGTTACCAAGCGAGTGGAAGAGAGAGAGAGAGAGAGTATCGATTGACAGTCTCTCTCCAGACTTGGGAAAGAGTGGTGGGGAGGGAGGTTGCCTCAGCCATACATTATGTAACTCTCGGCCTGTATCGCCGATTTTGACCATCCAAACGCTGCTTCCACTTGTTTTATTGTTGTAACAGGTTAATACCTTTATAATCAACCTATAATAGGCGCATATGGATAAGTATTAATGCTATTTATGGTAAAATAACGATGTTAGTGATGGGAACAGCTCAAATATGTCAGCAAAAGAGTGTGGTGTCTCATACCCCCCATGCGCACTTCTTAGGTTAACCCCCTCACCACCATTACGTAATTTTCTGGATATTCGGGTTACCATTTAACAATTTTGCTTTAGTTTGTAATCTACCTATACGTCTCAAATGGGTGAATACAATCTCAATAGACTCTCTTAGTAACATAGGTCCTTTTTAATCTGCATAAACTTGTCTAATTATAGCCAGAATCAAATTACCTATACGTCTCAAAAGGGTGAATACGTTCTCAATAAACCCACTTAGTAACATACAGTAGGTCCTTCTTAACCTAAGAAGTGTGCATGGGGTGTATGAGACACCACACTCCTGTGCTGACGTATTTGAGCTGTTCCCATCACTAACATCGTTATTTTACCATAAATAGCATTAATACTTATCCATATGTGCCTATTATAGGTTGATTATACAGGTATTAACCTGTTACAGCAATAAAACAAGTGGAAACAGCGTTTGGATGGTCAAAATTGGCGATACAGGCCGGGAGTTACATAATGTATGGCTGAGGCAACCTCCCTCCCCTCCTCCCCTCCCCTTGTCTGGAGAGACACTGTTACACAATAGTCTCTCTCTCGCTCTTTCCCACGCTTGGTAACAGTGATGACAACGCCCTGCTTGCAACTCGCTAATGTTAGCACGAAAATAGACCACAGAATAAGGGAATAACAGGGAAAATAGGTGATAACTAAAGGAGGGGAGATGGAGGAGTGATATTTGGCATGGCCCAGGGGCAAAAAAAAAAAAAAAAAAAAATTGGGTGTTTTAAATGGATTTTTTTTCTCCCTTACTCTTAACCCATTGAGACCCAGCGTCGCACGTGATGCGTCGGCAGTTTGTTATCACCAACTCCCAGCGACGCATCACGTGCGTCCGGCATATTAAAATCATTTACGTGGCTCGTAAGGTAGGAAATGGCGGGAGAATAGGAGGGGGAGGTACCGTAGTGTGTGTGGGAGCCGGGCCGGTAGGTGTGAGCGGGCCAAGACAGCCGCGCGGCCAGTGGTGGTGGGCTTAGTGGGGATACTTTACACCCTTAGTTCACCGCCACTTTGAACCTTCATTACTCCGGTCGTATGGGAGCTAGAGGCTTGAGATTTATGTGAGACACTCCTTAGGATGTATGCCGTACAATGCCATACTCAGTTTTCACCCTAGTGCTCCCGGGCGGGTGGTCATGCGGGGGAGACGAACTTTCGACCCCCCCGCCCCCCAAATGACCGAGGTGATTTTTGTTTTATCGTTTTCTTCATTTCTCACCATTCTCTTCCATTTTGGCTCAACAAATTTTGTTGAGGCTCCCCCCCCCCCCAAAAAAAAATATCCGAGGGGATTTTTTTTTTTTTTTTCATTTCTCATCCTTGTCTTCCATTTTAGCAAACAAAAAAAAAGAAGTGAAAATGGCTTGGGACTGGGGTGAACAAAATATTATAACTAGCCGGGGCTCAACGGGTTAAGAGTCTTCCCGCAGTCCGCCGGGGGAACTCTTAAGAGTCTCCCCTCAGTTCCCGGGTTAATCTGCATAAGCTCATCTACTTATAGCCAGAATCAAAGGACAAAAGACATCATGGTGCTGAAGGGGTTAAAATGATAATAGTTTGTTTTGGCATAATTTTATTTGTTGGTTGTTTGCTCTAGCATTGTTTACATAGTTTTTGCTGGTTTGTTATTATTTGCAAATTACGGCATCTGTTGTTGCTCGATTTTCTTTGCTTGTCAGTCTGTTGTTGCTTGTTTTTCTTTGGTTTATCAATTGTATTTTGTTCATTATGGTAGGTTTCAAACTATCTCATTTAACACTTTATAATTATTAACACAGATCCTTCTTAAGCTGCACAAAATCGTCTAAATATAGCTAGAAGGAAGTTAAAAAAGACGTCGCCGGTACAGAAGGGGTTAAGCTTCATGGAGGTCTAGCGAGGAAACTTGTAACTATATGAATAACTAAATATATATAAACAAAAAAGGGCCACTATCTCCTTAACCTTCTGTATCGGGGACGTCTCTTTAACTTTATTCTGGCTACTATTAGACGATATCATTCAGTTTACAAAGGGCCTCCAGCAACTAACAGGCTTCGAACTGTCCCATTCAACTATTTTTACTACCACAGACCCTTCATAGGCTCCTCAAAATCGTCTAAATATAGGTAGAGTAAAATTTGAAATACGTCGTCGGTACAGAAGGGGTTAAAGCCGGTATCACACGAGCACTTTTTCCCTCAACATTGGTCTGGCAGCTTATGAAGTCATTTATAATATTTCCGTCACCTAAATTCATCTACCATCAGTCTAGTTTACGACTAGTGCAAAATAATCCAGGAAATTTTGATCGTCGAATTTTGAGTATAAAAGTTATCGTGTGATACCTGCTCAAGTTGTGTAAATGTATGTGAATGATGTACGTGTGAGCGTTGTAGGCAATGAGTGGTCAATAAATAGCTCAGTTAATGTTAAAATGTCGTTTTCTCTATCCAGGTAAACCATAGAAAACATTATATTTAGGGTGACTAACTTATATTGTACATGTATAGCTTTTCTGTATTGTTTCAACCTTCAATAACAATTCAATTTATATTTTTGTTTATATCATTAGTTGAATAAACATAGAATGCAAGTATTTAAGCTATTTTTGGTAGAATTTTACTTTAGTGGCGCGCACTTTACAGGTAGCGTATCACCACAAACTATTTTCGGTGTCCACGCATCCATTAACAACCTAAAAATAACACATAACAAAGCCACTCCAACAGCTTCCACTCTCTCCAACACCCCTTCTCCCCTCTCTACACTCTTCAGAAAAATAGGATAAGTAGAATGTAGAGTTGTTGATGATGCTTTTATTTTATACTAGCCCACTGGGCCTAGGCCCTCTCAAGGCTAGTGGTGGAGGAGGTGGTACAGAGTTTAAAGTCACGTATATGTCAGCAGTTATATGTCATTGTATAAATTTATCGCTCTCAGGAAGTGACGAATAGGGGTGAAATTGAAAGAGTCTGAGTCAGAGAGGATGCCATGTAATGAGGTGTTCAGCAAGAATCTCCGTCTTTCAGATGCATAGACGGGACAAATACAAAGAAAGTGAAAAATAGTCAATGATGTATGGCAATGTTGGCATTCAGGTGGTGGACCACGAGGGGTGGACATCAGGTAACCATGTGTGAGGCGCGTGTGGCCTAAACGTAATCTAGTTAATAGGGTTTGGTCTGCACGTGAACCATTAATTGAAGAGGGCCACAAGTGTATGTCATCCTTAATGGAGCGAAGGTGGCCAGTTAATGGTTGCGCTCTCCACTCAACTCGCCAAGCGTCATAAACACGGCGACGGAGGACAGGGAGCATATCCTCCGAACGCAGCACAGTAGTAGAGGGTGTACCATGACACGCTTGCTTAGCGAGGAAGTCTGCACGCTCATTCCCGGGAATTCCTACATGCGCGGGGATCCAGCACAGTGTGATGGAACGATTAGCGCACTGTAATTTGTGTATTGTGTGGATGATAGTCTTGACCAATGGGTCCTTGGGGGCAAATACACATAAGGCTTGCAGTGCACTCTTTGAGTCACTACAGATAACGACCCGTGGAGAGTTCCTCGACAATGAAGAGATGGTGCTTAAAGCACCTTGAATAGCCCATAATTCAGCAGTGAAAACCGTGGAGTGATGGTGTAAGGTACTTTGAGACAAGCCATGGTCTGAGACTGCAGCGCAACCCACGGCATCCGCAGTTTTCGAGCCATCGGTGTAAATGAAAACAGCCGGGATGTGATCATCAAGATGTAAAGCGAGATGTCGACGTTGAGATGGGGCTTGGGCATCAAGTTGATCTGCTAAGTGAAAGCAAACTGTAGGGTGTTTTAGGGTCCACGGAGTGATGTGACTAGGAGGGGGAGTTATGGGAGGAACGGTGATACTGTAAGTGGAGAGCAATTGGCGAGACAATAGTGGGAATGGCACTGGAATGGTTGAACGATAGTTATCTGTGGAATGGAATAGTTCTAGTAGAGTTGGTCATGACGGAGGCGAACAGCCGTACGCATGAGGACTAATCGACGGTGATAGGCTAGAGGTAAGGTCCCAGCCTCACATAGGATATTGGAGACACGAGAGGAACGGAATGCCCCCGAGCTAATGCGGATGCCCAAATGGTGTACGCTGTCGAGGGTTCCTAATGTGGAAGCAGAGGCCGTGCCATAGACAGGGCTACCATAATCTAGGGCTGAGAGGATGGTAGCTCTGTAGAACAGTAAAAGCATAGCGCGATCTGCGCCCCAATGGACTCGTGCGACTGTTTTCAGAACATTCATTCTCTGGAGGCAACGTGCCTTTAAGCAGGCAATGTGACTCTTCCAATTGAGGTGAGTATCAAAGATTAAACCAAGGAACTTGGTATGTGGAAGGATCTGAATATTAGAATGTCCCATGGTGAGAGTAATGGACTGGTTACGTAAATGTCGAACATTTCTATAGAATACAACGGCGTTAGTCTTTTCAGCAGAAAATTGAAAACCAGCAGTGGATGCCCAAGAGTGGATGGATTTTAGAGCAATGTTGAGACGCCGTTGTATGTGAGTCAGACTGGGAGAAGTATAATATATTGCGAAGTCGTCCACATACAAGCTATACGATATTTCAGGTGGGAGGCTGCGTATGACACTATTGATCGCCATAATAAAGAGTAAGCGGCTCGCTTGGTGTAGTGACTAGCGTCTCGGACTTCCACCCAGAAGGCCCGGGTTCGCGCCCACGCTCGGCGCATTAAAGATTTTTCACAAGCACTGAGTCGTTACCATCCCTCATGAGCAAAGGGATGGGGTAGTAGTACAGGACCCCAATGGAAATACGCCTAATCGGCCTTATTGAGCTATCCTTAGCTAGCTTAGCATGCGCTAGCTTTAAGAACTATTATTATTATTATTATTATTATGCTAAGGGCACATCCTTGGGGTATTCCATTAATTTGTGACATAATGTCCGATAGGAGACCATTATTTTTGACCTGGAATGTACGGTTAGAGAGAAAATTTTGTAAAAAGCAGGGAAGAGGACCCCGCATGCCAGAATCGTGTACATTTTTAAAAATCCTGTGTCTCCATGTTGTGTCATAAGCCTTAGCAATGTCAAAAAATATTGCCACTGTGGGTTGGTTCTTGGAGAACCCATCACGTATTTGGTGTTCAAGGCGAATAAGTGAGTGCAGTGTAGAACGGCCAGGGCGGGAACCATTCTGATACGGGGATAGGAGGGCATGTGACTCAGCGTAATGTAAAAGTCGAGGATTGATCATTTTTTCCATTAATTTGCAGAGGCATGAGGTAAGCACAATCGGTCTGTAATTTGTGGGAAGACTATGATCTTTTCCAGGCTTCGGTACGGGTATAGTGTAAGCATGCCGCCAAGACGGTGGGAAGTAGTTACTTATCCAAAACTGATTGTACAGTTATAAAAGATGTTGTAGCGCACGTGGATGGAGGTGACGGATGAGAGCGTACGAGAATCCATCCGGGCCAGGAGTAGTGTCTGTACACAGGTCGAGCGCGTGTCGCAATTCCGGAATTGAAAAAGGGGTGTTATATTCATGTATTTTCCCGCTATGAAAAGATAGCGGGCGAGATTCCTCCATACATTTATAACGAAGAAATTGATGAGGCAATGACTGGTCTGAGCTGACGTGACAGAAATGTTTGGCATGTATGGCAGCGATGTCAAGGGGGTCATGTGTAAGCGAGTCCGAGGCAGGGTCTTTGAGTGGAGAGAGTGGAGGCCATACAGTGCGTCCGTTGATACTGCGAAACTTTTTCCATAAAGTAGAGAGAGGGGTGCGGGAATTGAAGGACGAGATATATGATCGCCATGAAAGTATCTTGTTGTCAAGGATACTGCGTTTGACAACTGCACAGATCTTGTTATAGAACGTTTTAAGGGCAATTTTTTCAATAGTGATGGTTATAAGGTCAAAGTAACGATTAGTGGAAAAAAGCCTGGGGGAAACAGTCTTTAAACGCCGCTGCCTAACACTCAGACGCTTAAGAAGGCGTTCCACACGATGCTTGAATTTTATCATTTGGACTAGAGTGGGCGTCCACCAAGGAACCTGGCGAGGGTGCGTCAGCGAGGAGGTAAGCGGGATATGAGTGTGTGCAATGGAGTTCAGGAAGGACGAAAAATAATCAAAATTGTGGGCAGGGGAAGAGGTAGGGGAGAAGTCCGAAACGTCTGCAGAGGAGTGCGTATAAGACGTCCAATCGGCTTTAGAGAGATTATAACTCGATATTTGAGGGGAGGATGCAGGGCACAAATACTTAAGGAGTATAGGGTAGTGGTCGCTGGAGAAGCGATCCTGTAAAACTGACCAGTCAAATAGGGGAGCTGCGTCATCCGAGGCAAAGGAAAGATCAACAGCGGAAAATGTACAGTGGGTAGCAGATCTGTAGGTGGGGGTGTCAAAGTTGAGACAACAAAGAGTAGAATGAAGGAGATATTTTTCAATTTTATCGCCTGGGATGTCTGTGTTTGGGTTGCCCCAAAGGGGAGAGTGTGCGTTAAAGTAGCCCAGAATAAGGTACGGTGGGGTCAGTTGTTGTACTAGTTGATGAAGGTCTGAAGTATTGTAATGACAGGAGGGTTGATTGTAGGAGGAGCAAACAGTCAAGGAAGGAAGGTTTGGTAATGAAATGGAGATGGCAGTTGTTTGAAAAGGGTTGGGGTCAATGGTGACAGGAACAAATACGCACTTATAGTGCACAAGGATGGCCGTTCGGAGATGTGAAGGGGTTATAGGGGAGCTAGCAGCAACAGTATAATGCCTGGGGGGGACAACAAAATTGCCTATATGTTGGAGGCAAACGCATAATGGTGAATATAATTTAAGTAATCGTTGTAATTCTCTCATACGGAGGCGAGTTTGGTATCCGTTTATATTCCATTGCAAAATGTTATATGCCATCAAGAATAGGATTGTCAGAGTCATCGACAATAGAGGTCTCTTGAAGAGAGTCTGGTAAAGGTTGTGAGTGTGGAGAGGGTTGTGTGGATGAAGGTGAAGGGGTAGATGTAAGGTCTGTAAATTTTTCAGAAATAGCTGTGAATTGTGTGACTAGTTTAGGAACAAGGGTGGGGCAGTGGAGGAGTTTTTGGCGCAGAGTGTCCATAAATAGATAAGCGGAGGTAACATCTTCATCAGGGTTAGGGGGAAGTGTACGTGTGGTGACAAATTCCTGCGTCCGAGCAAGGAGGCAGGGATCCGTGGCACAGATATGGGGTGTGATGTAATTACGGAAACAAATTGGACATCCACATTTGTCAGGTGGGATATTGGTGTGACATATCAATACAGGAGATTGTGAGGGCCTCGGGGTATGATGAGTCTTTATCGAAGGTTTGTCAGATGATGGTGTCGTAGGGTTAGCAGGAGTTTGTGGGGGAATGTCTCTAGGTTTGGGAGCATCGGGATCTGGGCAGTGGGGAGCGGCTAACGGAACATGTCGCTCAAGGTTACAGGGAGGATCAGGCGTGGTGAGGGTGGTACGCACATTGACAGGAGGTTGGTGAACATCAAATCGGGATTGTGACAGCTCTATATTAGTCAAGTCAGAATCCAACAGGTTATTGTCCTTCAGGAATCTCTGCATCAAGTCCTTGGGCGTAGGATCAGATTCACAAATATGGGTGACACAATAACAAGGAGTCGGGTGAATTTGAGCATCTTCCGCTGGAGCTCGCTTGGAAAGAAATTTGTGAAGATGTTCGGTGAGTACTGTACGGGTAGAAGTCTTGTGCTGAAGTAGAAAGAATCGGCCGCAGTTATGGCAGCCACAGTCCGGATCGTGGGTAGGCATAACCCACTTCTGTGTGGTGGAACCGAGTTTCGAGGTCCGGGATAATGACCGGATAGGACTTGCAACCTTACGCTTTTTCCGAGGCTGCGACTGGGTGGAGCGAGATTGGGGAGAAGTCTCTATATCTGGTACTGTGTTACATTCCACGAGGTTCTCTTCGGCAGTCATGTTCCAAAACTCAGTATCATCGGTCAAGTTAGTAAATCCCTCGAACCTGTTAGAGGTGGATAGGTCCGGGGAGTTAAGGTGAACTAAACGGAAGGTATCATTGGTGGGGTAATGTTGTGGGCTAATAGGTGGTGCCGGAGGCTGCTCTGGACGCTGGTGGTCAGAGGAGTCAGCGGGTGTAGTTGATTCAAACCGTCGATATGGAGGAGATTTACCTTCCTGCCTTAATTGTGCTGCAGCAGACCGGAAGGGGAGTCCTTTTGTGGCCTGTAAATGTAATATGTCACGATGAAACGCAAAGTGCGGGCATGTTCTGTCATTGGCTTTGTGGGACCCGTCACAATTTGCACAACGGGGCGCGCTGACTTGACAATTGTTGAGAGCATGTTGTTCTGAGCCGCAATTTAAGCAACGAGCATTGAGAGCCCGACACCGTGGGGTTGAATGCCCAAGCTTCCAGCAATTTGTGCATTGTCTCGGCTTGTTAACATACCTTCGTACCTGCAGTTGGCGACCTGCAAGACGGACATGCATAGGGAGGTCATGGCGCTTAAAATAGATTTTGACAATGCGTAGTGGGGGCCGATTTCCACGCTGAGGAGCAGTATAAGTGTCAACTTTAACAACAGTGGGGTCAGTTCTTTGCAATAATTTGAAGATACGATTGGTTGAGTCTATAAAGCTCTGATCTGCAAATTCGAAGTCGGAAGGGAGCACAACCGTGCCAGTACACTGATTCAGGTATTCATCTGGTTTACCTGTGTATCTGTCGTTGGGGGTGTCGAGGTAGGCTTGTAAGGCTTCTGATTGCTCCTGTGTTTTCACCTCAATCATGCGCTTGGCCGATCCAACAGCATGCATGGTGAAGTCACCAATATCTTGTGCGAGAGTATCGTATAGACTGAAATCATCCATAGGTTCACCAGAGACCGTGAAAAACCGTGACCAATCAGGGGGACTGAATATAGCGTTATAAGTGTCCTTCGAAGCAGGGGTATACGTGTTACGTTTACGCCTTTGTCGGTTATGCGAAGGTACGAACGGTTGAAGCGTGTGAATGGCAGAGGAAATACCGGCAAGGTCTTTTCCTGTACCTGCATTAACGGCCCGTAGAGATCGTGGAGGTACAGAAGCAGGTTTAATTGAGGTAGGAGATCCTGCATCCAGAGGGAAGATGGTAACAGATGGAGTCACAGACGGGTCAGGGATGCAAGAAGCATCCGTAGGGGTGTCAGCTGAGGGCATGCGAGGTTCTTCAGTAAGGTTGTCAACGGAATGAAGAGGTAGGCTAAGGCTAGAATCATAATCTGGTAATTTAGAAGTTAAAGTCGAGACTGTGGGGTTGACATCACTATTATTGATCACAGAGGCAGTACTGTGCATAGGAATTGATGCCGGGGAGATCACCTGATGGATCTCACTACCCGACGATGGAGAATTCGTCACAGTATCCTTAGGAGGTTTGCCAAGGTCTGTGGGTGCCATGCCTGAGTGGGGAACTCCGGCACTGTTGGCAGCAGGGGAAGGGTCCTTGAGGCAGTCCAATTTCTCGCAGGGGTCGGCGTCAGAGGGGGCAATTTTAGATTCCATAGGACGAATATTTCTAAATTCATCTGAGTCAGATTCCAAACCCACCATGGAGCCACAATTAGAGGACGGGACGACTGCCCTAGGAATTCTTGCAGATATACACCCCGACTAATGCACCTTAAGGGCCGTCGATCCGTCGATCGCCGACCCAGCACAAGGGTTAGGGTTTGGCATAAAAGTTTCCCCTCGCTCGAACACGTCGGGTACCACAGTTCGACGGGTGTAGGGATTGCCGACCCACAACACCCTCCAACGAAACCAAAGAGTGAGTATGGTCGTTTACCTCATGACAGTCACGGTGCTCCCAAAGGAGGGGGCAGCGGGAAGAAGGGAAAAACGGAAAACAGAAAGGATGAGAAATGATAGGGCCCACTACAACTAGTTGGGGGCGGCAGGAAGGGTGGGCATGCGGGCATGCACTCCCCTCCTGCCGCCTCCGTCAGCCCCCGCACGTGTTCAAAAGTGAAACCAACGAAGCAGGCGGAGCGGGGGAGTAGAATGTAGATACGAGGTGCTGTTTGTAAAGACTTATCCCTCAATACCTTCACCTGACCTGACCTGACCTAGCCTACACCCTTCTCTGGTCTGATACTATAGTCTATTCGCTGTAAGTAGGCAAGTACGGTCGCGCTAATAAGTCATGTCCCAGCTGTCTTTACGTTTGGCTCTCTCTGTGCTGTATTAATGTCTGTCAGATGTTGAATAGGGTGGATAAGTGTAGGACCATGCTTATACATGTCACTCGAAAATAATCAATCAAGTTTTAGACATTGCTGATACCAATTATTGAACGAAATATACTTGGTGCGGAGACATGACTTATTAGCGCGACTGTACAATCGTGTAATAGTTGCCAGAATATAATGAAAAGGACGTCCCCGGTACTGAATGGGTTACCTAAGGGGAGATGGGCCGGTTTTCTGGACTAATTTCTCCCTCGTGTTTAGCCCCATTAGTTTGGAGATTTTTAAGACGTTCGACCTATTAGTTTGACGATTTTAACACCTTTCACCCCATTTCGTAATCAATTTTAAGACCCTTTCGTGCCATTTAGGTGCTAGGTTTTTTCCTGGCGAGCGAGAGCGAGCCTGTAATTATAAGAGTAGGCTACCGGTCTTCAGCCGGGACATTTTCTACCAAAAAATGTACAAATTAATCTTGAATGGGGTGTTTTCTCAAGCTTGATGGAGGTCTAGCGAGGAAAGTAAGAAATATAGGAATAAATTAATTAAAGCTATTATAAGCACCCCCAGCCCCCTTCAAGCTATTAAACACCCCCAAACCCTCTTCAAGGTAAATCACCGCCCCTCAGACCCACTTCAAGCTAAAACACGGCCCCCAGACCTCCTGCAAGCTATTTAAACACCACCCAGACCCCCTCCAAGGTAAAACACGACCCCCAGACCCCCATCAAGCTATTAAGCATCCCTCAGACCCCCTTCAAGTTAATAAATACCACCCAGACCCCCTTCAAGCTGAAACATGGCTCCCAGACCTCCTTCAAGCTAAAACACAGCACCCACAGACCCCCTTCAAGTTATTAAACCCATCCCAGAACCCCTTCAAGCTAAACCACATCCCCGTACCCCCTTCAAGCTATTAAGCACCCCCAGACCCCCTTCATGCTATTGAACCCACCCCAGACCCCCTTCAAGCTATTGAACCCACCCCAGACCCCCTTCAAGCTAAAACACAGCACCCCCAGACCCCATTTCAAGCTAAAACACGGTCCCCAGACCCCCTTCAAGCTAAAACACGGCCCCCCAGACCTCCTTCAAGCTATTTAACACCCCCAGACCCCCTTCAAAGTGTCAAATGCCCCCCAAGCCCCCTTTACTCTGTAAAACACACCCAGAGAGACCCCCTTCAAGTTAATAAATACATCCCAGTCCCCCTTCAAGCTTAAAAGACTCCCCACAGACCCCCTTCAAGCTAAAACACTGCACCCAGACCTCCTTGAAGCTAAATAATAATAAAACAAAATCAACTTATTTTCCTGTGTACAAATTTATGTGGCCAAGTGTACAAATAGTAAATGTATCATTTGAATCTCGCGCATGCTTCACTTCATCTGTTTTATGGCGAGGTTGATATCGATGCCAGTGCTTCAGTTAATATATGATATATGTGTGTATTATAAGCCCTATATGCAGATTACAACAACTTCCAAATACTTAAGATAAAACAGACTATATTCTGGGAACATGCTAAGCCTGAAGATAATACGGAAGTTGATTAATTAACTATATATAAATCCGAACAGGACTCGTGGATGGTCTGGCAAGCGGCGTTTGAATGTGACGTCATTACTCAGTGCTATACATTTCCTGGCAGCAGACGGACGTATGGTCGTGGGCTCTTCGCGTTTTCACCGCATTTAAGGTGTGTATGGGAATATTTGCGTGTATATATTTAGATAATAAGTGTGTGCTGAAATTCTATTGATGCTAAGGTAGTCATGGATGTAAAAGATTGGTTTAATACAAGGAAATTAAAGACTTCTGACTGAATGAGCCGGTCCGTGTCTGCCACATCGTCAGCCTATATTCTAACAAATAGTACATACGGGAATATCGTTGACTTCCAGGATATTTAGGTCATAACGGAAACAATTTGCCGTGTTTACATTATGTTGGTGAGGTGCGGTGAACATAGAGGGTTAGGTTAACTATTAATTATGGTACAAACTAGCGAATGGGGTGATATCGTTGTCCCCCCCCCCCCGCCTTCCTCCTCCCTCGTCCAAAGCTCGCCCTCCCCCGCACTCGTTTCCACCCCCAACCCCGCTTCTATCCTCTCATTTCCTCCCCCTCCTCCCTTCCTCCTCTTCCTCCCCCCTCCTCTCTTCTCTCTTCCTCTCTACTTATCCTTCTCTCTTCTGAATCCCCCCTTCCTCTCCCTCTTCCCTTCCTCCTTCTCTCTCGTCTGACCCCTCCCCCTCCTCCTCTCCTGGCCTCTTCCTGACAACTTGCCCTTCACCCAACTACCCCCCCCCCCCCCACACTCCCCCTCCAAGTTGCCTTCGTCTTTCCACATCACTCGTTCCCAATGAATATGTTTTGTAAGACTAATATATTTTTTTTGGGTGATTTAGATGCTGTCGTATATAGTGATATAACCTATACCGCCCTCTCCCGCGTCCCCCCTCTGCCCAATAGAGTGATCCAACTTGCCCTCCATCCCCTACATACACATGCGTTCATTCTCTCTCTCTCATGCTTATCCCCCCCCTCCCCATCCTACAACCTCTACATACACACGCGCACATTCTCTCTCTCTTACTTTAGCCTGTAAGGGGGGGGGGGGGGGGGGATTCTTTATCCGCGCGCGTTCGTACCTTTCCTTTGCGAACTATGTTTGTTTGTCATTGTAAGTTTTTAACCTGCCTTATTTAGGAAGCCCTAGTCTACTACTGACATATGCAGGGGCTAGGTAAGGTTGTTTGGTTAGGTTAATGACTACTGTATTGTCATCGGAAGTGCCGGTGTCATGTGACACACGTCCGCCGCCAGTTAGGGAGGCTGCACTCGCGGCAGACGTGTGTCACATGACACATGCACTTCCAACGACAATATTGTAATTAATCTAACCAAACAACCTTACCTAACTTGGGGAGCTGCCACCCCCTGACCCCGGCTGCTCTTAACAAATTATGTAGATGTCAAAACACTAAAACATACTACGGGAGAATGAAAAACCACCCAAAACCGCTGCGCATCGTAAGAAAATGGGTCAACAGAAAACGTACTGTAGGTCCGAAGGTAAATTCGTCGGCGATATAGTGTCGATGGACGTCTGGAAATATTGTTTAAAAATAGTAAATCCCGTTAAAAACTAATATAACTTCAAAACACTCCCCCAAATTTACCGTACTTTAATTAGGATGGGTCACTATTTCGATAATGTGTAGGGTAAGCGTTTTTTATAGGATGTGCTACTATTACCATTTTTTTATGTTAGTTTCCCCGCACCAGGCCAACACTCCCGTTTTCAATAACTCCCAAACATAGTTCAACATGGCCGAGGTATGAGGCAGTTTAAGGGGGGATGGGTCGTTTCTCTCGTGTTTAGCCCCATTAGTTTTCAGATTTTAAGACGTTTGGGCAATTAGTTTGGCGATTTTAAGACTACGCTATCCTTCCTAAGCTTCATAATATCCTCTCAATTTAACGAGAATCAATAAAAAGGCTACCAACTATCTCAATTAACCCTTTTAACTACCACATATCCTTCCCAAGCTTCATAAAATCCTCTCAATATAACTAGCTGCAATTAAAAGTAGACGTCGCGCGTACTAATGCTGAAAATGTTGAAAGCGTGTGCTTGTGACTGGCTGGGCCCATATATTAACCCCTTCTGTACCGGTGACATAATTTTAATTATATTCTGGCAACTATTAGACGATTTTATTAAGTTTAAAATGAGTAACCATGCAATTAAGAAGCTTCGAACTATCGCACTGAACCCTTTGGGGATGGATGTAGTTACCGGGTGTACCACTACCGACATACCACATAAATCATCTATAAATACTTATAATAAAATAAATACTTATAAATCTATAATACTAGGTTAGGTTGTTTGGTTAGGGTAATGTATTTTTGTATCCAAAGGCAGTCAAAATAGACTGGAACATGATGGTGAGCGTCTGCGTAGTGTAAACAAGACGGGCGGTACACCTGGTAACTACATTCTTGCCTCCCTTTGTACTACCACACAGTCGTCTAAATGTAGCTAGAATTAAACTAAAAAGACATCCCGGTAAAGAAGGGGTTAATGATTACAATAAGTCATGGGGGGGGGGTCAACCTATCTTTGTTTTCATCTTGTTTATATAGCACTCAGTACAAGCCCCAACACTTTGGGGGACGTTGTTGCGGAAGGCCATGCATCATGTTATACAATGTTCAGAGTTTATAGTACATAGTCAACCAAAATATATGGAGAACTATACAGGAAAGCAACCCCCAATATATGAGCTATACGTTTTCTATATAGTTACCCTCATCCTATCATGTATCCATTTTTTTTTTAGTCTATGCTCACAGCTCAGTTTTCTGAAAAAACGTACGTGGGTGGGGGACTGAGTGGGGGGAGAGAGAGAGAGAGAGAGACTCCGTGGGAGGGATAGAACAACCGAATAAGTAAAGAATTACCCAATTTCAGCCACATTTAATGTAAGGGGAGATTTCCACTTGAGAGGTGTTTCCTGAGGGACAACCCATGCCAGTTTAATGAAGGACTTACTAAGCAATTGGGTAAGAGTTGTGCTATCGGGCGTACCACTACCGACATACAGCATAACTCCTCGCTAAAACATTAACCTAACCAAACAACCTAATCTAACCTAGTATTCATGTAGTAATGAGAACACTAGGTTAGATTAGGCCTTTTAGTTAGGTTAAGTATTTATAGATGATTTATGTTGTATGTCGGTAGTGGTACGCCCGATAATACAACTCTTACCAGCAATTACACCCAATAACACTAAATTAAGTGGTCAATCATCTAAGTCCTTCATTAAACTTGGCACGGGTTGTCCCTCTTATAGGGGATAGGTCCGCTTGGGGGCATTTTGTGTATGGCCACCCTCGATAACCCTTTGAGTACCAGCGACGTGTATTATATTGTATTCTAGCTATATTTAGACGATATTATGTAGCAGCTTAGGAAGGATTTGAGATAGAAGGGTTGGTTGAGATAGTTTGGGGCCATATTTTTGCTAGAGGTCCTTCCTAAGCTGAATAAAATCGTATACTAGTGGCTAGAATATGATATAAAAGACATTCCTGGTACTGTACGGGTTAAGGGGAGTAAGGCGTCCGGCAATAGATATATAGAACACTAAATAATTAACTAACTTATACATTTGTGACTGTAAAATACGAATTTTGCTTTAAGGAATGGAGATACATAAAAACTCTAAGATTAATAGGAAGGAATTATCCGCGATGGGGTTAAATGATGCGGTAAATTGAATGGAATAGGTTAGAAAGGTGTAGCGTTAATATAGGTTGGTGAGTTAGGAAGTTATTGGATGGGTGGGTAAGGCACCAGGCAGTCAGACTTAACCGGAGCACGTGGATCACCAAGTCCTTTAATATCTACATTATTGGGTTATTACTCGAGTTTCTACTATTTTTAAGCATTCATATAAACGGAATATATAATTGAGTGTATAAGTGTGTGAAATAACAGTTAAATTCGACTATATTTACTTATACTTGACGTTTTATGAATACAGCGGCACTAATTAATTCATATCTTTAGTAAAACTCAAAAATTTAAAAATCTGAGATAACACATTTCTCTAAATAATTTGAACTACCTAATGCCAAAGTCTCATCCTTGTAACTCAAAAACTGCAAAAGTTACTGGACTTTCAAATTTGTGACTGAAAATTTCGATTTCTGGCTCAGGGAAAGCGAATTTGGAGAATCTGACACAAGTCCAGCAAAGAAAAAAGTATAAAGAAAGGGTAAAATGATGCGGTAAATCGATTGGTGTAGGTTAGAATGTCGTAGCGTTAATTTGGGCTTGGTGATTTTGGGCGGTTTTGGGGGAGACTCAGGCAGCCAGCCGGCCTCAGGACCAACGCTCGGGCGAAAGTTTTATATACCACCCAGTTCTGTGTTGATGTTTATATGCAATTCGTCTCTTTATACTATCAACATATTCCGAACTTTGTACTTAATTAATAGTTAGATATTATACGGTTTTACCTATATATTTTTAAGATACGTACGGTACTTTGTAAATATTTCATTCGATTATTCTAGATTGTTTAAGTAATATATATTCTGTCATGTTTCTATACTATTTAAATCATAAAGTATATAGCTGATCATCCTTGCAGTATACTTGCTTGATAATTAGCATCGCATTACCTTGCTTAACTCTTGTAACTTAAATACTAAAATTGGAAACAGAAAAACTAGCCATATTTACTTATAATGCACGATTTATGAATAGAGCCACACAAATATATTTCTATCTTTCGTAATAATCATAATTAAAGTGAGCAGAGCAAATCATAACATATTGTATACATAACGGTAACTATAGGTTGTACAATTATCAACCTTGTATTTTATATACTGCACAAATTATGAACTATGAAATTTGTGACCAGAAAATGCGATGTGTGGGCTTATGAGTGAGAATAGGGAATAATTGTGGCTATTTGTACACAAATACGATATTGAATAGGGTTAAATGATGCGGTAAATCGAATGGAATAGGTTAGAAAGTTGTAGTGTTAATATAGGTTGGTGAGTTAGGGTGTTTTTGGTGGATAAGGCACCAGGCAGTCAGACTTAACCTGAGCGCGTGGATCACCAAGTCCTTCAATATCTATATTATGCAGTTATTACTCGAGTTCCTACTATTTTAAAGCATTCATATAAAACGGAATATATAAATGAATGTATAATTGTGTGAAAGAACAGATAATTTCAACTACATTTACTTATACTTGACGTTTTATGAATAGAGCAGCACTAATTAATTCATATCTTTCGTAAAACTCAAAAATTTAAAAATATGAGAAATTCATTTCTCTAAATAATTTGAACTACCTAATGGCAAAGTCTCAGCCTTGTAACTCAAAAACTGCAAAAGTTACTGGACTTTCAAATTTGTGACTGAAAATTTCGATTTCTGGCTCAGGGAAAGCGAATTTGGAGAATCTGACACAAGTCCAGCAAAGAAAAAAGTATTAAGAAAGAGTAAAATGGAGTAAAATGATGCGGTAAATCGATTGGTGTAGGTTAGAATGTCGTAGCGTTAATTTGGGCGTGGTGATTTTGGGCGGTTTTGGGTGACTCAGGCAGGCAGCCGGCCTCAGGACCAACGCGCGGGCAAGAGTTTTTTTTATATACCACCCAGTTCTGTGTAGATGTTTAAATGTAACTCGGTTCTTTTTACATATCCCGCATTTCATACGTAATTCATAGTTGGATATAACATTGTTTTATCTATATATTTTTTAGATACATACTTTGTAAATATTTCAGTTGGGTATTTTAGATAGTTTATAATTCATTAATATAGTAATATATTTATATCTCGTACTGTGTAAATATTTCTTAGTCTTATATTTTTTCTTTTATTCTATTTCAGGATTTGAGTTGGTGTTTGTATCCCACCATCACCGAACTAAGCCAACTCACCGGAAGCTACCAACACCACCCGAACTATGGACTCTGCAACACACATCAACCTACCAACTGTCTGGGGTAAGTTACTGCCCAACTCATTATACTATATCATTATACTCTGTTCTGTTGCTATACTGTTCATATTAATTTGTTTCAAGTAATTAATGATTAATGTTAAAAACGGGGTGTTACTTAATTCATATTTTCACCAACCCACCAATTAACTTACAAATAAACATAATTAATTAAATACAAATATATATATTTTCTACCTTTCATTAAAAGTGCTTGATAATTAGCATCGTATATCCTTGCTTAGAAACTCTTGTAACTTAAAACAATAAATTTGAAAATTAAAATCTAAGAGTTTGCCTACTTGTCGTGAACAGAGTATAAATAGATTTTTATTTTTGTTTATGTTGTTTACGATCTCAAATTATTTTTTTTATTTCTTATTTCCAGGATTTGAGTTGCTGCCTGTGGATTCTGCCGACGCTCGAGACTGCCCTGTGGACTCTGCCGATGCTACGAGACTGCCCTGTGGACTCTGCCGACGCTACGAGACTGCCCTGTGGACTCTGCCGATGCTACGAGACTGCCCTGTGGACTCTGCCAACGCTACGAGACTGCCCTGTGGACTCTGCCGATGCTACGAGACTGCAACACCATCAGGACACAAGGGGAGTGTTATTCTTGTTTTGTTTGTAGTCGTAGTTGCATGGTATGAATGATGCGTGTTAGGTTAGGGGTAGGGTTAGGTTAGGTGTAGTCGTAGTATGTAGTCGTAGTATGTAGTCGTAGTATGTAGTCGTAGTAGTAGTCGTAGTAGTAGTCGTAGTATGTAGTCGTAGTATGTAGTCGTAGTATGTAGTCGTAGTATGTAGTCGTAGTATGTAGTCGTAGTATGTAGTCTAGTTGCATGGTATGAATGGTGTGTGTTAGGTTAGGCTAATCTATTTTTCCCTTTCAGATGAGATAGGGCTTTATTACTTTTACTAATCTTTGCTATTTTTATTAATTCACAGTTTTGTTGTTTTGATGATGTCCCCCTTCCCCCCTGAGTTGGTCGCCCCTCCTTCAGCTTCAATATTATCCTTTGCTTTAATTTAATGACTGTTTGCCTTTAACGTAGCTTATATAATATTCCGCCATTGTACCGGGTCAAATAATATCTTTGCATCACTTGAATTCATAACTCTTGTATTTGCTTTAACGTTAACTTATGATATAGTATACACACCGCTTTTGTACCGCGTATAATATTGTTATATATCGTCTTTGTCACGCGAACTTTACTTAATAAAAAAAAAACGAACTTATATCTTTTCTTGATCACTTTATTGTAAGCTATGACTTTTATAACTGATGAAAACTTAGAAAAATAGTTTTCAATTATAAATAAAGTTCCAATATATGGACTTAGAAATAAAAAGAAAAAAATATGAAACTATCTAAATAAAAGAGAACTCAGAAAATAAATAATAAACTGACTTAGAATATAAAGAGAACTTAAATAAAATTTAATTAACTTAGGAAGGGGTTTAAGTATATTTTTTTTCTAAGAAAAAGTACTTATAACTTATAAAAAAATAATGAACTTGAAAATTGACGAAATATGAAGAGAACCAAGATAATTAACTTAGACAAAATTATACTTGAGAACTTATAGAATTTAAAACAGGAGAAACAAAAATAGCATGGATATTAAAAAAGAGCATGTATCAACTTAGTTTTTTTTATTGATCAGAGACACATACATTTTATATATAATAACAAAAAAACACTGTACCTACAGAATACAGATATATATTTTGAATACTTATATAATACCAGTAAAGGTACTTACATATATTATGAAGTCTTTTCTTTTATATTACGTACCTACAGTACTTCAGAAAACAATAATGCAACTCTTTGTGATCATGGTATAACTTTGTTCAGTACATAATTTACCCAATATTACGTATAGTAATTTTCTTTGGAAAGTTTCTTCATAATCTTCTATCCATATTGTAATAGCCATTGGGTTTTCAGTAATTCATTAATTTGTTTTGAATTTTAAGCCTTTAATATTGAGTTTCATTGGCAATGCAATTTGGCATTCTTATATTTAATTATTGATTTCAGTTTAAAAAAAATATTTCATAGCCAAGCTTTTAAGTAAGGCTTTTAAGGAATACTTCTATTATCTTTTTAATTTTCTTAAGTGTACGGTCCTTTATATTTCTTACTTCTTAGGTATAATCCAGTTGATCAGCTAAGTTAACAGTCTACACCACCACTATCCTATATCCCACCAGGTAGTACCGAGGTAAGCCGGTCTTAACTACTGTTTCTGTTCAGCTGACGGTATATTTAATCTATTGAGAGCGGATTTATCGATAATTAATGGAAAATATGAAACTACGATGTCTCTGCATCATATCAAGACCAAGTTTATTTATTTAGCACCTGATTTCACTCAAAAATCTTCAAAATAACTAATCTTTGCAATATACCGTCATTTGAAAAGAAAGACTAGCTAATGTATAATCTAACTAACCTACGGTGTTTATTATTTAGTAGTGTTTATTACTTTTGAAACTAGCTTATGTATAGTGTGCAGCTTTTGGGGGAATGTTGGTTTCTATAATAAGTGTTTCTTCCTGTTGTGTGATGTGTAGTGTTAATTAAGTAGAGTAGGAATGTTGGCAAAATGATAAGTCAGTTGGCATTGTGGTCAAGTGTGTATTGAAAGTGTGGCGTGATATGTAGATGTTGCCAGAGTACGTGATCAAAGTAGGGTAGGGATATATTCAATAAGTGACTAAGGGTGTATGCTTAAGTGTTAATAGTGTATGGGCAAAGCAGGCGAAGGTAGTGATATGCTGATTAAGTGTGTATGTGGGTTGGCAAAGTGATTAAATGTGTGTACGACTGTTGGCAAAGAAAAGTGTGGATTGTTGGTAGATGTGTTGACAATCATTGAACCTAAATGTTGGCAGTGTGATTTAGTATGTTGTGTGTAAGACTGTTGGCAGTGTGATTTAGTGTGTTGTGTGTAAGACTGTTGGCAAAGTAAAGTGTGGATTGTTGGTAGATGTGTTGACAATCATTGAACCTAAATGTTGGCAGTGTGATTTAGTATGTTGTGTGTAAGACTGTTGGCAGTGTGATTTAGTGTGTTGTGTGTAAGACTGTTGGCAAAGTAAAGTGTGGATTGTTGGCAGATGTGTTGACAATCATTGAACCTAAATGTTGGCAGTGTGATTTAGTGTGTTGGCAGTATTCAGTGGTGTTGGTCAAGTGGTGTATAGGTTTTGGATAATTTAATCATTAAAGGTATAATGCAACGCTTTCCATATAACTGTCCCTAGGTGTATATCTATCCATGTATCTATTTAGAAATATCAATCCTATATAACTAATGCTATTTGCCTGCTTCTCCCTAACCCATGTAACTCTTCCTACCTACCTCTCCAAGAATCTAGATATATTAGGTATTGAAAGTCATCCCTCCTCACCCAGACATTTTATTTTGCAGTTCGTTTCGTGAACTTGCCCTTTTCTATTATCTGGCAATGTATTCCAATATTTCAAAATATAAATTTAAATCTTATTAGAATTTGTAAATATGTTCTAAATTTATCGAGGGTAATCATTTATTGAAACTTTTTTTCTATGCATTCCAAAATTAAGATTAATTATTGATATGCTGTTCATTATCTAAAAAATATCTACGATATTGCATTACACTAACACTTTCATTTGTTTTATTAATTCAAAGTTAAAATTAATAACTATCTTTGACAAATGTATAAGATTGATCTACAATATTGGATTACATCAACAGGTTGGAATCAATAGTCAAGACTTTAATTGGATATTTTATTTTATTTTTTGTTAAATAGCGTATCCTCCATTAGTCCAGGGTCCTTAGTCTGGTCACAGCAGGGCAGCACATCTGTAAAAAGAAGAATATATTGAGGCACCAGAAATAAAAGTTTCAAGGAAGGGGGTAGGGAGTAGGGGGGTCTTGATGGGGGAAGGGGAGTCTTGAGGGGGGGGGGTCCTGATGGGGGTAAGGGGGGGGGGGTCCTGATGGGGGTAAGGGGGGGTCCTGATGAGGGTAAGGGGGGTTCCTGTTGGGGGTAAGAGAGGATCCTGAGGGGGGTAAGGGAGGATCCTGAGGGGGGTGGGGGGTCCTGAGGGGGGGTGGGAGTGTTCTGAGGGAGACCCAAGAGGGGGACCCAGACGGTGGGGGGGGGGGGGGTTAGAGAGGGGGATCATGTAGGAGGGGGGGTCCAGGGGTTCTAGATCAATATTTAAATTTCAATATTTGTTTCACTTTCCTCATAAAACCATTCCACCACCCGCTACGAATCTTCCCTTTCCCTTCCCTTCCCTGGTAGTTCATCCTAACCCCATCCCAGATCATTTGGTTTCGGTCCTATTCTGGATTTGTGTGTAGTCTATTGCTTATAATCTGTTCTACCTGTTCTATTGAATCTGGTGTTCTATACTGTATTGTATTATATTCCCCCCCTCCACCCACCCCTTGTACATCAACGCCCTCCCTGTAACCCCCACCTCACACACACATACAACAAAAGTAAAGATTATTTTGTATTTATATATTTATTTGTATTGTCAGGAAGCAGTCAGTCAAGAAGTCAGTAGTCTCCAGCCTTGGTATCGAAAGAAGATATGGCAAAACGGCAGAGATATCATATGAAGCAGATCGCGCAGATATGGCAGAGCCGAGCGAATATTGACAACCAACTGGATACATCAAACAGACAAGAAGGTAGCAGTGAGGATTAAAAACAATTGATGGAGGGGGGCAAACTAAAAGACCTCTCCTTAAGGCATCAACATTGGTGATGGTTTGACTGAATGATAGGGACGACAACAACGGAGACAGCATGGTTACGGGAAAACATCAATAACAGCAAGAACAGCAACGATATCAATAACAGCAGCAACGATATCAACGACAACATCAACAGCGACTACATAAGAGGAAGCGACATCAACAGCATCCTCAACAGCAGAGCGGGACGGCAACATTAGCAGCATAGAGAGGCACCATTGCAGCAGACAACAGCGACGATTCGGTGAGCAAAACTAAATATTGTTGTATGGGAAAAACAGGTCAGTCAGTCAGTACCTAACTTCATTAATAAGTCAAGGGGAATAAGAGGCCCCAGAGAAAAGGAAATTGTTAGATTGAGATCGAAAATAGTGTGCCCATCAAAGTAGGCCACCCTTCATTCACTCATCAGTATACTCCAAATTACCTGCATCACCTTAAGTAAAAATTAACTTTCCATTAAATATGAATTATTAGCATTAAGATGGCCAAAACAAAAAATTATTAGCAGCAGCAAATTATACTCGATAACTAATATGATTATATCAATTAAATTAGGTAGTAAAATTATATATTATACCAAAGAACTGTAAACTGCTAATCAATTATAAAACTTATTAATACGATTATTCCGGAGTTGGGCAAACACTGGAGAATAAAGTTTGGTTTTAAATATGCTTTTAACAGGATTGTGTAATACTTTCTCGTAGCATGAAGTGATTACCAGTACTGAAAACATTATTTTATGAGACTATAAACAAAACAATGCCCCAGCTGTAGAATACAATTATCAGACTTTTTAAAGTGTTCGTGGTTATTTGTTATATATTGTAGTTTATTTTGTTTTTATTTATTCTTATTAGTTTTATGATTATAATATTAGTTTTGTTTTTTGGTCCCTAGACTTCCATCAAGCTTAATACCCACAAAACTCCCTTTCATGATCAATTCGTAGGCTACATTTTTAGCAGAAAAACTCAAGGCCGAAGGCCGGTTTCTTATTTCTACCAAGAAATGCACAAATTTACCTCTAAGGAGGATCTTGGCGGTATTGTTTAAGCTCCCCTTAACAGGGGATCGGATGTACCTTTGCGAGTATTTTATATGATCATAATGCCCCGTTTATTAGTCGAATAAAAAATAAAAAGACATTAGCATCCTATTTTACCTATAATGCAAGTTTTACATTTTAACAGAAAGTTATTTTGTTTTCCCATTGGAAATTATGTTGCAAATTATTGTCCATTACAAAGTTAAAGTTTGTTATCTGGGGTTACTTAGATGTTTTGCATATATACAGTTATGGGTATTTATTTTACTGTAAGCTGTACCATGATTCTCTTAAGCTACAGTGGCATTGGTAGTTTGTATCGGCAGAGTTAACTTAGTTATATTAATTTATATTCATATTTTACAAGCTTAGTAATGCAGTTTTATAGTATATGTCAATTAGGCCATTAAGTTATAATATTCTTATTATCCAGTGTTTTGCACATCTAATATAAACTTGTTGAATTGACTAAGATATATTATTAAAATATATTAATTATTAGTATCTACAGTATATCCAACATAAAGAGGAAATTCGTACATTTGGCAACACTTCTATGACAATAAAAACTTAGATTAACCCTTTCACGCATATGACGCGATTTTGAGCCTATTGGGGATACTTTAAAGACTGTTACCATCAGGGGTATTTAGAAACCTTTAGTTTAGTTACTTCGACCTCTGCAGTTGTCTTTGAGTTAGCTGTAGGCAGAAAACTAATTTTGGAGAGGTAATTATAAGAGAGAGAACTATTTCTTATTGCTAATCTGGCAACCTCTGCGTCATAAATGCGTGAAAGGGTTGAAGAATATGAAAATGGTGATTATAGTGTGATATTTTACCCTTTGAAAACCTATTGGTAACAAATCTGTCAATATAATATAGCCTATTAATTATATTTAGGCTAGACATCTTTGCCACTAACCTGTATAACCCAAAATTTACTAGAATAAACCTGCTACGATATCTACCAATTGGGAAGAGTCAGCAAGGAAACAGACGTGGTAATTTACAGCCCATTTGCCCTAGCCCTTTTTGAGTTAGGTGTAAAGTAAATTTTTCGGACCTAAACATAGTGAATAACTCATAATTTTTATTCCATTGATTTTAAAGTGCAATCAACCCTAACTTATTTTAACGTACTTAGCAATTCTCCTGGGAAAGTCTCACTAAGGGATGGCCAAGGAAAATATTCCTCAAGGTTACTTTGTTCAGACATAACTTCTCAGGATTTTTTAAGAGTTACGTAATGCGAGCGCTAGTGAATCCGATGTGGAATATAATTATGTTTTAGTATTTTGAGTATTGTTATTATTTTTCATATTTTATTTTATTAGTTATTAGTTGTTATTATTATTATTATTATTATTTTACTCTAATTCGTGACCTTTATTTTATTTGAATACCCCATCCCTTAACCCTTTTCTTCAAATGACAAATTTCTGACTCACCATAGCTACTTTCAGACTAATTTATTCAACTTAGGAAGGACCGTCGAGTTAGAGGGTTTGTGGAGATAATCTTTTAACTAGGATTCCCAGTTTAGTTAGATCCGGCAGTATCAATGTTGCAGTGAAGCATTCTAACAATTTTGATTTTGATTAGTTATTTTGACTTTATATTGACTTTGTCCCAGTTTTGGTTTGTTTAGTTTGCAAGTTTAACATTTTAATTTTAAACGAAGATTACAAATTAAATTCTGGCTAACAGTTGACAATTTTATTCAGATTAGGAAAGACCTGTTGGTTGCTAAGGGTAGATACAACATGCAGCCTACCACATGGATTCCTGGTGGTACTTAACTGATCCACATCGTCTTGTGGTAGCCAGAATAACAGGCATTTGTTGACATTATCATATTTTAGCTTTTTAATTCTTCACAATATATTACGACAAATTAAGTTATATTTTTGGTTACCTCGAGACTATATTCTTCAACTTAGGAAAGGCCTGTCAGAGTCTTAGGATTAATTTACATATTAATTACCCCTTTCATTCCCAGTGGTCCTCCCAAAGCTGAGTAAAATTAGCTGGTTGTAGCATTGATAAAGAAATCGTCGAAGGATTGAAGATCCATAAACATTGTTAATCACAATTGACAAATATTTATCCCAAATTTACTTTCCCCATTTTTGTTTTCAACTCCAAATTTTGAATACAGTATTTGTTAATGATAATACTAAGGGTTTTCCATAGACATAAGCGATAGTTTTCCACACCAGCAGATTCAGTAACCCTCACATTACGTACATGTTAAAGATTTAAGTATGGTATCCATTCACGATAATTTTTACTGTATCAAAAGTTCTTCATCCAATGTCTCAACTTAATTTGCCATCTTTAATATGAATACTGACAATAGTAAAATTATTTTCAAGTACTAAATTGCAAGAAACTATATTGAAAGTAGTTAAAATATTTGTTCATTAAATATATACAAAATGACTGCAAACTAAAAAAAATGCCAACCTATAGTGAACCACGTATAGTTAATCTACCCTGTTTTCACCATTCACCCATTTCCACAAATCTCAATTTGGAAATTATATTTTATATAATGCCTAGATAATAATAAGCGTGTCATATGTACGAAATGCTATAAATTGGTTAGATAAAGCTGCTACTCATACTACTGTCCACCACTATGATAGTCTATGGAATATTTTGAAGTTTCTTAGGCATTACTAAACTGGTCTACTTCACCTAATTTGTCATTCAAGTTTCTAGGTCAATGTAGGTATAATATTATTGTAGTGAAATAGTTTAACCAGACTAGAGTTTAGACAGATTCAAAGGTAGACCTACTCTTTGAAATTTTATGATTGACATTTCAAAATGGCTTATGTCATGATAACTGAACTGAATGTCACCAAATCCCACCTTGAAAACTATGATCGTTAACATATAGCTTAATCTTAAGATTATGGTTTATCACTGTACATTCCGAGATTAATATTTTAAGCGGTGACCAGCAAAATATATAATAGGTTTGAGGGATAGAGCATCTATTTTACCACTCAGTCAGCCGTATGTGTGATTTAGACCAAAAAAGGCACCAACCATTAATTTAGTATCCATAGCGATCTTATACCCCAAATTAAAGTTTTAAATATTTAAGACAAACTTTATAGAACATCCTTCAAAATATTCCACTGCATAGACTTTCACAATAGGCATAAATATACATGTAAGTGACACACCGTATTGCAGAGGTGAGATGAGGCGTTTGGTCACAAGTCTTCAACTCTTTATACCATCTCTTGTTCTCCCCCCCCTGGCTGGACATCTACCATACATCTGAAACATTAGGTTAGTATTACCAACATTGATCTCTATAACGTCATTAAGTTAAATCACTGCATTAAGGGGAGGGTATATTTCTGGACGTCTTCTCTCATGTGTAGCCCCACTTGTTTTGAAATGTTAAGACGTTCGACCCATTAGTTTGCCAAAAATACCTTTCGGTCAATTTCGTAATCAATTCCAAGACCTTTCGTGCTATTTAGGTGTATTCTTTCCTGGCGAGCGACAGCGAGCCTGTAGTTTACGAAGAACCGGCCTTTGGCCGGCCATTTATCTACCGAACAGTGTACAACTTGTTCTCGAGTCTTGGGGTATTAGTATACAGGTATGCTTTGAGATCTAGGGAGCAAACTAGGGAAATAACAACTCTCCTTAACCCCTTCAGCACAATGACTTCTTTTTACCTTAGTTTCTGGCTAAAACTAGAAGATTTTATGCAGTTTATGAAGGACCTGTGTTATTCAGAGGGTTTACTAGGATTCTATGTACCCCTTTTAGTCGTAGAGATAGATTATAAGCTGAAAAGAATCGTCTAATGGTAGCCAGAATAAGATGAACATTAATTCATGGTGCTGAAGGGGTGAACGTTATCAATAGAAGAGTGTTACTATAGAGTTTCCTAGGCTAAATTATTCACCAAAAGTATGTACCTAACAACATGTATCCATTATACGTGTCTCATACATTTGTTTAAATATATAACAATCTGCTGTCTGTGATCTTTTAACATTAACTCCATATGATCAGACTTCTTGTGGATTATGATATTTAGTTTAATTATGATTGAGGCTTAATTGAGGAGGGGGGATTTCAGTCTTTTTCTAGTCCCCATTTCCCCTAATGTTTAGCCCCTTTAGCTTTTAAGATGTTCGCCCCTTTAGTTTGGCGATTTTAAGACCTTAAGCCCCATTTGCCAATTTCACAACTAGATTTATAACAGCTTAAATATTTTGATTCACAAATAACCTTTTAATAATTTGGGTTTTCTTACCCTAGTTTGCTGGTGAGGGTGTTGAGGCTCCAAGGGGAGTTTGTCTGGGGGTGGGTCTCCCCATTTCTTCTCTTCTGTCTTCTCTCTCTTCTTCTATATTTTCTCCTCTTCTATCCTCTTCTCTCTCCTCTTCTTTCTTCTCTTTTCTCTCCTCTTCTTCTCTATCCTCTTCTCTCCTTCGAACGTCTGCCCCCCGCCGCTCCTCTGCTGCAAACAATAAGGAAGGTTAGTGGTGCACACATTATTCGGAATTTAGAAATTATGGAATAGTCTATTATAGGGTAATCTAAGCTTAAGTAATTATATTCATATGTATCATGCCTAATTAATTAATGGTGTGAAATTAGCGAGGGACTATTTAAGAAATTATGATTGAACTTATTTTGACTGTACAGTTGGCCAAATAAGTCTCGTCTCCGCTGTCATTACGTTTTGCTCGCTGTGTGCTGTATTAATGTCTGTCAGATGTTTAATAGGGTGGGTAAGTCTAGGACCATGTTTGTATATCTCACTCGAAACTTTGAAATAATAAAGCTTAGATAGTGATACCAATTATTGATAAAAATATTCTTGGTGCTGCGACATGACTTATTTGGCCGACTGTACATATATTACAAGATACAATAATATAGAACACTGACCTGTGCACTGAGCAGTGACGACTGGTGTACAGTTCACCACGGAAATTTGTACTAACTCTTGATTTTATGTATGGAATACTTGACTAGCATAATTTGATATAAAACCCACAATTGAACTTTAAACTACACAAACCCGACAATTTAACATTACTTAAAATCTACAATTTAACATTACTTATAATCGACAATTAAAATTACTTAAACTGACCATTAAACATTACTTTAAAAACAGACAATTAAATATTTCTTAAAACCGACAATTGAACATTACTTAAAACCAACAATTTAGCATTACTTAAAACTGAAAATTTTACATTAATTTACTACTTAAATACGACAATTTAGAATTACTTTACTACTTAAAACCAACAATTTATCATTATTTAAAACCGACACTTGAAAAAATTAATTAACTACATAAACCGATAATAAATAATTAAGAAAATACAAATCTAATTATAAAACTTTCCCTTCCATACATAAAATCACAGAGTGGATCCAAATTAAAGTGGGCAACTGTACATGGCTTCTGTTGCTGCTTGCTCTCCCTCATATCTGGTAGAAAATACAACATTAACTTCATATATAGCTTCACAAATTAGGACTTTCAGGTATAATGCAAATGTTAAAGTATCTCATAGTTCATATTGTACAGAAAAACTTATAACTTATCTATAGCCAAGTTGGGCGTGATTCCTCTCTTCTATAGCCGAGGTGGGCGGTGTTCCTCTCATCCATAGCCCAGGTGGGCGGGATTCGTAGCTTTCGTCGGGTCGCTCCTCCCATCTCTAACCTGTTGTAAAGAATGTATTGTTAGTTTAATAGTTAGATCATACCTTTAATTTCTCAGTTTCTCCGTCAGGCCTTCCATCTCATTCCTGTTGATTAAAGACGAAGGATTAATCCACTTCAGGAGCGTCGGACTGCAACCCACATCACTGCACAGACCGCCACAAGCCGCCATATTCTGAAACCTATCCAACCAACGACCAGACAACCAGGATTTCACCGGCCGGATTTCAACCAACAAGACCAAACCTAAGCAAACTAACTCTTTACCTTAACTATATAACTAAATCTAACTAATTTCCTACCAAAACTAATTAAGCCTCTAACAGACAGCCAACCAAATAGAGCAACACCTAACCAATACTAACCTATAACAGACTCCTACCTATCCCTACCCCTTGAACTAACTATATCTACTCCCTCTAACCCCCCCCCCCCCCTCCCTCTCTCCCAGCATCCCTACCAAAAACCTCTTCTAAATGCTAAGCCAACGACGATAGGATAAAAAGATTAGTGCATGGATTATTTATAACATGAATATATATTTCATAAAAAATAATATAATATATCATTTATTATAGCATTCACAAGTATATAATGTACACAGAATTTGAGGATTTAAATATCTTACCTTTATATTGACTCCTATCTAATGTTTAATTCAGATTTTAGTAGAAGGGAGGTAGTTTTAATGGTGACAAGGAAAAGGGAAGGTTAAGATACACTGCAAAAACACAGTGTTCAAATATAACAAAACTGATACACAAGGGTTACAAATCATTGTGTTCAAGGTAGCACACACACGATTCAAACGCCCATTATGTGTATCATGTTCGCTATATTTGAACACAAGTTTTACAGTGTAGAGAGGAAAATGGTAGAGGTGGTGGTGGTGGGAAAGGATGGTTAGGATTAAAGGAAAGGATCTTGATGGTGGTAGACTGGTTGAGGTAGTAGTCTGGTTGGGGTTCGAGGCTTAATCACTCCATCTGCAAAGAAAGAAAAAATCACATTAATATTGTTTGTGTCATTTTTAGTAGTAATGGTTAGTGCGCGGAATTTCGGTGTGAGTATCCTAGGTTCGAATCCTTGGAGTACCACATGTATTCATTAGATTCATTGATTTCAGTAATTAGGTTTATTTGTAAGTTAATTGGTGGGTTGGTGATATGATTTTATGATAATTATTTCTTAGCACTTACAAACTATTACAATTATAATCATGATTATTATGATGGCTTTAAGTAGTTTAGCAAGGATCTCTAGGTATCAGGGGTAAAATCTCAAAAATTCCTTCCTAAGCTGAAGAAAATCGTCTGATAGCCAGAATAAACCTTAAATGCGTCAATATTGGAATGGATAAGGGGGTGACCCGTTTTTGTTCTGTCCTTTTCTATCTTTCTCTGGCTTGTATCCATTTGGCCCCATTCAGCCTACTGTTTTAAGACGTTTATCCCCATCCAGGTGTAAAAAAATTACTGGTGAGCGGTAGCGAGCCAGCATATTTTTTATTTTTGTATTACAGCAGGCTAAATTTCTCCGGCGAAGCCGGATTTCTTCATATAATGCTGGCTCGCCAGGAAGAAATCTACACCTAGATGGGGATAAAAGTCTTAAAATAGTTTGGTGAATGGGGCCGAATGGATACAAGCCAGAGAAAGAGAAAAGGAGAGAAATAACAAAAAGCAAGTCACCTCCCTTAAGGTGGTATCAAAAGCGATTTTCAGTCAATATTTACAGGCAATTTATACTGTAGCAGTTTCAAAATATAGTTGCGCGGAATTTCGATGTGAGTCTCCTAGGTTAGAGTCCTTAGAGTGCCACATGTATTTGTTGATTTCATTGAGTTTAGAGGTGAAGTTGGTTGTTGGAAAAAAACAAAAAACAATAATTCATAAAATTTAAAGTAGCGAACATAATCTACCTTCGATTTAATATCTCAGTTCATTGCGAGAGAACCTCATGGTATCAAGAACAAAATTATCATCGAAATTGCTTGAAAAAAAACCCGCTCGCTCGTGTGACACCTTAAACCCCTTTTGTACCGGCGACTTTTTAACCGTTTGTTGCTGTTAGACGATTATATTGGAAAGATCCTCTTTCTGGGCCCCCTTCATGTTTAGCCCCACTAGTTTTTAAGAATTTTAAGACTCACCCCATTAGTTTGTCGATTTTAAAACCTTTCGTCCCATTTTTACATCAATATCAAGACCTTTCGTGCCATTTAGGTGTCGATTCTCTACTGGCGAGCGATAGCGAGCCTAATTTAACAGGAACCGGCCTTTGGCCGGGACATTTGTCTACCGAAAAATGTACAATTCTATCTTGAAAGGGCGTCTAGGGGGTTTACTTTTAAGCTTGATGAAGGTCTAGGGAACAAACTAAAAACCACCCCTTAAACAGTTATTACAAAGAATTGGTAGAGAAATATGTTAAATATATGAATTAGATTCATAGTACTTCCATATATGTCTATTATAACACCATTTTGAAACCCTGAAACCGTCAAAGCCATGCTAAACTAAATTGATGGATTAAAGAGAGCTAAATGCACCAGCAAGAAGTGATCCATAGTCTGTTTTAAGGAGAGATGGGCCGGTTTTCTGGATAACTTTCTCCCTCATGTTTAGCCCCATTAGTTTTCAGATGGTAAGATGTTTGCCCCATTAGTTAGTCGATTTTAAGACCTTTCGCCCTATTTATTAGTCAATATTTAGACCTTTCGTGCTATTTAGGTGTTTATTTTTTCCCCTGGCGAACGATAGTGAGCCTATTACATAATGTTTTAAGAATCGGCCTTTGGCCGGGACATTTATCTACCGAAAAATTTACAAATTAATCTAGATCTAATGGATTTTTTTTTTAATTTGATGGAGGTCTAGGGAGGAAACTAGAAAAATAATTAATACATGCAAAAATCGCCCAAAAAGTGAACCATCCTCCTTAACCCCTTCTGTACCGGCGACGTCCTGTTAACTAACTGCCCACCCAGACTCCCCTCAAAGCTACATTTGTATATTTTACTAGGAAAATATCCCGGCCGACGGCCGATTTCTTCCAAGTTACATGCTTGCTATCGCTCGCCCAGACTAAAATAGACACCTAAATGGACTTAAGGGTCTTATTATCGCCATACTAATGGGGTGAAACTCCTTATCTTACCAATCGGGTTAAATTGATGCATAAGAATAGGCCTACCTTCAGATTTAAGTATCTAAAATAAACTTTAAAGCCTAAAAATAATCTATCTTTCAAAACATACTAATCAGGTTGATCGAGAGCTAAATGCACTGACAAGAAGTAATCCATAACCATGTCTGTATCGGCGACGTCTTTATAAACGTTCTGGCTACCATTAGACGATTTTATGCAGTTTTAAAAGGGCCTCCAGCAACTAACAGGTTTCCAACTATCCTCACGTAACCCTTTTTCCGGTAAACCTGACTTTTAGAACCAACAGCGATTTTAGTCAGTAATTTTGGTTGTGTGAAATTAGATTAGATTAACCTAACCTAACCTTAATATAATATAATATAGTATAACATCTCCCTTATAATACATTTCTGCTCTTAATGGCATATATATCAATGATGTATATGCTCTACCGGATCTAATAGGCATACAAAGATATATGAGGTAACTGTTGGTGCTAAAAATCAGTATTACCCTATTTTTTCACTGGCGAACGATAGTGAGCCTGTAATGTTGGAAGAACCGGCCTTTGGTCGGGACATTTTTCCACCGAAAAATATAAAAATTAATTTAGAAGGGGAATCTAATGGACGTTTTTGTTTTAATTTGATGGGGGTCTAGGGAGGAAACTAAAAAAATAATGAATACATGCACAAATTGCCCAAAAAGTGAACCATCCCCCCTTCAGAAGGATATGTGGTAGTAAAAAGCGTTAAACGAGATAATTAGAAGCCTGTTAACCCTTTCACGCATTTATGACGCAGAGGTTGCCAGATTGGCAATAAGAAATAGAGTTCTCTCACTCTTATAATTACCTCTCCAAAATTAGTTTTCTGCCCACAGCTAACTCAAAGGCAACTGCAGAGGTTGAAGTAACTAAACTAAAGGTTACTAAATACCCCTGATGGTAACAAAGACGTTAAAGTATCCCCAATAGGCTCAAAATCGCGTCATATGTCGGAGAGGGTTAATTGATGGAGGCCCTTTTTAAACTGAATAAAATCGTCAAACAGTAGCCATAATAAAAGTTAAAATTACTAAGCTTTATAAAAACGTCTAATGATAGCCAGGTGATAAAATGGGTCATAATGTTCAAAGGGTTAAGGGGACGGTGGCCATTTTGTTGGTCTATTAATTTATGGTAACATTCAAGATGGCTAGAGCCGCCTTATTTACAAAGTTTCTTTATATTTTTTCCAAGGAATATAGTGTTTAATTGTTGTTTTTCATGGTTTGAGTGGAGGATTTGCATTAACTTACCCATTATTCATTAATCTGAAGATACTCCGTCAAATGGCGCCATTTATTGGGTGAATCGCGCTTTTACAGTAGGTAAGGAAAATTGTGGGGAGGCCATGCACGGTTCCAAAATGTACAAATATTATATTAGATTAGATTAACCTAACCCTAATATATATAATAATATAGTTTTTGTGAGTAACGTTCAAGCCATTTATTGGGTGAATCGCACTCACCGCATCTTTCAAAACAAGAAGAGGACCCAGGTCGAAGGATTCATTGGGTGCAATGCTTTGTTTACGTTCGGGACATTATTTTAGTGTTATTTTTCGGTGTAATCGGGTTTTTTCAAGTATCGATAACGAAATTCCTCCATGCGGACTATGAGAAAAATATGGCGAGTATATTGGTCCCTATTTTCCCTAATAAATTATTTCTAATAGGGCTGCGAAAGAAGTCTTTAATATTATCTAATTTATAATTATATTAATTGATGTTTTATTTTCCTCGCTAGACCTCCAAGCTTAAAAGTACACCCCCTATACCCCCTTCCAAGATATATTTGTAAATTTTTCGGTATAAAAATGTCCAGGCCGAAGGCCGATTCCTCTTAAATTGCAGGCTCGCTTTCGTTCGCCAGGAAAGAAATTGACACCTAAATGGCACGAAAGGTCTTAATGTTGAAATAAAAGAGCGAAAGTTCTTCAAATTTCCAAACTAATGGGGCGAACGTATCTCAAAAGCAATGGGGCTAAACATGAGGGAGAAGGGGTTCCATAAACACTACCCTCTTCCCTTAATAATAAATAACCACGAGGCGTCCAGTCAGCCGGCTTCGATTCGCTAGTTAGCCTAGTTTTCAAAATCCAATTCAAATATTCTAAGTAAATCCTCCATGTTATCATTAAGGTATCTATTACCCGTGGGTTAATAGGTAATTAATCAATATATAAATTATATTCAGGTTAAAAAATACTTAGCCCAATTCCGTTTAGAAAAGTCACATGGGAATATAGCCTAAGTTTATGCCATCAATTTATAATCTGGATCTCAATTTCTTCCTTAATGAATCAAATCTACTAGTGATCGCCATACTATTGAGACATATGGTTTTATTGAAAGGGTTAAGGAGGTAGAACTGAGTGAACAATCTAAGTGCCGGCTTCCAGAATGTTCGTCAAACCTGCCGGCTTTTTCAATCACATTTCTGGCCTTATTTAATGCAAACTTATGAAGTATTATGGGAAAATTAACAAGCTCTTGTCCACAAATTCGGGTCTGGTGGTAAATAAGTCACGTTATTTAGCTATTACACCTAAATTTCTTCTATTTTCAGGAGAAACAATGGGGGAAAATGGGAGCACACGAGACTTACCTCCTTAAAGCTGGACGATCGGGAACAAAATGATCGATTCAGGCGAAAATTAAGAGCTTATATACCCTCGGTTGTATTGCTGGTGGTTGATGGCAACAATTGGGTGACAGATGATCGAGAATTTCACTCACAAAATCGTCAAAATCTCCCTAACTATACATTTCTGAATAAAATGTACTTAATATAAATTATGCGTATTTGTATCCTCTATCTTTTGGTATAAGTATGACAATTCTAACATACATATTTTGTGAATATTTAATGGTTGTCGTCATATTTCCTTCACATGCGGCTAGAGAGAGAGAGAGAGAGAGAGAAAGAGAAAGAGAGTTCCTATGCCAAGTGGACTTAAGGTACACGATATTTTTATGCAGATTTATCAATGCTCTCGTGTCCTAAAAAAAACAAAAAACTTATTTTTTTTGCCACGCATTAGAGCTCTCGATCCCCCCATGAACGCCTAGATCCCTGAGGGGATGGCCACGAAGGAATCGCCCTATAATGTATGCTATTGTAGAGACGTTATAATTCAATAGAGGTGTGAATAGGAGTTTCTTATGAGCTATCTGTATACTACTATAGCTTAATGTGATGTATGCGATTATAGAGGGCCTTTTCATAATATTCTGGAAACTATTAGACGATTTTATTCAGCTGAGGAAGGACGTCTATCTATTCAAAGGCTACGAAATATGTCACTTAATCCTTTTAGCTGCCACATAGCCTTCCTAAGCCTCATAAAATCGTCTAAATCAAGCTGATATCAAGTAAAACAATACAAAATAGCGTAGAGAGTGGGAGAGCAGCGATCTAACCTGCCTCCCTTGGGCTCTAGAACCTGCCTCCACTCAGCCCTTGTCTCGAGTTACAAGGAGAGACATCTATCCCCCCTCAACCCCCTTCTCATCCCCCCTCCCCCCCGACCCCTCCTTCGATGACGGGAGAAATCGGATAACTTCTCATCCGGTCGCCATTTTGGGGACACTAGCTTATTAATTTCTATGTATAGGTATACTGTACCATATTAAACAAACTGTTCTCAGTTTGAATGTACACTAACCATAAATTAAATATATTGACAAAATTATCCCTTTGTTGTTTGCATATCATTGTATTTTTTTTCTATGTGATTGAGGGAGACAAAAGGCAAAACTACCTATAGCGAGTGCCTCCCCCATAGTTGAAAGAGTATGTTATTCTTTACGTTTTTCGGTAGAGAAATGTAAGCTACCATCCGAAACCCTCATAAATTATAGACTAGCTATCGCTCGCCAAGAAAAATAGACACCTAAATGGCACGAAAAGTCTTAATATTGGCAAATGAATGGGGCGAAAGGTCTTAAAATCGCCAAACTAATGGGGCGAACGTTTTGTAATCTCAAAATTAATGGGGAAGAAGGGATTTAAGAAAAAACCCTTCTTGCCCTTTAATATAAAATTATTACCAAGCACTAGTTGCCTGTGTCTACACTACTGAATGGTTAAGGTTAGGGAAATAGGTTGTAATAAATTCATCTTTATTCATATGCATAAATACATCATACACGAATGTAACAAAATATATGACAATTGTTTTTAATTAAGCTAAAATTAATAATGGATATATAGGCCTACAAAGCTACATCAAATAAATTAACTAAATATATAAACAAAGCACCTAATTAGACGATTTTATTCAGCTTAGGAAGGACCTCAATTAAAACGATACACATGATCTCAATTAACCCTTTTAACCACCCCAGATCCTTCCTAAGCTTCATAAAATCGTCTAACTGTAGCCGACATCAAATTAAAAAAAAATCATCGGTACAGCAAGCGTTAACTCTCACAGGTCCTTCCTAAGCTTCATAAAATCCTCTAAATGTAACTATGATAACAAAAGACGTCGCCTAAACTAAAAAGGGTTAAGAATAGAAACCCCATTATTTTTATTACATTTAGGCTTTCGTTGGGCAATATTATTCAGCTTAGGAAGGGCCTGTAGATCTTAAGCGGGTCTTTCCGAAGCCGAATAAAATCATCTAGTATATGCCCGTAATAAAATGATGATGATAATAATAATAATAATAATAATAATAATAATAATAATAATCCATACTCTAGGTAAAGATAAATGATAACTTTCAGTAGTAATTGTAATACGTGAAAATAGGAGTACATTTTCCGTAGACTATTTATATTTACTACAGGCAGACTACCCTCACCATGTTCTTCATAGTTGCTATGTAGAAGAGTTGCCAATTATACAATAAAAAACAGTAATTATCAATCCCATTTCAAACTATTGCCTAATTGACCTACTTAGCAATATACTATTGTATATTAAAAGCATATTAGTGATGTTGTTAATGGCCTTATCAAACACTGTGCCTTGTATAATTAAATTACAGTTGGATAATTACCCTTTCGCCTTGCCCCGCCCACCAAAACTAGGGTAGCATATATTAACATAGTACACAACTTGACATTCGACCACCACCTTGACTCCAACTCACGCTGTAGAATATACCTCACCATTATTTATAAGCATCATTATTGAGCATATGATGTTTATTCTATTAACATTGATACTTATTTCTCTATTCCTATCCATCAATGTATCCTGACTGAAAAGAGTGCTTGGTAGGAAGTGAGTATGGAATCAAGATGGCGGCCGGAGCTTCTACGACTACGTACTCTGTTAATCTAGAGACCCTATCCATGAACACAGGCTCGGCTTCAAAACACACGAATCTGAAACACAAGTTGATTCATTAGTTATATATTACTGAAATTACTAACACACTTTTTCCACACATATATTTACATCACATAATATTTTTGCTTTACATAGGCCTACAATAATATATTATACAGCAAACATTAGGATTAATAAGATCATTCAATTTAGGTCTACTTTCAAATAACCCTTTCAAGATTCGATTACGCATTTCAGATTAAGAAGGGTAGCCTAAAACAAAATTTGATTGTGTATCCTGAATTGTGTGTATGTATGTATGTATGTATGTACTCTGGCATTTACCCTTTTTTTTTTTTTTTTTTTTAATGGGGGTGGCCGACCCGAGACAGACAAACATGGACATCACAACACCTCAGAAAAACAAAACAAAACACAAAATCACACACACTGAATTAATATTATAAATGTAATTAATTAATTAAAATGTCTGTAAGGATAATTTAGCTCTATTTATTCATTCATAACTTCTTGGGCGTTTTTGTTATATTTCCAAACCTCGCCCTTAAAAATCGGCACGAAAGGTCTTAAAATGTACAAAGAATTAGAGCGAAAGGTCTTAATATCACCAAACTAATGGGGCGAACGTCTGAAAATCTCAAAACCAATGGGGCTACAGATGGAGAAGAGGGTCCAGAAAAAACCCCCCACTCCCTTAATATTGTCCCATCCTACCTAAAACAAATTACTATATAGATCACTAATAAGTATACTCTCATATCACTAACCCATTCAGTACCAGGGACGTCCTTTTCATCCTATTCTGGCACCTATCAGGCAATTCTATTTAGCTTAGGAAGTACCTCTAGCAATAATAAGGCTTCATATTATCTCAATCAACCCCTTAAACTACCACAGATCCTTCCTAAGCTGCATAATATCGTCTAATTATAGCTAGACTAAAAGATAACACGTCGCTGGTACTCAAAGGGTTAAGGGTATGGAAGGGCATTTAACGTGTCCATAATTAACTACCCAATTAACACTTTCCGTACCGAAGACGTCTTTTTATTTTTGTTGTTGCTACATTTAGACGATTTTGTGCAGTTTAAGAAGGATGTGTGGAAGTAAAAGGGTTACTACTAATAATAACAAAATATATGGGTATGTAAAGGGTCGATAAAGTGCCCATGACAACCTACCCTTAACAAGATATATTGGCCGTAATAAACCCATCTTAGACCAGTTAGATAGTTAAATCACTCAAAATATATTATACCCAAAGATCTTAATAGCCCTTTTTCATAACCTTTTGATTCTTAGAGGCCCTTACGAAGCTGCGTAAAATCGTCTAATGTTAGCCAGAACAACCTAGGAATAAAGCGTCCAAAAAACAAAACAAAAATACTGAAAAGGTTTACAAGATGGCGGCGAGTTGGAAACAAGATGGCGTCCAAATGTATAAGGTGCATAGAATCATCGGCTATATTAACAGTGATTTACCTTTCTATCCGTATAATTAAAGGTTAATTACCACCAATATACCTCCATAGGGCTATGTTATTACGAACACATTAGTTACCCCTTACGAACTAATATTCTCGACAAACTACCCAACCCGTGACCGACCCCCCAGAGAGCTGAGCAAGTTATGGCGCGAGTAGGATGAACCCAAACGTCCACCCGAGAGGCCATAGCGTATGAATTCTAGACCCTGAAAAAAGTTGCTGGCTTCTGATTGGCTGAAGATTGAAAGTTTTGTCTGACGTCATCGTACTGCCCGAGGCGATAATGTGTCTGGTTGTTCAAGAAAGGTAGTGCTCCTCCCGTAGAATTATGTGACTTTCCGAACTCTATATTTCGACAGACTAGCCAACCCTTGACCGAACCCACAGAGAGCAGAGCAAATTATGGCGCGAGTAGGATGAACCCCACCTGTCTACCATAGGCCATAGCGTATGAATTTCAGACCTCCGAAAAAAGTTACTGGCTTCTGATTGGTTGAAGATTGAAAGTTTTGTCTGACGTCACAATACTGCCCGAGGCGATAATTGACTGGCTGGGCTGTGCGAGTAGGGCAGTGCTTCCCCCGTAGAATTATATGAGATATACTGTATATGTTTTTTAATCTTCAATATTTTTAGTATTATTTAGTATTATTAGGGGGTGAGGGGTGGGGGGGGGGGGGAGCTGCGCAGAGGGCTGTTCTAGGGCAACGTGCTGTGTGATGGGTATATTGATGGGGGGGGGGGGGGGGGCTACGCAGAGGGCTGTTCTCGGGCAACATGATGTGCGATGGGTTATATAGGTATATTTGATAGGGGGGGGGGGGGGGGGGGGGGGGGGGCTTTGCAGAGGGCTGTTCTCGGGCAACATGATGTGCGATGGTTATATGGGTATATTGATAGGGGGGGGGCTGCGCAGAGGGCTGTTCTCAGGCAACTTGTTGTGCGATGGGTATATTGATGGGGGGGGGGCTACGTAGAGGGCTGTTCTCGGGCAACTTGCTGTGCGATGGGTATATTGATAGGGGGGCTATGCAGAGGGCTGTTCTTGGGCAACTTGCTGTGCGATGGGTATATTGATAGGGGGGGGGGCTACGCAGAGGGCTGTTCTCGGGCAACTTGCTGTGCGATGGGTTTATTGATAAAGGGGGGGGGGCTGCGCAGAGGGCTGTTCTTTGGCAACTTGTTGTGCGATGGGTATATTGATAGGGGGGGGCTATGCAGAGGGCTGTTCTCGGGCAACTTGCTGTGCAATGGGTATATTGATAGGGGGGGGGGGGGGCTACGCAGAGGGCTGTTCTCGGGCAACTTGCTGTGCGATGGGTATATTGATAGGGGGGGGCTGCGCAAAGGGCTGTTCTCGGGCAACTTGCTGTGCGATGGGTATATTGATAGGGAGCGGGGGGCTGCGCAGAGGGCTGTTCTCGGGCAACTTGCTGTGCGATGGGTATATTGATAGGGGGGGGCTACGCAGAGGGCTGTTCTCGGGCAACTTGCTTTGCGATGGGTATATTGATAGGGGGGGGGGCTGCGCAGAGGGCTGTTCTCGGGCAACTTGCTGTGCGATGGGTATATTGATAGGCGGGGGACTGCGCAGAGGGCTGTTCTCGGGCAACTTGCTGTGCGATGGGTATATTGATAGGGGGGGGGGGGCTGCGCAGAGGGCTGTTCTCGGGCAACTTGCTGTGCGATGGGTATATTGATGGGGGGGGGGGCTACGCAGGGGGCTGTTCTCGGGCAACTTGTGCGATGGGTTTATTGATAGGGGGGGGGCTACGCAGAGGGCTGTTCTCGGGCAACTTGCTGTGCGATGGGTATTTGGAGGGGGGGGGGGGCTACGCAGAGGGCTGTTCTCGGGCAACTTGCTGTGCGATGGGTATATTGATAGGGAGCGGGTGGCTGCGCAGCGGGCTGTTCTCGGGCAACTTGCCGTGCGATGGGATTATTGATAGGGGGGGGCTACGCAGAGGGCTGTTCTCGGGCAACTTGCTTTGCGATGGGTATATTGATAGGGGGGGGCTATGCAGAGGGCTGTTCTCGGGCAACTTGCTGTGCGATGGGTATATTGATAGGGGGGGGGGGGGGCTGCGCAGAGGGCTGGTGTCGGGCAACTTGCTGTGCGATGGGTATATTGATAGGGGGGGTGCTGCGCAGAGGGCTGTTCTCGGGCAACTTGCTGTGCGATGGGTTTATTGATAGGGGGGGGGGGATACGCAGAGGGCTGTTCTCGGGCAACTTGTGCGATGGGTTTATTGTTAGGGGGGGGGGGCTACGCAGAGGGCTGTTCTCGGGCAACTTGCCGTGCGATGGGTTTATTGATAGGGGGGGGGGGGGGGGGGGGGGATACGCAGAGGGCTGTTCTCGGGCAACTTGCCGTGCGACGGGATTATTGATAGGGGGGGGGGGGGCTACGCAGAGGGCTGTTCTCGGGCAACTTGCCGTGCGATGGGATTATTGATAGCCCTTGTTGTGACCAACACCAGACGTTTTTGTCCAGTTGAGGAAAGACGTGTAGTCCAAACGCCGATGTCATTCTTGTTACCGGCAAATACACCATCTGAAATTAATGATAAATAAATTAGCTCTTTCAGTGTTCGAGGACATACTTATTTATAATGTTCTGGCTATTATTAGACGATTTCATTAAGATTAGAGAGGATCTGAGGACGTTTAAGGGTTAATTGAGGTAATTTTTTGCCCCTCCGATTGCTCGAGATCCGAGGGGACCGTTTTATGGACTTTAAAAGTACTCTGCAGCCCAAACTGTAAGTCCTAGAGAATTACAACTGGTGCCATTCGTTTTTTCTCGCCGATCTGCTTCTAGACATGGTCGTAGATTTCATTTTCGCCCAGCCATTCGCCCAGAATCGAAAATATTTTTTCCAAAAAAACTTGCCCAGGCAAATCCTTGATTTTGGTCGAATTTTGACTAGTCAATATTATTACATACTTGGATTCGTCTCGCCGTTGCGGTTTCAATGGTATAATTATTTATTAATTTTGACCAATTTTTAGGGCCAATAGGCGAATCGAATGGCGCAAACAGAATTAAAATCGGATCATTAGTTTAGGATTTCGATTTTGAGTGGCCTTCCTGGAGGGCCCAGGGGACCGTTTTTTGGACTTTAAAAGTCCTCTGCAGCCCAAACTATAAGTCCTAGAGAATTCTAACTGGTGCCATTCGTTTTTTCTCGCCGATCTGCTTCTAGGCATGGTCGTAGATTTCATTTTCGCCAAGCCATTCGCCCAGAATCGAAAATATTTTTTCCAAAAAACCTTGGATTTTGGTCGAATTTTGACTAGTCAATATTATTACATATTTGAATTCATCTCGCCGTTGCGGTTTCAATGGTATAATTATTTATTAATTTTGACCAATATTTAGGCTATTCTATTTTAAAATTTTAAAAATCCACAGACGAGTTATTTATGTACGGATTTTGTTTAAATTTATACCATCAGTACACTTTGGCAAGCTGAATCGAATCGATTTGGTCTATAAAGGGGTGGGGTTTCTGTAGGCCTATTGCAACGCTGGGAGGGTGTGGGTGAAGTTTGGTGACACTGGAGACGCCCATTACGTCATTAAATTCCGCCCACTGTTATGGAAGTGGGTGGAGTTTGGTTAGATGACAACCCTTATGTCACCAGTCTCTGCTCACTCTGGAGAAGTTTGGCGATACTGATAGGCCTGGTGTCTTCCCTTACGTCACCAAATTCCACCCACTCTGGAGGAAGTGGGTGGAGTTTGGGGACACTGGTGACACCTCTTACGTCACCAAACTCCGCCCACTCTGGAGGAAGTGGGTCGAGTTTGGTGACACCTCTAACGTCACCAAACTCCGCCCACTCTGCAGGAAATGTGTGGATTCTTTGTGGGCTAATTTTGGTGAACAACATTAAATACTCCCTGTGTTATCACTAAGCTCCACCCACAACTGCATTAAATTCACCAATTGCCATAAAATCTGTTTTATTTCTATTCGCGACATTAATATATTAGTTTATGATTATTAATTAGTTATAATTATCTATTATTAGTATTCATTAGTTTCCTCCTCTTGGTGTCATCATAGTCATGTCTCCTGTTATATTCGGGTGGTAGAGTTGGTTAGGGCATTTTTTGAGGGACGATTTTAACTTGAGGGGTATTTTTCTGGGGCCCCTTTTCCCTCATGCTTAGCCCCATCAGTTATGACATTTTAAGACGTTTGCCCCATTAGTTTTCCGATGTTAAGACCTTTCGCCCCATCTCGTGCCATTTAGGTATAAGTTGCCCTCACTTATCATCTGTTTATTTTGTGCTATATACAGGTATATAATGGCATAATATTTTAAGTCTATTTTAGGTATTTTTGTTATTATTTCTATAAAAATAAATAAAGTTAAACAAAGATAGATATAATTATCCTATTTAACGAGACAGAGAATGGGGCGAGGGAACGCGAAAGTGGTCCCGGACCCTAAGGATTGAAACTTTACAGGTTTCTGTTCGGGCTCTGTCTCGAGCCGGCCACCACGAGCAATTGAGTATGTGCCTGAGTATAATACATACATACATACATACATTTATACAAAGATACGTATAGTGAAAATAACATCACAAGTAGCTACGGAACGGCTAGATGCGTGGACAACTGCACATATTGGTTTCCAAAATGGCGTCAGGCAGAAAAGACTCCTGCGCATGCGTCGGTGAGGGTTTTGGGATTTAATTAGAACTGTAATGGCTTATTATAGATGTTATATAAGCCAACCATCAATATCACTGTTCTCTATGATGATCTAAGGTTATACTATACCATATAATACCCTTGGGTGGCCTGAGGTGGTCCAATGGTTGAGTACAATTGGTGTGACTTACTTGTTCTGGGTTCGTCGTCTGCTGCAGTGTTGATACCAGTGGCTGATAAGTAGGGGCTTCTATCGGGGGAATGACAGGCTATTCTCCTAGACTCCATTTTGTAGACCTTACTGTAAACATCTTGTATATCTTATTTCGATCCTCATAGACGGCTAGTCCTATAGTTTGTTCGCTTTAAGTAGGCGAGAAATCATTACCTCTAACCTCTGTAACTCAAAACCGACTATAGTAATCAAGCTAATATTTCTACCAATTGGGAAAAGTCAGTCATGGAATAGATGTGGAATTTACAGTCAATTTGCTCTAGCCCTTTTTTGAGTTACAGAGAATAGAGTTAATGATTTCTCGCGTACTTACAGCAAATAGACTAGAAGTCTCTGGGCGTCCTAGATATGAGATTTTTTGTTTATGTTGTCCCTATTCGGGCTCTGTCTCGAGTCGGCCACCTTTAACTATGGAGTATGTGCCTGAGTAGATACTGTAGGCTACATATATTTATATATATTTTTTCTTTTTGACTGGCGGACATGGTTTCGTTCCCTTTTTTATTGTATGTATGTATGTAGTATGTAGTATGTATGTAACCCCCCCTGGGGGTTAGGGAATAGAATATGCCCCACGTGCCTTCTGCGTGTCGTAAGAGGCGACTAAAGAGGTTGGGTCGGTGGGCTTGCGACCCCCACCCGGAAAAAATATCTAAGCAAAGAAAAACGAACGAACAGCCTCGGATGCGGACGGAACCAACGTTGATGAACCACGACCGACTAAGGACATGCCTTCGGACATTCTGAGAATGGCTACGTGGAATGTTAGTGGCATGAATGATGGCACAAAAGAGAGAGAGAAGTTCTGGAAGTGTTAGTAAATGCCAGGCTGGATGTATGTGGAATGACAGAGACCAAATGGAAAGGTTCAGATGTGAGAGAGTGGGAGTGTGGAATGGGTGTGTGTGCTGGAGTGAGTGAAGGAACAGCGAGAGAAGGTGCATGTTTGTTTGTAAGTAGCAAATGGAAGGAATGTGTAAGAGAGTATGGGTCTGTGGGTTCAAGGATTGTGTGGGTGAGAATGAAAGTAGGAATACAAACGTGGGTGATTGTATGCGTGTATGCCCCGACAGAGGATATACTTGAAAGAAAGAAAGAGGAGTTCTGGATGAATGTGGAGGCGTGCCTGGAGAAGTTTGACAAGAACGAAAGAATATTTCTGATTGGGGATATGAATGGTAAGGTGGGTGATAGGAAAGTTGAGGGAGTGGTGGGAGGGTGGGGGGTACCATCAGAGGTGAATGGGAATGGTAGTGCACTTGTGGACGTATGTGTGGGGAGGAGGCTGTGGATAGCCAACATCTTCTTCCGACACAGAATGATCCACAGGTACACGTGGAAACGAAACGGATGTTGACGATGAAGGATAAGACAGTGGTGGAACGAAAGTCATTGATTGATTATGTATGTGTGGATGAACGAATGAAGAAATCTGTGATGGATGCTAGGGTGTATAGGGGTATTGGAGGGGGTCTGTCTGATCATTATGTAATGGTAGCTAAGTTTAGGATACAAAAGAAGTGGGTGAGGAGAGCTGGAGGGAGGCGAGAGGAGGGTGGAATGGTGAGGAGGGTGGAGAGGTTGCAGGAGGAGGAAGTCAGGGAGGAGTACAGGAGAGCAGTGGAAAGACGACTAGGTGGGTTCGACCTGGAAGTTATGGAGGAAGTGGAGGAGATGAGCAAGGTGTTTAAGGATGAAATCTGTGCAGCATGTGAGGAGGTGTGTGGAGTGAGGAGAAGAGGGAGGGGAGTGAAAGGTACAGCATGTTGGACAGAAGAGGTAAGAATAGCTGTGGAAGAAAAGAAGAAAGCATATAGAGAGTGGTTGGGTAGTAGAGGAAATGAAGATTCCGAGAGACAGAAACGAGCGAGGTACGTGGAGAGTAAGAGGGTGGTGAAGAGAGTAGTGAAGGAAAGTAAGAGAAGAGTAGATGAGGAATTTGGAAGGAATCTGAGTGTAACATGGAGGGAGAGTAAGAAACTGTTCTGGGAAGAAGTCAAGAAAGTTAGGGAAGGTAGCAAGGGAAACAGTAAGGGTGTGAAAGATAAGAATGGGAGAATGCTAGCCGAGAAGCAAGAGAGAGTCGAAAGATGGAGGGAGTACTTCAGTGAGTTGCTAAATGTAAGGAATGAAGAGCCAGCAAACATAGCTGGATATGGTATGGGAGGGAGAAGAAGAGAAGTAGTGGAGGAGGAGGTGGGGATCAGGAGGTCAGAAGTGTGGGAAGCCATGAAAAGAGTGAAGTTGGGGAAAGCACCAGGAACAGATGGAGTGTGTGGGGAAATGTTGAGGTATGGTGGTGAGATAGTGATAGAATGGGTATGGAAAATGTGCAAACTAGCATGGGAGAAGGGGAGTGCACCCGATGACTGGAAGACTGGCATAATAGTCCCCCTATATAAGGGCAAAGGGTAAAGAGGAGTGAGGAATATGTCTTCTAAGCGTAGTAGGGAAGGTATACAGTAGGGTAGTGATTGAGAGAGTGAGAGTGAGAACGGAGAAATGGATAGGCGATGAGCAGGGAGGTTTTAGGAAGGGAAGAGGATGTGTAGATCAGATTTTTACCCTGAATTGTGTTGTGGAGAAGTATCTGGAGAAGAAACAAAAGGTGTATGTTGCCTTTATGGACTTGGAGAAGGTCTATGACAGAGTGGATAGAGAAGGTTTGTGGAAAGTACTAAGAATATACGGAGTAGAGGGCAAGTTGCTGAAAGCAGTGAAGAGCATGTATGAGGGTGCAAAGGCGGCAGTACGTGTGGAGAGTGAGCAGAGCGAGTTCTTTGACCTGAATGTTGGTTTGAAACAGGGGTGTGTGATGTCCCCGTGGTTGTTTACTGTATATATGGATGGAGTCATGAAAGAAATACTATCAAGAGCAGTGGGTGTTGGTGTATCGCTGAAAAGGGAGGGAATTGAGTGGAAGCTACCTATACTGCTGTTTGCGGATGCATGATACAGCTCTGATGAGTGATAATGAATGGGAGTTGCAGGGTCTGGTAAATGAGTTTGGAACAGTGTGCGAAAAACGGAATTTGAAGGTAAATACGGGGAAGAGCAACGTTATGGTCTTCGAAAGGGGTGAAGTCACAGAGTGTGAGGTGAAGCTGAACGGTCAGGCTATGGAGATCGTCAACTCTTTTAAGTATCTGGGCAGTGTGTTGAGTAAAGATGGGACTATGGATGAAGAAGTACGGGAGAGGATACAACAGGGGAAGAGGGTTGTAGGAACGCTAAAAGCAGTAACAAGAAATAGGGTGGTCAGTATGGAAGTGAAGAAGTCCTTGCATGACAGTGTGGTAATCCCGACACTGACTTACGGAAGCGAAGCATGGACGTTGGTTGAGAGACTTAGACCAAGAGTGAGAGCAGTGGAAATGAATTACTTAAGGAGTGCGTGCGGAGTTACATGGAGGGATAGACAGACTAATGAGGAAGTAAGAAGGAGGTGTGGTGTGGAGGTAGATGTGCTGGAAAGTGTGAAAAGGAACAACTTGAGATGGTTCGGCCATATGGAACGTATGTAAAGCGAGAGAATGACTAAGAGGGTGTACGAGAGCGAGGTGGAGGGACAGAGAGGGAGAGGTAGACCGAATGAGAGGTGGAAGGATGGAGTGAGGAAGTACATGAACGAAGGCGGTGCTGGTTGGGGGGAGGGGCGTCGACTGACTGGGGACAGAGGTGCATGGGGGCGGTTCGTTCGTGGCCACCCCTTCGGGGATCACGGCGTCAGGCAATAGATGAATTTACACTTTCTCCTCCACAATGCAGAACTTCTGCTTATCAGAATTCATTTATCCCCAGAGCTACTACTCTTTGGAATTCACTTCCCTCGAATTGCTTTCCACAAACTTACAATCTACAAATGTTTAAATCCAGTTGTTACAAACATTTTATGAATGGAGGATGCCTTTAGGCACATGGACCTTTTTGTTTTATCTGTGTTTTTCCTTCCTCCGTTCATTGTCTCTTAAAAAAAAAAAAAAAAAAAAGAAAAAAAAAAAGATAGATAGATAGATAGATGTATGTAGGCTACGTATGTAAAAAAACAAAAAACAAAAAATACATATATACTCAGGCACATACCCCATAGCTGGGGGTGGCCGACTCGAGACAGAGCCCAAACAGAAACAACATTGAAAGTTCCAATTCTTTGGGTCCGGGACCACTTTCACGTTCCCTCGCCCCTTTCTGTCTGGTCTATTACTTGGCAATATTCCCCTTGAGGATTATGACGCATTTTAAATGTATATTCTGGCTATCATTAAAAAAAAAAAAAGGGGGATTGGGCCTGAGTATATAAATAGATAGATCGATAGATCATTAGACGATTTTATTCAGCTTAGGGAGGAGCTGTGGGAGTCAGAGTCATAATTGAGTTGCTTTGGACCCCTCAGATTCCGAAAGGTACTTATTTATCTAAATATAATCGTCTAATTATAGCCATAAGTTTGATAAATAAATTTTTTCTCCTGTGCTGAAAGGGTCAAGCATATTTTGTATCTTATTATTATTATTTTTTTAAATATTAGTTTAACCAGACCACTGAGCTTCATAAAAGAACTCTCATAGGGCTGGCCCGAAGGATTCGATCAAGATATATAACTAAATGAGTCAAGATAGAGAGGGAAGGGCAGTGATGGTGTGTAATAGAGGTGCTCATAGAGTTAATCTAGATGTGCGGCTGGATGGGGAAATACTGGAACAAGTGGAATGTTTTAAATATCTAGGAGGATTGAAAAGCAGGGATGCAGGTATGGATATGGAGGTAAATTAAAGAGTATGTGAAGGAAGGAAAGTTTTCGGAGCAATGGGAAGTACTGCATGTGGAAGGTGAGAAATCTCGGAATGAAAGCTAAAAGTGCAATGTATCAAGGGATAGTTGTACCAACAGTGATATATGGGGCTGAGACATGGGCTCTGAAGGAAAAGGAGAGAAAAAAGCTGGATGTGATGGAAATTAGCTGCTTGAGGAGTATATGTGGAGTGACTCATATCAAGATTGAGGAATGAAGAGGTACGTAGGAGAGTGGGAGAGCAGGAACCTTTGTTGGCCAGAGTGGACAGAAGGGTGCTGTGCTGGCATGGACATGATGAGAGAATGGGAGATGAAAGGCTTACAAGAGAGTATATGAGTCAGACACAAAGGGGATAAAGGGATAGAAAGACCTCCGTTGAGATGGAGAGATTATGTAGAACAAGCGTTGAAAGATAGATAAATGACTGTAGAACAGGCAAGAGAAGTAATAATAGGAATGAATGGAGAATGCTTGTGAATAGATGAGTGATAACGCAGTCGTTGGGAGATGTGGTCGGGTGCCAGTTGGACTAGATAATATTAGTCCGTCAGGTGCCTGGCCTGGGGAGCCGGTATATATGAAGGGTCATGCCTGGATGTAAGGTGGGTAGGCATTGTGGTGTTCTCCGCTGTGTGTCTGCCTGCTGAGACCAGAACCTCTCCGGGAGGCCCTTAGTGATCCTTGGTCTCTGGGTCTTCTCCTGGGTGACCTAGATGTGTGTGAATTTATATTTTGTTTTTTAAGTTGTATTGTCCCTGTTCGGACTGTGTCTCAAGTCGGCCACCCCCCGCTATATGGGGTATGTGCCCGAGTATATACGTACATACATACATATTACTTTTTGCTACCTCCTCTGGGGTAGGCCTACATCTAACTCTGCTAAGAATTTCACCGTCGTGCACTAATTCTGGACTTGGCATGTGACTGGTATCTTCCCTTGCAAATACTGAGGCAAATTACAGGTATTCGTTTAGGGATTTAGCTTTTTCAGTGTCAGGGGTTTCTAGTTGGCCTGCTTGATCCATTAAAGGTCCAATGCAATGTCTGAATTGTTTCCTACTGTTCACATACCTGAAGAACTCTTTAGGACTCTTTTTGCAAAGGGGTGCAACCCTGAGTTATTCATTCCACTTTGCTTCTATAAATTTAACTCTCCTGCACATATTTTTGGAGTCTAGATCTCTTTGGTTCCGACTTCTTTTGGCCTTATTGTATGCAACCTTTTTCTTTCCAATTGCTGAAGCTGTCACTTGTGAACCAGTTTGGTTGAGGAGAGCATAATATGGTAAGTTTACTGGGAAGTTGGGAACGAATGTAGCTTGTCGATCAATCAAGAGCCCCCCCATGATACACGGAATTCTCTTCCATGAATCCAATAGGGATTTTTATCTGCCAACTATTCATGTGTTCCAAGAATTATTGGAGCTTCAGGGCTGTTCACAGACAGGTATGCGAGAAAAAAAACTTCGATTCTGATAGAATTAGTTATATTTACCATATAAAGTATTTCTTCTCCATGTGCGTTTATTTTACATATGATGAACATATTAACAGTGAAGACCAGAAAATATGTGTAAACAGCAAACAACTATAGGTAGCGCCAACGAACTTGACAATAATCTTGATCCCTGACCTCTCTGTAACTCAAAAGGGCCTATAACAAACTGGCTGTAAATATGCATACCTATTTCCGGGTGGACTCTTCCCAAATTATAGAAATGTCAGCCCGATTGCTTTAATTCATTTAGAGTTATAAGAAGTTAAGGGGTCAAGATTATTGTCAAGTTCGCTTTTTGTTTTGTTTGGTTTATGTAATATTAGTTTAACCAGACCACTGAGCTCTACAAAAGAACTCTCATAGGGCTGGCCCGAAGGATTCGATCAAGATATATAACTAAACGAGTCAAGATGGATCGGGAAGGGCAGTAGGGGAACAAATCGAGGAAGGTGAAGACACTCATACATTTCTCGCCATTTCACCAGTTCAGCCGGACCACATGAGCTCCACATCAGAGCTCTTATAGGGCAGGGCCGAAGGATGAGGCAAGAACTTCTACACCGCAACACCAACCAAGAAGTGATCAGGGCGAAAAATGAAAGATCAGGTCGAAGGTAGAAAAAATCACACCGAGAAGCAAAACATGCATTACCGAAGGGAATCAAGTCAGTCCGGCCACATCAGCAACCGAAGAGACAAATCAGGTCAGGAGTCTGCTACCTAGCCAGGCCAGGGAGACGAGATATAGGCTGCCTGAGGACAGCCAAATGGGACAGAATAAGAATAGAAGGGGAAAAACATAGAATGAAGAATGAAAAACTACTCAAAATTAGTCAAGCTGAGGACGAAAGCTCGAGGGGAGATAGGAAGGGTAAGTACCACAACCATCCCCCATCAAGCTCCAGTCGCCGGCCCCGAAGCCCCCCAACCGTGTCAAGGAGAGTAGTATCAGGGGGGGTGTCAAGTTCGCTGGTGTTACCTATAGTTATTTGCTGTTTACATATTTTCTGGTCTTCACTGTTCATATGTTCATCATATGTAATATGAATGCACATGAAGAAGAAATACTGTAATACTTTATATGGTACATATAACAAATTCTGTCAGAATCCAAGTTTTTTTTCTCGCATATGCGGCACTTTTAAACTCCTCAATTGAGCGCTGCTCGGGTTAATCTTGACATACAGTTTGTATAGAAGAATAAAAAAAAAATAATAAACTATTTTTAAGGTTATTATGCCATTTTTAAGGCCTTTATGCCACAGTGACAGTATACATTATTTCAAGGTAAAGGATTAATAAAATATATATCAGCGATTGTATAATTTTGTACAACACAACATGTATGTACTTAAGACTTTATATGAGGTAAATGTAAAACACAGAATTTTATCGTATCACAAAAGAAGCCAAATCAGTTTACACTTATAATGCTACAAAATATACAGAAAGAAATGCATGTACTGTAAGTTCAGAAAACAGCAGGATGATATTATGCGTTAAAACAAATATATATACGAATAACACTATACAATCATGAGCGAGCAATATCTGGAATCTTGAAACAATAACCCATACATAACATAACAAAACATACACTTCGTACTCTGTTACGCAACACTGAACAAAACACCACAACTGTCGTCATACATGCTCCACACATATTGGTTAAGGGGGTATGGTTCACTTTTTGGGCGATTTTTGCATGTACAGTATTAATTATTTTTCTAGTTTCCTCCCTAGACCTCCATCAAATTTAAAAAAACATCCATTAGATCCCCCTTCTAGATTAATTTGTACATTTTTCGGTAGAAAAATTTCCCGGCCAAAGGCCGGTTCTTCCAACATTACAGGCTCACTATCGTTCGCCAGGGAAAAAATCGACACCTAAATAGCACGAAAGGTCTAAATATTGACGAAGAAATGTGGCGAAAGGTCTTAAAATCTACTAACTAATGGGGCAAACATCTTAATATCTGAAAACTAATGGGGCTAAACATGAGGGAAAAAGTGGTCCAGAAAACCGGCCCATCCCCCCTTAATGATTCTGAAAACATACAGTAGTTGGCCTACACATGCCCACAATTATATTTCCACAGTACCGGTATATGCATTATAACAAAACTGTTATGAACTTAGTGGGATGATGAGGCATTTACAAATGAATCCATAGTGATCAGGTAAAATGTAATGATTCTGACTCATGACATGGTGGGTCCTGGTTAGCTTAAAGATCAGGTAAGGTAAAATGGCTCAGACTCGTGGTACATAAGTTTCTGAGTTAGCTAAAAGATCAGGCAAGGTATAGTGGCTCTGACTAATAATACATACTGTAGGCTGCTGAGTTAGCTATAAGAAGGTGAGCGAGCCCGCATATATATATTTTTGTTTTGACAGCAAGCTAAATTTATAAAAATTTTGATAGAAATGTTTTTCCGGCATAGCCGGATTTCTCCATACAATGCTGGCTCGCTTTCGCTCGCCAGGAAGAAATCGACACCTGGATGGGGATAAACGTCTTAAAACAGTTGACTGAATGGGGCCGAATGGATACAAGCCAGGGAAAGAGAGAAAAGGAGAGAAAGATAAACAAAAAAGCCGGTGACCCCCTTAACTCAGATGGGACGTCACATAATAAATGATAATATCTGTAAACTCCAGCTTCCTATTTACTGCTTGGTGAACAGAAGCATCAGGTGCTATAGTCTATTCGCTGTAAGTAGGCGAGAAATCACGACCTCTGTCCTCTGTAACTCAAAAAGGGCTAGAGCAAATTGGCTGTAAATTTCCACATCTAATCCTTGACTGACTCTTCCCAAATGGTAGAAATATTACCTCGATTACTCTGGTCGTGTTTGAGTTACAGAGGTTAGAGGTCATGATTTTTCGCCTACTTACAGCGAATAGACTATAGGAGACGACCATCCGTTTGAACTTGTTTCTTCTTGGCTGTGAGCTAAGCACACAACCAATGCACAACTAAACACCCATATTTTCTGTCACATAACACACCCTCATATTCTCTCAAAAAGGCTGTCAAAAGTAGCTGTGCATCCTTCATAGCAAAGTTTAGTCACAAAATGAGACTGTTAAAGGGCTGGCCCCACGGCAGCCCGTACATGTATTATTGGGGATGCATTTTATAACTGTCTTGATAGCATAATGCATAGTGCGCGGAATTTCGATGTGAGTATCCTAGGTTCGAGTCCTTGGAGTGCCACACGTATTTGTTGATTTCATTAATTGAGTTTAGATGTGAAGTTGGTTGGTGTAAAAAACATAATAAATCATGTGGAGCCTTCTACTGTATGGCAGTAAATAAAGCACCGGTACCTTGAAAATTTCCTGTTTTCAGTTGGGTTTCGTGATTGTATTATGCATAAATCTTTCTCAGGTAGCTAACCAAAAACGAGCTAGATTTTGTACATGTATTTGAATGAACATCTCTTCAACTATATTATAAACAAATATATACAAAAATAAGCTGAATTTCTTAAATACTCGTACTCTCAAGGTTAAACTATGATGGATACTATATCTTGCAAATCTTTATACAATATTTGGGCTTTACATTTCATTTGTTCAATAAAAGTTCTGATAATCCATTCATCACTTCACTCTGTCTTTACTATGTCATGAGGTGAAAATACAATCAAGGTTCAGAGTATGGAGGAAATAAATGTCTATTAATGCCAAGAATGGGAGGCAATAGGAAGAAATAAAATAGTAAGGTACAATCTAATGTCTGTGTTTCTGTACCTTATTATAAATACAACATACATAAAATGCTTTTGAGCAAATAAAAACTTAGTTTCTGTCCAAGATATTAAGCTGCACTGTTAATGGTTAAGGCCAGATGCTTTACTCAAGTGTATCTGGACATATGACATCCTAGGGGAACATAAAAAGTGGACTTCATAAGTCTATCAGTTATTGTTATTATGCAATGACTAATATGAGTATTGCAACATACTGTACAGCATAAGAGTTAATTATTAATACAATCAGCATATATCACAAAATACACATACAGCATACTTTTTACTGGTAACATAAAAAATGAAATTAATAATGATATATTATGTCAGTGTCACTTTTGATAGCTAAAAAGCCATAACTAGAAATGATAACATAATTTCACATGTAGCAGGTAGCCTACATGGCCTCACTTGCCCAGTTAAATATATATATATATATATATATATATATATATATATATATATATATATATATATATATATATATATATATTTATATATATAACAGTATACTGTATATATATATATATATATATATATATATATATATATATATATATATACTGTATATATATATATATATATATATATTGTATACAGTATATAGAATCATTATTTTTTTAATGAACAAAACATGTCTGACAACTCAATCACAACCTTTCCAGTGAGCAAATTAATTATAATATAGCTACATCTGGCAGACATTTACACAGTAACCTAAGGGGGTATCACACAAGACTTATAATCGGCAATATTTGATGGTCAACATATCACTGACAACATTTTGGGGATCTTTTGCACTTGTACCAGAAATTTGACTGAAGGTACATTCATTTCTGTGACAAGCATTTGAAAGTTTACCTCATAAGCTGCCAGAATACTCTTGACGATAAAAGTTGACGTAAAAGGCGCTGGTGTGATACTGGATTAAGGAGGCAGTCAAACGAACAATGATAGCGGTGAATCTATATCGGATCTGGGGTTTCCTCTAAGTACCCACATGTTTTTCAACTCTTTCATTGTGGAGTTTGATTCTGGTAGCATGTATTCTTGTACAGTCAAATTAAGGTGAAGATAAAAATAACAAAAAAGTATATAGGCCCTACTCAGGCACATACCCCATAGCTGGGGTTGGCCAACTTGAGACGGAGCCCGAACAGGGACAACAGAACACAAAATACACAAACAAAAATTAAAAATTCACATACATTTAAGTCGCCTAGGAGAAGACACAGAGACCAAGGATCACTAAGGGCCTACAGCCCTGTCAGTATGCCATGATGATAAAACAAAAAAATCATATTATTCTGGTTATCATTTGACAATTTTATATCACATGCTTTCATTAATTTCATTGAGAGGTGTTTGGTGTTGGGAGTCAAATTAATAAATTAGATTATTCCTATAGGTTTAGGAACATTTCATAGCGAGGTTGGTCCTTAGATATCTGTGCCCTATAAAATGTTCTTTCCTTTCACTTAAACATTAGGCTATACAGTGTGCAGTTGGGTCTGAGTACATGATTAGATTGATATCAAGTATTCGATAAATGGAGATAAAATTGTAGTCATGTACTTAACCTTTAACTGTCTTGATGGTGTAATGGTTAGAGTTTTTAAGATCTGTATGTGGTAACCCAACCCAGGTTCAAATACCGGGAAGATCACATGCTTTCATTAATTTCATTAGGTGTTTGGTGTTGGGAGTGAAATTAATAAATTAGATTATTAATATTGTAAATTAGGAAGAACCTCAACAATCAAGGGATAAAATCTATCTCAATTATCTCTAACTCCTACAGACCTTTTCTAAACTTAATTAATTTGAGATTTATCTTTTCTTTTCTTTCACTTAACTTCATTGTACAAGAAATGTGTGAGCAGAATCAAAACTCCGCAATGAAAAAGTTTAAATTCTCGGAGTCACAGCACTGGATTTTGGGTGGTTGGGCATTAGCAACCCTACCATGAAACAATCTTGAGAATCGAACAAATATCCTCGATGGGGGCGATTCCTTCGTTGCCAATATCTGACTATTTTCACCTTTACAGTTGTAATTTGATATGTATGTATGTATGTATATACGCAGGCACATACCCCATTGCTGGGGGTGGCCGACTTGAGACAGAGCCCGAACATAAGCCTGTAAAGCTCCAAATTTGATATGTGCAGCTCATAATCTCGTAAAGTCCCATTTAATACTAGAAAAATACCACAAATTCCTCAAAATATTAAGATAACTTGTATCGGATTCCAAACTGGGATACACTTAATTAACCGGTAAAACTGCTTGTGTGATGCCTGCTTAAAAGTGCTGGTGTGACATGGGCTACCGATGTCACACAAGCTCACTTAAGGGGGCCCATCTCGCTTTTTTTTTCTCTCTCTCTCCCTCTCTCTTTGGCTTGTATCCATTCGTCCCTATTCAGCCTACTGTTTTAAGATGTTTACCCCATCCAGGTGTCAATATTTTCCTGGCGAGCGGTAGCGAGCCAGCACATATATATATTTTGTTTACAGCAATTTGTACATTTTTCGATAGAAAAATTTCTCCGGCGAAGCCAGATTTCTCCATACAATGATGGCTCGCTATCGCTCGCCACGAAGATGGGGATAAAAGTCTTGAAACAGTTGGCTGAATGGAGCCGAATGGATACAAGCAAGAGAAAGAGAGAAAAGGAGAAGGAGAAAAACTGCAGGTGACCCCCCCTTTAGGTGGTGTCACACGAGGGCATGTATCTGATACTAGGCTCAAAGTCACTTTATTATATTCAAATTACCGTACACCCTCTCCTCTGGAGGGCTGAAGCCTTACTGACTTACTCCCTCACACTCTCCCTTACGCAACACATTTGCTAGTCACATGACAACACCATGGAACGGGCCTGGAGATGGTGACATGAAAATATTCCAATGAATAAGGGAATAACAGGGAAAATAGGTGATAATTGAAGGGGGGGGTGGAAAGGAGGGGACTTTGACACATGTGAAGGAGTGATTGGAGGTATGGAGGGGAATTATCTCACATAAACACAATTTTTTTTTTAAAGTGCCACTGGGGTGTTTTAATTTTTTTTTTTTTAGGCCTAGGATCTTAAGAGTCTCCCCGCAGTCGCCCAGTAAAACCTCTGAAGAGTTTCCCCGCAGCTGCCAGGATAATTGGCGAGTTGGTGAAAACAAATAAGAGTCTCCCCGTAGTCGCCCAGTAAAACCTCTTAAGAGTTTCCCCGCAGCTGCCGGGATAATTGGCGAGTTGGTGAAAACAAATATGAATCCATTACAATACCAGTTTTCAAATAATTATGGGGGATTTGAGTTATTTATTTTTGCTTTATTAGACTACACTAGATTATCAAGCTAGAGTAGTAGCTTCTGCATTACACTTTTCATTTATTAGGGAATATAACTCACTTAACTTTTCTTATCTCACCCGGAAGGCCTCATGAGTGACCATGATGAGTTTGCACCGCGCTGCCGAGATGGCCTCATGAGCGGCCAGGGCTCTATTTCTCGCTATAAATCCAGCACAAGAAAGCTGTGTGTTGTCAGCTGGGCGATAACCCCAATGCAAACAAACCCCACTCTGATTCAATGTGATGTCTTCTACAGTCAATCAAGCAAGATATTTTTTGTTCATGTAGATGAGAGAGATAAAAGGCAATGAAGAGTGCCTCCCCCAGAGTTGAAAGAGAGATAGGGCCAAAATCAAGTTATGTTCAAGCCAAAATGCCTGGACACACAGAGTTTGAAGCAATTTACATCATAGGATGAGGGAAAGATGGATTCAGGGAGAGTTATTGTTGTTGATCCCCAGGCTGTCTGGCCGAGTAGCCCCAAGGTCCTGAGCAAGGCCAAGGCCATAACCGAGTGCCCCCACAGAACTCTCCCAGCTTTACCACTAAAGAATGCCCAGGTGATAGAAGCCGCTCCCAGGCGAGGAGCTGAGGAGAGTGCGGAAACACCCGGGACACCGAAGCACCTCCCAGTCCCAGGGCCCTGTGCCCCTTAACAATTATGAAGAGAAAGTTGAGGGCAAGGGATAAAAGTCTGCCAACCTAGGTTGACAGTAGAGAGGTCAATCCATGGAAGAGACTTGATATCAAGAAAATATATAAGTGAAAGAAAAAGTCAGAGCAAGCTATGGGTATGGCAAAGTTCCAGAGCTCAGCTGTTGAATATAAGAAAGATTGGGAAAATCAATTCACTCTTGGGTTGGAGAGTTGCACAGAGTAGGAGTGGGATTGTGTTGCAAGATGGGTGCTACTTGCTCTACATAAAGGAAGTGGTATACACAGGAAGAGCTCTGAGGAACACTGATTAATGTAATAGCTGTTGAATAGCGAGAGAGATGCAACATTGCAACATTGATCATACATTCCAATGGTGTCTGAATCCGTGTATGTTTGCAGTGTACAGTGACAAAATAATTATTACAATAGTGAAATAAATCAAGTCAATACAATAATAAATAATCAATAATCAATAGTTGCATGAGTGTTTACAAGCCGAAGTCATATGCTGGGCGTACGTTCGAACGCACCAAGGACACATAAGCAGACTTGCGCCACAACTCTCTTTCACCATCAAACAAGAACCACTTGGTGTGAAGTGTTTCAGTCTTCGACATTCTCAAGACAACTATGAGTGCTACATTTTGATACATCATTTACCTAGGTTAGTCTACACCATTACAGAGATATGAATAGATGAAGTAGAGAAAATTACGAAAACCCACCAGGGTCCGGGTGGCGCGAAATTTCAAAGCTAGCCTTGCTCCGAGGGTTAAAGTAGTTATGCTTCATTATAAAATTGGAAACGAGACAGAAACGGTGTATAATCACAAAATAAATTTTAAAAAGATTATTGCTGCCTAAAGCTGTTTAATAAATAGTCTTGTTTTTAAGGAACTTAACTATAACTTTAAGTAAGGAATTATTGTGTTCAAGATTATGAGGGGTTCTGTGGGGGCGCTTGGTTATGGCCTTGGGGTTGTTCGGCCAGGCAGCCTGGGGAACAGCAACAACAAAAACAAAAAGATTATGAGCTGCCAGGTTTATCAATCCGTAATAAAGGAGGTGAAAATCATTGTATAATGAATTTTACTATAGTCTATATTATTACTTGGATACAGTGCATGTGATACGATTCGTTGATAAAATTGCTCATGCGACGCATGCATAATATGTACAGTCATCCAGACAAATTTTTCCCTTCCTATATTTTCATGCATAAAAGTAAAATATTGAAGATTGAATTAAAAGTGTAATTATTATGCAATATGTACTTCAATTATCTTATCAATATTCTGTTTCATAACAAATTATACTTGTAAGTCAACCATAAATCTTTTATTTTCACAAATAAAACCACAGAGAGAGGACTCATGATGTCGGGTGCACACAGCTAGAACCGGACACATATATTTTGCTCTGTTTGTCTGACCCAAATTACAATTAGAGTGCCTGTATATGGACATTGGCGACATAATGGGTACCAGGAGTCACTTCCCTAGCTGACATATTGATTCGTAGCTCCCACATCACAATTAGAGTGCATGTATATTGAGTGGGATAATAGAGCATCCCAGAAGTCACTTTACTAGCTACCATGTTCTTTTGTAGCTCCCACATCACAATTAGAGTGCCTATATACAGTATATATATAGTCACGATATAGAGGGTTCCGGTAGTCACTTCACTGGCCGCCATATAGATTTGCAGGTATCACGCAAGTCTCTTTTTGTGAAACACTCGAGACAGTCTGAGCACCTACTGTTGAGCTTTATTTTATTTTTTTTTTGGGGGGGAAATGCACGAATATAATATTAATGCAGTGATAAAGTGTGGAAGCAATATTCTGTTATGGGATACACTGCAAGTAGGAAACAAGATGGCATCCAAATGTCAAGTTGGGGTTACCCTCTATATCCAGCTACCCTAACTGCAACAGAGTAGGCCTACAGTAAAAACTCCATTAACAGGTGGTCCGAGTAACACAGATTCATTTCAGGCATTCCGCATTAAATCATACATTGTCAAGAATTTGTAGATGAAAATAAATTAAAAGTAATTATAACATAAATAGTTGTACAGAAGAAAAGCTTCATAACAGAAATTCATACTTATAAATTTATAAAAGGCTATATGATAAATTTCGGTGTGAGTAGCCTATCCTACGTTCGAATCCATGGAGTACCACATGTATTCCTTGTTTAATTGTATGTACAGTCGGTTCCCCGTATCCGCGCCTTACTGGTACCGACTGCGGTCCGCGGATACTTGAAAACGCGGATACGTGGAGTGTATTTAACATAGGTTTCAATGGGAAATAGGCTTAGCTCGTACCTGACCCGGCCATCTTGGACCCTCAAACTATTATTTTGACCTACAGTACATATTATTTGAGGAGAATACTTATTAATACATATTATGAGTAGATAACTTACCACACAAACTTTATTTGAAATCAGTCATTAAGCCTAGGCTAGCCTTACGCATCAGCATAATTTGCCTGCTTTCGTCCGACAGCGTCGGTACGCTTGCTCTCTGTTTTGATGGTCCCGGGCATTTATTTCCATCATGATTACCATCAAGCCCACTGTTCCTATCACTGAATGCTCTAAAGGCTCTAATAAATGCGGGAGATAAGAGGTTCGTGCAGAAAAAAGCTTGTAAACAAGTGGTTTTCAACTTTTCCAACACTGGTCTGTGAACTGCTGCCTCAGCTGAGACGCTGTGTTGACGTCACGCAAGAATGCAAGATGGCCGACCAAAGCAAGAATCGGGATGCGCACCGACCCGCCCGATTCAAATCCGTGAATAGCTGGAATTTTGCTGTTTTTTTCGCGGATGACGAGTAATGGGATATTTAGGGGTGTCCGTGGATAAGCGGCATCGCGAATGTATGGAGCGCGGATACGGGGAACTGACTGTATGTATAATACTCTGGCACCTTCCTCAGTTTCCTTTTTTTTTTTTTTTATGGGGGTGGCCAACTCGAGACAGAGCTATAATTGTATATACTCTGGCTTTAATTAATTTCATTAATTAGGGTTATTAAAATGTAAAACTTGCAAACAATGCAAACCAAAACTGGGACAAAGACAATTTGTAAGTTAATTGGTGGGTTAGTGATATGAATTTGTCAATATTAAGATGTAAGAGCCAATATGGTTCAATAAGTATCATATTCCGAAATACTATATGATCAAAAGTGGCACAAATATGGAACAGCTGTCAAGTAAGTTTATAAGTTTATCAGTGCCTACTGGATATAAACAGAATTTCAAATATAATTTCCAATCTGTATTTGTTTTTGTTCTTTAAAAACTAAGCTCCATGTGAAAAGCACAATAAAATATAACGGGATATCTTTCACTAACAGAAAGGTCTCATTTGTGGTCCTGCACATAACAAAGAAACTTATATATTACATCTCATTATCTCTCTTTCTCTTATTTTAAAACCACTATTTGTTGCTGTTGTTCCTCCTATTTAACTTTCATATTCCATTCATCTTTATAAATATTAAAAAATACCTTCCTAGGGAAGCCAGTTTGTTTATGGTGGAGGGTGGTTTGAATACCACGAACCAGTATAAAATATAAATTCGGGCTAACTTTTTTTTATTTTGATTTTTTCTATGTGTATGAAGGAGACAAAAGGCAGGTTGTCTGCAACGCATGTGTCCCCCAAAGCCAAAAGAGTGACAGAGAAAAATTCAAGGGACATTGGGGACAAAATGCTTGGACACATGAAGTTTAAAGCAGTTTTGTGTCATAGGATGAAGAAAAGATTAATTGAGGGAAAAAGTTCCAGAATTCACTTGTTGAGTAGGCTAGAAGAAAACTTGAGAAAATTTGCCAATTCTTGGGTTGGAAAGCTGGATAGAATAGGAGTGGGACGGTGTTGAAAGGTGCCGGAAGGGAGGGGGTATGCACTGAGAGAGCTCTGAAGAACACCGATTGTTGTAATAGCGATAAAAGAGTGAATAGCCATAAAGGCTATTAGAGAGCCACTAGACATGAGCTTCAAAGTAGTGTAGGTGCAACTCATTACCCATACTTGCCAGTGTACCTGTGAGAAGGTAACATTAACTCATAACCTTTTGTGATGGTGGATTACCCTAAGGAAGGGCATTGTATTTGCTAAAAACTACTCCAACCTCCACGGATGGTTGGCTGCAGAGTACATACACCATTAATCTGGTGGCTGGGGTCATCTACCTGCTTCCCCCAGGGCAAGATATGTTTACCAGATTGGTACTTCCAGTTTTTAAGATAATTTCCCAAACCTGTAAATAGTGTTCAGAGAGCTTTCCTTCAGATTAAAGCCGTGGCGGTAAAGTGGAGAGCAAGCTCACGTGTGAATCTGATTGACCTGGGTACGATCCCAGCCAAGGCGGACATTTAGTGGGTGTGGTAGTACGTCTTAGCATGTATATCATGTTCGCACCCAGTCGGGGGACACCTCATTGACGTATATAGACTAATAACACACATACCAAAGCCATTCCAACAGCTTCCTCTATCTACAACACCCCTTCGCTGCTATCTACTCTTTCCCAGCCGTATGGTCCTAGTGTACTGTTTGATGGCGTAATGGGATTCCAAATGTAAGAGATAACTCCAATTTTTAGAGAAGGGAAGGTGAGAGAGGGGAAGTGTGGAGAGAGGTTCCATTCATTTGTGAAATTAGCAATGCTTTTGTTTTGCAGCATATGACATACTGTGAGTGATATTAGCTGGAAAGACACAGCGTATTTGATACTATGATGACGCGAGCGATGCAAACAAAATTTAAGCGTACAAATTAGTCGCGGGCCGTCAGTAGAGCGTTGGCTGCTGATCAAAGGGTCGGCGGATTGAGCCCGCACTATATAGTAGATGGCAAGCCCGGGCTACTTGATCTAGCGATATGTGACAAATGCCTAATGTTCAAGGCCACCCCTTCTCGGGAACTACGGCGTCTGGCAAAAAATAAAATAAAAAAATAAAATAATAATAATAATAATTACTGTAATAGATTTTTTTTTATGATGAAGCTGTACAAGTTAAAGACTATTTCAATTAACCCTCTAAAGCTCGAGTCACACATACACGTTCTAACGTCCCGTCCGTCCCCGACCAAGACAATAACTTCTGTGTGTGTCCGTGTATGTCCCGTGGGTGTCCCGGCATAACACGTTTTCTGGCAGTTGCCCCGACCCACACGGTCCATTTTATGCATGCATAAAAAGGACGCCGCCTAGGCACGGCGAATTAAGAGGTCGGGGCCGGACGGGAGCTCAGGACGGGTATGTGTGAACCGAGCTTAACTCTGACAAATCCCTCCTAAATTAAATTAAATTGTCTGTAGGTAGCTAGATTTAAGTCAAACCTAAGAACCATCGGATAGAAAGTGTTACGATAGTCATTGTCCTAGTGTTACTCAGACCACCACACCATCATATCCTCACCGCAGGAAAACAACAACCTTAAATAATAATAAAATGGAATACGTAATGACCATGATGAATAGGATATGTTACTAAAAGTTACATTGTGAGCAAAATCAGATATCATGAGGAGATATCCACAGAAACTAACAGTATTCGGCACTAAATAAATGTAATCTAATTTTCTTAACTATATAAAATTCTTTAAATATCTGAGCAATAAACTACATATAAAATATGTACAAATTCATAAATATATATCTTCCCTTATGAGGCAGGTTCTCAGGAACTATTCATCTCAAGCAAAATATCTACTTACACCACAGAAGGCTGCGTACAATTCAACAATGACGTAGTATAGTGTACTGCACTACTTTGTACATTTCATTTTGGCACCTCACAATGAAGACATGCAAAAATATAACTGCTTGTTGCAGATTTTCTATAAGTCTCCATTCACATAGTATTGTTTAATTCTAGTCTACACTGTATATAGACAGTCGGACTATAAGTGGTTTTACTGTGCTCTTATTAACCCATTCAATCAGATGACCATTTATTTTTACTTTATTAATCCTTCTGCTAGATGATTTCATCCGTTTAGGAAAGACATCTAGGAATCAAAGGGTTAGAGACTAATTCAATCAATCCTCTAAGTCTGTGAAGTCCTTCCTAAACTGAATACAACTAGAGGTAGCTAGAACAAAATATAAAGTTATCATCCGATTGAAAGGGTTAAAACAGGTATGACCAGAATCGGAACTATATAAATATCTCAAAACATGATCACTGAACCAGAGAAATAATCTGTATATGTTGGTAAAATATCAATATATCTTGTAACTCTTACAACAATTACATTAAAATGAGCTGGTTTACATACAAAGCTCTATAATTCAAATGCTCCTTCTGAACACACACCACATAAATACTTAAAATAAATGGAAATTTCAGATCTCATCCTAATCTAATTTTCTCTAATAGCTCTCCTATATCTATATATATATATATATATATATATACATATATATTAATGTATTCTGTACATATACACATATAATTCGTTCAATTTTAAAGCCACCATAAATGAACACCCAAAAGTATTTAGTATTAAGAACACAGCCTCTCAATAAAATCAATTACCAAAGATAATGAGAAGATTGTATTCTTAATGCAATATATATTATAGTACATATAAAGCATGGATAAATAGTTAAATTGCACAAAGAGTTCTTCAAAATACTCTTGCCTGCTATATTGTTGTCAGTATCAAACAATTTTACTTAAGAGACGTTTTTCCAACTACCTGTATCTTGTTTTTCTCCCCTGCTTTTGTATGGTAATGTCTGCAGGTCGTTACTTTAAAGAGTACAACATTTGCTGCCAATACTGATAGATGCCTTTACAAAAAGTTTATCTTGCATGAAATAAGTTGAAGAGTTGTTTTAACAGCACCAAGACTTTACTCTAGCTTTTATATCTCTAACACTGCAATAAACATCATATTTACAATCACTATGCACATTCATTATACTGTACATTATCCATACCTGGTAGCTACTACACATGTCCGTATACCACAGTTGACTAGCCACAGTTTCCATTAGGATATATATCTGGAGAATGTTTTGTGTTACCACACGTTTGGCAGCAGTTGTACTAACAACTATCACTAGTTAATTTTTTCACAACTTATCTCTCACTGTACCATAGTGCAGAAACTCTTTATATACAGTACCATGCTTAGGAGTAATTATGCCAGAGTACATTTCTTAATTGTTCTGTGCTAATGCAGTATAATGCATCTGATGTTCCAGGACATACTAACTAGTATTAATGTATCATAGAATAATTATAGACACTGGCCAAGAGGCTATCAGACAGCAGTCATACTGGGGGGAGACTCAAGTTCACTATTTTCTCCAGATTTGCTACGCTGCAGACACACATAGCGGGTCACGTACCCGTCACCATTTTGTGGCAGCAGAGGCTCTATGGCTGGACCCCCACCATTCTCCCGGGGTGCACGATTCCAGCTCAATGGGTTGAAAATATTATTGGAGTTAAGAGAGGGAGCAGTATAAGTAGAGTTGAGGGTAGGGGCTGTACTGATGGAGTTGAGGGTAGGGGCAGTACTGACGGAGTTGAGGGTGGGGGCAGTACTGATGGAGTTGAGGGTAGGAGCAGTACTGATAGAGTTAAGCGTTGGGGTGGTGAAGGTGGAGTTGAGTGAGGGTGGGGTAGTGGGGTGTGGGAAACTGTTGCCGACCGAGGTAGGGCAGCCGTCATCCCCCAGAGGGTTTCGTATCCGTGAGTTAGGGAAGCGTGAGTTTGGTGCAGAGCTGCGACGTGCACTGGTGTCAGCAACCGGCAGTGCCAAATTGACCGAGTCAGTGTCGTTGAGTTGCACCGCCGCTGTGGGCACCTCCAGGCATGGGGTGATGAGCCGCGGGGACATGGTCAGGGTTTCTAACATGTCTGTGAATGTTGGTCGGTCTTGGGGGCTCATACTCCAACAAGTCAGCAGTAAAGCCTCACTGCAAACACAAATATTCCATTATTAACCACTAAACAGTGTAGCCTCCTTCCATACACAAATATATCATTATCATCCCTTATATGCTTTCTCATGTGTAACATAGTTAATAGCTACCAATTTAATAAGCTAGATCACTAGTAACAACAGTAGATATTCTTCCAAACAAAATAAATGGATTACAAGAAGTTGAAATTCATAAACTTATAAAAATAAATCCTAATTAATATTATATAGAATAAAGTGTTGTATTGTGGGAACATACAGTTGTGGCTTGATGGTCTTGGGCAGAGTAATAATGTTGCCAGCTGCAACATGTTCCAGCACCTGGTTGTTGGACATTCCCTGCAATAGAAGATCAACACTCAGTTTCTCAGTCAAAAACTCATAGTAGCCAAAAATGTAACAATAAAATCTCATGCCTAGTGTTACATTTTTTACATTTAAATGTCAACAACCATATTTTGATGCTACATTATATTCTACAACTGTCCTACATATAACATAGTTAACAGTTACTTTAAGCATAAGTAGGCTACCAGTAGGTTTGCTTTGACTATAGTCCATTTTATTTGAACTGTTGAAATATATAGTCCCTTAAGCTGGCCTTACATGCAGGTGACTGGCATGAGGGTTGTGTGACGATTGCCATCAACAGGCCAATCCTCACCGTGTGTGGGGCTGTTGAGGCCAGTCGTCAGGCGGAATGACTCCACCTTGGAAATTCATCTGGTTATAATTCCACATAAGGCCAAGGGAAGGATTGGCATCATGGACGCCAGTCGTCTGCGTGTAGGGACTGTCTTGCCACCACCTCACGCTGTCGTGACGCCAGTGATCAGCGTATAGGGACTGTCCTGCTGCCACTTTGCACCGTTATGATGAGTAGGGATTGTCCTACCGTTACGTATGTTCAGTTCTGAACAATCATTTGAACGGTACACTACATTCCCATGTACTAAACTCTGTTGACGATAGGCCTAGTGCTGTCATAAAACGTCTCAGAGTACAAAATATATGTATCCAGGGGTATTGGGGGAGGCGGGGGTCTGTCTGACCACTATGTACTAGTAGCCAAAATTAGGATACAAAAGAAGTGGGTGAGGAGAGCTGGAGGGAGGCGAGAGGAAGGTGGAGTGGCAAAGAGGGTGGAGAGATTGCAGGAGGAGGAGATCAAGGAAGAGTTCAAGAGAGCAGTAGAGAGACGACTAGGTAGGTTTAACCTGGAGGGTATGGAGGAGGTGAGCAAAGTGTTAAGGAAGAGATATGTGCAGCATGTGAGGAGGTGTGTGGAGTAAGGAGAAGAGGGAGTGGAGTGAAGGGTACAGCGTGGTGGACTGAAGAGATAAAAAATGCTGTTGAAGACAAGAAGAAAGCATATAGAGTGGTTGGGTAGTAGAGGGAATGAAGATTTGGAGAGACAGAAAAGAGCGAGGTACTTGGAGAAAAAGAGAGTGGTGAAGAGAGTAGTGAAGGAAAGTAAGAGAAGAGCAGATGAGGAATTTGGAAGGAATCTAAGTGTAAAATGGAGGAAGTGTAAGAAACTGTTCTGGAAAGAAGTCAAGAAAGTTAGGGAAGGTAGCAAGGGAAATAGTAAGGGTGTGAGAGATAAGAATGGGCAAATGCCGAGAAGCAAGAGAGAATCGAATATGCCTTCTAAGCGTAGTAGGGAAGGTGTACAGTAGGGTAGTGATTGAGAGTGAGAGCGAGAACGGAGAAATGGATAGGTGACGAGCAGGGCGGTTTCAGGAAGGGAATAGGATGTGTAGATCAGATTTTTGCCCTGAAATGTGTTGTGGAGAAATATCTGGAGAAAGGACATAAGTTGTATGCTGCCTTTATGGACTTGGAGAAGGCCTATGACAGAGTTGATAGAGAAGGTAATATGAAAAGTACTGAATATATACGGAGTAGATGGCAGGTTGCTGAAAGCGGTGAAGAGCATGTATAAGGGTGCAAAGGCATCAGTACGTGTGGAGAATGAGCAGAGCGAGTTTTTTTATCTGAATGTTGGGTTAAAGCAAGGGTGTGTGATGTCTCCATCTGAGCCTTTACAATGCATGTAATGGAAAAATGACGCTAAACCACTGTATGTATGTATGTACAGTATATGGATGGAGTCATGAAAGAAATACAAGGAAGAGCAGTGGATGTTGGTGTACCTCTGATAAGGGAAGGAAACGAGTGGAAGTTGCCTGTACTGCTGTTTGCTGATGATACAGTTCTGATGAGTGATAGCGAATGGGAGTTGCATGGGCTGGTAAATATGTTTGGAACAGTGTGTGAAAAACGGAATCTGAAGGTAAATGCGGGGAAGAGCAAGGTTATGGTCTTTGAAAGGGGTGCAGCCACAGAGTGTGAGGTGAGGTTGAATGGTCAGGGTATGGAGAATGTCAGCTCATTTAAGTATTTGGGCAGTGTGTTGAGTAAAGATGGGAGTATGGATGAAGAAGTGCAGGAATTGGAGCAACAGGGGAAGAGGGTTGTAGGAACGCTGTAAGCAGTAGCAAGAAATAGGGTAGGCCTTCTCCAAATTCATAAAGGCAGCATACAACTTTTGTCCCTTCTCTAAATGTTTCTCAACATATTTCAAGGCAAAAATCTAGTCTACACACCCTATTCCCTTCCTAAACCCACCCTGCTCGTCACCTGTCCATTTCTCCATTCTCGTTCTCACTCTCTCAATCACTACCCTACTGTACACCTTCCCTACTACGCTTAGAAGACATATCCCCTGGTGATTACCACACACTCCTCACTCCCCTTTACCCTTATACTGTACAGGAGGACTATTATGTCTGTTTTCCAGTCATCAGGCACATTCCCCTTCTCCCATGCTAGTCAACACATTTTCCATACCCATTCAATCACTATCTCACCACCCTACCTCAGCATTTCCCCACACACTCCATCCATTCCTGATGCTTTCCCCATCTTCACTCTTTTCAAGGCCTCACACACTTCTGACCTCCTGATCCCCACCTCCTCCTCCATTACAGTACTTTTCTTCTTCCCTCCCATACCCCATCCAACTATGTTTGCTGGCGTTTCATTCCCCACATTCAACAATTCATTAAAGTGCTCCCTCCATCTCTCGACTCTCTCTTGCTTCTCTGCTAGCACTCTCCCATTCTTCTCCTTCACACTCTTACTACTTCCCTTGCTACCCTCCCTAAATTTCTTGACCTCTTTCCAGAACAGTGTCTGACATACACTACTTCCACTTTACATTTAAATTCCTTCCAAATTCCTCATCTACTCTTCTCTTACTTTCCTTCACTACTCTCTTTTTCTTCAAATACCTTTCCCTTTTCTGTCTGCCCAAACCTTCATTCCCTCTACTACCTAACCAATCTTTATATGTTTTCTTCTTATCTTCAACTGCTAGTTTCACCTCCTCAGTCCACCATGCTGTTAACACCCTTCAGTCCTCTCCCTCTTCTCCTAACTTTACATACCTCCTTACATGCTGCACTCATCTCTTCCTTAAACATTTTTCTTACCTCTTCCACTTCCTCCATACCTTTCAAGTCAAACCTACATAATCGTGTTTCTACTGCTCTCTTGAACTCTTCCCTAAACTCCTCCTCCCGTAATTTTCTACCCTCTTCACCACTCCACCTCCCTCCCGCCCTACTCTAGACCTCTTCACCCACTTCTTCTGTATCCTAATTTTAGATACTACTGTTGTTGTTGTTGTTGTTGTTGTTGTTCCCCAAGCTGCCTGGCCGAACAGCCCCAAGGCCCCGAGCAAGGCCAAGGCCATAACCAAGCGCCCCCACAGAACCCTCCCTCCCGACCACAATAAAGCCTGGGTGACCGAAGCCGGCACTTAAGATCTAGAAAATATATAAGTAAAAGGAACAGTCAGAGTAAGCTATGGCTATGGCAGAGATCGCTCAGTTCTCACTCTGATAGACCAGCTCATCACCACATGACTAGAACCCAATCCTCTCAGCATCAGGTAGGAAAGGCCCTAGAAAGCTGCCTTTGGCGGGGGGATAGCTCCCCTATTTCAACCCCTTTCGGGGTTGGGCACCCGCCCGGTTGGGCACCCGCCCAATACTACTGTACTACATAATGGTCAGACAAACTGACCCCCTCCCTCCCAATACTCCTATATACCCAAGCATCTAGCACAAACGTTTTAATCTGTTCATCCATACATATATAATCAATCAGTGCCTTTCGTTCCATTGTCTCTCACTCCCTTCTCCACTCCACTTTCTATGTGTGTATCATTCTGTGTCGGAAAAAGGTGTTGGCAATCAACAGCCTCCTCCCGACACATTCGTCCACAAGTGCACTGCCATTTCCATCTACCTCTGACGGTACACACCACCCTAACTACTTAACTATCACCTATTTTCCCATTCATATCCCCAATCAGAAATATTCTTTCACTCTTACCAAACTTATCCAGGCACACCTCAACACTCAGAACTCCTCTTTCTCTCCTTCAGCTTGGGTCATAAGCTGTACTTAAAAACTTACTTACTGTACTTACTTAAAAAGTAAGTAAAATAAAAGTAAGTCAACTGGAGTCTTGATGTCTGTTCTCACGCTAAGCATTAACGACCATTGTCAGCGTGTGTGGGGTAATGACTATGAGGCTTGGCATGATGCGAGTCCACAAACGATAATCCACACGCCAGTCACCTATGTGTGTGGCTTGCATAAGTAGTGGTATATTGATACTTAATGAACAACTATGAAACTACTGTAGTAGGTCTCTGCATTATATTAATGCCAAGTTTTGACAAATATATATAAAATGTCTTTCAAGATCTTCACAATAGACGAGTAATCAAAATGGGCACTTAGCAATTTAATGTCAACTAAACAAAAAATTATAATTGTAAGCCAATATATACGACCTCACCTGGAATGGAAAGTTGCCAAACGTAATAATCTCGTAGAGTAAGACCCCAAAGGACCACATGTCACTTTTGTTGGTGAAGATACCGTCCTCCAGTGACTCGGGAGACATCCACCGAACGGGCAACATCCCTGTAATACACAGAACACACAATTATTACATAACTTTATTCAGTTTAAGAAGGGCCTGTGGAAGGCAAGGGTTTCATTGAGAAAATGTTATCCCATTGATTCCTGAATGTTTCCACTACAATAAAAAAAATTCACACATTTGCCAAGTTTTAGTCAGTTCTATTTCTTGGAAATTATTCTGTTTAGTTTAGTGCCCATATTATTTTTTCAAAGTTGGTGTGGGTTATATTTACAACTGAGATTAAGGGAATAAAACGGTATAAATTCAACTAAGAAGAAAAAGATACTACCCTAATGCATGTATGTCTGTATCTACAGTATGGTATATATTATACAGTGTCACATTATTTCTGTGATGGCCTGGATCTATCCGAGTGAAGTTTGGCGTCCTCTACTTCCGAAAGCCAATTACAAATTCTTTTTAATAGTTTTGTTCCTTTTGTTTTTTTCCGAGTCTGGTGAAGGCAAAGGAGCAAAAATAGTGTGCTCTAGCTTCCCCGCTGCCTCACTCTCACAGCCAACTGGTACAAGTTTGCCTTTCTCTCTTTATAAAGTGGTAGATGACACCTATCAATCACTCATTTCTAGGTGGAATTACAGGCATACTACCTAGGCAGTAGCTCTGCAGAGGGTCACTGTTAACCACACTATCCCAAATTATTCTAGAGTTGTTAGGGTGGTTTTGGAGTCGGGGATTCCTAAGTAACTGTCGTATTGCATTTGGGAATTCCCTTATTTAATAGTGACCCCTCCATCAAGGACGTACTGTACAGTACTGCCAATATTCATATTTGGTGCCCTTGCTGCTTAGTGAAGCCCTTCTTAGGGAATCTTCAACCACCACAAGAACTGCTATACTAGGCAGCATGATTATAGTACCTATGGAACGTCATTTAATCGGATGCCACTATGCAATGAATTTTTTTTTTTTTTTTTTAAACTATTAAGCTTCTGTCATGCAATTCTTATTGCTTACTTATTCCTGAAGCAATTGCGTCCCTTTCTTGAGCCTACTCTTTCTTAGTGGGTGGTCGCTTGTAAGGGTAAGGGTAACACGGTCGTTTTAATATTCGCTTTGGTTCCTATCACAGCGAGTAATTTTTTGTATTCAGTAACTGTATTGGCAATATAGGAAGTTATTCTAGCTAGTTAGGCACCTTTTAGCTAGTATTTTCAACTTTGATCATCACCAGGTTAGGATGGCCGTGGTTAATATAAGTGAGGTTTCCTATCTTTGCTTTGTGTTTTATTATTTATCAGCTAGGTTTTGCTGACTGGAAGCCTGTTTAGTGCAGCTTTCTCAGTTTATTTTTATTTTAAAGGGTTACACACTTTGGCCAGTGTGGGAAGTGCATGGCCTCTTCAGGATCAGGTTATGAGTATTTATATTCTTCATCACTTAGTGAGGGAATTTTATTTACTCCAATGTCTTCTAAAGGTGTTCCTGCTTCTTCAGGAGAATCTGTGGGCATTTTTGACTGATGCGGGCGACCTGGGTCTGTTTTGCGGTTAATGTATACTTTACCTCTGCAATCATGCCCCAATTTTGGTTAGCCTATATATTTGCCTCCACTCTATGTTATTTCAGAATGTTTAGGTTACTAATTAATTCTCGCATATTAACCTATATAATATATATGTACAGTACTAATATTATACCTTGCTATATTTATGCATAATACAGTTTAAGTAAACTAAGTGCATTGGGCTCTGCCAGCAGGGAAATGGTACACTTAAGAGGTGCAGAGGTTCGCTCTCTGTTCAAGTGATTTTGACCGACAGGTTGACCTTGCCTAACCTAAGGTCGCGAATAATGATTTTGACTCTCCGATTGTTTTACTCAGTACAATATATACATCGGTTGTCTTTGGGTTTAATTGTGTCAGAAGTCTGATTTCTAACCCGACCATTGGTCATACATTTACACCATGTTGTCCTTAATATAATCACCACGATTCTTAGTGTCGGGTATTATGTCATTTCGATATCAGAAGATGTCTGACACATAAACCCTACCCACTTCACGGTAAGTATAAGACGTTGCGAAAGGCCCCTGACTAGTACATCGGACCTAAAAAACCCGACCTGATCACAGGTGGATATCGCACGTCGGAAAGGGCCACTTTGGACCTTGTTGATATAATATTAACTAAGACTCTTTATCTTAGTCATGTTGGAAATTATGTCATTCAGATCTTACCGACACTGTCGGACTGTCAGAATTTTTCACAAATTCTGGCACAACAACCCCGACACTGTCAAACTGGCAAAATGCATCAGGAATTCATGCACACAAACCCCAACACTGTCAGACTGATGGAATTGATCAGGAATTCATGCACACAAACACTGACACTGTCAGACTTTTGGAATTCATCGGGAATTCAAGCACAAACACACACACACTGTTGGACTGTCGGAATTCATAGAAATTTCAAGTACAACATCCCTGAAACTGTCGGACTGTCAAAATTAATCGGAATTTCATGTTACGACACTGCTCAAGCATGAATTAACATACTGTATATACATTGGTTGTCTTTGAGGTAAAACCATGAAAATTAGCCTGATTTTACACCAAACCATCATGTGTGGCATTTCTCGATGTTTTGTAGGTGATAAATAGCAATGACTCTTTGTAGGGTCAGGACTTTCATGTCACCCTGACATCAGATGATGTTGGCCACCTAATAAACCTACCCGCCTGTTGGTAGGTACAGTATATGAGGTTTGCAAAGGGCCACTGATTAGCGCACTGGCCTTAATAAACCCGACCAAAGTACAGGTGGGTATTGCACGTCGGAAAGGGCCATTTTGGACCTTGTTGGGTTATCAGAATTCATCAGGAATTGAAGGTACTACAATGGCCGAACATGGCTTAGTTAAATCACTGTCAAAAACAGTTGTTTAGTGTAAACCAGATAGTTAAAAGTTGTTACTTGCACATCAGAAATCTCTATTTGGTGAAGCCGTTTATAACCAGACGTTGCCTCCTGACGTTGGTTCACTCATTGGTCTTCTCTCGTGTTGATTATTGCAATGCCCAGTTGGTGGGTCTTCCAAATTATATTTTAAAGAAAGTTCAGTCTGTTCTTAACAGGGCCGCAAGACTCATTTTTGGTGTTCCACCTAGAACTCCTACTACATCTCTTCACATAGAACTGCACTGGCTGCCAGTAAGAGCAAGAATAGAATTTAAATTGTGTTTAGTGACTTTTAAGGTTCTCAAATTTGGTGAGCCTAGGTACCTTGCGGAGCTGCTCAGGCACCCACCGGCACACCATGGTGTAGTTGTGCGTCATGACAATGACCCTTTTCGTCTTGATGAACCAAGGGCTTTCCAGCAGTCTTCTTTCTTTGAGAGGTCATTCTCCTACATGGCTCCGAGGTTGTATAACAGGTTGCCGCTGTCCATGAGACAACTGAGTTCAGTTGAATGCTTCAAGAGACAACTTAAGACTTTTCTCTTTGAGAGAAGCTATGATCTTGAGAGAGGTGTCATGACAGATGGCTATAGAGTTTAGGCTATTTTGCCACTGCTAGTGATTGTTAAATGTGTGTTGTCTATAAGCTTTCTTTTGATGCATTGATTTTGTTCTTTTTTCTTTCTCTTTCCGAGCGCTAGTGAATTCTTCGGAAAAATTGGCGCTTATGAGAAATAAGTAACATGCTTATTATTATTATTATTATTATTATTATTATTATTATTATTATTACCAATACTCTGTTGTATTATAACATGCCATAGACTTCTGGATGACGTCAAGGTACAAGGTTACAACAGTTTTTCACCAATTATTGAATACTGTTATATTCTCAGACCCTATAGTGCAAACATAGGTAAATGTAAACCTCAGGCTTTGCATTGTCCTTATGCAACATTGATTCTTGGTACCCTTCATTCCGAGAATCAAGCCGTTAATAAGAACCCCACAGGTGTCTGCTACTTCTGCCGAATCTCTCCCAAGCAGGATAAGGGAAACAGGCCCATGTCCGCCTTGATCCCCATATGCTAGACTGGCAGCTGTCCGCACATGCCTCTAAAAGGTTTTCATACATCTCTGTGGGAATCAAACCTATATTCTTTCTATGCTACCATGAGTGCCACCTCTGGGTAACCAAGGCTCACACAGTCACACATGCATGTCTGTCATGCCTGCATGTATCAAAGCCTAGTAAAGTAGATTACTTTTTTTTTTTTTTTTTTTTTAAAGCAGATCTTCTGGCCTTTGCAAACACAAATTCCTTGCCTGCTGTACTTCGGATATACACTACTGGCTGGTAATTGACAATATGAGGATTACATTTATTGCAGGATGTATATTAAAACTTTTTAAAGGATCACATAACTATTTATTTATATAAATATTTTGTATACTGTATGTAAATATCTTGCATGTTATATTTTCTTTTGTAAATTCCTTTAGCCTTGGAATTTAGTTTAGATTGAGCAGAGGGTACGGTACTATACTTCATCTACTAAGGCAGTAGTTGTGAGCCCTAACAAGTATGCTCCTATTTGAATCTTTGAACCTACTTTGTGAAGTTCTGAAGCATCTAGGATAAAATGAGGTAATGTACAGGATGGCACAGAATTCGGTTACCCAGGGTAGGCACCACCTGAGTCAACTGGGTGACAGAATTCTGAGTCATGCTCTTTTGTCGTGTTTGGGTTTGGTACAGATTCATTTGGGTGTGTAGGTATTATGGCTTACAACTGTGCTACTTAGATACACCTGACCTACCTCGTCTACTGAAGCGGTAGTAATCACTCTCATACATTGGTCGCGTCATGCCGAAATCCGAGAGCTTCACTACCCGCTCTGCACTCACCAGACAATTCCGGCACGCCACGTCTCTGTCGGGTTAATAAACAAAAATATAATTGGATTAGTCCTTAATTGTTGCTAGAATATCGCAGTAGTTAATAGAAAAAAAGTTATATACTGTACAGTATGTATGTAAGTATGTATGTATGTATGTATGTATGTATGTATGTATGTATATATATATATATATAGAGAGAGAGAGAGAGAGAGTACAAAGGATATCAACAACAACAGGTCTAGTGACCCTTCTAGGCTGCTTGTCCTCCAAAACACTGAGGATCAAGTGTCCAAACAGTGGTTTAGAGTGGGTAAAGGAACATTGGAAAGGGAACTACTTCCCTGGAACTAATGTCCGTGGCAGGATTAGGAAGTTAGTAGGGGACAGATGGGTTAGTAACTGAGGGGGGTATAAAATAAAGTTATTCATTTACAAACGCAGTCAGTCGCGGGTTTGATGCGAGATATTTGTCTAAGCGGAGTTTAAATGAATCAACGGTGCTGCATTCTATAACGTCTCGGGGAAGCCCATTCCACAAGTTGACAACTCGATTGAAGAAGAAATTCTTAGATTCGTGTGAGTTAAAAGATTTATCAATTATTTTGCAACCGTTTCCCCGCGTGTAATTAGATTGGTCGATAGTGAAGTACTTACTACAGTTCATATTGTCGATGCCTTTGATGATTTTGAACACTTGAATTAAGTCACCTCTTAATCTGCGCTGGGTTAAAGGAAATAGATTTAATTCTCTAAGACGCTCTTCGTATGGTTTGTTCTTTAGGCTAGGTATCATTTTGGTAACTCTACGTTGAACTCGTTCTAGCTTGTTTATATCTTTTTGGTAATAAGGGCAGCAGGATTGAACGCAGTATTCCAGAAGCGGGCGGACTAAGGAATTGTAAAGGGTTAGGATAACTTCTTTGGATTTATGCTCACATGACCTGCCTATAAAGCCAATTATTTTTTTTGCCTTCTTAACAACTTCTGAACATTGTTGACTCGGTTTTAGGTTACTCGATATTGTTACTCCCAGATCGTTTTTCTCTGTTTACATTCTTAGCTGAGTGCCATTCATCGAATAGTTTGCTTTCTCATTTAGGTATCCGATATGTAGTACTTTACATTTATCCGCATTGAAACTCATTTGCCAAATTTGGGCCCAACATGACAATTTATCTAGATTGTGTTGCATATCGTCAACTTGTTCTTTTGAGAGTACGCTATTTGCAATTTTTGTATCGTCAGCAAATTTTGAGATTGTACAGGTAGACCCTCATCTATGTCGTTGATGTAAATTAGAAAGAGAATTGGTCCTAGTACCGATCCCTGGGGTACCCCGCTACTTACATTGGTCCATTTAGATGCCTTACCGTTTATGACTAGGCTACTCTTTGCTTTCTGTCGCTGAGCCAATTTTCTATCCATTTCAACA
>CM064497.1:11725827-11743596 GCA_032716605.1 Paralithodes platypus | reverse complement strand
CCTCACACCTGTCGAACCGACAAGCTACCTGTGAAATGTTGGACCATAGACTACAGTAGATCTGGACTTGACACGAAAATGAAACTTTGCAGTAAGGGACCCAAAATCGGAGAACGAACCCCCAAGTTCGAACCTCGAAACTGCGAAAATAACACATTTTTCGCGGTTTCGAGGTTCGAACTTGGGAGTTCATTCTCCGATTTTGGGTCCCTTACTGCAAAGTTCCATTTTCGTGTCAAATCCTGATCTACTGTAGTCTATGGTCGGACTTATAAACAGGTGAGCATGCATTGTCGCTCAAGGGATGATGGTTCATTTTTAGGTCGATTTTTTTTTGTCTTTCTTTCTTTATTTTTTTTCTAATGTCCTCCCTAGACCTCCATCAAACTTAAAAAAAAACATCCATTAGATCCCCCTTCTAGTTTAATTTGTACATTTTTCGATAGAAAAATGGAGAAAGGGGATCAGAAAAACGGTCCATCTCCCCTTAATTGAGGTCTGCAGCGCGTCTAAATAACAAATAAAAAAAAATAAAAAAATACATATAAAATTACATTCCTGTCCACAACCACCATAATTATATACTTTGGTTCATCTCCTGTCCACAACCACCATAATTATATACTTTGGTTCATCTTCTGTCCACAACCACTATAATTATATACTTTGGTTCATCTCCTGTCCACAACCACCATAATTATATACTTTGGTTCATCTCCTGTCCACAACCACCATAATTATATACTTTGGTTCATCTCCTGTCCACAACCACTATACTTATATACTTTGGTTCATCTCCTGGTCCTTATCTACCTGTCTCTGTCTGTCTACCTGTCTCTGTCTACCTGTCTGTCTCTGTAACTGCTTTTGTCTCTTTCTCTGTCTACCTGTATCTGTATTCCTGTCTGCCTACCTGCATCTTTCTCTGTCTACCTGTCTGTTTCTGTATCTGTCTGTCTACCTGTCTCTGTCTGTTTCTGTATCTGTCTGTTTCTGTTTCTGTATCTGTCTGTTTCTGTCTATCTGTCTCTGTATCTGTCTGTCTACCTGTCTCTGTCTCTGTCTATCTGTATCTGTCTGTCTACCTGTCTGTCTGTTTCTGTATCTGTCTACCTGTCTCTGTATCTGTCTGTTTCTGTCTCTGTCTACCTGTCTCTGTATCTGTCTGTCTACCTGTCTGTCTGTTTCTGTCTCTGTCTACCTGTCTCTGTCTACCTGTCTCTGTCTACATGTCTGTCTCTGTCTCTGTCTCTGTCTACCTGTCTCTGTCTCTGTCTACCTGTCTCTGTCTGTCTACCTGTCTGTCTCTGTCTACCTGTCTCTGTTTCTGTCTCTGTCTACCTGTCTGTCTCTATCTACCTGTCTCTGTCTACATGTCTGTCTCTGTCTACCTGTCTCTGTCTCTGTCTACATGTCTGTCTCTGTCTCTGTCTACCTGTCTCTGTCTCTACCCTCTGGACCGGAACCTATTAGCCTTCACCACTTCCGTTCCACCTGCCCACACGGTAATATAGAAACCGGTCATCATTGTGTCTACTGGAAAAAAAACCCAGAGTATATAAACGATACTTTCCAGACCTAGATGTGTGTGTGACTTTGTGTTTTGTTTAGTAGCTGTTCGTTGTTTTCTGTTGTGTTGTGTGTTGTCCCAGTTCGTGCTCTGTCTTGAGTCGGCAACCCCCCCCCCAAAAAAAAAAACAAAAAAAAAAACAAAAAAAAAAACAGGAAAAGTGGGAATTGGACCTGAGTAAATAGATAGCCTTTCCAGAATATTGAGATATGGTGTGGCTGTTTCCTTTAAAGGACAAATCACACGGACAGCTACATTTTTTCTTCAATTTTCGACCAGTAACTTAAAGGGAGATTTCAACTTGAGGGATATTTTTCTTGATCCTCTTCTCCCTCATGTTTAGCCCCATTGCATTTGAGATTTTAAGACGTTCGACCCATAAGTTTCGTGATTTTAAGAACTTTCGCCCCATTTCTGTCAATTTTACGACCTTTCGTGCCATTTAGGTGTCAATATTTTCCCTGGCGAGCGATAGCGAGCCTGTAATTTAAGAGGAACCGGCCTTAGGCCGGGAAATATTTCTACCGACAAATGTACAAATTTATCTAGAAAGGAGCTCAAGGGGGTGTAATTTTAAGCTTGGTGGAGGTCTAGGGAACAAACTAAAAACCTTCCCTTAATTCTGGGCAACTTTCGTAGGCTATTTAGCATTGATATCGGTAGCTGTACTTACGGTTGGTTACCTTAGCTTAGATGGACCAATTATTGCAATAATAAATGTCAGAAGCGATCCCATCACGTTAGTAGCACAATATATATACTGCCGCTAGAATCTGTGGGGGACTCCGGCTTAAGGGGAGACTGACCATTTTTCTTTTTTTTTTTTTTTTGGTCTATTAATTTATATATTCCTTAGTGTTCTCGCTAGACCTCCATCAAGCTTAGAAAAACACCCCCTAGACCCCCCTTCAAGATAAATTTGTAAATTTTTCGGTAGAAAAATTTCCCGGCCGAAGGCCGGTTCCTCTTAAAATTTCAGGCTCGCTATCGCTCGCCAGGTAATAATCGACACCTAAAAGGTACGAAAGGTGTTAAAATTAACAACGAAATGGGGCGAAAGGTGTTAAAATTGCCAAACTAATGGGCCGAACGTCTTATAATCTAAAAACAATGGGGCTAAACATGAGGGAGAAGGAGGTCCCGAAAAAGGGCCCCTCCCCCCCGCCTTAATAATGCTACGAGCGGCAGGAAGGAAGCAAGTGTGGTAAATCCTTCAAACTGCCATCGACCTCTATTATCATAACCTGCAGTGATTATAGCCGCGGGACCAGTGGTGTACAGCGCACTACCACTACCACTACCACTACCACTACCACTACCACCACCACCACCACCACCAACATTCACAAACGAGAAAAGGAATGGAAGATGTTGAAAGTTAGGAGGAACCGTTGTAAGACCTTTCGTGCCATTTAGGTGTCGATTTTTTCCTGGTGAGCCTCTAATTTGAAGAGGAACCGACCTTCGGCCGGGAAATTTGTCTACCAAAGAAAATATCTTGAAGGGGGTAGGGGGGGGGGGGATATTGAGGGGGGTATTTCTTAAAGCTTGATGGAGGTCTTGCTAGGAAACTCAACATAATATGAATAACTGGTTAAATAGACCAAAAAACATCCACTATCTCCTTAACAATACACTATATAAAATACCCCTTACATGAGGCACGTTATTTTATTTATCTATCAAGCTTAAGGGGGGTGACCTGTTTTGGTTCTGTCCTCTTCTATCTTTCTCTGGCTTGTATCCATTTGGCCCCATTCAGCCTACTGTTTTAAGACGTTTATCTCAATTTCTTACTGGTGAGCGGTAGCGAACCAGCATATTTTAAATTTTTGTTAGACAGCAGGCTAAATTTGTAAATTTTTCGATAGAAAAATGTCTCCGGCGAAGCCTGATTTCTTCATATAATGCTGGCTCGCTATCGCTCGCCAGGAAGAAATCGACACCTAGATGGGGATAAACGTCTTAAAATAGTTGGGTGAATGGGGCCGAATGGATAAAAGCCAGAGAAAGAGAGAAAAGGACAGAAATAACAAAAAGCAGGTCACCCCCCTTATAAAGAAACACCCCCCCCCCCCATGTAAAATAATTGCTCATAAATTGCGACCGACTTTCAAAACTGATTATATTCCTTGGCTACCGGGTGGATCATATGCTTTTATTAACCCTTTGAGTACCGGCGACGTGTGTTATACTTTATTAACCCTTTGAGTACCAGCGACGTGTGTTATACTTTATTAACCCTTTGAGTACCAGCGACGTGTGTTGTGTGTTATACTTTATTAACCCTTTGAGTACCAGCGACGTGTGTTATACTTTATTAACCCTTTGAGTACCAGTGACGTGTGTTATACTTTATTAACCCTTTGAGTACCAGCGACGTGTGTTATACTTTATTAACCCTTTGAGTACCAGCGACGTGTGTTAGACTTTATTAACCCTTTGAGTACCAGCGACGTGTGTTATACTTTATTAACCCTTTGAGTACCAGCGACGTGTGTTATACTTTATTAACCCTTTGAGTACCAGCGACGTGTGTTAGACTTTATTAACCCTTTGAGTACCAGCGACGTGTGTTAGACTTTATTAACCCTTTGAGTACCGGCGACTGTGTTAGACTTTATTAACCCTTTGAGTACCAGCGACGTGTGTTAGACTTTATTAACCCTTTGAGTACCAGCGACGTGTGTTAGACTTTATTAACCCTTTGAGTACCAGCGACGTGTGTTAGACTTTATTAACCCTTTGAGTACCAGCGACGTGTTATACTTTATTAACCCTTTGAGTACCAGCGACGTGTTATACTTTATTAACCCTTTGAGTACCAGCGACGTGTGTTATACTTTATTAACCCTTTGAGTACCAGCGACGTGTTATACTTTATTAACCCTTTGAGTACCAGTGACGTGTGTTATACTTTATTAACCCTTTGAGTACCAGCGACGTGTTATACTTTATTAACCCTTTGAGTACCAGCGACGTGTGTTATACTTTATTAACCCTTTGAGTACCAGCGACGTGTTATACTTTATTAACCCTTTGAGTACCAGCGACGTGTGTTATACTTTATTAACCCTTTGAGTACCAGCGATGTGTGTTATACTTTATTAACCCTTTGAGTACCAGTAACGTGTGTTATACTTTATTAACCCTTTGAGTACCAGCGACGTGTTATACTTTATTAACCCTTTGAGTACCAGCGACGTGTGTTAGACTTTATTAACCCTTTGAGTACCAGCGACGTGTTATACTTTATTAACCCTTTGAGTACCAGCGACGTGTGTTAGACTTTATTTTAGCTATATTTAAACGATGTTACGTAGCTTAAGAAGGCTCTGCGGCAGTTTAAAGGGTTGGTTGCGATAGTTTGAAGCCTTATTATGGATAAAGGTCCTTCCTAATCTGAATAATACCGTCTAATAGCTGCTACAATATGGTGAAAAAGGACGTCCCTGGTGCTGAACGGGTTAATATCACTGGGAGGTGTGTGGTGTTGGGCGTGAAATGAATACCGTAATATTAGATTATGTATTACAAACAAACAAACAAACAACTCCCAAATAACACTAAGCTTTGTTAGAATATACTATTTTCACTTAGAGGGATAAACATGATTAAAATGATCACAAGGTAGGGCAGCACTTTAGAGCTTTAGTAGTGGAGATAAAACAGAGGATAGTGGTTGGTGATTGTGGTACGGCTGATTTTTTTTTTCAAAGCGTCTTATTATCGCCAAACTAATGGCGTGAAACGACTTAAAATCTCCAAACTATTGGAACGAAACAGGTGAGATCCAAATAGGCCCACCTTGGCTCTAGGCCCACCTCGGCTCAAATAGTGTTAAGGGGACCCACCTCGTTTTTGTTTTCTCTCTCTCTCTCCCTCTCTCTCTGGGTTGTAACCATTCGGCCCCATTCAGCCTACTATTTTAAGACGCTTATCCCCATCCAGGTGTCGATTTTTTCCTGGCGAGCGATAGCGAGCCAGCATATTTGTATATAATGTTTTTGACATCAGGCTAAATTTGTACATTTTTCGATAGAAAAATTTCTCCGGTGAAGCCGGATTTCTCCATACAATGCTGGCTCGCTATCGCTAGCCAGGAAGAAATCGACACCTGGGTGGGGATAAACGCAGGCTGAATGGGGCCGAATGGATACAAGCCAGAGAAAGAGAGAAAAAGAGGGAGAAAAGCAGGTGCCCCCCCCCCCCTTAAGGTAATGCTGGTGATAGTGAAGATATGGTGCTCGTCAGATTGTTGTGATGGTGAGATTGTCGAGATAGTGGCGATACTGGTGACGTCTAGCTCCTTCTGTACCGGCGACGTATTTTGTATTTTATCCTGGCTAAAACAAAAAAAAAAAAAAAAAAAAAAAAAAAAAAAAAAAATAAAAAAATAAATAAATAAAAAAAAATAAAAAAAAAGGGAAAAGTGGGGATTGGGCCTGAGTATATAGACTAGATAGAATATTATATAGCATAGATATCTACACGCTTTTGTGGCGTTTTAGAAGGATCTGTGGTAGTAAAAGGGGTTAAGTGAGATATTTCGAAGCCTGTTAATACCTGGAGGCCCTTTTCAAACTGAATAAAATCGTTTTATAGTAGCCAGAATATAGTCAAAAAGACACTCTCTTTCTCTCTCTCTCACACACACACACACACACACACACACTAAGTATCACATATAAAGCGTTTATGCTCTATTACTTCCTAATTCATATTCATATTGATATTGATATTCCTATTCATATTGGCACCTGAATATGCACTTTGTGAAAACACAAATTTATCTTTTTTGTTTATCCCCAATCGTGATAAACATTTAAGAGAGAGAGAGAGAGAGAGAGAGAGAGAGAGAGAGAGAGAGAGAGAGAGAGAGAGAGAGAGAGAGAGAGAGAGAGAGAGAGAGAGAGAGAGAGAGAGAGAGAACAAAACAAATTGTGTGTGTGTGTGTGTGTGTGTGAAGAAGTGATATAAGTGGTGTCCTTCACACACGAGCAATGAGAGGAGCGGAGTGCTGGACAGATCACAGATTAGTAAGATCTATCCTTAAACTGACAATACGACCACCTGTACGACGTCTAAATACAAATAAGAAAAGAATAAACGTTGCTAAACTTAAAAACCATGAATTTTGTAACAGCTTCCGCAGAGTTTTATCTGAGAAGCTAAGTGATGAAGATCCCATTAGCAACTTGACAATTCCACTAGATGAAATCTGGGCTTCACGTAGTGAATTAATTTATGAAGCAGCAAAGGATTCAATTGGTATAAAATCAAAAAATCATCAAGACTGGTTTGATGAAAATTTGGGCAACATCTCCATTCTTTTAGACAGGATGCACAGAGCTCATAGAGCAACTCTTAGCAACCCAACCTCTGAAACCTTAAAAATGAACTGGCAAGAATTACGATCCGATGTACAAAGAACCTTACGAAAAATGCAAAATGATTGGTGGACAAATAAGGGACAAGAAATACAAGGGTATGCCGATGCACATGACATGCATAACTTTTATAATGCTGTAAAACAAGTGTATGGACCTACAAGCTGTCCACTTACACCATTAAGGAGTGCAGACGGAACTACTCTTATAAAAGATAAAAAGGCAATTGTTGAGAGATGGGGAGAGCACTTCAAGTACTTGCTGAACCAAGACAATCATGTAGATCCAACTTGCCAACAAGAGTTTGAAGAGCAACCCATTATTCAAGATCTTGATATAACACCAACCTTTAATGAAGTGACTAGAGCAGTTAAGACCCTGAAAGATAACAAATCTCCTGGTCCAGATGGTATACCAGCAGAGCTAATTAAATATGGAGGTTACCTACTGCTTCCAGATATTCACTCATTCATTTTGGAGGTTTGGGACAAGAAGTACATACCTCAGACATGGAAAGATGCAAATATTATCACAATTTACAAAAACAAGGGTGATAAATCTAATTGTGGCAACAGCAGAGGCATTTCTCTTTTAGCTGTGGCAGGGAAGGTGCTGTCAAAAATCATGCTTCAAAGACTGTTGACCAAAATTACTGAGGAAATACTGCCAGAGTCACAATGCGGTTTCCGTAAAGATCGAGGAACTATTGACATGATTTTTACTATACGTCAATTGCAAGAAAAATGCAGGGAACAAAATAGACATTTTTATAGCCTTCATTGATCTGTCAAAAGCCTTTGATACCGTAAATCGAGAAACATTGTGGATTATTCTCCGTATCTTTGGCTGTCCACCAAAATTTGTGGCACTTGTAAGGCAGTTTCATGATGGCATGATGGCGAGTCACAGCAGGAGGCCACGCATCAGAACCATTTGCTGTTAATGCCGGAGTCAGACAAGGGTGTGTACTGGCACCAGTCCTTTTCAACATTTTTGTAATATGCGTTATAATACTTCTTCATAGGACTATAGCAAACAGAAGTGGAATCAACATAGACTATAGACTAGATGGCAACCTCTTCAACATTCGTAGATTTCAAGCAAGAACAAAAGTCTCTATGGAAAATATCCTGGAACTTCAGTATGCAGATGATTGTGCTCTTGTAGCTCACTCGCCAGAGGAACTAGAAGTTGCGCTTGAAGCTGCAGCAAGTGCTTACTCCAGAATGGGCCTGTCAGTTAACATCCAGAAAACACAAATAATTTCTCAGTGGTCAGCTCAGATACCACCTGTCCAGCCAGTGTTCAGATTAGCAGGATGAGAGATAGCACAAGTTCCTTCCTTCAAGTATCTGGGAAGCTTCCTGTCTGAAACGGCCAGTATTGACGATGAGGTACAACACCGACTGAGACAAGCTGCAGCATCTTTTGGCCGCCTACAAGAGAGAGTTTTCCAAAATAATCACCTGACTCTTTGTACCAAAGTGGCTGTATATAATGCTGTGTGTTTAACCACTTTGCTCTATGGTTGTGAGACATGGACGACATATAGACGCCATACACGACCCCTGGAGGCTTTGCACATCAGATGCCTCCGAAAGATTATGGGTATAACCTGGCAGGACCGTGTTCCTCATATAACAATACTTGAAAGAGCCAACAACACCAGTATTGAGACCCTTATCATCAAACAACAACTCAGATGGGTTGGGCATGTCATCCGTATGCCAGAGGAGAGACTACCTCATAAAATACTATATGGACAGCTGCATGAAGGCCGCAGAGCAGCTGGAGGACCAAAATTAAGATACAAAGACAGTATAAAGAAAATACTAAAAAGGTGCAACCAACTGCACTTGAAAACTTAGCATCAGATAGACCACTATGGCGCTCACACTGTCAGCAAGGAGCGAAGGAACTGGAACGTCAGAGGAAACACCACCAGCAGGAGAAGAGGGCCCGGAGACATGCACGCCGGGAACAACCAGCACCTCCTAACCCGGACTACCAGTGCCCAGACTGTGGCAGGATATGTGCATCACGGATAGGACTCTACAGTCATCGTAGAACTCACAACAGATGAATGCAGGAAGGGAACGTCATCATCGGACTACCATGGACTACCATAAGCAAGTAAGCAAGTAAGCAAGTGTGTGTGTGTGTGTGTGTGTGTGTGTGTGTGTGTGTGTGTGTGTGTGTGTGTGTGTGTGTGTAAACAGATACACAACAGGTTTTTATATAACCTCCCTAATATGATTGTCACAAGGGGAGTTTGGGGGGGGGGGGGAGAAAGACACGAAATTTATTAATGACATTCAGACTCTCTCTCCCCCCTCCCCTCTCTCTCTCGCTCTCGCTCTCTCTCTCATCTACCGGTTACGTTGCTAATATACATATATTTACTGTACTTCTTTATAATCCACGCCCATTTAACTAGATAAACTTAAACATTCTACATCACATAGTATTTTACACAGAAAACGTGGGGATTTTTGAGACTCCAATTAAACTGGACCTAACCTAACCTAACCTAACCTTAATTCAACAAAAGTATCGAGTACCCCACACTAAGTTTGGTAAGCCGTCATGTATACTAAAAAAAAAAAAAAAAAAAAAAAAAAAACACACACACAATTGAAATGGTTACACGTGCCCACATAATGTATTATCATTATTCTTTTGGTTACTAAATGCTTGTGTTAACCCTTTCAACCGTAACAATATTATTATTTATATGTATATACCTTTATACTGTATATATTTATTTATTCATTGTTTTCGAGTTTGTTCCCTAGACCTCCATACCTCCACAAAGCATAAAAAAAAAAAAATATATAAAATATATACTGTATATACAGTAATATATAATAATAATAATAATAATAATAATAATAATAATAACAAATAAAAGCATCACCGACAACCCCCCCCCCCCCCCCCCCTTCGAATTAAATGTGCAATTTTCGGTAGAAAACTAGCCGGTTCCTCCTACTATACAGGCTCGCAATCGCTCGCTAGGAAAGTACGAACACCTAAATGACACAAAAGGTTTAAAAGAAATGGGAAAACAGTCTTAAAATCGCCAAACTAATGGGGCGAACGTCTTATAATATCAAAACTAATGGGGTTAAACATGAGGGGGAAGGTGGTCCAGAAAGACAAAGTTAAATCCTTGAGTATCATGCCGCATTCTGGCCATCATTAGACGACTGGATTGAGGAGGACCACCTGATTTTGTGTTCTCTCCCTCTCTGGGTTGTATCCATTCGGCCCCATTCAGCCTAATGTTTTACATAAATATTACTATCAAATTCTATTCAGTACATTGTCCAATAATATACAAGTATATAATTATGATGAATAAACAAAACATATGTTAGGCCTACAGAGTTTAGAGTAATTACCGCTGACAATGAAGGGGGTCGTCTAGGGATACGGGCCTAGAAACTGAATGTGTTCTTATTCTGCTAATTAAGCTTTGTAGATGAAATGTTTGTGAATAAATTTAAACACACGAATTGTTAATGAATATTTGAAATCATTTGCCTCATAAATTGCGCCCGTGAATGAGGTACCGGTAACACATGAAATTAATGCGTGTAGAGAGGGAGGGAGTGGTGAGGAGAGGGAGGTAGGGGTAAGAAAGAGGGAGTGAGGGGAGGAAGTGGTGGGGAGAGGGAAGTAGGGGTAAGAGAGAGAGGGAGGGAGTGGTGGGTGAGAGAGGGAGGGAGGGAGTGGTGGGGGGAGGGAGGTAGGGGTAAGAGAAAGAGAGAGGGAGTGGTGGGCGAGGGCGTGGTAGGGGTAAGAGAGAGAGGGCGGGAGTGGTGGGGGAGGGAGGGAATGATTGGGGTGGGGGTAGGAGGAAGATAGAGGGAGTGGTGGGGGAGGGAGGTAGTGGTAGGAGAGAGAGGGAGTGGTGGGGGAGGAGTAGGTAGGGGTAAGAGAGAGAGAGAGAGAGAGTGAGAGGGAGGGAGTTGTTGGGGGGAAGGGAGGGGGAGGGAGGGAGTGGGGTGGTAGGGGTGTGTAAGGAGGAAGATAGAGAGGAAAAGTGGTGGTGGGGGAGGGAGGGAGTGGGGGAGGGGTAGTAGGGGTGTGTAAGGAGGAAGATAGAGAGGAAAGGAGTGGTGGTGGGGGAGGGAGGGAGTGGGGGGGGGGGGGGTAGGGGTGTATAAGGAGGAAGATAGTGGGGCTCCATATAAGCAACAGGTCCACTTGTGACGTAACCAGCGGGGCGCCACTACACTTTACTTCACCAGGCGTTTGGAGTTCATTACGGCTCACATTATACCACTTTATTAAGCTTAGTAAGTATCTCTAGGAATATGAGGGGTAAACACTGTCTCAATTAACCCTTTAATCCCACAAGGACCCCAATGGAAATACGCCTAACGGCCTTATTGGGCTATCCTTAGTTGGAGTTATGCAAAGCTGGTACATGTCATATTTGTAACATATTATGTGGTACCAACATTGTAAAATGCTAACTGAATAAATATTATTATTATTATTATTATTATTATTATTATTATTATAACCCCTTGAGGATTATGCATCGTTTTAATTGTTTATTCTGGCTATCACAAGACGATTTTATTCAGCTTTGGAAGACCCTCTAGAAATCAAAGAGTTAATAACTGACTCCCACAGTTCCTTCCTAAGCTGTAAATGAAAAGGACGAAAGGCTTGTAAAGGGTTTAGGACAACAAGACAAATACGAAGAAAGACGTCACCATACTGAAAGGGTTAAGGGAAGATGGGTCGTATTTCTGGTTCCCCCTCTTCCTCATGTTTAGCGCCATTAGTTTTCAGATTTTAAGACGTTCGGCCCATTTTTTTGTCGATTTTAAGACCTTTCGCCCCTTTTCTTTGTCAATATTAAGACTTTTCGTGCCACTTAGGTGTCGATTATTTCCTGGCGAGCGATAGCGAGCCTGTTATTTAAAAAGATTTGGCCTTTGGCCGGCACATTTTTCTATCGAAAAATTTATAAATTTATCTTGAAGAAGGGCCTTGAGGGATGTCTTTTAAAGTTTGATGGAGGTCTCGGGAGGAAAGTAGAAAAATAATACAAAAATGAAAATATATCGACAAACAAGTGAACCATCTATTTTTTTTTTTTTTTTTTTTTTTTTATCATAAATAACGATAGCAAAAATATATTGCAATAAAATGAGATAATAAATACCGGGAAAGTAATTAGTAAGCGGTATAATTGACCACATGCGAGTTTCAGGCTATAAGGAAGTTGGAGCCGTAAACATATATATCAAACAGACATGTAATAATAATGTAGACTTCTGATGGATAACAAGTATGTTGAATTGAGCTTTATGTCTTTATAGATGTACGGTCGCGCTAATAAGTCATGTCTCGGCACCAATTATGTTTGGCTTGCTCTGTGCTGTATACATGTCTGTCAGATGTTGAATAGGGTGGGTAAGTGTAGGAATATGTTTGTATATTGCACTCTGTATGAAGAAATGCAGCTTAGATATTGCTGATCCCAATTATTGATCAACACATACTTGGTGCCGAAACATCACTTATTAGCGCGACTGTACTATAGCCGTATTTTAGCTGGTAATTCGGCTAAATATCGTTGTCTACAGCTCCAACTTCCTTATAGCCCGAAACTCGCAAGTGGTCAAGTGATGTGATGAAGTTTAACCCGTTCAGTACCAGGGACGTCCTATTTATCACATTCTGGCAACTATTAGACGAGTTTATTCAGGTAAGGAAGGACCTCTAGCAAGTATCAGGCTTCGAACTATCTCAATCCACCCTTTTATCCACCACAGATCCTTCCTAAGCTACATAAATCGTCTAAATATAGATATAATACAATTAAAGAGACGTCGCTGGTACAGGAAGGGTTAAACTGAACCAAATGCTCTAGTACTGGGGCGGTTTACCTAGGATATTCAAACCTATTGTGCGTTTTTTGATAAAAGCACCAATTTTGGCACAGAGGTAGACCAATATATTATGAACAAATTTGGATGTGGAGCCATCGCCCAACTGCCCCCTGGCGGCCGTGGCGGCCATTTTCCAAAATGGCCGCCATGTGGCTGCCGACAGTGCCGAGGAAGACTTATAGGTGAATGAGATGTACTGAGTAAATGTGCAGGAATGAATGATTGTTTTGAATCTGCAACGTTGTGCAAACATTATGTTGCGTGTTGTTGCTAATGTAGGGTAGCACTTAACAACAAAGAAAGGTGCCCATGTGTTGTAGGGTAGCACTTAACAACAAAGAAAGGTGCCCATGTGTTGTAGGGTAGCACTTAGCAACAAAGAAAGGTGCCCATGTGTTGTAGGGTAGCACTTAACAACAAAGAAAGGTGCCCATGTGTTGTAGGGTAGCACTTAACAACAAAGAAAGGTGCCCATGTGTTGTAGGTAGCACTTAACAACAAAGAAAGGTGCCCATGTGTTGTAGGGTAGCACTTAACAACAAAGAAAGGTGCCCATGTGTTGTAGGGTAGCACTTAACAACAAAGAAAGGTGCCCATGTGTTGTAGGGTAGCACTTAACAACAAAGAAAGGTGCCCATGTGTTTTTAGAATCTTATCTTATTATCGATTTATTGAATTATTCATACATTAGCATAACAACCATGCAGGTCTCGCCCTCTTCTTATATCTGCAAGGCCATTCAGAGGACTGTTAGATAAAGCCGGTATCACATGAGCGTTTTTTCCATCCAGGTACTTGTTTGTTGGTTTTTGATCCCTTCTCCCTCATGTTTAGCCCAATTAGTTTTGAGATTTTTAGTCGTTTAGCCCATTAGTTTGGCGATTTTAACACCTTTCACCCCATTTTGTTGTCAATTTTAAGATCTTTCTTACAATTTAGGTGTCGATTTTTGCTCTGACGAGCGATAGCGAGCCTGTAGTTTTTCAGAGGAATCGGCCTTCGGCCGGGACATTTTTCTACTGAAAAATGTAAAAAATTATCTTGAAGGGGGATCCAGGGGGTGTTTTTCTTAGCTTGATGGAGGTTTAGCGAGGAAACTAAGATATAAATGAATACATGAATGCAGACCAAAACAAACAGCCACTAGCCCCTTAATAAAGAGAAGAACGGCGACCGCTACAATACACACACACACGGGAGAACTGGAAACTTCGTTATAAACTAGTAAGGTGACGCTTGTGTATATTTGTTCTGGTTATCGTAGACAATGTTATGCAGATTACGAAGGATCTGGGGAAGTTCGAGTGTTAAATGAATTTTGTTTTACCCCTTCGATTTCTAGTGATCCATTCTAAGCTATTAAAAATTGTGTAATGTAGAGCTGCGGCGGTCGAGTGGAGAGCACGATCACGTGTGAATCTGCTTGACATGGGTTCGATCCCAGGCAAGGCGGACATCTAGTGGGTGTGGTAGTACGTCCTAGTGTGTTTCACATACTCGCACCCAGTGCGACACCTCGGGAAACCTCGACGACGTTTACAGACTAATAACACACATAACAAAGCCACTCCAACAGCTTCCTCTCTCTTCAACACCCCTTCTCCACTCTCTACACTCTTCAGCTCTTCAGGAAATAGGAAAAGTAGAAAGTAGCTACAAGGTGCCGTTGTAAAGGCTTATCCCTCAATACCTTCACCTGCCCTGTTAGCTAGAAGGAAATCCAAAGTGCGTGACCGTGTACTGAAGGAGCTAAAGAAGAGCCTCGAGGTGTGAGTGGTAGGAGGGGAAGGAGGGGGGAGGGGTGTTCTAATATTAGCACCTGTGTTGTGTCTAAGGTGGAGGAGATGGGTAGAGTGGAGATGGTTCAAGCCTCTCTCTTTGCCAACCCTACACTTATACACTTACATAAATGCATTCACACACACACTCACACACACACACACACACTCACACACATACACACTTACACCTTTTAATCAGCTAAAGTAAGACCTCACGTATCCAAGGGGTTCAGTACAATAACACCACTTTCCAATAGTATTCTGACGAACACTACATGATTGTAATAGTTCTCCCCTTCACAACGTAAAGATCTTTTTCTCTCTTCTCCACCCTTATATTTTCTTCTGTATCTTCCCCACCTCCCTCTCCCTCCTTTCTCTTCGCCATCCCATATACTTTCTTTCTCCCTCTCCCCACTTATCCATCCTTTCCTTTATCATCCCCATCCCTTCCCTTTATCTTTCCACTTACTTCTCTTCCTTCCCCTCCTCCTCCTCCCTACCTTTATTTTCCTTTATCATCTCCATCCCTCCATTCAGCATCGCTTCTCTCACTATCCCCCCCCCCCCCCCTTACCCTTTCTACCTCCTTCTCTCTCTCTCTCCCCCGGTTCCTTCCTTTACCATCCCCAACCCTTCCCTTTCCCTCTCCACTTACTTCTCTCCCCCCCCCCAATCTTTCCTTCCTCCCCCCTCCCCCCCCCCCCAACCCTCTGCTCTTTCCTTTACCATCCCCATCCCTTTAGCTCTCCACTTGCTTCTCTTCCTCCCCCTCCTACTCCATCGCTCTTTCCTTCCTCTCTCCCCCTCTGTTCCTTCCTTTGTCATCCTCATCCCTTCCACCACTATCAGCCACTTTCCTTCCCCATCTACCGTACTTCTAGTCCTTCCTTCCTTCCTCATTTCCCTACCTTCTAACCTCCTTTCCCCTCCCTCCTTACTTCCTTCCTTCCTACCTTCTAACCTCCTTCCTTCCTTCCTTCCTCATTTCCCTACCTTCTAACCTCCTTTCCCCTCCCTCCTTCCTTCCTACCTTCTAACCTCCTTCCTTCCTTCCTTCCCCCCTTCCATTAAATAAACTTGCTTCGAAACGGGTCAATTCCATTATGACCTTATCTTCCTCCCCGCTCTGCTCTCCCTTTAACCCCTTCAGTACCTTTTCCGTCATACTCTGGCAACTAGTATACGATTTCATTCAGCTTAGGAAGGACCTTTAGCAAATAATAACACCTCAAAGTATCTCAACCAACCCTCTTAACTACCACAGATATCGTCTGAAAATAGCTAGAGTATAATACAACACACGTCGCTGGTAGGCTACTGAAAGGGTTAAGGGGAGATATATCTAGGGACCAAACTAAAAACCTCCCCTTAAGCGATCCAGTAGTAAAGGGTACATCACACAGTCAGGAGTGCGAGCTAGAGTCACTAGGAGTAGGGGAAATTTCTGACTCGCGGGCCTATTCGCGGTGAAAATCGATGACTCCAAGTGACTCTAGCGACTCCTGTTGGACTCCCACTCGCTCGCGGTGAAAATCGATGACTAGGGTACATCACACAGTCAGGAGTGTGAGCTAGAGTCACTAGGAGTAGGGGTCAAATCGGACTCGCGGGCCTATTCGCGGTGAAAATCGATGACTCCTAGTGACTCTAGCGACTCCTAGCAACTTCTGTTAGACTCCCACTCGCTCGCGGTGAATATCGATGACTCCTAGTGACTCCTGTTAAGACTCCCACTAGCTCGCACTCCTGACTGTGTGAGGGCCCCTTAAGAGTGATCGGGCGTCTACTCATTTGGACTCCTTCTTGGTGCCTTAAGTTATCGAACAACGGGCTGGTGGTGTAATGGTTTAGATGCTTATGTTCTGTGTGTGGTGTCCCGAGTTCGAATCCCAGTAGGATCATATGCTTTCATTAATTTATGTTAGTGCATTGGGGTTTGTAATGGATGATTGATGTTAAGAACGGGGTGTTTCTTAATGATATTTCTGATCATGTAGATAACTATTAGATCCAAAACACAAACTATATATATATATCCTGCACCCGTGATGTTAACACCTTCTGTACCGGTGACTTCTTTGTATTTTCTTCTAGCTATTATTAGTCATTTTCGTTCAGTTTACAAAGGTCCTCCAGCAATTAACAGGCTTTGAACTATCTCAATTACCCCTTTATATTAACACAGATCCTTCTTAAACTGCTAAAAATCGTCTAATTATCGCTAGATTATAATGGAACAGACGTCGCGGTACAGAAGGGGTTAAATATCCATTGTGAGTATGGGCATAGTGGTTGGCCGATCTTTATAACTATATAGTCTTTACTCCCCTATCATCCCCCCTCCCTCCCCATCCCCATCCCCACCCCCCTCTTGGCCTTGACAACCTAAAGATAAGCCTGATCACTTCTCCAAACGTCCCCCTCCCCCTCCCCTATGTACCCCCTCTCATACCCGTCCAATGCATCTCTCTCTCTCTCTCTCTATCTCTCTCTCTATCTCTCTCTCTCTCTCTCTCTCACTCACTCACTCACTCTATCTATCTATTTATCTCTCTCTCACACACATGCCAGTCATAGAGCATAAATAAGGATGAAGATCCGTTACAGAGAGAGAGAGAGAGAGAGAGAGAGAGAGAGAGAGAGAGAGAGAGAGAGAGAGAGAGAGAGAGAGAGACTAAGCAAGGAGTATGTACTGTAGGTGGGGTAACATTATAAAGGGGTAATGACTGAAGTGGAGCATGTCGTTTTTCTAGACCCCCTTCTCCCTCATGCTTAGCACCATTCGTTTTGAGATTTTATGACGTTTGTTCCATTAGTTTGGCGATTATAAGACCTTTCGCCCCAATTTTTTGTCAATATAAGGATCTCTCGTGCCATTTAGGTGTCGATTACTTCTTGACAAGCGATAGCGAGCTTGCAATTTTAGGAGGAATCGGCCTTCGGCCGCGATATTTTCTACCGAAATATTTACAAATTTATTTTGAAGGTGGGTCTTGGGGTGTGTTTTTGTTTAAGCTTAATGGAGGTCTAACTAGGAAACTGAATAAAATATATATATAAAAGTACATAAATATAAAATATATATAGTATATAAAAGTACATAAATATAA
>CM064497.1:11673327-11720827 GCA_032716605.1 Paralithodes platypus | reverse complement strand
ATGTTGGTGGTGGTGGTATGTTGGTGGTTGTGGTATGTTGGTGGTAGTGGTATGTTGGTGATTGTGGTGGTAGTGGTATGTTGGTGGTTGTGGTGGTAGTGGTTATGTTGGTGGTTGTGGTGGTAGTGGTATTGGTGGTTGTGGTAGTGATGGTGGTGGTATGTTGGTAGTGGTGGTAGTGGTATGTTGGTGGTTGTGGTGGTAGTGGTATTGGTGGTTGTGGTAGTGATGGTGGTGGTATGTTGGTAGTGGTGGTAGTGGTATGTTGATGGTAGTGGTAGTGGTATGTTGGTGGTTGTGGTGGTAGTGGTATTGGTGGTAGTGGTATTGGTGGTTGTGGTAGTGATGGTGGTGGTATGGTGGTAGTGGTATGTTGGTGGTTGTGGTAGTGATATATCAGTGTTGGTGGTGGTATAATAATATTACTATTATTGATACTACACGTTACTTTTCCGTACACCTGTTGAAGGCTTATTATTCCTCCATGTGTCCTACTGGCCTCTCAGAAGTGTCAGTATTGAGTGTGGTACTAGGGGAGGTTACTGGCTATTATGCTACACCCCGTTCTTAACACCAATTCTCTATTACAAACCCCAATGCACTAGAATAAACTAATGAAAGCATATGGTTCTCCCGGGATTCGAACTCGGGACACCACACCCAGAACATAAGCATCTAAACCATTACACGACCAACACAGAAATTACAAGTTTGTTCACCCTATCACTTCGGTCACATTCATAATAGATGTACCCACACCAAACCCTGTAATACCTAAAGGTCCTTCCTAATCTAAAACCAATATAATGTAGGTAGGTAGATACATAGAGCCGTCGTACTATATTACTTGAGTAGCCTTTTTTTTTTTTTTTCATACACACAGAAACAAAAATAAAATGTCTTCTTGGTTGGCTGGTTGGCTGAAGTGGCGTAGCAAAGTCATAGTCTATGGCTGAGGTCACTTGGCAATATAGTGGGATTCCTCTCTTCTGGCTCACTACATTATTCCTGGGGTGCTTAGTGAAAAGCATTGTGGCTGGTTGGCTCATGAGAGATGTCGGAGTTAAGCGAAACGGCTGAGTAGCGATGAGGTCAGATGGCTGAGTGTGGCTGAGTAGAAATGACTAAGTTGGTAACATGGTTGTTTGTGCCTGTGAATGAATGGTATGGCTGATAGTGGCTGATGTGAGACGGGTGAGTGTAGCTGACGTGTGAGTGTAGCTAATGCAAGACGTGTGGTGGTGATGGTGGTGTTGTTGGTGCTAGGCCGGATATATATAAACCCACTCTGATACCTATTGGCTCCACCACAGCGAGCAGGAACAAGACGTAAACAACACACCCGCGACCCCATTCCAACCCCCTTCACTAATTGTATAACATTAACAAAAAACACATCTATCCAAAACTCCAAACCACAATTGAATAGCGCTAAGAAAAACTAATGGTCTTTATGTCTTGCTACGCATTTCTTGGTTCTAATAGCAGAGTAATATTTGTAATTCTCATTGGGTGACGCGGCGATCACGTGACTATTTTGGCACCACAGACTATTTTGGCACCACGGACTATTTTGGCGCCAATTCTTGTTTCTACGTTGCCGACATTATCTGAGTATAATAGATTGTTATCCAGTATTCGATAAATGGATATATAATCGTAGTCATGTCCTTAACCTTTAACTGTGTGGTTAGTCTTTATGATATGTAGCCTATATGGTAACCCAGGTTCGAATCCCCGGAAGATCACATGCTTTAATTAATTTCATTGAGAGGTGTTTGGTGTTGGGAGTGAAATAAATAAATTATATTATTAATAATATACTGGTGTTATTCCTGCACATGTTTTTCGCGTTGCGCCATAATTCAGACCAGTAAGTACATAAGTGGAGTATGGGGGGGGGGGGGATATAGTTATAATTGTCTGTAGTTCTGTAAATGGTCTAAATGGGTAGTATAATGGTCTAAATGGGTAGTATAATGGTCTAAATGGGTAGTATAATGGTCTAAATGGGTAGTATAATGGTCTAAATGGGTAGTATAATGGTCTAAATGGGTAGTATAATGGTCTAAATGGGTAGTATAATGGTCGTATGCATGATAGCTCAAGGGGCTAGTGGCCGGTTTTTGGGGGCTATTAATTATTTTTTTCATTTATTTTTTTAGTTTCCTCGCTAGACCTCCATCCGTTTTACCCATTGAAAATGTAATTATACATTTAACTTTTAAGCCTCTAATAAACCTAAGCAATATACCGAAACTCTGCGGTTTGAGCGAATTGACTGCTTGATAGTAAATTGTGTATGATTATATTTGGTATAATTATGTTTGTATGTATGTGAGTATGTATATGTATCTGTATGATACATAGTATGAGTATGTATATGAATGTAAAGGTTGAAACAAAGTATATAAATGTGTATATAATATATCACTATTATGTAATGGCCAGGAATACTGTTTAAATGTTCTAATGTCAAATAATGGGACTATCCTATTATTCGGGTTTAACTAATTCAGGTGTCTTTATAAGAGAGGCAACTCTCAATAAGGCACAGCCAATTATGTACTGTACTAAGATAATATTACTTTGTATTATAATGTTCTTGGGCTGAATAAACTATTTAAATTTAAATTTAAATTTTATCAAGCTTAGAAATGCACCACCTAGATACATTTATACATTTTTCGGTAGAAAAATGTCTAAGCCGAAGGCCGGTTTTTCTTAAAATTATAGGCTCGCTTTCGCTCGCCAGGAAAAAAATTGACACCTAAATGGCACGAAAGGTCTTAATAATGACAAAAAAATGGGGCGAAAGGTCTTAAAACCGACAAACCAATGGAAGCAACGTCTTAATATCTCAAAACTAATATGCTAAACACGAAGGAGAAGGAGGTCCAGAAAAAGCGAGTAGTACCCCCTTAACAAATATGTAAGGATTTATTTGATATTTGTTTTTCTCGTATACTAATTGTTTACCCTTTCTTCTTTAAATTGTTTACCCTTTCTTCTTTAAATTGCTTTCTAAGTGTTCATGTTCGTTCACACTTATTCAATTTGCAATGATTTAACAAATATTCCAACCCAATATTTTCTTCCCTTCACCCCCCAAATTCCTCCTCTCTCTCAGAACCTGTTGCAGTGAAAACATGAGAGAGAGAGAGAGAGAGAGAGAGAGAGAGAGAGAGAGAGAGAGAGAGAGAGAGAGAGAGAGAGAGAGAGAGAGAGAGGAGGATGAAGGGGTGGAGAGGGAGTGGAGGGGATGGGGGGTGAAGGGGTGGATAGGGAGGGAGGGGGGATGGAGAAGAGGAGGGTGGGGGTGCTGAAGGACTAGAGAGGAACGGGGGATGAAAAAGGGGATGTGGTGGTGGGAATAGAGAGGAGGAGGAGGAGAAGGAAGGGGAGGAAGAGGAGAGGGAGGAAGGGGAGGAGGAGGACGAGGAAGAGAAGGAGGAGGAAGTGGAGAGGGGGGAGGAAGAAGTGGAGAGGGGAGTAGGTGGAGGAGGAAGTGGAGTAGGTGGAGGAGGAAGTGGAGTAGGTGGAGGAGGAAGTGGAGAGGAGGAGGAGGAGGAGGAGGGAGGAGGAGGAGAGGGGGATGGGAGGAAGGGGGAGGCGGGAGGGAGGTAGCCACTAATATATGGCAAGTTGCTTCAGGTCGTATATTAAAGAGAATCTCCTTTTAACTTTAAACACCCTCTCTCACCCAGCACCTTAAGGGAGGTCACCGTTTTTTTGTTTTTAGCTTTCTCTCCTTTTCTCTCTTTCTCTGGCTTGTATCCATTCGGCCCCATTCAGCCAACTGTTTTAAGACGTTTATCCCCATCCAGGTGTCGATTTCTTCCTGGCGAGCGATAGCGAGCCAGTATTGTATGGAGAATTCCGGCTTCGCCGGAGACATTTTTCTATCGAAAAATGTACAAATTTAGCTTGCTGTCAAAACAAAAATATGTATATGCTGGCTCGCTACCACTCGCCAGGAAAAAATATTGACACATGGATGGGGGTAAACGTCTTAAAACAGTAGGCTGAATGGGGCCGAATGGATACAAGCCAAAGGGAGAGGGAGAGAAAGAGAAAACAAAAATGCGAGGTGGGCTCCCTTAAGAGCTATACAGTAGGACAAGGGATATGGACCGTATAGTTAATAATATAGTATACACACACACAGACACAGACACACACACACACACACAGACACACACACACACACACACACACACAGTAGGACAAGGGATATGGACCGTATAGTTAATAATATAGTATACACACACACAGACACAGACACACACACACACACACACACACACACACACACACACACACACTAGTTAGCACCTTGGGTAAGAATTAAAAAGTACCGGTATCGTCAAATTACGTCTGAGTATTATTTACCCTCCCACCTCTCTCTCTCTCTCTCTCTCTCTTACATTAAAGACTAAGCTAGTCTATCTATCTATTGCCAGACGAGATGATCCCCGAAAAGGGTGGCCACGACTGAATCGCCCCCATGCACCTCTGTCCCCCGTACCCAACGCCCCTCCTCTCGGTCTGTATCTCCCTTTGTCCTTCCACCTCAGTCTCGTACACTCTCTTAGTAATGATCTCGCTTCCCATACGTTCCACATGGCCGAACCATTTCAAGGTGTTCCTATTCACACTTTCCAGCACATCTACACCACACCAATCTCATACTTCCTCATTTGTCTGTCTATCCCTCCATGTAACTCCACACGCACTTCTCAAGTAGCCCATTTTCACCCCTATCACTCTTGATTTGTGTCTCCAACAACATCCATGCTTCACTCCTGTATGTCAATGTCGGGATTACCACAGTATCATGCAAGGAATTCTTTACTTCCATGCTGACCACCCTATTCCTTGTTACTGCTTTCACCGTTCCTACAACCCTCTTCCCCTGTTGCACCCTCTCCCGCACTTCTTCATCCATACTCCCATCTTTACTCAACACACTGCCTAGATACTTATGGCGGAGTGGTCTTGCCACTGGACTGGTAATCCATTGGACCTGGGTTCGAATCCCAATATGTCAATGGGAAGATATTATTAGGATGGAATTTGTGCTGTACCTAGTGTCAGTGCATTACCACAGCACACCGAAATGCCCCCCTCCAGTATAAAACTCTCCGGCAACAAACACATAATCAGCGCCAAGGGTTGACCCGGGGACATAAACAAATTACAGGGCGGCAAAAACCTTCCTCAAGTCTTCAGAAGGGAGAATTGATCCCTTCCGCACCATGACGTCTTTATACCTTAGATTCTGACTAAAATGTGATGATTTTATGCAGTTTAAGAATGACCTATGTTACCAAGAGGGTTTATTGAGATCGTATTTACCCAGGCCTTCGGCCGGGACATTTTTCTACCGAAAAATGTACAAATTTATCTTGAAAGGGGGTGTTTTTCTAAGCTTGATGGAGGTCTAGCGAGAAAACAAAAAAATATATTAATAAATAAATATATAGACCAAAACCCAAGCACGGCCCCCTTAACCTGCACACAGTTGTGTAGCTCAATGTCCACAGCCTTCCATAGGGGGAGTCCTGCCAGCCTTGTTGTTAGGTTATCAGTCGGCCTTCTTCGTGTCGCAAGGCTACAATCCACCACTTGCGAGTTTCAGGCTATAAGGAAGTTAGAACTGTAAACACCGATATTAACCCTTTGAGTACCAGCGACGTGTGTTATATTCTATTCTACCTATGTTTAAACGATATTATGCAGCTTAGGAAGGATCTGTGGTAGTTATAAGGGCTGGTTGAGATAGTTCGAAGCCTTGTTGATGCTAGAGGTCCTTCCTAAGCTGAACAAAATCGTCTTATATTAGCCAGAATACGATGAAAAAGGACGTCCCTGGTACTGAACGGGTTAATTAATGAATGATCCAATAATAATGTAGGTATATGATGGCTAACAAGCATATTGAATTGGGTTTTATGTCTTCATAAATGTACTACAACCATATTTATGTCTTCATAAATGTACTACAACCGTATTTTAGCTGATAATTCTGCTAAATATTGATGTCTACAGCTCCAACTTCCTTATAGAACGAAACTCGCAATTGGGCAATTAGAAAACTTGGGGACACCTTATGTTTTAATATGTTTTAATATGCATATGATTGAATTTAATACGCAGTTTCAAAAGAGCGTACGTTTTGGCATAACAAACACCTTTGAGTTTCATAAAAAATGTACAAGCGACTGTAATTAATTAAGTTTATCGAAGCATAATTAGCAAATGCAAAATCCCCCAAGCATTAAGGGGGTGGTTCTCTTTTCTGGACCCCCTTCTCCCTTATGTTTATCGTTTTTTTTTTTTTTTTTTTTTTTTTTTCTGTGATTGAGGGAGGCAAAAGGCATTACTGCCTATAGCGAGTGCCTCCCCCATAGTTGAAAGAGTGACAGGGCCAAAATCAAGGGACGTTCGAGCCAAAATGCCTGGACACACGGAGTTTGAAGCAAGTTAAGTCATAGGAAGAGGGAAAGACTGATTCTGGGAGAGAGTTCCAGAGCTCAGCTGTTGAGTAGAAGAAAGTTTGAGAGTAACGTTTCACTCTATAGTTTTTTAAATCTTAAGATGGGCTCCCCATTAGTTTGGCTATGTTAAGACCTTTCGCCCCATTTCGTCGTGAATTTTAAGATCTTTCGTGCATTTAGGTGTCCATTTTTCCTGGCGAGCGATAGCGAGCCTGTAATTTTAAGAGTAACCAGCCTTCGGCCGGGACATTTCTCTACCGAAAAATGTACACATTTATCTTGCAGGGGCGATCTAGGGTGTGTTTTGTACAAGGTTGATGGAGGTCTAGGGAGGAAACTACACAATAATAACACGATAAAACAATAAGCAAATAAATACGCCCATCCCCCCCTTAACACACTAGGTATACAACATGGCGGATACTGTCATAAAGTGGTGGTCTCCCAATGGACGGCTCTGTTTACGTCGTCCACCTCCACAAACACCCCGAGCAAAACATAGCAATCTTGGCGGCTGTGTCATAGTCAACAAACCTTTGATACTGGCAATAATTAGACGGTTGTATGCAATTTAAGAAAGACCTATGTTATTAAGAGGGTTTATTGAGATTATATATACCCAATTTAGGTCTTAAGGGGGGATCCTTCACTTTTAGGTCTTAAGGGGGGATCCTTCACTTTTAGGTCTTAAGGGGGGATCCTTCACTTTTAGGTCTTAAGGGGGGATCCTTCACTTTTAGGTCTTAAGGGGGGATCCTTCACTTTTAGGCCTTAAGGGGGGATCCTTCACTTTTAGGTCTTAAGGGGGGATCCTTCACTTTTAGGCCTTAAGGGGGGATCCTTCACTTTTAGGTCTTAAGAGGGGATCCTTCACTTTTAGGTCTTAAGGGGGGATCCTTCACTTTTAGGCCTTAAGGGGGGATCCTTCACTTTTAGGTCTTAAGGGGGGATCCTTCACTTTTAGGTCTTAAGGGGGGATCCTTCACTTTTAGGCCTTAAGGGGGGATCCTTCACTTTTAGGTCTTAAGGGGGGATCCTTCACTTTTAGGTCTTAAGGGGGGATCCTTCACTTTTAGGCCTTAAGGGGGGATCCTTCACTTTTAGGTCTTAAGGGGGGATCCTTCACTTTTAGGCCTTAAGGGGGGATCCTTCACTTTTAGGTCTTAAGGGGGGATCCTTCACTTTTAGGTCTTAAGGGGGGATCCTTCACTTTTAGATCTTAAGGGGGGATCCTTCACTTTTTGGTATTTTTTTTTATTTACCGGTATTTATTATTTTTCTAGTTTCCTCGCTAGACCTCCATCAAGCTTAAAATGAAGCCCCCTAGACCCCCATTCAAGATAAATTTGTACATTTTTCTGTAGAAAAATGTCCTGGCCGAAGGCCAATTCCTCTTAAATTACAGGCTCGCTACCGCTCGCCAGGAAAAATCGAGACCTAATTGGCAGGAAAGGTCTTAAAATTGACAGAAATGGGGCGAAAGTTCATAACATCGCCAAACTAATGGGTCTAAAGATGAGGGAGAAGGTGGTCTAGAAAAGCGCCATGTGTCCCCTGAAGAGGGTTTATGAAGATCGTATATAGGTTGGTATATTGGTTGGTGCAGAGAACATAATAATACCCAATTGAATCTTTGAGGTAGATTGGAAACTAAAGACAAAAATTGTCTAATGGTAACCAGAATATGATAACATTACGTCATGGTGGTGAAGGGGTTAAGGGGAGATTTCGACTTGAGAGATTTTTTTCTTGATTCCTTTCTCCCTCATGTTTAGCCCCATTGCTTTTGAAATTTTAAGACGTTTGCCCCATTAGTTCGGTGATTTTTAAGAATTTTCGACCCATTTCTGTCAATTTTAAGACCTTTCGTTCCATTTAGGTGTCGATTTTATCCTGGCGAGCGATAGCGAGCCTGTAATTTAAGAGGAACCGGCTTTCAGCCGGGACATTTTTCTACCGAAAAATGTACAAATTTATCTTGAAAAGGGCTCAAGGGGGAGTAATTTTAAGCTTGATGGAAGTCTAGGGAATCAACTAAAAACCTCCCCTTAATGGGTGATTTTTTTTTTTTTTCCTGGCCATCCCCCCCCCCCTCCCTCTTCCACATGGTTGGCCCCATTAATTTTAACATTTTAAATTTATCTTGGAAGGGGGTCTAGGGGGTGTTATCTTGGAAGGGGGTCTAGGGGGTGTTATCTTGGAAGGGGGTCTAGGGGGTGTTATCTTGGAAGGGGGTCTAGGGGGTGTTATCTTGGAAGGGGGTCTAGGGGGTGTTACCTTGGAAGGGGGTCTAGGGGGTGTTATCTTGGAAGGGGGTCTAGGGGGTGTTATCTTGGAAGGGGGTCTAGGGGGTGTTATTATAAGCTTGATGGAGGTCTACTCAAAATTATATTAATACATAAATACATAGACTGTCCCCTTAAATGGGTTAATTATGATGGCCACTTCAATAATTAACCTTTCCATACTCGTAATATGTGTAGTGTTTGCTGACCCCGTATATTACAAAGATAACGGAGATACAGAGATGGACTTACAGGTGTTCACGTTGGGCATACAGAAGTGCTCAGGAATGCTTGGCTCGTTTTTTCTAGATCTAAGATATTTGCCCCATTAGTTTGTAGATTTTTAAGACCTTTCGCCCCATTTCTGTGTCTATATTAAGACTTTTCATGCAATTTAAGTGTCGACTTTTTCCTGGCGAGCGATAGCGAGCCTGTAATTTAAGAGAAACCGGCCTTCGGCCGGGAAATTTTTCTATCGAAAAATGTACAAATTTATCTTGAAGGGGGGTCTAGGGCGGATGTTTTCTAAGCTTGATGAAGGTTTAGGGAGGAAAAAAATAAAATCATAAAAAAATATACACAAATGAGCAAATAAAAACGACCCATCTCCCCTTAAATGTGTAAATTATTATGGCCACTTCAATTAACCTCTTCATACTCATAATATTTAAGTGTTTCCTGACCCAGTATATTTCAAAGATAACGGAGATACAAAGATGGTATCACAGGTGTTAAAGATCGTATCACAGGCGTTAAAGATCGTATCACAGGCGTTAAAGATCGTATCACAGGCGGTAAAGATCGTATCACAGGCGTTAAAGATCGTATCATAGGCGTTAAAGATCGTATCACAGGCGTTAAAGATCGTATCACAGGCGTTAAGATCGTATCACAGGTGTTAAAGATCGTATCACAGGCGTTAAAGATCGTATCACAGGCGTTAAAGATCGTATCACAGGTGTTAAAGATCGTATCACAGGCGTTAAAGATCGTATCACAGGCGTTAAAGATCGTATCACAGGCGTTAAAGATCGTATCACAGGCGTTACAGATCGTATCACAGGCGTTAAAGATCGTATCACAGGTGTTAAAGATCGTATCACAGGTGTTAAAGATCGTATCACAGGCGTTAAAGATCGTATCACAGGCGTTAAAGATCGTATCACAGGTGTTAAAGATCATATCACAGGCGTTAAAGATTGCATCACAGGCGTTAAAGATCGCATCACAGGCGTTAAAGATCGTATCACAGGCGTTAAAGATCGTATCACAGGTGTTAAAGATCGTATCACAGGCGTTAAAGATTGCATCACAGGCGTTAAAGATCGCATCACAGGCGTTAAAGATCGTATCACAGGTGTTAAAGAAGTGTTCAGGAATGCTTGGCTCGCTAAGCAACTGTCAAACGCTGCCAACACTAAAATACATTAGAGGGGTAGTGGTTATTTGTTGGCCTATTTCGTATTTAGTCATTTATTTAATAGTGGTAATTTTTTTGCCTATTTCTTATTTAGTAATGTATTTAATAGTGGTTATTTTTGGCCTTTTATTATTCAGTTATTTGTTTACCGTAATAGTTTCCTTGCTAGACCTCCATCAAATTTAGAACAAATAACCCTAGACCTCCCCTTCAAGATAAGATTGTACATTTTATCGGTAGAAAAATGTCCCGCCCGAAGGCCGGTTCCTCTTAAAATGTCAGGCTCGCTATCGCTCGCCAGGAAAAAAATCGACACCTAAATGGCACGGAAGGTCTTAAAATTGACAACGAAATGGGGCGAAAGGTATTAAAATCACCAAACTAATGGGCGTTCGTCTTCTAATCTCAAAACAAATGAGGCTTAACATGAGGGAGAAAGTGGTGGTCCAGAAAAACGGCCCATCTGCCTCTGAAGCCACAATGGACGTGCCAAAGCGGCCATAATGGTATCTTGATGACTGTGTAGCTTGGCAATAAGAGGTTACCTACCTTAGGTGGCCCACTGAAGGGAGGTAGTCGCATTTTATGGACCCCCTTCTCCCTCATGTTTAGCAGTATAGTTTTGACATTTTAAGACTTTCGTTCCATTAGTTTGTCGATTTTGAGACCTTTCGCCCAATTTCTTTGTCAATATTAAAACCTTTCGTGCCATTTAGGTGTCGTTCTTTCCTGGCGAGGCTGAAATTTTAGAAGGAATCGGGCTACGGCCGAAACATTTTTCTTCCGAAAAATATAAACATTTATAGGGGTTGTTGTTTTAAAGCTGCATGGAGGTTTAGGGAGGAAACTAAAAGAAATATAAATTCAAAATAAATAATATAATATATATATATATATATATATATATATATATACATACGAGGTTGAAAGAAATGGCAATTTCTGCGTTGGAAATTTTTATTATTCAAAGTTTCCAGGTCTCTGATGAGTTTTCGCTGGGTGGCAGGAAGTAGATGAATGAGATGAGCAAAATTCATGGTGGTACAGGGTTACATAAATGTACATGATGATACAGGATATACGACGCGTTTCACTGGACAACCAGCATTATCAAGTAAGGGTAGAATGATATAAAAGGTAAACAGGAAGGGTATATATAGAGGGTTTATATATAGAGGGCCATTTCAACGGCCCCTATCTTGTATACAGAGGTATATAAAGGAAAACAAGCAACAACAGATTTACTGAACCTTACAAGGCTACTTATAGCTTAACTACCTAACGTATGTGAAAGAGAACCCCACTAATTTCTTCCTCAATTCATCTTCCCTCATCCTATGACTTAAATTGCTTCAAACTCCGTGTGTCCAGACATTTTGGCTCGAACATTCCTTGATTTTGGCCCTGTCACTCTTTTAACTCTAGGGGATGCACTCGTTACAGGCAGTTTTTGTCTCCCTCATCCACATGGAAAAACAAAATCTCAGAGTTCGTCCACTTTCAACATAAAGGGTATAAGATAACCTAAATATCCACACCTTACCCAATTTAGGTTACAATGGATTACGATTTGAACCTTTATTTGGTTATAAAATATATCCTAGTATTTGGATACTAGGTGAGATAGGTAGATTTCTATCATCCAGTGAAGTGTGAATGTAGTGAACTGTGGCGTGTTCGTACCGTAGACTTTAACAATTCATTACCTACATTATAATAATTCAAGTCAACATTTTCCAGCAGTATTATATATACGTACTGTATATATATATATATATATATATATATATATATATATATTTTTTTTTTTTTTTTTTTTTTTTTTTTTTTTTTGGCAATGATATCGGAAACTAAATTGAATATCGATTAATTCTGGTGACATTATTTAAATAGTTTACCTCATATGCTGCCACACCAGTGTTGAGGATAAAAACGCACGTGTAATACAGGGTGACCTGTTTTTGTTCTGTCCTTTTCTATCTTTCTCTGGCTTGTATCCATTCGGCCCCATTCAGCCTACTGTTTTAAGACGTTTATCCCCATCCAGGTGTCAATTTCTTACTAGTGAGCGGTAGCGAGCCAGCATATTTTTTATTTTTGTTTGACAGCAGGCTAAATTTGTACAATTTTTCGATAGAAAAATTTCTCCGGCGAAGCCGGATTTCTTCATATAATGCTGGCTCGCTATCGCTCGCCAGGAAGAAATCGACACCTAGATGGGGATAAACGTCTTAAAATAGTTGGCTGAATGGGGCCGAATGGATACAAGCCAGAAAAAGAGAGAAAAGGACAGAAATAACAAAAAGCAGGTCACCCCCCTTAACATAATTCAATTACGCATAACCTAGTCGCATGCAACGTACCGGTACCTGGTCTTAATATATATGTATCTAACCCCAAACAACATAACCTAATTTAAACTCACTTAACCAAACCAATCTAAGATAATAATCTATCTATTAATCTATATATCTATCTATCTATCTAATGAATTCAATTGTATTTTACGTAAATTCCCTAATGTTAATATTAATGTTTTTATTCAACTATTTAATAGTTATTGCTTAAGTTTTTATGGTACAGAATTATGGTTTTCCAATAAGCGGTGTGGTGTTCCTCTGAAACAATTTGCGGTTGGATACCACAAAGCCATTAAGAAGATTTTAAAACTTAAATACTGGGAGACCAACCACAAAGCATGTGATTTAGCAGGGTTAATGACATTCACTCATCTAATTAATTGGCAAAAAATACGGTTTGCTCACAGATGTATGATGAAGCCTTGTATCTTTTTAAGAAAATGTTTACTTAACAATGATGATAGCTTATATTTGATGAAGGAAGTAAAGAATATTTTATTGAATATTTATAATATCGAATGTTTAATGGAAAATGACATTGACGCAGTAAAATCTAGAATTACTTTTATTCAAAGCCGTGAACCAACTATGAGATAAATGTGCTTCACAATTCTCTTACTATGTACAAAGTTTTATGTAGCTTTTACGAAATAAAATATTGAGTCTGAGTCTGAGTCTATCTATTGTCGGACGCCTTACTCCCCTTAATGAGGGTGGCCATACACAGAAGGCCCCCAAGTGGACCTATCCCCTGTAAGAGGGACAACCCATGCCAGTTTACTAAAGTACTTACAGGATTGAGCACTCACTTTAGGACCCGTCCGACCCCGAGGCCCTCTATGTATCTTTTTAGCACTATTTTTCTACAGTGGTGTTCGGCTAGTCCATCCACTTATTACCTGCTTTACCTTTATGTACGCAGTACCGATCTGTACCAGGTTTACTCCCCTAGACAGATTGCCGAACAAGGCTGACGAGTCACATCCACTCGGATTTTGATAAGGTTGTCTCCCCTAGATAGGTTGCCGATCAAGGCTAACGAGTCCCACCCACCTGACTAAACTAATATAATATACTAAATATATATATATATACTGTATATATATATATATATATACTAAACTAAATACAACATTATAATCAACATACAGGTAGTCCACCTTGTAGAAGTCCCACAGCAACCAACTTACCCTTATTGCACCAAGCTATGTTCTTCACCCATCCAACCTTTGTCAACAGTCAGGTACCAAGTAACACCAACCTGAGGGAATGGAAAAATTAAGTTAAAAACATATTATTTTTCTAATTTGGATGTTGTCTTTACCATTTGTCTTTAGTGTGTGTGTGTGTGTGTGTGTGTCTGTGTGTGTGTGTGTGTGTGTGTGTGTGTGTGTGTGTGTGTGTGTGTGTGTGTGTGTGTAATAATAATAATAATAATAATAATAAACGGTTTATTAAAGAATGGCAGCCTCATGAGCTGAAAATACACATTTTACAATTTAGTGGATGAACATGAGATGTACAGATATGAAGATGGTAAGCTCAGTTTACAAACAAAATAAATAAATACAATAATGATGCATGTGCAGAATACAAATTATCATAAAATAACCATGAGAGTAAGTGATATACAGTACATATACACATTTATTTACTTACTCATATACAGAACATACGCATATACACGTACGTGCGCACATACATATACATACATATATAGGAACATAAGAACATGCAGTAAGTGTGCACATGTCCGTATACACAAACGCTCACGTATGCACACAAACATACATACATACAGAAACTGTTTTGGTAGGGTCAAGGTAAAGAGTTGAAGGGTAAAGAGGGTGCAGCAATTCAAGTCCGTATATGGTCCGTATGGTCAGGTACAGCCTACTACAATGGGAGGTTAATCCTCGTTAGTGTAGGTGTGTGTGTGTGTGTGTGTGTGTGTGTGTGTGTGTGTGTGTGTGTGTGTGTGTGTGTGTGTGTGTGTGTGTGTGTGTGTGTGTGTGTGTGTGTGACAGAAGGCGAAATATGGAAAAGCTGGGCGTTCTATTGTTAAGGGTGGAAATACATGGATGAAGATACACGAACACTTAATAATAGATAATGCTTATGCATAGATTTATAATCAGAAGTTGCGCTAGTGAGCAATATGTTCTCGCTCATATGTACGTATATTTACATACATATGTGCATATGACCATATAAATACACGTACAGTACACATATATATTATATACCTTATATTCTCAACCGGGCTCGAACCATTGACAGCACATACACACATACATACATATACATAAATATATGCACATTACATGCATATATGCTCTTCTCTTATCCTACCTGATACTCTCAGCCGGGCTCGAACCACAAACAGTATGCACTATAGACACATATATATATACATAAATAACGCATACATACATACACATATACGCACACATACATACACATATACTGTACATATATAGATACACATATACATATATACACATATACATAAACAAACTCAAGCAAATACATACATAATTATATTCTAATACACACACACACACACACTTATGCATACATTATTAAAGGTGGGCGCGTATATATGGTGTGACAGGCCGTTATTACACATTATTAATAATATTAACAATGGTTGGGATAGTGTGTGTGTGTGTGTGTGTGTGTATGTGTGTGTGTGTGTGTGTGTGTGTGTGTGTGTGTGTGTGTGTGTGTGTGTGTGTGTGTGTGTGTGTGTGTACTGTATATATATATATATTAAGGCCTATATATATTTAGGTGAGCATAAAGTTATACATAATCAAGAGACAAGTTGTAATTTGTCAACTTACTGACAGCAGCCGCCTCCACAAGCTGCCCTTCACCGGTGCTAGACAAGTGACAGATAAGAGGGGGACCACCTCCATTTGGTTTTCGCTCTCTCTGCGTTGTATCCATTCTCCCACTTTCAGCCTACTGTTCTAAGGCGCTTATCCACACCCAGGTGTTGATTATTTCCTGGTGAGCGGTATCGAGCCAGCATATTAAAAACAAAATATTTTGACAGAAAGCTAAATTTGTAAATTTTTCTATATAAAAATGTCTCCGGCGAAGCTAGATTTCTCCATATAGGCCTAATGCTGGCTCGCTATCGCTCGCCAGGAAGAAATCGCCAATTGGATGAGGATAAACGTCTTAAAACAGTAGGCTGAATGGGGCCGAAAGGATACAAGCCTGAGAAAGAGAGAAAAGAAGAGAAAACAAGCAGGTGACCCCCCTTAATATAAGCTACCTACCGCTATATATTGGTACCATGTGGCAGACAGGTGTGGGAACTTAGATCTAATTAAGGTCATTTATTTATTTATTATTATCATTATTATTAGGCTATTATTATTATTATTATTTTTTTTTTTTTTTTTTTTTTTTTTTTCCTTAGTTTGCTCTCTAGACCTCCACCAAGCTTACCAAAAATACCCCCTTTCACGATACATTTGTAATTTTTTCGGTAGAAATATGTCCCTTCCTAAATTGCACGATCGCTATCGCTCGCCAGGAGAAAATCGACACCTAAAGGCATGAAAGGTCTTAAAATTGGCAAAGAAATGGAGCGAAAAGTTTAAAAATCGCCAAACTATTGGGGGCGAACGTCTTAAAATCTCAAAATTAATTGGGCTAAACACGAAGGAGAAGGGAATCAAGAACAACCCCCCTCACCCCATCAAAAACGAATGGACAATATTATTGGATAAATTATAGAGAGGAATGAGTCAAATGAGTTGGATTGAATAAGAGCACACAGAGAGAGAGAGAGAGAGAGAGAGAGAGAGAGAGAGAGAGAGAGAGAGAGAGAGAGAGAGAGAGAGAGAGAGAGAGAGAGAGGAGAGAGGATAGCCACATAGAACAATATTGGTGGGTTGGTAACGAGTCTCTCCAGTAATGATGTTGTTTTGGTGTGTGTGTGTGTGTGTGTGTGTGTGTGTGTGTGTGTGTGTGTGTGTGTGTGTGTGTGTAAACAACGGAGGTGGCAATATACAGAGGGGTGAGGAAGGTTATAATAGATCGAGGGTTTATAAGAGTACCGGGATATAATAGATATTGTATATAATTCCCGCTCAGACAACAGTAATTTGGTCTTCTGTACACACACACACACACACACACACACACACACACTCACACACTCACACACACACACACACACACACACACACACACTATCTCTCTTACATATACACACATATATTTCCCTTCTTACCTCTATCTGTCTGTATATACAGTATATAAAGTTGTATAGCATGTTTATGTGTCTGTTTGTGTCCCTCTAGCTCTCAAACCCTTCGGACTATGGAGATGAGACTTGGCTGGGGTATACAAGGGGTCCCAGAACAGGGTAGCAATGTTGTGTATAAAGCTAATACAACAGATCGGCGTTACGGGGGTTAGTGATTCCCGTAGTTTATTATTATATATTTGTTATTAATTTCACCACAACACCAAACACTTCCAATTACTTCCAATTAAATTAATGAAAGCATATAATTTATGTGATCCACCGAGATTCGAACCTGGGTTATCACACACAAATTTTTTAAACACTCTAACCATTACACCACCAAGACAGTTAAAAGGTTTATGCACACGCCTACGACTTATTATCCATTCTCGAATACTGGCTAGTAAGTAATCTAATCATGTTCATACTCCCAACTGTGCTATGATAGCCTAATGTTTAAGGGGAGGTTTTTAGTGTGTTTCCTAGACTTCCATCAAGCTTGAAATTACACCCCCTTGACCCCCTTTCAAGATAAATGTGTACATTTTTCGGTAGAAAAATGTCCCGGCTGAAAGCCGGTTCCTCTTAAATTACAGGCTCGCTATCGCTCGCCAGGATAAAATCGACACCTAAATGGCACGAAAGGTCTTAAAATTGACAGAAATGGGTTGAAAGTTCTTTAAATAGTCAAAATAATGGGGCAAACGTCTTAAAATTAGAAAAAAACAATGGGGCTAAACATGAGGGAGAAAGGAATCAAGAAAACCATCCCTCAAGTGGACATCTCCCCTTAAGTGAAGGTGTGAAGGTGTGAAGGTGTGAAGGTGTGAAGGTGTGAAGGTTGGGCGCTGCTCCTTCCAACCATAATGTTGTATAATTAGGTAGATTAGGCCTATTATACAACGCTCTCTTTTTCGCTCTAATAAGTAGAAGTTAACGGGGGATGGTTGGGTTTTTTCTGGACCCCCTTCTCCCTCGTATTTAGCCCCATCAGTTTTGACATTTTAAGACGTTCGGCCCATTAGTTTGGCGATTTTAACACCACCACCACCATCAACACACACTCTCTCTCTCTCTCTCTCTCTCTCTCTCTCTCTCTCAATGCCAAACAAATACTCTGCCAGACATTCCTTGTCATCATAAATTACTTCCGTCCTCCATGGCTTGCTCTCTGTCTCTCTCACTGCATCTTAACAGTCTATACTTCTTATTATTACTATCATTACTACTATTATTATTAGTAGTAGTAGTAGAAGTAGTAGTAGTATTGTTATTTTGTTATTATCCTTATTGTTGTTGTTGTTGAGATCTACGTTAAAGGGGTTTAATTTTAAGTACCACAAAAGAAGGAATTTTAAGGCATACCGACATGGAATATAATTATAGTTATTTGATCCGACACCTTGTTGGTTACTACGATATTTTGTTGAAGAGGGATGGTTCACTTTTTGGTCGATTTTTTTTTTTTTTTTTTTTTTTTTTAATTTTCATGTATGTATTATTATGTTAGTTTCCTCCCTAGACCTCCATCAAGCTTTAAAAAAAAACATGGACCCCTTTTCATGACAATAAAGTACAATTTTCGGTAGAAAAATGTACCGGCCGAAGCACGGGTTACTCTTAAAATGACAGGCTCGCTATCATTCGCCAGGAAAAAAATCGACACCTAAATGGCAAGAAAGGTGTTAATATTGACAAGGAAATGGTGCGTAGCCTTAAAATCGGCAAACTAATGGGCCGAACGTCTTAAAATCTAAACACCAATGGGGGTAAACACGAGGGAGAAGGGGGCCAGGGCAACCAGTCCATCCCCCCTTAAGATTTTTTTTTTGCCATTTTGTTTTTTTGCCATTTTTTTTTTGCCATTTTCGAGCAATATATTTTGGTTTGTCACCTAGGCTAACAAAAACGCCTTCCCAGACCACTTTCAAGTTAAATTAGACTCGGTATCGCTCGGCCAGAACAATATTCGACACCTGCGTGGGGTGAAGTGTATAATTATCGCAAAGCCAATGGAGTGAAACGTCTTAAAATATCTAAACTAAGGAGCGAAAGAGGGAAGGTCTAAAAACTGAGCATCGTGCTGAAGGGTTTAAATTAAGGGGAGGTACCGGTATTAGGTTTGCCTGGACCCCTTTCTCCCTCATTATGTATGAGATTTTAAGACGTTCACCTCATTCGTTTGGTGATTTTAAGAAATTTCGCCCCTTTTCTTTGTCAATATTAAGACATTTCGTGCCATGTAGGTGTCAATTTTATCCTGGCGAGCGATAGCGAGCCTGTAATTTAGTAGTAGGCCTAACCGGCCTTTGGCCTGGACATTTTTCTACCGAAAATTGTACAAATTTATCTTAAAGGGCCACCCCCAGTAAAAAAAAAAAGGAAAATGGGAATGGGCCGGAGTAAATAGATCGAAAATTGAATATCTTGAAGGGGGGCGTTGGGGGTCTTGGGGGTGTTTTTTAAAATCTTAAAGTCTTGGGGTTTTTTTTTTAAATCTTAAAGTCTTGGGGGTGTTTTTTAAAATCTTAAAGTCTTGGGGGTGTTTTTTAAAATCTTGATAGAGGTCTTGGGAGCAAACTAGAAGAAAATATAAATATAAAATAGAATAACCTCCCCTTATACACGAATCTCTTATAGTCGATGTTTTGTGTAGGCTTGATAAAGAGTAACTTGATATTAAACCATGAGATACAAGCTGAAGGGGGCAGTTTTCTTCTACGGCTCTACCAGCTGGGCGTTGAAAGTGGGCGTGTTGGTGCCCTAGAGTTGAAAGTGGGCGTGTTGGGGCCCTAGAGTTTATATTGTAAATTATAGGCTCGTATTCTTGCCTTTCACATGCTTCGCTCTTCCTTAACCCCTTCTATACCGGTGATGTACTTTCCATTATATTCTGGCGACTAGTAGACGGTTTTGTACAGCTTAGGAAGGCCGTCTACTCATTAAAAAAGCTACAGACAATCTCAAATAATCTTTTTAGCTACCATATATCCTTCGTAAGCTTTATAAAATCGTCTAAATGTAAGTTAAATAAAAAAAGACGTCCCCGGTACAGAAGGGGTTAACCCATTCAGTACCGGTGATATCCTTTTCATTGTATTCTGGCAACTATTAGACGATTTGATTCATCTTAGGAAGGACATCTACAAGTTAAAAATGTACAGACTATCTCAATTAATCGTTTGAGCTACCACATATGCTTCCTACGCTTCATAAACTCGTCTAAATGCAGGTAAAATTAAACCAAAAAGACGTCGCCGATACTGTATGGGTTAAAGATACCTCACGATAACATGGGAAGGTGTTGGTGGGAGGGTTAATTTCGTCAATGATTCCGGGGTCACTTTATATATACAGGGTGTCCCAGGAGGGAAGGGCATAACTTTGGGAAATGATGGAACAAAATATTCTAAGCCTAAAATTGTCTATAACAAAAACTCTAAATCTTGACCGGTATAGAGATATTGCATTTTGAAAATGGTATTTTCTTCAGTATTTCCCCATAAGGCTGGCCTAGCTGTCCTAGTGCCTACTACACCTCCATCTTTCTGCAATTATTTGACCATGTTATTTTAAAGATACTATAATTCTGTAAGTTGCAAAATGATTATAGACATATTAGCTCACTTTGGAGAAGTTGGAAACTATTTGACATGGAAGAGTCCATTACAGTGATGCGGGGGAGGACACTACATAAAACCTTCAATATCTTTTTAACGGCTGAAATTTTGACTTTTTGTTATAGAATATTTTGTGCTTAGAATATCTTGTTCTATCATTTCCCAAAGTTATGCCCTTTCCTCCTGGGACACCCTGTAGATTAGGTTTTCTCTCATTCTTTCGGGGATCAAACCTATCATTTAACAGTGACGCTTTCCATCAATGACGTACTGAGGGACATTCCTATTTCATAAACCTATCCAATCCCAAGGAAAGACAGAAATCTGCTTAATATATATCTTCTTTATTATAGAGAAATGGGAGCAGTTCATGCATTATAGAGCTTGCTGCGGAAGGACACTACTGTCAAGTAAAATATATATTTGTATATGGTATTTACTCAGTAAGAGTGTACTAATATGAGTATTCATTAATACATTAATTCACACACACATATATATATACCGGTATATATATATATATATATATATATATATATATATATATATATATATATATATATATATATATATACCGGTATATATATATATATATATATATATATATATATATATATATATATATATATACCGGTATATATATATATATATATATACTGTATAGTATGAAAAAGCCTAAATCTAGTAACCATGTACAGACTATTGCACTAGGCCTACTATAAAACTAAATATAGCTTAATATTGCACCGTCTTGGTACCTGCGTAATCTTTTAATTCAGACTATTGTATTATTTTTACATATCTTAACTCTAGTTACATGTACAAACTTTAGTACATCCAGAACACTTAACAACGTTTTGGTACAAACTTAAGTTATTTTGTACAAAATAGTTACCGGTCATGGGTGGATGGGACTCGTTAGCCTTGGTCGGCAACCCATCTAGGGGAGACAACCTTATAAAAATCCGGGTGGATGGGACTCGTCAACCTTGGTCGGCAACCTGTCTAGGGGAGTAAACCTGATACAAATCCGTACTGCTTACCTAAGGGCAAGGCAGGTTAGTGGATGGACTAGCAGCGCACCAATGTAGAAAAATAGTGCTGAAAAGATACATAGAGGGCCTCGGGGTCGGATGGATCCTAAATTGAGTGGTCAATCCTGTAAGTCCTTCAGTAAACTGGCAGGGGTTGTCCCTCTTACTGGGGATAGGTCCGCTTGGGGGCCTTCTGTGTATGGCCACCCTCATTTAGGGGAGTAAGGCGTCTGGCAATAGATAGATAGATAGAGTTACCGGTATATCACATGGAAAAACTTAATGTTACTGAGTATTAGAAGAGTTTCTGCACATGTGCCTAAGGTAACTTTAATCTGGCCGTTACTATGGGGTGGTGTGACGGGGACTGGTTTGTTGTGACGTAACACACACACACGCACACTCTTTCTCTCTCCGCCCGCACACACATACAAAGAGAGAGAGAGAACCAAGAATTTAATATATTGTATAAAACAGTATATACGGGCTTCGCCGTTCAATGTACGGTTAAAAGAAAAAGACAGGTGGATAGAAGAAGGAAAAGAAGGACGAAGAAGAAGGTGGACAGAAGAAGAAGAAGAGGGTGGATAGAAGATAAAGATGAGGAAGAAGAAGCATAAAGCAGCTAAGGGTACCGGGTATTTGATGACAGGTGGGTATAGAGGGTAGGCTACACATACTACGTTGGTGCCAGGGTGCCGCGGGGGGTTGAGTCACTTAAGGGGGGAGGGGCCTATTTATATATGCTTATTAATTTATAACTATTATGTTTGTAGTTTCCTCCCTAAACCTCCATCAAGCTTTAAAAAAAAAAAAAAAAAAAAAAAAACACACACACACACACACCCTAGACCGCCCTTCAAGATAAATGTGTAAATTTTTCGGTAGAATAATGTCACGGTTGAAGGCCGGTTCCACTTATAATTACAGGCTCGCTATCGCTCGCCAGGAAAAAAATCGACACCTGAATGGCACGCAAGGTCTTAAATTTGACGAAAAGGTATTCGAGTGTACATTAGCGCAAATAATATTTTCATGCCTCAGCTGTCATTACGTTTGGCTCGCTCTGTGCTGTATTAATGTCTGGCAGATGTTGAATTGGGTGGGTAAGTGTACGAACATGTTTGTATATCTCACTCAAAATGAAGAAATCCTGTTTAGATATTGCCGATACAAATTATAGAACAAAATATATACTTGGCGCCGAGACCTGACTTATTAGGCCGACTGTACAGTAAAATAGGTTGGTGCCAAGGTGCCGCGGAGACCAGGCACTGAAGGAGGCACTATATCAATCACACAGGTAGCATTTATAGGGAGCTAACACCCTACTCATTTACGATACTTACAACAACACAAACAAACCCAAGAACAACACCACCACCAACAACAACAACACCAACACCACCAACAACAACAATAACACCACCACCAACAACAACAACAACAATAACACCACCACCACCACCACCACCACCAACAACAACAACAATAACACCACCACCAACAACAACACCAACACCACCAACACCAAGAACAACAACACCACCAACAACAACAATAACACCACCACCAACAACAATAACACCACCACCAACAACAACAACAATAACACCACCACCACCAACAACAACAATAACACCACCACCAACAACAACAACAACAACACCACCAACAACAACAAGCAAACAAAGAAGAACACATTCGACGATTAACCCTTTCTGTACCAGCGACGTCTGTTGTATTGTATTCTAGCTATAATTAGACAATTTTATGCAACTCAGGAAGGATCCGTGGTAGTTAATAGGGTTGATTGAGATAATTCGAAACCTTATCATTGCTAGAGAACCTTCCTAAATTGAATAAAATCGATTCCTAGTAGCCAGAATACAATGAAAAGGATGTCGACGGTACAGAAGGGGTTAATAATAAATGAAAAGGAAAACAATCAAAAGAAAACAAAAGGAAGTGGAAGGAACACACGAATAATGAAGATAAATGACGAAGACTAAGAGGAAGCTCAACAATCTTAACCCCTTCTGTACCGGCGACGTCTTTTAACATTAATTCTAGCTATATTTCGACGATTATGTGCAGTTTAAGAAGAACCTGTGTAGTAAAAAGGGTTAAGTGAGATAGTTAGCAGCCTGATAATTGCTGGAGGCCCTTTTTAAATTCAACACAATCGTCTAATAGTAGCCAAAATAGAGTTAAAAGGACGGCACTGGTACTGAGAGGGTTGATATAGGAAGAACCTTGCCTAGCTTATATATCGTGTAGGCTAAAAACAAGTTGTCAAAATAGAGCCTAAGCATTATGTTTAGTCCTTATTATGTATATGTACAGCTAAAATTATGGTTTATAGCTCAAATTGTGCTTTAGAAGTGATGGAATGGCCAAAACAAGGCTATTTATTATTAATTTGGTTTATAGCTCAAATTATGCCTTTAGAAGTGATAGAATGGCCAAAACAAGGCTATTTATTATTAATTTGGTTTACAGCTCAAATTATGCCTTTAGAAGTTAAAATTAAAATGTAAAACTTGCAAACTAAACAAACCAAAATTGGGACAAGGACAATATAAAGTCAAATTAAATTATCAAAATCGCTATGTGGAAACAACGCTTACTAAAATGAGAATTATTAAATAAAAGAACACAAGAATGGCCAAAACAAGGCTATTTATTAGTAACTTGCCTGTATTTCATCTCATATTTATTCAAGTCTTCAAACAAAAGTGCTCCGGTTCGACACCTTGGCTTAGAATATAATGTTGGTGCCAGAGTGCCGCGGGCCTGAGTCACTCAAGGAGGAGACACTATAGTATACCTTTCACACACAACATATAAATAAGGACATCAAGGACAATTAGTTTACAGTAGGTACCTATAAACAAAAAGAAGAAGCAGAAGAAGAAAAAGAAGAGGAAGAGATGACTCATAGGAGGAGGAAGAGGAGGATAAGAAGAAGAAGATGAAGAAGAAAAATAAGAAGAAGAAGCAGACCAGAAGAAGAAGAAGAGATAAAAAAATAATGATGATGATGATGATGACAGAACAAGCCAAGGACCAATTGTCAGTTAGATATAGGCTAATCAAAACAAAGAAGAAGAATATACAACCACACATTATCACACCTCATGTATCGACACACACACACACACACACACACACACACACACACACACACACACACACACACACACACACACTTTTTAGGACTATATATTTGAAGCGAATGATTCCAGGTACAGTATGTCTCTAAGCTAACTCACCGAAAAATGTACAAATTTATCTTGATGGGGGTTCTAGCGGGTGTTTTCTTTTTAAGCTTGATAGAGGTCTAATATATCAAGGTACTGGTTCACAAGATGGCGGCTACAGAGAAACAAGATGGCTGACCAGTGAACAACCACCACCAACAACAACAAACAAGTGAGTAGTGTTGCCAATTTAGCTACTTTCCCGCTAGATCTAGATATATTTACTTCGATCTAGAGGCAAATATTTACATCTAGCGACATGAACTCTAGGGAAATTCTGTAGATTTGAGCCATTTTAGAGAGATATTGTAGAAATTGTAACGTTATTCTAGCGAAATTCTGTAGATTTGAGCCATTTTAGAGAGATATTGTAGAGTTTGTGCCGTTATTCTAGCTATTTTCGGCATGTATTTACTATCTAGCGGACTTAATTTGGTAACCCTGCAAGTGAGGCTCGATAAGCGCATCATGATCCGCTCTTAGAACAACAAACATCACACACTTCAAAGCCACATACCGCCAGAAGGCTTTGTGGACTTTTCATAAGTTCTTACAATCGCCAAACTAATGGAGCGAACGTCTTAAAATCTCAAAAGCAATGGGGCTAAACATGAGGGATACAGGGGTTCAGAAAACAATCCCTCAACTGGAAATCTCCTCTAAAGACGATGCAAATATGTAAAACTGAATCATGGCCCAGGCCATTCAACCCTGGCATGCTCCCAAAGAAAATCTCCTGGCAAAATTATAAGTTACGAAATAATAACAACAACAACATAATAATAATAATAATAATATTTATACTAATAATATAATACTGTGTTTTGTTTTGATTGGCCTTAGATAATATGTTGACAAAATCACATCTTGAATTAATTTTTCTGAATTCATAAACACTAATATATTTACACATTTTGAGGCGCACTTGTGATGAAACAAATGAGACGTCAGACTATCATTGATCGTAACTTCTCAATACATATCGGTAACATAATAATAATATGATAAATATATATGACTCAAGAGCTTGGATCCTCAGAACATTTAGGACGTCTTATCTCCCTTTGATCGTCGCATCCTTATTAATGACATCGTAATTGACCGTCATTACTATACTGTAGGTAGCGCCAACGAACTTGACACTAATCTTGATCCCTGACCTCTGTGTAACTCAAAAGGACGTACAGCATACTGGCTGTACGTATCCACACCTATTCCCTGGTGGGCTCTTCCCAAGTAGTAGAAACGTCAGCCCGATTGCTTTCATTCATTTCGAGTTACAAGCAGTTAAGGGGTCAAGATTATTGTCAAGGTCGCTGGCGCTACCTATACCAATAAAACAAATCCTAACTGGGTATTACAACTCCTTGCTATGAGGAAGTTATGACATCCTGGGCAAGGTTATAAGCTGGTATTTTCGTTGGTTTGGTATCGTATTATTATTATTTCACCTCGTCGTAACTTGTGACACCTTCGAGAATCCGGCCCAAGAATCATATTAAAGAGAGAGAGAGAAATAGAGTAGAGTAGAGTAGAGTAGTAGACGTGGTAGTAATATTCCATTTGTATATACTGATTAAGAAAAACTTACACTACATTTATTTCCATATAATTATATAGTATATATTACATAATATATACATTGCAGACGTTAAAATACTCACTATAGTGTATTTGTCTTCAGTTGACAGTAAACTGAATCCCCTAGCAACTTATATATCGATACTAGTACGGCAATGACATATAGTTTCTCAGATTTAATGAGGTCTTAGCTTGGCTGGTAAAATGCGTAGTTCTTACTCCTAAAATCATGGGTTCGATCCCCACCCAGAGCTAATATATATATATATATATATATATATATATATATATATATATATATATATATATATATATATATATATATATATATATATATATATATATATATATATATTGCGTGAAGTCAACGACTAAGAAATAATCAGTACCGGTACCTTGAGTGTCATGAATACCGTATAACAACATTTACTGGTCACATTTGGGAAGGTCAAGGAAGGGGGGAGCGAGGGGTGTCATCCAATGTTAATCAAAAGTTAATGGAATCCTTTCAGAAGGGACTGACCAAGATTCGTCGAAATCCATCCAACTGTTCTCAAGATATTTTGCACACACCCCCCCCCCCCTCCCTCACACACCCACAGAGGAAGAACCAAACATTGTGGTCCATAGACTAATACACACACTATAACCTACAACCAAACCTGATGGTAAGAATTATAGCAGTAGGTGTCATCAACCTAGAGTAACCTTGACGTAAAGCAGTGTGTTTACATCGCTCGGTATGTAAACAGACACACTTTACTGCGTTTTTATTACTTCCGGTTCTCCTCCTCCTCCTATCACCACCACCACCACCACCACCGCTACCACCTCCTCCTATCACCACCACCACCACCACCACTGCTACCACCACCACCACCACCACCACCACCCACCCACCACCATCACACTCCCTGGGTTAAGGGGAGATGGGTCGTTTTTCTGGTCCCCTTTCTCTCTCGTGTTAAGCCTCATTTGTTTTGAGATTATACGACGTTCGGCTTATTAGTTTGGCGATTTTAACAACTTTCACCCCATTTAGTTGTAAATTTTAAGACCTTTCGTGCCATCTAGGTGTTTATTTTTTCCTGGCGAGCGACAGCGAGCCTGAAATTTTAAGAGGAATCGGCCTTTGGCCGGGACGTTTTTCTACCGAAAAATGTACAAATTTATTTTGAAGGGGGTTCTAGGGGGTGTTTTTCTAAGCTTGATGGAGGTCTAGTGAGAAAACTAAAAACATATAGGAATAAAACATATAGGAATAAAACATATAGGAATAAAACATATAGGAATAAAACATATAGGAATAAAACATATAGGAATAAAACATATAGGAATAAAATAAATTAATAGAACAAAAAAGGCTCATCTCCCTGGGTCACGTAAGGCCTACATTCCTCACATTCTTGTTTACATCAATTAAGTAAGATCAATTAGGCATATATTCGAAGCTTTATTTTTTTTCTAGACCCCATGTTCCCTCATCTTCAGCCTCATTAGTTTTAAGATTATAAGATATTAGCCCATTATTTTGGCGATTTTAAGACCTTTCGCCCCATTTCTTTGTCCATTCTAAGACGTTTCGTATCTCATCCGATGTCTTGGGGGTTACACATTAAAGAACAGTAGCTCTTCTTGAACGTTTGGGAATAACCACGTAATTTATACCGTTTATAAATTACCCTAATCAAGACATTTTCTTTTTCTTTACAGATGTTTTTTGTAATTTCCAAGATAAATATGTTTGAAAACTCCCTATGTATTTTGTGTTTATATATTTAATTTGTATCAGACACAAACTACTGTATAAGTTACAATATGGATGTGAATGTTTACTTACAGGTGTTTGTATATATAATGCGAAAGTGGAAATACACAGTACCCAAAATACCATATCTCCATAACTAATTGGCTGACACCACTGATGACGTCACAAACTATAATTTATGATGATACAGGCCCATAGAACATCACGCCGCTACTCTCTCTCTCTCTCTCTGTATATATATATATAACAATTTATGTTCTAGCCCCCGCCCCCCTCTCACTCCCTCCTACAGTTAAGTTGAGCGGCTCCCAGACCATAACCCCCCCCCCCCACCAAGACTCGAACCACCACCAAACTACCACTATGAACCCCGCTCACGTTTCAGCCACTGTCAAAAACACAGCCGAGACACGCGGGACAACAAAAATCCACCGGCCTAGGGTAGAAAAAACTATTATTATATTCCAGGCAGGCACTATATCTCTCTCACTCTCTCACTCTCTATGTATATAGTTTCAAATGAGGAAACTATAATAACACCAGACGACGATACTGTTGTTACAGTAGAATAATGCTCTTTGACCAGTATGTATTGCCTTACCAGTGGTTGTCCCCTTATTATTATTATTATTATTATTTTATTATTATTGAAATACCACAGGAACGAAAATTCCTGGGAGCGAAACTTCCACCCCCAACGAGATCCCTCTCTTTCTACCACCTCCCTCCACATGTTACACGTCTCGTTAATCACAGTCTTCTAATATACAAATCACATTTCCTTACCCCCTGACATTCTTGAAATACCCACTAAGTATATTCAATTAGATACCAACCATGCAGACGTTCGTTGTGTATGGGTACGAGGCGATCTCAAGACACCTTAGCTCCCAGTGCACAACGAACCGGATCATGATTATGTCCGCCTGTATTAAATTATGTATTATGTTGATTTATACCATTGCCTATTTTTGTAATAATTGTATTCAGCTAACTATGATCTCAATAATCATTGATGTAATGAAAATATGAATAGTCTCCTCATACGATTGCACTAGTTCTGTAGTGCTATTATTTACAACCTGTCAATTAATAATTCAGTCACTACAAGCTTGCTTGCTTTTTTTTTAATGAAATACGTATATACAGACCATGTGACAATTAAATGAGGAAACTATAATAACACATCTGAATAATGCCAACCTGACTTATAAACACAAATATGAATGTAACCAGACGACGATGCTGTTGTTTCAGTGGAATAATGGCTCTTTGAGCAGTATGTATCGCCTTACTAGTGGTTGTCCCCTCACAGGATGGGGGGGCGCTGCTCAATAAACTCGCCCCTCGGGGCAAAATCAAAATATCTCTCTCTCTTCGGATATGCGGCATATCCATCCCGGAGGACTACTAGTATCTTCCTTCTGAATATTGTTTTGCTACTAAACTTAATTGAATCTTGATCTTTGCACGTATACAGTTTCCTTCCCTACTTATTGATATGTTGTGTCAGGTACGATGAAGCGATACTGCTGATATCTGTAGACTTGCGTTGAAATTCAAACTTTCCCTTTTAAGATTTTTTTGTTTTTGTTTTACTACCATATTTATCTTCAGTACTATCACTGGCCTTAAACAACTTATTTATATGTAGTATGTCCCACCCTCCCCAACACATACACACACACACACACCTCCCCTCTCACACTTTCCTCCTCCCTGGAGTACCTTACCTCCTCCTCCTCCTCCCCCCCCCCCCCCTACTCCTCCTCCTCTCCCACCCATTCCTCTACCTCCTACAAAACCCCTAACCATACTGCTGTATTGTCCTCAATATTCTCGGCTAATGGCTTGATGTACAAGTACCTCCGGATATGCGGCACATCCCTCCCGGAGGACCACTTGCACCTTCCCTCCGAATATTATTTTATGGAAATAAAATAATTTGAATCTGAATCTGAATCTGTATGGCTGTGTGTTTTGGGTGCTGGGGCAATGCCTTCTCTATACATAATTATGTATAGAGAAGGCATTGGCTGGGGTCTGGTGACTGGGTCACGACGGGTAGGGTCCCTCTAGGATGTTTAAGAAGGGACATACACACACACACACCTCCCCTCTCACACTTTCCTCCTCCCTGGAGTACCTTACCTCCTCCTCCTCCCCCCCCCCCCTCCCCTACTCCTCCTCCTCTCCCACACATTCCTCTACCTCCTACAACCCCCCTCCCTCTCTCCCATAACCACACACCCTACTAAATATTATATTACTATCGGCATGTAAACTTCTCCACTGGTCATATTGCGCTAACTATCCCCTCAATAACCATTATTGTAATAAGAATTTGAACCATGTAACTCATCTTTGTAAAATATTTGTATTACTATAATTCCATTATAACTTCGGTAGTTGGTAATATTAGTCACATTATGTATGTGACTCTTGTATTCAGCTAACTATGACCTCAATAACCGTTGATGTAATGAAGAATGTGAAGTGTCCCTCATATGATTGTAATATATTTGTGGTACTATTATTGCATAATAATTAATGTAGTTCGAAATATTAGTCACATCATGTATGTAATAATTGTATTCAGCTAACTATGATCTCAATAACCATTGATGTAAGAAAACATGAATGGCCTCCTCATATGATTGCACTAGTTTTGTAGTCCTATTATTTACCTGTCAATTAATAATTCAGTCACATTTTTTTTTTTTCTCATGAGTACGTATATACAGCACATGTGGCAATCAAATGAGGAAACTATAATAACACCAGACGACGATACTGTTGTTACAGTAGAATAATGGCTCTTTGAGCAGTATGTATTGCCTTACCAGTGGTTGTCCCCTTATTATTATTATTATTTTATTATTATTATTGAAATACCACAGGAACGAAAATTCCTGGGAGCGAAACTTCCACCCCCAACGAGATCCCTCTCTTTCTACCACCTCCCTCCACATGTTACACGTCTCGTTAATCACAGTCTTCTAATATACAAATCACATTTCCTTACCCCCTGACATTCTTGAAATACCCACTAAGTATATTCAATTAGATACCAACCATGCAGACTATAATACGTTCGTTGTGTATGGGTACGAGGCGATCTCAAGACACCTTAGCTCCCAGTGCACAACGAACCGGATCATGATTATGTCCGCCTGTATTAAATTATGTATTATGTTGATTTATACCATTGCCTATTTTTGTAATAATTGTATTCAGCTAACTATGATCTCAATAATCATTGATGTAATGAAAATATGAATAGTCTCCTCATACGATTGCACTAGTTCTGTAGTGCTATTATTTACAACCTGTCAATTAATAATTCAGTCACTACAAGCTTGCTTGCTTTTTTTTTTAATGAAATACGTATATACAGACCATGTGACAATTAAATGAGGAAACTATAATAACACATCTGAATAATGCCAACCTGACTTATAAACACAAATATGAATGTAACCAGACGACGATGCTGTTGTTTCAGTGGAATAATGGCTCTTTGAGCAGTATGTATCGCCTTACTAGTGGTTGTCCCCTCACAGGATGGGGGGCGCTGCTCAATAAACTCGCCCCTCGGGGCAAAATCAAATCTCTCTCTCTCTCGCACTATTCTTAGCTCGGAGGGAAGAGAGGATATTAGGTGGTAAGGCAATTCAAGTCGACTTCAACCCAAGAGAAAACAACCACAAATACCATAAAAAATAAAAAATAAATAAAAATAAACAGTCAATTTTTGTTTCTATATGTATGGAGAAGACAAAAGGTAGGTTGCCTGTAACGAGTGTCTCCCCCAAAGTTAAAAAAAGTGACAGAGCCAAATTGATGGGACGTTGGAGAAAAAAATGCCTGGACACACGAGGTTTAAAGCAATCTCAACCTGACAATTTAGGTTTGTTTCGGCTAGATGAGATTAGGTTAATGTAGGCTGTTCAATTGACCACTTGCGAGTTTCAGGCTCTAAGGAAGTTGAAGCCGAAAACATCGATATAAGACAATAATGCAATAATAATGTAGGTTTCTGATGGATAGAGAATGATTAATATAATTTAATGGGTTTATTAATGCACTACAACCAAATGTTCGCTGGTAATTCTTCTAAATATCGATGTCTAAAACTCCAACTTCCTTATAGAACGAAACTCGCAAGTGGTCAATTGTTTTAGGTTGGTAAGGCAATTTCAATCGACTTAAATCCAAGATACAACCACCACAAAAACAACAACCCAGTCAAATTCACCCTTCCTTCTCATCTTGTCAATTTAGGCTCGCTCCGGGTAGATTAAATTAGGTTGATGTAGGTTGTTCTACTGTGTTAGGTTGGCTGTTAGCTTAGGTAAACTCAATAAACGTTTGCTATGAGTTACTAAATTAGGTTAGATAACGTTGGGGTAGGTTAGGTTAGGTTATTTGACGTTGGTGCTTAAATCAGTACGGTACGGCACAAGACAGATATATTGTTTAGCAAGAGGTTCGGTTAAGTTAGAAGGCTAGCTTGGTTGGAGGCTTGGGGCAGGGGAGACAATATTAAGGGGACAGTGGTTATTATTTGGGCGATTTTTCCATATATATATATATATACCGTGTATATATATATATATATATATATATATATATATATATATATTTTTTTTTTTTTTTTTTTTTTTTTTTTTAGTTTCCTCCCTAGAACGCCATCAAACTTTAAAAAAAAAAAACATCCATTACATCCTCCTTCTAGATTAATTTGTAAAAAAATTGGTAGTAATATGTCCCGGCCAAAGGCCGATTCTTTCAAAATTATATGCTCACTATCGTTCGCAAGGAAAAAAAATCGACACCTACGGTCCTACAGTATATAGCACGAAAGGTCTTAATATTGACAAAGAAATGGGGCGAAAGGTTTTCAAATCGACACACTAATGGGGGGAAACGTCATAAATTATTAAATTTATTCTCAATTTCACTCAATAAATGCTGGTGTTCCCCAGGGATCAATGTTGGCCCCAACTCTGTTCCTCATTCATATCAATGATCTCATATCTACCACTCATAATCCAATACATTCCTACGCAGATGACTCAACACTCCACAGTTCCTTCACATTTACCAATTCTTTCACCCAACCCGATCTTATAAATTCAAAAATAATCACTGCAATTTCTCTGAACCAGGACCTTTCTAGAATTAATGAATGGGGACAAAAGAATCTAGTTTCCTTTAATGCACAGAAAACCAAGTACTGTACATTCAATTTTCTAACCGACAGAATCTCACTGACTCCCATATATTTTTTAATGATGTAAATATTCCCACTTCCCCTAGTATTGACATTCTCGGTGTAACATTAACTACTAACCTGAGCTGGACACATTATGTTAGAAGCATTGCTAAGAATGCCTCTAAAAAACTGGGACTCCTGTACAGAGTTCGAGAATTCTTCACTGACGAGCAGTTGGCCGTAATATATAAAAGTCATGTGCGTTCTCAGATGGATTACTGTTCACCTCTGTGGGGTGGAAGTGGAGTGGTTGCATTGAGGCAGTTGGACAAAATTCAAAATAAAGCTATTAGATTAATAAATAACCCTGCAATCACACAGGACCTTCCTACATATTATCCATACGAAGAAACGTTGCATCCCTTGCATTATTCTACAGATATTTTCACAGCAATTGTTCCGAGGAACTTGCTTCAATTGTGTCGCCTCTCCACATCTTTCCCCGTAGAACTAGGGCAGCTGAGAGCGCCCATGAATTTACACTTTCTCCTCGACAATGCAGAACTTCTGCTTATCAGAATTCATTTATCCCCAGAGCTACTACTCTTTGGAATTCACTTCCCTCGAATTGCTTTCCACAAACTTACAATCTACAAATTTAATGTTTAAATCCAGTTGTTACAATCAAAATTATGAATGGAGGATGCCTTTTGGCACATGGACCTTTTTTGTTTTATCTGTGTTTTCCTTCCTCCGTTCATTGTCTCTTAAAAAAAAAAAAAAAAAAAAAAAAAAAATGAAAACTAATGGTTCTAAACCCGTCTCGAAAACCGGCCCATCTTCCCTTCTAATATATGCTGAGAAGTTGACCTGACTGGGTGGGTGGGTGTGGGTGTGGGTGTGGGTGTGTGTGTGTGATGGGGGGAGGGGGGGGGGGGTAATTATAGAACCGGCTAAGATGTCTTTTTATCTTACCTACGGCCACTGACACTAAAAGCCGGGATCACACGAGAGCTTTCATAGTCAACATTCTATGATTATTATTATTATTATTTTTTGGCAACGTTTCTGAAATATTTTGTACTGGTATCGGAAACTAGACTGATGATAGATGAATGTAGATGACAGAAATATAGAAAAGGTTTGCCTCATAAGCTGCCAGACCAGTGTTGAGGATAAATGTTGAGTGAAAAAGCGCTCGTGGTATACAGACTTTAACAAAGATGTGTAAAGTCGTAGATTAAAGTCGTAGATTTAAGTCGTAGATAAAAGTCGTAGATTTAAGTCGTAGATAAGTCGTAGATAAGTCGTAGATAAAAGTCGTAGATCAAAGTCGTAGATTAAAGTCGTAGATAAAAGTCGTAGATAAAAGTCGTAGATTAAAGTCGTAGATAAAAGTCGTAGATAAAGGTCGTAGAATTAAGTCGTAGATTAAAGTCGTAGATTAAAGTCGTAGATAAAAGTCGTAGATAAAAGTCGTAGAATTAAGTCGTAGATAAAAGTCGTCGATCAAGGTCGTAGATTAAAGTCCCGGTATCAGGAAGTTAATTTATACGACAATTACTTGTTTTCGGTTCATTGTTCATGGATAACATATACAAGCCAAATGTTTGTATCTATATTTACTTATTAGATAAATTTCGAAAACATAAGGTATTTGTTTAAGGGGGCTGACCTGTTTTTTTCTCTTTCTTGGTTGAATCGGCCCGATTCAGCCTACCGTTTAAGACATTTATCCTCATCCAGGTGTCCGATGTTTTTTCTGGCGAGCGATAGCGTGCCAGCATTTTATGGAGAAATCCGGCTTCGCCAGAGGCATTATTCTATCGAAAAATGTACACATTTAGCCAGCTGTTTAACTCATTATCGAAAATATGTTGGCTCGCTATCGCTTGCCAAGTATAAATCTACACCTGGATGGGGATAAACGTCTTAAAACAGTAGGCTGAATGGGGCCGAATGGATATAACCCAGAGAGGAAAAAAGCAGGTCACCCCCCTTAAGTGGTTTCATTATTTAACCCTAATTGGTATGAGGGAGATCTTCTTGGACCTCCACTATTTCGCTCCATTAGTTAAGACATTTATCCTAATCAATCTGGCGACAACACGCTTCACACCATTCGAAGTAGCGAGCATATAACTTAAAAAGAAATCGGCCTTTGGCCGGGATATTTTTCAATCGAAAAATGTACAAATTTAGCTTGAAGGGGGTTTGAGTGGGCAAATTTTAGTTTGAAAGAAGTCTGCGAAGGTATTAGCCTAGGGGACAAACTAAAATACCGATACATTGCTCGAAATTGGCAAAATCAAGTAAAATACCGGTACTCAAAAGTAATTAAACAAAATATCATAATTAGCGACAATACGTCGGGCCAGATAGTGTTAAGAGGGCTATACACCGTGGAAGGATAAGAGCTAATAAAAGAACGATGTAGCTTAATACATTTACACAAAACCTGTTTTAAGGGGGGGGGTTATTTTGTTGGACGATGTTTTCATGTATTTCATATTTTTTCAGTTCCCTACGTAGATCCCCATCAAACTTTAAAAAACAACCCCAGGATCCCCCTTCAAGATATATTTGTTCAATTTTTTTCGGTAGAAAAATGTCCTGGCCCAAGGCCGGTTCCTCTTAAAATTACAAGCTCGCTATCGTTCGCCCAGGAAAATAATCGAAACCTAAATGGCACAAAAGGTCTTGATATCATAAAGATATGGGACAAAAGGTCTTAAAACGCCAAACTAATGGGCCGAACTTCTTAAAATATGAAAACTAATGTGGCTAAACATGAGGGAGAAGGGGGACCAGAAAACCGAACTATCCCCCCTTAACCCGTAAAGTGCGATAGGCCTCACAGAAGGCATAGTATTTAAACATGTGTAAAAAGAACTCTTCAAATACCATGCCATTGCCAGGAAATGTCTCAAAATTGTATGACACATAGAAAGTAGTAGTATCTCCCTTTACCACGCCCTCCACTCCTCCCCCCCCCCCCTCCCTCAACTTTACCTTTTATTTTGTCCATTATTGTGCAGTCCATGTTAAGGATATACTAACCAGGCACAAATTATTCTATCTATCTATCTATTGCCTGACGCCGTGATCCCCGAAGGGGTGGCCACGAACGAACCGCCCCCATGCACCTCTGTCCCCAGTCAGTCGACGCCCCTTCCCCCAACCAGCACCGCCTTCGTTCATGTACTTCCTCACTCCATCCTTCCACCTCTCAATTGGTCTACCTCTCCCTCTCTGTCCCTCCACCTCGCTCTCGTACACCCTCTTAGTCATTCTCTCGCTTTCCATACGTTCCATATGGCCAAACCATCTCAAGTTGTTCCTTTTCACACTTTCCAGCACATCTACCTCCACACCACACCTCCTTCTTACTTCCTCATTAGTCTGTCTATCCCTCCATGTAACTCCGCACGCACTCCTTAAGTAATTCATTTCCACTGCTCTCACTCTTGGTCTGAGTCTCTCAACCAACGTCCATGCTTCGCTTCCGTAAGTTAGTGTCGGGATTACCACACTGTCATGCAAGGACTTCTTCACTTCCATACTGACCACCCTATTTCTTGTTACTGCTTTTAGCATTCCTACAACCCTCTTCCCCTGTTGTACCCTCTCCCGCACTTCTTCATCCGTAGTCCCATATTTACTCAACACACTGCCCAGATACTTATAAGAGTTGACGATCTCCATAGCCTGACCGTTCAGCTTCACCTCACACTCTGTGACTTCACCCTTTTCGAAGACCATAACCTTGCTCTTCCCCGCATTTACCTTCAAATTCCGTTTTTCGCACACTGTTCCAAACTCATTTACCAGATCCTGCAACTCCCATTCATTATCACTCATCAGAACTGTATCATCCACAAACAGCAGTATAGGTAGCTTCCACTCAATTCCCTCCCTTTTCAGCGATACACCAACATCCACTGCTCTTGATAGTATTTCTTTCATGACTCCATCCATATATACAGTAAACAACCACGGGGACACCACACACCCCTGTTTCAAACCAACATTCAGGTCAAAGAACTCGCTCTGCTCACTCTCCACACGTACTGCCGACTTTGCACCCTCATACATGCTCTTCACTGCTTTCAGCAACTTGCCCTCTACTCCGTATATTCTAAGTACAAATTATTACACATGTTAATTATTGTTGCAGTAATGTTGCTAAATGTTACCGAAAAGCAATTTGTTGATATTTGTAAGGGTGTTATAGTACTGCCGATCTAGACGCACTCACATACACACAAACACACAGAAAAAACATACACAGAAAAAAACAACCATACAGAGAAACACACAAACACACAGACCCACACACACACACCCACAAACACAGACCCACACCCACAAATACACGCACACACACACGTCTAGACAAAGCCACCTCATGTGTTGTCCTCGTACTGTATGTAGTGTTTTATGTGTGTCTATATATACTACTTTATGTGGCCTCCATAGTTAGCTGTCCTAGTAGGCTACCTTGACACACTGGCTTTGTTTTGGTCCTTTGTAGTGTGTGTGTGTGTGTGTGTGTGTGTGTGTGTGTGTGTGTGTGTGTGTGTGTGTGTGTGTGTGTGTGTGTGTGTGTGTGTGTGTGTGTGTGTGTGTGTGTGTGTGTGTGTGTGTGTGCGCGCGCGCGTGCGTGCGTGCGTGCGTGTGTGTTGTGTGGTGTGGTGTGTGTGTGTGTGTGTGTGTCTGCGTCACACACACACACACACACACACACACACAATAATGTAGGCTACCTAACGTCCTACATATAAACATTAGAGTCAAGTTCACCAATGTATGTCAACCAGCTACATCATACATCAGCTCCATATACTGAATTCATTAACCCATTCAGTACCGGTGACGTCATTTTCAGTTTTATTCGAAAAACTCTATACCTCCCATTAAGGGGGGTGGCATGCTTTTTGTTCTCATTTTCTCTCTTTCTTTGGCTTGTATCCATTCGGTCCCATTCAGCCAACTGTTTTAAGACATTTATCCCCATCCAGGTGTCGATTTCTCCAGCAGCATTGTATCGAAAAATGTACAAATTTACCCTGCTGTCAAAAACATTTAAAAAATATGCTGGCTCGCTACCACTCACCAGGAAAAAAATCGACACCTGGATGGGGATAAATGGCTTAAAACAGTAGGCTGGATGGGGATAAATGGCTTAAAACAGTAGGCTGGATGGGGATAAATGGCTTAAAACAGTAGGCTGAATGGGGATAAATGGCTTAAAACAGTAGGCTGGATGGGGATAAATGGCTTAAAACAGTAGGCTGGATGGGGATAAATGGCTTAAAACAGTAGGCTGAATGGGGATAAATGGCTTAAAACAGTAGGCTGAATGGGGATAAATGGCTTAAAACAGTAGGCTGAATGGGGCCGAATGGATACAACCAAGAAAGAGAGAAAAAGCAGGTCACTCCCCTTAACACATTTTGACCACGTCTAAATCAATGTATACAGTATATACACTAACATGTATAATTATAAACTTTGCTCTAAATAGCCTGTACCAATGGAGTGATAACAGATATCCTCCGGACCATCAATCAATTAGTCTTGAGACATACCTATTGTGTACGGTCGCGCTAATAAGTCATGTCTTACCTGTCATTACGTTTGGCTCGCTCTGTACTGTATTAAGGGGAGATCTCCACTTGAGGGATTTTTTTCTTGACCCCTTTCTCCCTCATGTTTAGCCCCATTGCTGTTGATATTATAAAACGTTTGCCCCATTAGTTTAGCGATTTTAAGAACTTTCACCCCATATTAAGACCTTTCGTGCCATTCAGGTGTCGATTTTATCCTGGCGAGCGATAGCGAGCCTGTAATTTAAGAGGAACCGGCCTTCGGCCGGAAAATTTTTCTACCGAAAAATGTACAAATTTATCTTGAAAGGGACTCAAGGGGGTGTAATTTTAAGCTTGATGGAGGTCTAGGGAACCAACTAAATACCTCCCCTTAATGTCTGCCAGATATTGAATAGGGTGGGTAGGTGTAGGAACATGTTGTATATCTCACTCGAAATGAAGAAATCATGTTTAGATATTGCTGATACCAATGATTGATCAATATATAATTGGTGCCGAGACGTCACTTATTTGGCCGACCGGACACTATTTAGGAAGGACCTATGACAATCATTAGAGTAAAAATTGATCTAATTAACAATCTGATTCTCACAAACGCTGTCTAAACTGGATATGAAAGTAAATATACTACCATAAACAAATAATACCTGCAAGTGCATATATAATAATAAATCATAAAACAAATAATGATGTGCAGACTGACAACCAAGATGTAATGACGCGCGAATATCTCGCTAAATATAGGGGTCGACTTACACTCCACTATTAATACCAGCGAATATAACCGGTATCACACGAAAGATTTTATAGTCAACATTCTTGACAACATTTCTGGAATATTTTGCATAATTACCGGAAGCTAAGCTAGACTGATGATAGATGAATTTGGGTAACAGACATATATAAAATGGTGACCTCATAAGCTGCCAGACCAGTGTTGAGGATAATTGTTGAGGGAAAGAGCGCTCGTGTGATACCGGCTTAAAATGCGTCACACATGATCCTCTGCAGACTGTCAACCAAGGCGTTTTGACAGCCCATATATTACTATGACACTATATGGCCTTGATTGGGAGTACCGGTACTGTATACTGATTACATAACCTGTCAAAGTAAGGGGGGGGGGGGGATTACACTTCAAGTATAACTGTATAATCTTGCTATATTTAAGAGGTTACCGTTACACTACTCTCCAAAAATAATTACCGTGCACAATCTTGCTAAACTTAACACTAGAGAATCCGACGTTTGGGAGGTTATTATGGTGCTCTTGTTTAGCCGTTAACAATTAAGGGGGGATGGTTCACTTTTTGATCGATTTGTTCACGTATTCATTATTTTTCTAGTTTCCTCCCTAGACCTTCATCAAACTTTAAAAAAAAAAAAATCCATTAGATCCCCTTTCTAGATTATTTTTTACATTTTTCGGTAGAAACATTTCCCGGCGAAAGGCCGCTTCTTCCAAAATTACAGGCTCACTCTCGTTCGCCATGAAAAATATCACACCTAAATAGCACGAAAGGTCTTCATATTGACAAAGAAATTGGGCGAAAAGTCTTAAAATTGACAAACTAATGGGGCAAACATCTTAAAATCAGAAAAAAAGTAATGAGGCTAAACACGAGGGAGAAGGGGATCTAGAAAAAAAAAACCCATCTCCCCTCAAGGATCGGCTTACACTGAACTATTAATAAGAGTGAATAAAAAGTGCCACACATGATCCGCTGTAGACTGTCAACCAAGGCGTTATGTCATCCCATATACAGTATACGGTACTATTAACCCCTTGAAGCTCTGACGCGTTTTAGCAGTACATTTTGGCTATCATTAGACGATTTTATGCAGCTTAGAAAGGATGTTTGGATATTAAACGGGTAAAGACTATCTTAATCAACTCCCTGACTTACATAATTATACCCTTCCTAATCTGAATAAAATCGTCTAATAATTACCAGAAAACAGAAAATAATTGCGTATTGGATCTTGAAAGGGTTAATATGGCACCATGACCTTGCTAGGGACTACAGTACTATACTCTCTTCCATTTCATCTGACGGTAAATTGAATCCCTTAGAAGCTAATTTTTCAATACTGAATGGAAATATATATAATTACTGTGTCTTTGCATCATATTAAGACAAAGCTTATATAAATAGCACCATATTTCAATACAAAATCTTCAAATTCACTGAGAAATCTTGATGGGAACTTTGCAATTTACCGTCAGTTGACAAGAAACAGAGTACGGTAGTTACCTATTGTAACAGATGGTTACAGGGATTATATTACATAACCAAATAATTACATTAGTTGGATTAGTTAGATTACATAAAACTAATAATAAAAGCAAGTAATATTTTTTTTAGAGAGATCACCACCAACATTACGATCTATGAGGCAATATGACAATTGATTAACGATACATGACTTGTTTACATTAACCCCTTGTGAACCAATAACAACCTAGGTCCCACTTTCACGTGTTTTACGATGATGAGCGTCAATGTCAGATCGGTGCGAATCATAGGAAGTTTTACGGGTGTCGTACATGTTGTCGGGGAAGTCCAGAACAGTCACAACATTTGCAACCAAGTCATCGTTTTTTACAATGTTAACAAAAAATAAATCATGGCGCTTCCTGCGCTCGTCTGGATCGTCATATGTCTTAGCAATTTCGTATTGGTGTTGTTACATGTGGTGTTAGTGTTGTGATGGTTTATGAATATTAGTATGTAGTCGTGTTATGGAAAAATGGCCATGATTGTGTAAGATGTACTTACGATGTGCTATGAATGCCCACAACACAACACGACGTGAACAAAAACCCACCAAGATCACTTGACGATGCTGCTAAGACCACGTGACGACGCCTGTATTCTGGCTGTCATTAACCAATTTTATTCATTTTAGGAGGGAAACTTGTAAGGCAGAGGGTTAATTAAGATATTCTTTACACCTTTTCTTTCTAGAGAGCCTGCCAAAGCTGAGTAAAACTGTATAATGTTAGCATAACGAACATGGAGAAAGGCATCTTAATACTGAAAGGGTTAATCATAATTTGACTCAGATACTTTCGCCACGAAAGTGTTCGTGTGACTCAAGCTTTATAGCACGTTCTCACATGGCCGATGGAATCGTGGTGGATTGTATAAAGGTTGTGACGAATCTTCATAGCTAAGTCGTAATGATGCCGTGGGAGATCTTGGCAAGTCGTGACATATTGTTCCGATGTCGATGTCGTGGTTGTTCGTAATAGTTTCATGTCAAATCATACCGGTATCGTACCAGTATCGTGGCACATCATACTAGCGTCGTAGATATCCTAACACAATTGTGGCCATGACGAAATTTCGCAATAGTCGACAGGCGGACGGGCTGCGATTCACTACGATTTATACTGTAGGTATTGGGACATCGTAAAAATTGTGAAAGTGGGACCTAGGGTTGTTCACATTATTTATATTCTGGTTATCATTAGGCAATTTTGAGCAGTGTATGAAGGATCTCCGGTAGTCAAAGAGGTTGAAAAGATCTCATCAGCTCGTTGACTCCCACAAGTTCCACCTAAATCGGATATAATCGTCTAATGATAACAAATTACTAATACGATGAATGGCGTCATCATTATACAGAAAGGGTTAAGAGGGAGTTACACGAGCGATAATCAAGCAATTATATATCAGCATTATTTCTGGCCAATATTTCTGTTATACTTTGAATGAATTGGCATCGGGAATTTCAACGAAGTAATTATTGGGGTTTTGACATTCTATTTGCACTGTTTTGTATTTCAACTAAATTTTCTTAGTGTCACTTCTACACATACACTCAACAAAGGCGAGCATTAATCAAGCTGTTGTTGAGATAACTTGGACAAGTTGACAGACTGAATATAAACACCATATGAGGAGGAGCACTTTATTGACAACGTTTCGCAGATAGCTTCTTCAGGTCAAGCTGAGAACACACATGACTGTAAGCTTTGAAAGAGTGGGACGTGTGTGTAAGTGTACTGCCCAAACTACATAACACCGTCTGATGAGAGCCAAAACAAAACAAGGCCAGGCTAGTATTTAAAGGGTTAAATGGTGTGTGTGTGTGTGTGTGTGTGTGTGTGTGTGTGTGTGTGTGTGTGTGTGTGTGTGTGTGTGTGTGTGTGTGTGTGTGCGCGCGCGCGTTAGTGTGTGTGTGTGTGAGAGTGAATGTGTGTGTTGTGTGTGCATGTGTAAATAAATATATCACTAAACAAGGCCACGGTAGTACTAAAAGGGTTGAACGATGTGCCGTGTGTGTGTGTGTGTGTGAGGCTGGGAATGTACGATAACAAGGGCATGACAAGGCTATCCTCCTCCTATATTGTTCACACATTATATAACCTGGGATATAAGGTTAACCCCTTCTGTACAGGCGCGCTCTCTCTCTCCATATAACCCCTTCTGTACCGACGACGTCTCTCTCTCTCTCTCTCACCCACTCACTCACACACTCACTTTCACTTTATCTCTCCATATAACCCCTTCTGTACCGGCGACGTCTTTTTAATTTGCTTCTAGCCATATTTAGACGATGTTGTGCAGTATAAGAAGGATCTGTGGTAGTAAAAAGGGTTAAGTGAGATAGTTTGAAACCTTTTAATTGTTAGAGGCTCTTTTCTGAACTGAATAAAATCGTCTAAAAGTAGCCAGAATAAAATTAAAGAGACGTCGCCGGTACAGAAGGGGTTATATGGGAGAGAGACACATAAACACACACACACACACACACACACACACACAGCACGGTACGGTACCTTCAGTTTTAGACTACCGGTACCGGTACTTTAATAGATTACCCGGTAGTTAACCCCCTCTGTACCGACGACGTCTTATTAATGTTATTCTATCTATATTTAAACGACTTTGTGCAGTTTAAGAAGGACCCCAATGGAAATACGCCTAACGGCCTTATTGGGCTATCCTTAGTTGGAATTATGCAAGGCCGGCACAGTACATGTCATATTTGTAACATAACATATTATGTGGTACCAACATTGTAAAATGCTAACTGAATAAATATTATTATTATTATTATTATTATCTATGATAGTAAAAGGGTTCAATAAGATAGATCGAAGCCTGTTAATTGCTGGAAGCCCCTTTTAAACTGAATATAATTGTCTAATAGTAGCCAGAATAAAGTGAAAAGGACGTCACCGGTACTGAACGGGTTAACATAACATAGTCCCGGTCTATATAATAAATAGGTTGACAATGACAAAGCCAATGAAAACGTCCAGCAATAAATCCGATCGCACAAAGTCTGGAAACAAGGATGAGGACAGTGTAAGTATTTGGGGTCAGGTCAGGTCAGGTGAAGGTATTGAGGGATAAGCCTTTACAACGGCACCTCGTAGCTACTTTCTACTTTTCCTATTTGCTGAAGAGCGTATAGACAGAAGGGGTGATGGAGAGAGAGAGGAAGCTGTTGGAGTGGCTTTGTTGGAGGGGGTAAAGGCTTCGGGCATGCATGAGTTGTAATTTTGTGGAGTGCATTGGAATAGGCAATATCTTAACCCTTTCAAGATTCTATTACGCATTTTGTGTCTATATTCTTGCTAATATTAGACGATGTTATGCTGATTAGTGAGAGTACATGGCAGTCAGAGGGTTAATTGACATAGTCTTGACCCTATACATTCCACATATCCTTCTTAAACTGAATAAAATCGTCTAATGATAGCCAGATTAAACTGTAAAAATGCCACATAAGTTTCAAGTTATGTTAGGATGGCTTAGGATCTGACTGGGTTTCATTTCAGCTGAGGGTAAATTGAATCTCCTTAGCAACTGATTGATCAATTACTAACGGAAAAATAAGACACTCTGCTTCATATCAATGCCCAGTTGTCATATCAACAACAAATTTCGCTACAAAACCTGCCTAATAGCGGATTAATCAAGCTTAAGACCTAGCATTTGACCGTCAGTTGGAATAAAACAAAGTATATAGCCTTAAAGGGGCCCTCCCTCTTTGGCTTGTATCCATTCGGCCCCATTCAGCCTACTGTTTTAAGACGTTTACCCCCATACAGGTGTCAATATTTTCCTGGCGAACGGTAGCGAGCCAGCATATATAAATATTTTTGTTTTGACAGCTAGCTAAATTTGTACATTTTTCGATAGAAAAATTTCTCCGGCAAAGGCGGATTTCTCCATACAATGATGGCTCGCTATCGCTCGCCAGAAAGAAATCGACACCTGGATGGGGATAAACCTCTTAATATTATTTTTATTAATCTCACCACCACACCCCCAATGAAATTAATTAAAGTATATATGATCCACCGGGATTCGAACCCGGGTTATCACACACATATTTTTGCCACCTTAACCATTACACCACCAGGACGGTTAAAGGTTTATGCACACGCCTACGACTTATTATCCATTCTCGAATACTGGAAAACAGTTGGCTGAATGGGGCCGAATGGATACAAGCCAGAGAAAGAGAGAAAAGGAGAGAAAGAGAACAAAAGCAGGTGACCCCCCTTTATGTACGAAGGTGAGAGAACATACGTACCGGTAATTATAATCCCGCTCCAGGCAGGTGTGCAGGTGAGAGATATTGGTTTATCTACAATACCTGTCCGCCCCGCCTGTCATCATTAATAGTACCGGTAGGTTAATGTAGTGGGTTGTACTGGTGGTGGTACGGGTACTGGTTTATAAGTGGTGGATGTAAGTTAGGTGTACTAGTGAGATATATTGGTTTATCTACAATACCTGTCCGCCCCTTCTGACATCATTAATAGTACGTTAGTGTAGTGGGTTATACTGGTAGATGTATGGTAAGTGTCCAAGTGAGAGGTATTGGTTTATCTACAATACCTGTCCGCCCCGCCTGTCATCATTAATAGTAGGTGTGTGTAGTGGGTTGTACTGGTGGTGGAAGGGTACTGGTTTATCTACTGTTAGTGTCATTATTAGGTTAGTGTAGAGGGTTGTAGTGGTAGATGTATACAGTAGTACCGTAGGTGTACTAGTGAGAGGTACTGGTTTATCTACTATTAATGTTATTATTAGTAGGTTTGTGTAGTGGGTTGTACTGGTAGGTGTATTAGTGAGAGGTACCGGTATTGGTTTAACTACTATTAATGTTATTATAATTAGTACCGGTAGGTTTGTGTAGTGGGTTGTACTGGAAGATGTACGGTAGGTGTACTAGTGAGAGGTACTGGTATATCTACTATTCATGTTATTATTAGGTTAGTGTAGTGGGCTGTACTGGTAGATTATGGTAGGTGTACTAGTGAAAGGTACCGGTAATGGTTTATCTACACTACATGGCCGCCCCTGTTATCATCATTAAGGGGGTAGGGTTTGTGTATTAGTTTATGAATGTATTTACATATAGGCTAATTGTTATAGTTTATGAATGTATTTACATATAGGCTAATTGTTATAGTTTATGAATGTATTTACATATAGGCTAATTGTTATAGTTTATGAATGTATTTACATATAGGCTAATTGTTATAGTTTATGAATGTATTTACATATAGGCTAATTGTTATAGTTTATGAATGTATTTACATATAGGCTAATTGTTATAGTTTATGAATGTATTTACATATAGGCTAATTGTTATAGTTTATGAATGTATTTACATATAGGCTAATTGTTATAGTTTATGAATGTATTTACATATAATTGTTATAGTTTCCTCCCTAGACATCCACCCAGCATAATAAAATATTCTCAAGATCCCCCTTCCAAGATAAATTTATAAATGTTTCGGTAGAATTTTGTTAAAGCTTGATGGAGGTCTAGGGAGGAAACTAAAAGAAAACAAAATAATATAGAACAGTAAGGTTGAATTGACAAGGGATTGAGTTGAAAAAAGGTGGTGTAATGGTTAGAGTGTTTAAAAATCTGTGTATGATAACCCAGGTTCGAATCCTGGAGTATCACATAATTATATGCTTTCCTTAATTTCACTGGATGTGTTTGGTGTTGGGGTGAAATTAATAACATATAGATATTCAGATTGCAGGGGCTTAGCCTACGCTGACAAGAACATTTAAATTAACAGAGGACTTGGGTTAATAGTGAATAAGTTAACAGAACGGTTGAAATAACAGAACGATTGAAATGACAGAACGACAGAACGGTTGAGATAACAGAACGGTTGAAATCGCAGAACGGTTGAAATGACAGAACGGTTGAGATGACAGAACGGTTGAAATCACAGAACGGTTGAAATGACAGAACGGTTGAGATGACAGAACAGTTGAAAAGACAACGGTTGACATGACAGAACGGTTGAGATGACAGAACGGTTGAAATAACAGAACGATTGAAATGACAGAACGACAGAACGGTTGAGATAACAGAACGGTTGAAATCGCAGAACGGTTGAAATGACAGAACGGTTGAGATGACAGAACGGTTGAAATCACAGAACGGTTGAAATCACAGAACGGTTGAGATGACAGAACAGTTGAAAAGACAACAGTTGACATGACAGAACGGTTGAGATGACAGAACGGTTGAAATGACAGAACTGTTGAAATGACAGAACGGCTGAGTTG
>CM064497.1:11593327-11668327 GCA_032716605.1 Paralithodes platypus | reverse complement strand
GCTGAAACATGACTTATTAGCGCTACTGTACGAATATCGAGTTATAAAAAGTATTATAGCCAATAAATAGACTATACCGGTACCGGTATCCAGAATTGACAAGTGCCCCATATACGCCGTTATCTTTGGCGACCAACCATGTTTGACAATCAATTAGGGGGGAGGTAGTTGCTTTTTCTCCCTCATGTTTAGTCCCATTAGTTTTGAGATTTTATGGCGTTCGTTCCATTAGTTTCGCGATTATATGATCTTTCGCCCCATTTCTTTGTCAATATTAAAACCTTGCGTGCCATTTAGGTGTCGATTTTTTCCTGGCGAGCGATAGCGAACCAGTAATTCTTGGAGGAACAGGCCTTCGGCCGAGACTTTTTTCTACCGACAAATTTACACATTTATCTTGAAGGAGTCTTTTTTTTTTTTAAAGTTTGATAAAGGTCTAGCGAGGTTACTTTAAAATAAATACAGATACAAAAAATTACCGAAAATTAAAAATAATAAAAGGCTAATGATACCAATATGGCAGACATTGAGCGTCGTCCTCTCGTGTTAACTATAGAGTCTCCAGTGGGTATATATGTGGAGTTTGGCGATTTTAAGACCTTTCACCCCATTTATTTGTCAATATTAAGACTTATTGCGTTATTTAGGAATTTTCCTGGCGAGCGATAGCGAGCCAGTAATTTAAGAAAAATCGGCCTTCGGCCTAGACATTTATTTTTCTACCGAAAAATGTACAAATATATCATGAAGGAGGTCCTGGGGTTGTTTTATTAAGTTTGATGGAGGTCTACGGAGGAAACTAGAAAAATAATAAATACATGAAATACATCAATAGCGTACGGTACCTAACCTTATAACTATACTCGCTTTATTTCCAACTGACGGTCAATTGCAAAGTTCCCATCAAGATTGTTCAGTTATTTTGAAGATTGTGTAGTGAAATATGGCGCTAGTTACATAAACTTGGTCTTAATGTGATTCAGAGACATAGTGGTGTCATATTTTAGTTATTTTGAAGATTTTGTAGTGAAATATGGTGCTGATGATATAAACTTGGTCTTAAGATAATGCAGAGACAAAGTAGTGCCATATGTTTCCATTAAGTACCGAGAAATAAACTGCTAAGGGATTCAATTTATCGAAGGCCTGTTCCTTCTAATATTGCAGGCTCGCTATCGCTCGCCAGGAAGAAATCGAGACCTAAATGGCACGAAATGTCTTAATATTGAAAAGGAAATGAGGCGAAAGGTCTCAACTTCGCCAAACTAACGGAACGAACGTCTTAAAACTAATACCGGTATCCAGAAGAAAAAAAAACGACTACCGGTACCTCCCCGTTAATGGGTGACTTGCTGGCTGAGCGGATAATGTGCGCTGTACAATCGTGGGCAGGAATTTCTGTACAATATTTGGATGTACAGTCGCGCTAATAAGTGATGTCCCGGTACCAATTATGTTTTGATCAAATATTGGTATCAGCAATATTTACACATGGTAACGTCATTGTCATTATAGCGTGGCAACTATAAGACGATTTTATTCAGCTTAGGAAGGACCTCTAGCAATAATAAGGCTTCAAACTATCTCCACCAATGCCTTTAATTACCTTAGAGCCTTCCTAAGCTACATAATATCGTGTAAATATAGCTAGCATAAGAGATAAACGCACGTCGCTGGTGCTCAAAGGGTTAAGAAGGTTGGTGATATCAACGCAACGGTTCCTTCAAGGGGGTAGAGCTTGTCTTGGTGGGCTACTTAATCATATACTGTTTTTTTATTTATTTTTTAGTTTCCTCGCTAGATCTCCATCAAACTAAAAATTATACCCCCTATACACCCTTTCAAGATATATTTGTACATTTTTCGGTAGAAAAATGTCCCGGCCGAAGGCTGCTTTCTTAAAAAAATACAGGATTGCTATCGCTTGACCAGGAAAATATCGACACTTAAACGGCACGAAAGGTCTTAATATTGACAAAGTAATGGGGCGAAAGGTATCCAAATCGCCAAACTAGTGAATGGGCGTCTTTACATCGCAAAACTAATAGGTCTAAACATGAGGGAGAAGGGGGTCCAGAACAATTGAGTACCTCCTCCTTAACCCATACAGTACCGGTGACGCGTGTTAGCATGGGATTTCAGCTACCTACATTTAGACGATTTGATGAAGCTCAGGAAGGATATACGATGGGATAAAAAGGATGATACCTTATACCTTTGGATACCTTTGGATGTGTTCGCCGCTCCTCTAGCGGCACCAAGGAGCGCGACGCCCCTCGTTATGGGTGGTGATTTGGTGCAGTAGACTGTTTGAAGCGACAGCTCGCTCCCTTGCGAGGATGGGCTCGTCTGGCACTTTTTGCAGTTCGATATCTAGGGCTCTCTTGAAGTTGTCTAACGAGATGTCCCTCATGTCTCTTACTCGCCGTGGGAGTGAATGGAAATAGTCTGTATATATCCTCTCTTAATGGGTAGACGTCCTTCCTAAGCCGACTAAAAATCTTCCAATAGCTGGCTAAAAAGGATTAATGGAAATAGTCTGTATATAGCCTCTCTGATTAATGTTTACCTAGGGTCCCGTTAAAATATCCTCAAGTAACCTATCAAAAACTGTTCAGGGGACTGGTTAGAACTTGTAGGATGTTTAATTGAAGGTCGGAAATCAGTATTTACTGAGAAATAACAGTCTTAAAATGCGCTATGGGTCACCCAGGGTCCCTGCCCTCTCTTTCCCAGGTAATGTTATGTTATGTTATGTTATATTATATTATATTAGGGTTAGGTTAGGTTAGGTTAGGTTAGTTAGGTTAGGTTAGGTTAGGTTAATCTAATCGAATATAATACTTGTACATTATGGACAGTGGGCGGGGCCGCGCGTATGTGGCGGTGTACAGACCCTCCCGTAAAACATAGCGCATTTTATGACTTTTATTTCTCAGTAAATACTGATTTCCGACCTTCAATTAAACATCCTACAAGTTCTAACCAGTCCCCTGAACAGTTTTTAATAGGTTACTTGAGGATATTTTAACGGGACCATAGGTACATTTTTACCGCCTCTCTTAATGGGTAGACGTCCTTCCTAAGCTGACTACAATCTTCCACTAGTTGTCAGAGTATAATGAAACGGACGTCACCGGTACTGGAAGGGTTAAGGGGAGATGGGCCTGTTTTCTGGACCACTTCCTCCCTCGTGTTTAGCCCCATTAGTGTTGAGGTTTTAATATGTTTGCCCCATTAGTTAGTCGATTTTAAGACCTTTCGCCCCATTTCTTCAATATTTAGACCTTTCGTGCTATTTAGGTGTCAATTTTTTCCCTGGCGAACGATAGTGAGCCTGTAATGTTGGAAGAACCGACCTTCGGCCGGGACATTCTTCTACCGAAAAATGTATAAATTAATCTAGAAGGGGGATCTAATGGATGTTTTTTTTACATTTGATGGAGGTCTAGGGAGGAAACTAGAAAAATAATGAATACATGCAAAAATCGCCCAAAAAGTGAACCATCTCCCCCTTAACGTGAATAATATGATATTAGAGCCTGCAGATTATTTAACCCTTTGAGTACCAGCGACGTGTGTTGTATTGTACTTATATTTAGACGATAGTATGCAGCTTAGGAAGGATCTGTGGTAGTTAAAAGAGTTGGTTGCGATACTTGGAAGCCATATTATTGCTCGAGGTCCTTCCTAAGCTGAATAGAATCGTCCAAAATATATCCAAGATGAAATAGAAAAGACGTCACCGGTACTGAACGGGTTAAGTCAAGTTGGATACAATTTAGACGTCTTTAATGCAGTGAGGCCTTCACTTGTGGACGTTAAGGGGGGGATGGTTAATTTTTTGGGCGATTTTTGCATGTATTCATTATTTTTCTAGATTCCTCCCTATACCTCTATCAAATTAAAAAAAAAAAAAAAAAACATCCATTAGATCCCCCTTCTAGATTAATTTGTACATTTTTCGGTTGAAAAATTCCCGGCCTAAGGCCGGTTCTTCCAGCATTACAGGCTCACTATCGTTCGCCAGGGAAAAAATCGACACCTAAATAGCACGAAAGGTCTAAATATTGACGAAGAAATGGGGCGAAAGGTCTTAAAATCGACTAACTAATGGGGCAAAAATCTCAACATCTGAAAACTAATGGTGCTAAACATGAGGGAGAAATGGGTCCAGAAAACCGGGGGGCTTAAGGGGAGATGGACTTATTTATCGGTACATTTATGTATCTTTTTATTATTAGCTAGGCCGGTCCTTAGTGATCTTGGCCCCATTCAATGTTCTTTCCTCTCACTAACACATTACGCTTTCCATAATGCAGTTGGGTCTGAGTAAATGATTAGATTGATATCCAAAATTCGAAAATGGATATTAATCGTGACCGTGTACTCAATCTTTAACTGTGTTGGTGGTGTAATGGTTTAGGTGCTTATGTTCTGGATGTGGTGTCCCGAGTTCGAATACCGGGAGGACCATATGCTTTCACATTAGTTTATTCAAGTCCATTGGGGTTTGTAATTGATGATTAATGTTAAGAACTGGGTGTTACTTATATAGTAGTTTCCTCTCTAGACCTCCATCTAGCTTAAAAAACACCCGCCCAAGACCGCCCTTTTTTCTGGGTGCTGTTAGACGATTTTATTCAGTTTATAAAGGGCCTCCAGCAATAAACAGGCTACAAACTATCTCACTTAACCGTTTATACTACCACAGATCCTTCTTAAACTGCACAAAATCGGCTAAATATAGCTAGACTATGAAATTAAAAAGACGTCGTCGATACAAAAGAGGTTAATACAGTAGCGACTCGGATGTATCGACGATCTTAGGTAGACATCATGGCGATTTCCGTGTAAAAGGTTGGGCTAATTCCCCCTTGTATGTGTTGAGGGCGGAGTCTTCAAGGCCGAAGGTGAAGGGCTAGTCTCACCCCACTTCAAGGACCAGTCACACCAACTAGTACGCCTTCCCATCATTAGTTTCAGGCAATTTTGGTCTGACGGATTCTAAATTAAAGTTGTATAAGTATTCCGCCAACAAAGGTGCTCTATTGTCAGATTAGTTGTCGATACCAGTGCAAAATAACCAGTAAAGTTGCTAGAAAAAGGTGGGGGATCAATCTTTTTCGGGAAAAAATTTCTGGTGATGCCCCCTTATTGTTATTTCAACCCTTAGTTAAGCTAAACGCATCAATAATACTCGGTACGCACATCGCTCGTTTGTTCGTGCCTTGAGGGACCTATGGAGGGCTGAACTCGGCCAACATGAAGTGCGACGGATTGTGGGAAAAGAAGTTATAGTTATTAAATGGTACCCCTTAACTGATCTTGCAGCTAACATAGAATAATCCATAGCAGTATAAATTTTTAATAATACTTAAACTGATTTTGAAGTAATATTATGATAAGTGACCAAAATGAGTTGCTTAAAATCATGATATACTTGACTTAAAATATCTTACCTGATGTTATAGCTCAGAAACACGAGTTAATGTTGATCACCTTCACAGCTATGATCCAGTCTTTTATATATCAAACACAGCACACGTATATCGGTTATACCGAAAAGCGCGCAATGAACACACTTGTTCTACAATGTATACAAACTGTAGATGCACTTGCGCCCAAACAGAGTAACATCCTCGCGGAACTTGAGATCTCCACTCACCCCACCCCTTGCTTGAGAGACGGACGTATGACAAACAATAACAAACCAACTAAAACCACCTGTCATGTAAAACAGCAAACCAAATCGTGACTATTTAACTCTAGCTCACTTATCAACAACCGCACAGCACTGACTATGGCTGATAACTAGTCTACACTAACAATCTCTGGTATTTGTGTTGGCTGTACGACAGTTTGGGACTCAAGGCTGAGAATCTGGCACCGCCTCCACTAATGTGAGAGCTTGCGCACTGGGATTCTTCGGCATCTGTCGGGAGGTGCGAGCGAAAAGCTACACTACACCAGTGTCATACAAGCAGCCATAGGGGAATGTACGCTCCCCCTTCTTCTCTGCTCTCACTGGATCCATTTCGTTATTACTATATTAACACTTTCTTTGCTTTTTATCTCTGCCCAGAATAATCACGACTATTTTGTAACACCAAGAACTACGTAACAAAACAAAAAAAACATCTGAAAACATTCATCAATATAGGTACAGTAGTAACTTTTCTGAAGCCACTTGTAATAATACAGGTCGGTCGGCACGATTACAAATCTAATGAGGTTATTGACGTGCAATGAGGCCAGTTGAAAGGGGGTGGAGGGGACAGGGGCCACAGTACAGGGGATAAGGGAGGACAATATTTAATAGATATACATGGATGCACTGGTCACACAGATCTTACGGTCCTATCGAGGTGGTCAAGACGTAATTCTAATAGAGACAGAAAATGCCAAAGTAAAGGAAATTGTAAGAAAAGAAAAGAGTTTGAGAGTTTGATTTAGGTTAGGGGTAGACATAAAATAATAAATAATTATATAAATAATAAATAAATAATAATTAAATAACAAAAATATAATAATAAATAAACTGAACGGGATCAGAATAGGGAAACCTGTAAAGGGTACTACTGCCCCACACATGGACGATTCCTTACTTGATCTTATACCTATGATACCAAATCTTCCACCACGAGCAATCTGCCACTGATAAGATAGTCCAGATAGAAGATAAGCGAAGGAGAGGAGGGGGGGGGGGGGGGTAAGGAAGACAGAAAGGAAGGAAGATGGCACTGGTGAATAAGGGGCTGGTTGTTGGGTCTATTAATTAATGTATTCATTTCTGTTTTAATTTCCTCGTTAGACCCTTAAACTTATAACAACACCCCCTAGACCCCCCCCCCCCTTCTCTCAAGATTTATTTGTACATTTTCCGTAGAAAAATGTCCCGGCCACCCATAACGAGGGGCGTCGCGCTCCTTGGTGCCGCTAGAAGAGTGGCGAACACATCAAAAGGTATCAAAAGGTAAAGGCCGGTTCCTCTTATTATTACAGGCTGGCTATCGATCGACACCCAAATGGCACGATAGGTCTTCAACTTGACAACGAAATGGAGCTAAAGATGTTAAAATAGCCAAACTAATGGGCAGAACGTCTTAACATCTGAAAACTAATTGGGCTAAACACGAGGGAGAAAGGGGTGCAGAAAAACGCCCCATCTTCCCTTAATATATAATACAGCCCGAGACACCTAATAACCTCCACTACTGTCTTCTTTTAAGGGGGTAATATTCGATTTTTTTTCTGGACCCCCTTCTCCCTCATGTTTAGCATATTAGTTTTGAAGTTTTAATACGTTCGTTCCGTTAGTTTGGCGATTTTGAGATCATTCGCCTCATTTAGTTGTCAATATTAAGACCTTTCGTGCCCTTTAGGTGTCGATTTTTTAATGGCGAGCGATAGCGAGCCTCACATTTTAGAAGGAAGCGGCCTTCGGCCGGGACATTTTTCTTCCGAAAAATGTACACATTTATCTTGAAAGGGGGTCTAGGGGGTATTTTTATAAGCTTGATGGAGGTCCAGCGAGGAAACAAAACAATAAATTAATCAATATATTATACAGTATACAGTATATATATATAGACCAAAAACCAACCACTACCCCCTTAATACAGAGTTAGGAAAGGAAGGGGCTTGAAGAGGAGAGGCAAATATTAACTATGGAAGACTAGGGGGGCATTTAACCCCTTCTGTACCGGCGACGTCTTTTATATTACAGTGTTTGTTATTTTTAGAAGATTGTGTGCAGTTTAAGAAGGATCTGCGGTAGTAAAAAGGGTTAAGCGAGATCGTTCGAAGCCTGTTAATTGCTGGAACCCCTTTTTAAGCTGAACAGAATCGTCTAAAAGTAGCCAGAAAAAAATAAAAACACAAGACGTCGCCGGTAAAGAAGGGGTTAATTATTCTAAGGAAAGTGTACAAACCTATCTAGAAGGGGGATTTGGGGAATGTTTTTTTTTTTTTTTTTTTTTTTTTTTTTTTTTTAATCCATGTTCTTTTAAGTTTGATGGAGGTCTAGGGAGGAAACTATATAATAATGAATATATGAAAACATCGACCAAAAAAAATAAGCCCATTCCCCCCTTAATAATCCTTTCTGTACCGGCGACGTCCTTATAACTGTATTCTGGCAACTATTAGACGATTTTATTCAGTTTATATAGAGCCTCCAGCATTTAACAGGCTTCGAACTATCACACTTAACCCTTTTTGCTACCACAGATCCTTACTAAATTGCATAAAATCATATAAATAATAAGGGAAGAAAGAGGGCATGGAGAGGTGCGATAAAAAAGGATACGAAATGGAAGTGAGAGATGACAGAGTAAAGACGGGAGATAGGAAGGGTAGAAAGCAGTGGAGAAACAAGAAACGACAGAGAAAAGGAGGGGATAGGACAGGAGGAATGGAAGTTGCTCTGTTGCAAGGCTAGATGAGAATGATAAATGCGAAGGGAGACATGTATATTTAATAGACAATAAGTTGGAAGGGAGGGGGAACATTGGAGACAGACGAGGAGAGAAGGTAGGCCTATAGAGAAAACAGAAGATAATTGAGACAGGAAGGAAGGAAGGAAGGAAAGAGAGAGAGAGAGCAGTAAAGTACGAACAGGGCAAGAGAACATTTTGGAATTCTGCCGTTTCGAAGCGACTTTACAGAAATAATGAATGGGAAGAGAAAGGATGGAGGGGGAGGGAGGAGATAATGTGATGTGGAGGGCTAGAGGGGAGGGGGGGGGGGGGGGAGGACAACCGGTACACTAGCACCAAACAACCTTCTCTCTCTCTCTCTCTCTCTCTCTCCATGCAGGGGGGCCATGTGCAGGGGACCGACATTTATTACAAAATAGGAAAGTAGACAATATCGCTACAAGGTGCCGTTGTAAAGGCTTATTCCTCAATACCTTCACCTGAGAGAGACCTGAGACCATTGGCATTACATTATTAGGAAGCCCAATATTATCGTAGGGCGGCAGCTGGAATTCAATAACATAACATATAGCCTTCGTAACGTTGATAGGGTTAATTAAGGGGAGATGGGTCGTTTTTCTTGACACCCCCTTCTCCCTCATGTTTAGCCTAGTCACATTAGTTTTCAGATTTTAAGATGCTTGGCCCATTAGTTTTTCGATTTTAAGATCTTTCGCCCCATTTCTTTGTCAATATTAAGACCTTTCGTGCTAGTTAGGTGTCGATTTTTTTCCTGGCGAACGATAGTGAGCCTGTAATTTTGGAAAACCCGGCGTTCGGCCGAGATATTTTTCTACCGAAAAATGTACAAATTAATCGCGAAGGGGGATCTAATGGATGTTTTTTTTTTAAGTTTTATGGAGGTCTAGGGAGGAAACTAAACAAATAATAAATATATGAAATAATCGACCAAAAAATATACCCGTCCCCCTTAAGAATCTTCTATCCTCCTTATCTTCCCCCCTAATGCTAGCCTTCATCCTTTCCTATCCCTTCTATTTCCGTGTCCATACCCGTCACCTCATATCTTATAGCTAACCTAAAACCTCACCTATTATAGAGTAGCTACCAACCGGAGCAATGAACCGGACTTGAGTGAATGTGAAAGGAATACAATATAGATCAACATGAAATAGCGTTGTTGTGGCCATTTGATCACTTCTAAAGACATGATTTGAACTATGAATTAATATGAAAAGGAATGCAATCAAATCAACATGAAATAGCGTTGTTTTGGCCATTTTAGCACTACCAAAGACATAATTTGAACTATGAATTAATATGAAAAGGAATGCAATCAAATCAACATGAAATAGCGTTGTTTTGGCCATTTGATCACTTCCAAAGACATAATTTTAACAATAAACCATAATTATATTTTTACATCTGTCAATCTATCTATATGCTCAGGCCCAATCCCCATTTTTCTTATTTTTATTTTTATTTTTTATTTTATTTTATTTTTATTTGTTTCTTGGGGGTGGCCGAGTCAAGACAGAGCAAGAACAGGGAAAACACCAAACAACGAACAAACACAGATAAAACACAGATTCACACACATCTACAATTCTACAATACTAAAGACTAAAAGGAAGGACTCTGCTTTCGTTTGACACCCTGACAGCTACCTGTGTTGGTGGTGTAATGGTTTAGATGCTTATGTTCTGAGTGTCGTGTCCCGAGTTCGAATCCCGGGAGGACCATATGCTTTCATAAGTTTATTCAAGTGCATTGGGGGGTTGTATTTGATGATTAATGTTAAATATATTATAATTATAAATAGCCTGGCATTGTCTAGAGAAATATAGGATTCACTATTTAATAATCTTAACCCTTTCAGTACCGCTGCCGTCATTTTAACTTTATTCTGGCTACTATTAGACGATTTTTTCAGTTTTAAAAGGGCTTCCAGCAATTTACAGGCTTCGAACTATCTCACTTAACCCTTTTTTACTACCGTCGACGACGGCCGTATAAAAAAACACCCGCCCTAGACCCTCCAAGATAAATGTGTATTTTTTTCGTTATAGAAATATCCCGGCCTTTCGGTTCCTCTTAAATTATAGGCTCGCTTTCGCTCGCCAGTAAAAAATCGACACCTAAATGACACGAACAGTCCTAATATTGATAAAGAAATGGGGGCGAAAGATCTTAAAATCGCCAAACTAATGGGCCTAACGTCTTAAAATCTGAAAACTAATGGGGCTAAACATAAGGAAAGAGGGGGACCAGAAACCCGACCCATCTTCCCATAAGCAATGTTTTGCAGTTTAAGAAGGATCTGTGGTAGTAAAAAAGGGTATTAAAGTGAGATAGTTCGAAGCCTGTTAATTCCTGGAGGCCCATTTTAAAATGAATAAAAGCGTCTAACAATATCCAGCATAAGTTATAAGGACGGCACTGGGACTGAATGGGTTAAGGGGAGATGGGCCGTTTTTCTGGACCCCCTCCTGCCTCATGTTTAGTCCCATTAGTTTTGAGATTTTAAGACGTTCGTTCCATTAGTTTGGCGATTTTCAGACATTTCACCCCATTTCTTTGTCAATATTAAGAAATTTCGTGTCATTTAGGTGTCGATTATTTCCTGGCGAGCGATAGCGAGCCTGTAGTTTTAGGAGAAACCGGCCTTCGGCCGAAACATTTTTCTACCGAAAAATGTACACATTTTTTCTTAAAAGGGGGTCTTGGGTTTGTTTTGTTTTAAAGTTTGATGAAGGTCTAAGGAGGAAACTAGAAGAATAATAAATTATAAAATCGACCAAAAAATGAATCATCCCTCCTTAACATTGGCTAGCACTTGGCGATTATATGCAACTAAGGAACGCCCTTTAAGATTCAAAGGGTTAAAATCTAACATTCAAAGGGTTAACATGTATCTCTATTAGCTCTATGATTCATAACTCCTTCGTAAGCTGAACAGAATCGTCTATTGATTGTCTGAATAAACTACCACCCCCCCCCCCCCCACCCCCCCGCGTCTTAATCATAAAGGAGTTAAGGGGAGATAGGTGGTTTTTCTGGACACCCTTCTCCCTCATGCTTAGCCCCTTTTCTCTGTCAATATTATGACTTTTCGTGTCATTTAGGTGTCGATTTTTTTTCCTGGCGAGCGAAAGCGAGCCTGTAATTTAGGTGGAACCGGCCTTTGACCGGGAATTTTTTTTTTTTACCGAAAAATGTACAAATATATTTTAAAAGGGGAGCCTGTTTTGTTTTCTTTTTTTAAGTTTGATGGAGGTCTAGGGAGGAACCTAGAAAAATAATAAATAATAAATATATGAAAAAAAATCGACCAAAAAGTGAATTATCCCCCCATAATGATGTACTGGTGTACCAATTGACATTTATGAATTTCCCAATAGCTATTTATTTGTTCTATGTGGCTGACGGAGACAAAAGGTAAAACTGCGTGTGACGAGTGCCTCCCCCCCAATTTGAAAGAGTAGCAGGGCCACAATCAAGTAATGTTCGAGTCCAAATGCCAAAATGCTTACAAACATATGCTTAACCCCTTCAGAACGATGACGCCATTTTACCTTTGATGCTGGCTAATATCAGACAACTTTATGCAGATTAAGAAGGACCTATGCCCTTCAAAGGGTTTATGGAGTTCGTATTTACCCCTTTGAGTCCTAGAGGTAAATTATAAGCTATTGAAAATCGTCTAAAGCCGGTATCACACGAGATATTTTATAGTCAACATTCGATGATCAACATTTTTCTGGCAACATTTCGGGAGTATATGGCACTGGTATCGGAAACTACACTGGTGATAGATGAATTTAGGTAACAGAAAAATATTAAATGTTTACCTCATCAGCTGCCAGACCAGTGTTGAGGATAAATGTTGAGTGATAAAGCTCTCGTGTGATACCGGTTTAAAGGTAACCCGCCCCGCCCAACCTTCCTAACTTATATATTAATCTTCCTATGTTGGCTTAAGTTCCTCCCCCCCCCCCACCCTTTCCCTCATGTTTAGCACCATTAGTTTTGACATTTTAAGACGTTCGCCACATAAGTCCGCTCGTCCCATTTTTATTTGTTAATTTTAAAACCTTTCGTGCCATTTAGGTATCAATTTTTCCTGGCGACTGACAACGAGCCTGCAATCTAGGGCAAACCGGCCTTCAGCCGGTACATTTTTATACCGAAAAATTTACAAATTAATCTCGAAGGGAGGTCCTGGAGGTATTGTTTTAAACTTGATGGAGATCTAGGGAGGAATTTGTGTATAAATAAATGTGTCAAGCAATAACAATACTACCAATAATAATAATAATAATAATAATAATAATAAAAAAAAAAAAAAAAAAAAAAAAAACACACACTCCCCCCCCCCCCCCCCCACACACACACACACACACCGTACAAAGCAGGTGTCCCATCACCTGACAGCCACAGGTGTGCACTTTACTATTAACAGATAACTCTACTTAAGGGGAGGTTTTTAGTGTGTTTCCTAGACTTCCATCAAGCTTGAAATTACACCCCCATGACCCCCTTTCAAGATAAATTTGTACATTTTTCGGTGGAAAAATGTCCCGGCCGAAGGTCGGTTCCTCTTAAATTACAGGCTCGCTATCTCTCGCCAGGAAAAAATCGACACCTAAATGGGACGAAAGGTCTTAAAAGTGACATAAATGGGGTGAAAGTTCTTAAAATCGCCAAACTAATGGGGGCGAACGTCTTACAATCTCAAAAGCAATGGGGCTAAACATGAGGGAGAAAGAGGTAAAGAAAAAAATCCCTCAAGTGGAAATCTCCCCTTAACCAGCCATCACACCACAACTCGTCACCCAAAACACCACTACTTACGGCATTTCTTCCTTGAATTATTACATTCTGTTATTCCTTCTCTTTGCACTACCATAACTTTGTTCTGTAACAATGTTTACTCTCACTCCTCGTATTTCACCTTCTGGCGTTCATCTCCACTAACTTGTATAAGGGAGAGCAGTAATGACTAACAAATAAAACAGCAACTTCTGTATACACAACACCTGACAACTATTATAAGATCACCATTTTTCACAAAACAAAATATAGAAGTAAACTAATAACATCTTAATCATTTTAATAAATAATCCTAATAATTTATAATAAAGATAGAGCTATTTTTTAACCTTACCCCTAATATTTCCGTGTTCCAAGGATAGTTGACCATCTTTGCAACATACCTAGAAGAGAGAAAAATACGTTAACAAATAGGACTACTACTAAAAATAATGTAATCATAACAATAATAATACAAATAATAATAATAATAATAATAATAATAAACAAAGTATATACAGTCAAATTCAATAGTTCCTCGAAACTTTAATGATATTTTGTGTAAAATACAACAAGTGGCACAATAAACAAAAACAAATAGTACTACTGTATACCCTGTTCCAAATAAGTAGGCCAACAATCTTGAACATTAACCTCTATAACTCACACACAGCTAGAGTAATCGAGCTAATATTTCTACCATTTGGGAAGGGACAATCTGGGAATAGGTGTGAAAATGTACAGCCCATTTGCTCTAGCCCCTTTTGAGTTACAGAGGTTAGGGTTCACGATTTTGGCCCTACCTTACTGGAACAGGGTATAGTCACAGGCTATTAAAAACACATGAGAACTACAAAGGAAATTGCTTCTGTACACAAACACTTGGTCAGACACACAAATATGCACACAAACACATGGACTGACACAAAAACACATGGACAGACACACACACACATGGTCAGACACACAAACACATGGTCAGACACACAAACACATGGACAGACACAAACACACGGACAGACACACAAACAAACACATGGACAGACACACACACACATGGACAAACACACAAACACATGGACAGACAAACAAACACATGGACAGACACACACACACACATGGACAGACACACAAACACATGGACAGACAAACAAACACATGGACAGACACACACACACATGGGCAGACACACACACAAATGGAGAGACACACAAACAAGCACACACCCACCACTTGTCATAACTTGCCCTCTCTGCCAAAAGCGTAGGGCTCTTAACCATCATAATCACTAGTCATCACCAACTTTAACCTCAGCATCATCATCACAATCACCGTTCACGTCACTATGAGGGACGTCTCGTTAGACAGCTTCAAGAGAGCCCTGGATGTCGAACTGCAAAAGGTGCCAGACGAGCCCATCCTCGCAAGGGAGCGAGCTGTCGCTTCAAACAGTCTACTGCACCAAATCACCACCCATAACGAGGGGCGTCGCGCTCCTTGGTGCCGCTAGAAGAGTGGCGAACACATCATAAGGTATCAAGGTATCATAAGGTATCAGCAACATCACCATTAAAGAGGAGGAGGTAGTCGCTTTTTCTGGACCCTCTTCTCCCTCATGTTTAGCATATTAGTTTTGAGATTTTAAGACGTTCGTTGCACTAGTTTGGCGATTTTGAGACCTTTCGCCTTATTTCTTTGTCAATATTAAGACCTTTCGTGCCATTTAGGTGTCGAATTTATAGACCAAACAAATTGCCACTATCCCCTTAAACACATACTAACCTGGGTATAGTACAGACATACACATGCACACATCACTTGTCATAATATACCCATCCCTCTGCCAAGACCTGGGGTTATCTTTATCAACACCAGTCATCACCATGCCTTCATCATCATCACTACTACCTTTATCAACATATCAACATCATCACCATGCCTTCATCATCATCACTACTACCTTTATCAACATCACTCATTATCATCATCACTACTATCTTTATCAACACCAGTCATCACCATGCCTTCATCATCATCACTACTACCTTTATCAACATCACTCATTATCATCATCACTATCATCCCTACTATCTTTATCAACACCAGTCATCATCATGCCTTCATCATCACTACTACCACCTTTATCAACATCACTCATTATCATCATCACTATCATCACTACTATCTTTATCAACACCAGTCATCACCATGCCTTCATCATCATCACTACTACCTTTATCAACATCACTCATTATCATCATCACTACTATCTTTATCAACACCAGTCATCACCATGCCTTCATCATCATCACTACTACCTTTATCAACATCACTCATTATCATCATCCCTACTATCTTTATCAACACCAGTCATCACCATGCCTTCATCATCACTACTACCTTTATCAACATCACTCATTATCATCACTACTATCTTTATCAACACCAGTCATCACCATGCCTTCATCATCACTACTACCTCTATCAACATCACTCATTATCATCATCACTATCATCACTACTATCTTTATCAACACCAGTCATCACCATGCCTTCATCATCATCACTACTACCTTTATCAACATCACTCATTATCATCATCACTACTATCTTTATCAACACCAGTCATCACCATGCCTTCATCATCATCACTACTACCTTTATCAACATCACTCATTATCATCATCACTATCATAACTACTATCTTTATCAACACCATGCCTTCATCATCATCACTACTACCTTTATCAACATCACTCATTATCATCATCACTATCATCCCTACTATCTTTATCAACACCAGTCATCACCATGCCTTCATCATCATCACTACTACCTTTATCAACATCACTCATTATCATCATCACTACTATCTTTATCAACACCAGTCATCACCATGCCTTCATCATCATCACTACTACCTTTATCAACATCACTCATTATCATCACTACTATCTTTATCAACACCAGTCATCACCATGCCTTCATCAACATCACTCATTATCATCACTACTATCTTTATCAACACCAGTCATCATCATGCCTTCATCATCACTACTACCACCTTTATCAACATCACTCATTATCATCATCACTATCATCACTACTATCTTTATCAACACCAGTCATCACCATGCCTTCATCATCACTACTACCTTTATCAACATCACTCATTATCATCACTACTATCTTTATCAACACCAGTCATCACCATGCCTTCATCATCATCACTACTACCTTTATCAACATCACTCATTATCATCATCCCTACTATCTTTATCAACACCAGTCATCACCATGCCTTCATCATCACTACTACCTTTATCAACATCATTATCATCACTACTATCTTTATCAACACCAGTCATCACCATGCCTTCATCATCATCACTACTACCTCTATCAACATCACTCATTATCATCATCACTATCATCACTACTATCTTTATCAACACCAGTCATCACCATGCCTTCATCATCATCACTACGGTACTACCTTTATCAACATCACTCATTATTATCATCACTACTATCTTTATCAACACCAGTCATCACCATGCCTTCATCATCATCACTACTACCTTTATCAACATCACTCATTATCATCATCACTATCATAACTACTATCTTTATCAACACCATGCCTTCATCATCATCACTACTACCTTTATCAACATCACTCATTATCATCATCACTATCATCCCTACTATCTTTATCAACACCAGTCATCACCATGCCTTCATCATCATCACTACTACCTTTATCAACATCACTCATTATCATCATCACTATCATCACTACGATCTTTATCAACACCAGTCATCACCATGCCTTCATCATCATCACTACTACCTTTATCAACATCACTCATTATCATCATCACTACTATCTTTATCAACACCAGTCATCACCATGCCTTCATCAACATCACTCATTATCATCACTACTATCTTTATCAACACCAGTCATCACCATGCCTTCATCATTATCACTACTACCTTTATCAACATCACTCATTATCATCATCACTATCATCACTACTATCTTTATCAACACCAGTCATCACCATGCCTTCATCATCATCACTACTACCTTTATCAACATCACTCATTATCATCATCACTATCATCACTACTATCTTTATCAACACCAGTCATCACCATGCCTTCATCATCATCACGTTTATAACTCCTATCACCACCATTATCCTTGTTTACCCCACCATCACTATCATCACCATCCTCCTACCTCTCTCTCTCTCGTCAACGCACACACCATCACCTCCACCCCTTCCTGCAACTGTAACACCTAAAACACACAACCAGCACCTTCGTAAACACACCTGAGCTAGCATGTACACACATGACTTAAATTGCTTCAAACTCCGTACGTGTCCAGGCATTTTAGCTCGAACGTCCCTTGATTTCGGCCCTGTCACTCTTTGAAATCTGGGGGAGGCACTCGCTGCAGGCAGTTATGCCTTTTGTCTCCCTCATTCACATAGAAAACAAAATTACAGTATATACCACTACCAGTACTTCCTGTACCTATAACACCACAAACACCACCTCCTGCACCTATAACACCACAAACACTAACACTGGTAAATCTTTTAACTCGCACGAATCTAAGAATTTCTTCTTCAATCGAGTTGTCAACTTGTGGAATGGGCTTCCCCGAGACGTTATAGACTGCAGCACCGTTGATTCATTTAAATTCCGCCTAGACAAATATCTCGCATCAAACCCGCGACTGACTGCGTTTGTAAATGAATAACTTTATCCTCCCCTCAGTTACTAACCCATATGTCCCCTACTAACTTCCTAGTCCTGCCACGTTAGTGGCAGGGCAGTAGTTCCCTTTCCAATGTTCCCTTACCCACTCTAAACCACTGTTTGGACACTTGATCCTCAGTGTTTTGGAGGACAAGCAACCTAGAAGGGTCACTAGATCTGTTGTTGCTTGATTTCCTTTGTACTCCTTTGTACCAACACCTTCATAAACATCCCTGGGCTACCATGTAATAAGGTACAGAACACACAACCACGACCAGTACCTCCTGCACCTATTACACCACAAAGAACACCACCACTACTACCTCCTGCACCAATAACACCACCACCAACACCTTCATAAACATCCCTGGGCTAGCATGTAATAAGGTACAGAACACACAACCACCACCAGTACCTCCTGCACCTATTACACCACAAAGAACACCACCACTATTACCTCCTGCACCTATAACACCACCACCAACACCTTCATAAACACCCCTGGGCTAGCATGTAATAAGGTACAGAACACACAACTACCACCACCAGTACCTCCTGCACCTATAACACCACCACCAACACCTTCATAAACACCCCTGAGCTAGCATGTATTAAGGTACAGAACACACAACCACCTCCACCACCTATAACACCACCACCAGTAATTCCTGCACCTATAACACCACAAACACCTTCATAAACACCCCTGAGCTAACATGTATTAAGGTACAGAACACACAACCACCTCCACCACCTATAACACCACCACCAGTACTTCCTGCACCTATAACACCACCAACACCTTCATAAACACCCCTGAGCTAACATGTATTACATGTATTAAGGTACAGAACACACAACCACTTCCACCACCTCCTGCACCTATAACACCACCACCAGTACTTCCTGCACCTATAACACCACAAACACCACCACCAACACCTTCATAAACACCCCTGAGCTAGCATGTATTAAGGTACAGAACACACAACCACTTCCACCACCTCCTGCACCTATAACACCACCACCAGTACTTCCTGCACCTATAACACCACCACCAACACCTTCATAAACACCCCTGAGCTAGCATATATTAAGGTACAGAACACACAACCACCACCAGTACCCCCTGCACCTATAACACCACAAACACCACCACCAGTACCTCCTGCACCTATAACACCACAAACACCACCTTCACAAACACCCCTGAGCTAGCATGTAATAAAGAAGATACAACGATAACTCATGATTGGTAGAACATCGGTGGTGGTGGTGGTGGGAATATATATTGGAAAACTGACACTACACACCTGCACACCTGATGCTCTCTCTCTATCACACAAACACAAACAAACACACACACACGCACCCCCCCCCCCCACACACACACACACGCACCCCACACACACCTGAACGTATATCATCCTCTTCTCAAGGTCGTCTGGTTTACATTACGCAGTTTCGGTCAGCATCCCTTCCCTTCCTTCCCTCCCTCCCTCTCTCTCTCTCACACACACACACACTCACTCACACTCTCTCTCTTAACTCACTAACTCACTCACTCTCTCGCTCTCTCTCGGCCAGATTGTAGCAATCTATTATAACACCAAAACCCATTGTATTGAATTGTATTATTGTCTGCTGGCGTCCGGTCTGTGGAGCGGTAAATAAAGGTTATTAACTCAACTTCATTGGATTTTCTCTCTCTCTACGTTAAAGGGGGGATGGACTGGTTTTTGTGGTCCCCTTTCTCCCTCTTGTTTAGCCCCATTGTTTTTTGTCGATTTCAACACCTTTCACCCCATTTCGTTGTCAATGTTAAGACCTTTCGTACCATTTAGGTGTCGACTTTTTCCTGGCGAGCGATACCGGGCCTGTAATTTTAAGAGGAACCGGCCTTTGGCCGGTATATTTTAATACCGAAAAATTAAAAACAAATATATATATCTTGAAGGGGGGGGGGGGGAAGGGTCTAGGGGGTATTTTTTAAAGCTTGGTGGAGGTCTAGCGAGGAAACTAAGCAATAAATGAATTAATGAATGTTTTCATCTGGCCTGATGAAGCTCTATGCGGAACTTTGTCAACACAGTGTTCCTCAAATATATACTGTATATTCATTATATAGTGTACCGGTAGCCTACCTATATCATTTGCATATCTATATAAGTTGCATCTGAATACAGCAGAACTCGCATGACTCATATTGATGCATCTGTACCATTTGCATATCTACACTGTCAAATTTAAAGGGTATAAAATAGGTATGACAAAGGTATACAAGATCATTGGGTATATTGATAGTGATTTACCTTTCTATCCTTATACACGATGGGTTTATTACTGCCAATATATTATTATAATTACCGTATATATTACAATGGACACTTTATTTACCTTTTTCATATCCACAATCTCATGTCAGTGTATAAATTCTGCATCTAAATACAGCAAAACTCGGGTGTCAAATGGTGTAAATCATCTCGCTTATATAATGTGCATATCAATAAATGGTGCCTCTGAGTGTAGACCCACTTGTGACATATCCAGTGCCGGTCAGCCTTAAGGGGGGTGACCTGCTTTTTGTTATTTCTGTCCTTTTCTCTCTTTCTCTGACTTGTATCCATTCGGCCCCATTCAGCCAACTATTTTAAGACGTTTATTCCCATCTAGGTGTCGATTTCTTCCTGGCGAGCGATAGCGACCCAGTATTGTATGAAGAAAACCGGCTTGGCCGGAGAAATTTTTCTATCGAAAAATGTACAAGTTTAGCCTGCTGTCAAACAAAAATAAAAAATATGCTGGCTCGCTACCGCTCACCAGTAAAAAATTGACACCTGGATGGGGATCAACGTCTTAAAACAGTATGCTGAATGGGGCCAAATGGATACAAGCCAGAGAAAGATAGAAAAGCACAGAAGAAAAAAAAACAGGTCACCCCCCTTAAGGGGCCCCACCTCGTTTATTTTCTCTCTCTCTCCTCCTCTGTCTACTCAAAATATACCTTACTAATGGATTAAGGGGGTGACCTGCTTTTATCTCCTTTTCTGGCTTGTATTCATTCGACCCCAGCCTACTGTTTTAAGGCGTTTATCCCCATCCAGGTGTCGATTTCTTCCTGGCGAGCGATAGCGAGCCAGCATTGTATGGAGAAACAGCCTTTTCTTAAGCACTTCCCCATAAGGCTGGCCTAGCTGTTTTAGAGCTTACCACAACCTCATCTAACTGCAATTATATTACCATGTTATTATCAAGATATTATATTTCTGTAAGTTGCAAAATTATTAGACATATTTGCTCACTTTGGACCTGCTGGAAACTATTTGACATGGAAGAGTGATGCAGGGGAGGACAATACCTCTTAAACGGTCGAGATTTATCATTCTAGTTATATAATTTGTTATGCTTCAAACCATCTGTATAATCAATTAATCATATCTTAAATGTTGGAACGTCTATTTCGGGACACCCTGTGTGTGTGTGTGTATATATACTGTATATATGTATGTGTGTGTGTGTGTGTGTATATACTGTATATATGTATGTGTGTGTGTGTATAATAATAATAATAATAATAATAATAAACGGTTTATTAAAGAATGGCAGCCTCATGAGCTGAAAAAACACATTTTACAATTTAGTGGATGAACATGAGATGAGGATGGTAAGCTTAGTTTACAAACAAAATAAATAAATACAATAATGATGCATGTGCAGAATACAAATTATCATAAAATAACCATGAGAGTAAGTGATATACAGTACATATACACATTTATTTACTTACTCATATACAGAACATACGTATATACACGTACGTGCGCACATACATATACATACATATATAGGAACATAAGAACATGCAGTAAGTGTGCACATGTCCGTATACACAAACGCTCACGTATGCACACAAACATACATACATACAGAAACTGTTTTGGTAAGGTCAGGTAAAGAGGGGGCAGGTACTACAATGGGAGGTTAATCCTCGGTAGTGTGTGTGTGTGTGTGTGTGTGTGTGTGTGTGACAGAAGGCGAAATATGGAAGAGCTGGGCGTTCTATTGTTAAGGGTGGAAATACATGGATGAAGATGAAGTATGTGTGTGTGTGTGTGTAATAATAATAATAATAATAATAATAAACGGTTTATTAAAGAATGGCAGCCTCATGAGCTGAAAATACACATTTTACAATTTAGTGGATGAACATGAGATGTACAGATATGAGGATGGTAAGCTCAGTTTACAAACAAAATAAATAAATACAATAATGATGCATGTGCAGAATACAAATTATCATAAAATAACCATGAGAGTAAGTGATATACAGTACATATACACATTTATTTACTTACTCATATACAGAACATACGTATATACACGTACGTGCGCACATACATATACATACATATATAGGAACATAAGAACATGCAGTAAGTGTGCACATGTCCGTATACACAAACGCTCATGTATGCACTCAAACATACATACATACAGAAACTGATTTGGTATGGTCAGGGTAAAGAGTTGAAGGTAAAGAATGGGCAGCAATCTCCGGTAGTATGGTTGTGTGTGTGTGTGTGTGTGTGTGTGACAGAAGGCGAAATATGGAAGAGCTGGGCGTTCTATTGTTAAGGGTGGAAATACATGGATGAAGATACACGAACACTCAATAATAGATAAAGCTTATGCATAGATTTATAATCAGAAGTTGCGCTAGTGAGCAATATGTTCTCGCTCATATGTACGTATACTTACATACATATGTGCATATGACCATATAAATACACGTACAGTACATATATATATTATATACCTTATATTCTCAACCGGGCTCGAACCATTGACAGCACATACACACAGACATACATATACATAAATATATGCACATTACATGCATATATGCTCTTCTCTTATCCTACCTGATACTCTCAGCCGGGCTCGAACCACAAACAGTATACACTATAGACACATATATATATACATAAATAACGCATACATACATACACATATACGCACACATACATACACATATACTGCACATACATAGATACATATAAACACATATACATAAACAAACTCAAGCAAATACATACATAATTATATTCTAATACACACACGCACACACACTTATGCATATATTAAAGGTGGGCGCGTATATATGGTGTGACAGGCCGTTATTACACATTATTAATAATATTAACAATGGTTGGGATAGGACTATTTTTATATCTGTCAGTTCTTGCTCTTATTGGTTGGAGTGTGTTGAAATGACGAGCTGCACGTGTTGGTCTAGGGGCGTCTGGTGGAAGTAAGTTTCTGTGTCGTGGGTGAACAAGCAGCTTAGATGCAAACTGTTTGAGTGTGTTGTAGTGGTGGGTTGAAAGTGCAGGTATGCTAAGGGTGGTGAGAGCTTCCTCATACCCTGGATATGTGCCTCCCAGGATGATCCTGCATGCCCTCCTCTGAACTCTCTCCAGTTGACGTTGTTGTGTTAGGGTTAGAGAGGAGGACCAGGCGGGAGAGGCGTAGGTGAGCTTAGGGAGTATGAAGGTGTTATATATACTCTTCAGCTCATTCTCCGGCGCCCCCAGGGATCTCAACCGCCTTAGCATAAACAACTTGTAAGTGGCGGTCCTGACTGTGGTAGTTACATGTTTCTTCCAGTTCAGTTTGTTGTCCACAGTGATTCCGAGGAGTTTGGTGGACTCAACAAGCTGAAGGGGATGAGGACCAATTGTGACAGTGGGTGGAGGAAGGTCGGTAACGGAAGTGTTGATGTGCATGACCACTGTCTTGTCATGATTGATAGTCACATGATTGTCTGTGGTCCAGGCTTGAAGACGGTCGAGGATGTCTTGTAGGGGGTCATAGTTAGGGGAGGTGTTATCGACAGTAATGCCGACTGTCGAGTCGTCCACGTACTTCCAGTGGAATGGGGTGTCCTTTAGGGCATCATTAATCAAGATGAGGAACAATAGAGGCCCCATCTTTGTGCCCTGTGGGAGTCCACATGTGATGTCTAGGAAGGTGGAGATGAAGCCTTGGTATCGCACTGCTTGTCTTCTGTCACTATGGAAGTCGGTTAACCACGCAACCAGGGTAGGATGTAGCCCCAACTTTATGGCCTTGTTGATGATGATGGTGTGGTCAACAAGGTCAAATGCTTTCCTGAAGTCAATAAAGGCAAGAGCGAGGGAAGTCTTTCTCTTCTCAAGATTTGTGTAAATATAATCTAGGAAGCTAATAAGACAGTGAGTAGTGGAGGAGGTTTTTACGTTGCCAAACTGTTGGGGATCTATCAAGTGACGGATTTGTGAGTAAGCCCAGGTGAATACAAAGTCCTCACAGATTAGACTAGGGATGGGCGTAATGGCAATTGGTCTGAGTTCATTAAGAGAATGTGGGGAGGGGGTTTTGGGGTGTGTGTGTGTGTGTGTGTGTGTGTATATATATATATGTATGTGTGTGTGTTTGTGAGTTTATATTATATATATATATATATATATATAAAAGGCATGAAAGCAACGAATATCACATCACTGACCAGAACAGATGGCTGGAGTAAAGTAGGAAAGAAGAGCAATTGGACAGAGGAAGAACAAGCGGAGAAGTACAGTAGAAGACTGAAAGTGCTCGGGCTCAAACAAGTTGCTTCAGATCACTAAAATAAACACATAGTTCTTATTAATTTTACTGAGTCAGCCAAGGTTACTATTAAACCTGTAGCCCAGCAGGGATGCAAGGCAGGGTATACACATCTATCACAAGCTTACGGCGCTGTCATACCAACATCATTTCCGACAATTTTCCAAGAGCAACTTTTGTATGGCATTAATTCTGGCCTTTTATGCAATGACAGCAGCTTCATTACGAAGAATAGACCACAGATACATTATTTCGGGTGTCTAAATCCTAAGAAAACTGTAATTTTGACATTGTCAGACCAGAATTGATGAGAAATATTGCCGGAAAAAGCGCTCGTGTGCCACCAGCTATGCGCTTCATAAACTGGGACACATCTGTAAAGTATATTATCATATTCTAAAGATTAATTTAGTTAACTATTAAAATATACGAAAGAGTGATAGACAAGGCAAGTATTAGTTATATTCAATGTGGCTGATATTCTGATATAAACTGATAATAATATTTAAAGTCATGTAATTAAGTATCGGTATATTAAAATTTCATTGAAAGTTATATATCTTGAAAGTATTGGTTATGAAACAAGATTAATGAGGCAGAGAGACATGCATAGTGTGTGTGTGTGCTGAGTCGTGTACATTTGAATAGTATATTATAATACATAGGAACAATATACTTCTTACAACTCAATTTGGATGGCATAAAAATATCCCCTTTGTTTTCATAGAAAGTGTACCACCACCTGTTGCGTCTCTCTCTCTCTCTCTCTCTCTCTCTCTCTCTCTCTCTATTATCATTACACGCATGTATACCGTATAATTATAAGAGCCTGTGTGTGTAGAATATGGTGTACATATGTGTGTGTGTGTGTGTGTATTTTGTGTGTGTGTGTGTGTATGTGTGTGCTACCAGACGACCTTCTTGGCGCCAACACCACAACTGCGCCGCCACGCTACCACAACCACAATGACTACCACAACTACCACCACCATAATTACCACAACTACCGAACTACCACAACAACTACCACAACCACAATGACTACCACAACTACCACCACCACCACAACTACCACCACCATAATTACCACAACTACCGAACCACCACAACAATTACCACAACCACAATGACTACCACAACTACCACCACCACCACAACTACCACCACCATAATTACCACAACTACCGAACCACCACAACAATTACCACAACCACAATGACTACCACAACTACCACCACCACCATAATTACCACAACTACCGAACCACCACAACAACTACCACAACCACAATGACTACCACAACTACCACCACCATTACTACCACAACTATCACCACCATAATTACCACAACTACCACCACCAACACAACTATTACCCCAACAACTACCACAACCACAATAACTACCACAACTACCACCACCAACACAACTACCACTACCACAACCATTATTACCACATTTACCACCAACACAACTACCACCACCATAACTACCACAACCACAATGACTATCACAATTGCCACCACCATAATTACCACAACTACCACCAACACAACTACCAAAATTACCGTAATACATATAACTACCACTACCACCCCAAATCAACCACAACTGAGCTACTGCCACTAAAAAACTATCACCACATTGACTATCATAACTACCGTACCACCACCACTACCACCACTGCAACTAAAAGAGCTACCACAACTACCACTGCATTAGCATAAGTACTACCGTAACTACCACAACACCAATTACCACAACTACCACGAGCACTACCACCACATCTACCACCATCACAACAATGGTAGCAGATCCTCCCATGAGTGGTTCTACTTCCAACTACTTACATTGGGATCACAGTACTATAAACACACACACACACACACACACACACACACACACACACACACACACGCACATCTGCACAAAATCACATAAATACCGTATCCTCCTTCTCTTTCCTTCTCTCGCTCTCTCTCTCTCTCTCTGGTGATAAGATGCCCAGTTGGGATGAGTGTGTGACCTACTGTTAAAGTGTCAAGTAATGCAAGGATGAACCACAGAGAGAGAGAGAGAGAGAGAGAGAGAGAGAGAGAGAGAGAGAGAGAGAGAGAGAGAGAGAGAGAGAGAGAGAGAGAGAGAGAGAGAGAGAGAGAGAGAGAGAGAATTTATGACTATAGGTGCATATGTGTGTTAGTGATATATGAAGTGGAGCGTATGTATGTATGTATGCATGTGATTACGGGCATATACCGCTATGCATGAATGTATGCTCTTTACTATCTGTGTCTATAAACACGTGTGTGTGTGTGTGTGTGTGTGTGTGTGTGTGTGTGTGTGTGTGAATAATTATTTGTATGAGTGAGCCGGGGGGAGCTTATGTGCAAGTATACATGTACAGTTGGTCAAAGTTCCAGCTGACCCACCCTCGCTCTGGGGCTCTCAGAATTAGCTGGCAATACTGGTGTAGTGGTGCAGGGATACCACTTGCCATTAATGTGTTACCTGTGTCTGTCCTGTATATTAATGCAAATTAGACTATGTAATGTTCACGTTGTGAAGACTAAATGTTTCTTCATTAAGCAGCCACCAATAAAACATAAATATGTATTCTTATAAACTCGAGTAAAGTATGTTGTGGCAGCCAGCAGGTTTTATATGCGTTGCCAATCAGTAGATATAATAACTTGAACATTTAAGCAAATATACGAACTTTGGGTGAATGTTCGGGATCATACATAGCGATGTATGCATTTTTATTTGAGATAGGCTTACTTTCCCTTGTTTAGTATTATGTTCTAACAATGATATAGCCGAAATCAGATCTACCAATCCCAATCTTTGTACACCTTCCTACACCAGTATTGCCAGATAATTCTGCGAGCCCCAGACCGAGGATGGGTCAGCTGAAACTTTGACCAACTGTACATACGTGTGTACATATGTGTACATTAGAGGGCGGAGGGACAGTGTTATCTGTGTACTATCAGTGTAGTATGTCCCGGCTCTGTGTGTGTGTGTGTGTGTGTGTGTGTGTGTGTGTGTGTGTGTGTGTGTGTGTGAAGGTGTATATGTATGAAGGTATATAAATAGTATAGACCATGAAGACAGTGTTACTATCAGCCTGGTATCAGTACAGTATGTCCCAGCCGTGTACTCTTTCTCTCTTCTCGATCTATTCTTCTTCTTCTTCTTCCTGCAGTTTCCCATTAGGACATTGTAACCTTTAATATAAATTTACGAGTGTAATTTGTGGAACGTGTATTTTTGTGGTTCTAAAATATTTAAGATACCTGCCGTAAATATCGTGAGTGGAAGGTCCTTAATCGACTGGATCTGTGATGTGATGCGAGTGGTGAGGGTGACGAAGTTGCTGGAGTCGGCGTAATCCAAATAAACTAACTCAATTCAGGGGTAGGTTTACTGCAACCGGAAGTTGATGGAGTTGCTCCCTGTCAGTACCGGTACTGAGATACTCAGGCATGACCTGAATGAGATACTCAAATTGGGGATTGGTAAACTGCAACCGAAAGTTGACGGATTTGCTCCCGTCAGTGCTACGATACTCAGGCGTGACCCGAATGAGCTACTCAAATCGAGGGTTTTGCAAGTCTAACCAGGAGTGACGGATTTGCTCATGTCTGCGGCCAAGAATGTTCAGGTCGACTCGAATTAGTTACTCAATATGGAGGTTGGTTAACTGTAACAGGAAGCTTGACGGAGTTGATCCCGTCGGTGTTAAGACACTCAGGCATTACCCAAATGAGCTACTCAAATCAGGGTTAGTGGTGACTAACCAGGAGTGACAGAGTTGCTAACGTCAGTGGGTCGAAATACTGAAACCTTACCTCACAATCTACTTAGAGAAGGAGTTGCTTGCCTTAGAAAGGTGAGCTGACGTCAGAGTCCTCCCCGAATAAGTCTTTAATTTTTACTCTCGTTTAAAGGACAGAGCAGGTGTTTTTGTGTCCATAGAGGTTGTATTATCCGGGGTGGACTCTTGTATTGTGGCAATCCTTGTCATCTGAGGTTCTTATTTCCGTATAACAATATTAAACAATATATAAGATTTGTGTAGGCCTATTTACTAATGCGGTAGGAAGTATGTGTATTAACCAAATTGCCCAACTTACATACAGGAATATGTAAAAAGTCCACGATGTTTAGCAGTGACTGTACATTTTTTATATTGATTACTTTATGTATGTATATCCACGCTGCCCTCGTTTACTGTCCTACTTCCTGACCAGTGAAACTCATATATTTTGTTCACTGCGGTACATTGCATAATTTTAAACAGATGACTAGATTTTCTTGTTTCTTCTAAACATTAGTAATAATTCATTCAGTTTACGAAGGACCTGTTTGGACAAATGTTTAACCGAATTTGTCAGCTTTTCATTTCCAGATGGTTTTACTAAACACATTAGGAACGATTGAAAAGTAGGAATGAAAAGTTCTGAATAAAAGGGTTACCGTACATTTGTTTGTTATCTAGTTCATACCGGTATACTGCAAATATGTTTATGTGAAGTCCAAATTTGGTGTTGCTATCGGTGTGTTGCTTTGCAGAAGTATGCCTTGGGCCGTTCCTTTAAGGGGGGATGGTTCACTTTTTGGCCGATTTTTGCATGTAATTATTATTTTTCTAGTTTCCTCCCTAGACCTCCATCAAATAAAAAAACAAAACAAATCCATTAGATCCCCCTTCTAGATTAATTTGTAAATTTTTCGGTAGAGAAATGTCCCGGCCGAAGACCAGTTCTTCCAACATTACAGGCTCACTATAAATAGTCATCCTCCTATGAAATGAGCTACGCCCTACGCCCTACGTCCCTCGCCCTGTGCGGTGTTGTCAAATATTCAAAGCTTTAACAACAAATGTTAGTTTTTCAGGCTACTAACAAATTAATTTTAGCTTTTATGACTATATATATTATATTACAATTTTTAAAGGTTATGTGGTGTTAAGAAACATATAATTTTAAGGATATATAGAAGGAATGTATACAACATATGGCACGCTATTTAGAACATGCTGCCATTTTTCTGGGGACAGCTATAAATAGATTTAAGGAATGGTAGGATATGCGACGTTGCCAAGTAATGTCAATGCGGTTCTGTTGGCTATGCACGCACTCTCACACACCCCTACAGATACACACACAAACACACACATACATACACAATCTCCAAAATGCAATATAGCACAATGTAATCCCATCAAAACAGAGAGAGAGAGAGAGCTGGATACGAGTAATGGCAACGCTTTAAATGGCCTCAAACTACGACAACAACATCATCCAGGTCAGACGGTCACTAACTCTCATTCATAGCGCGACCACCATGGAAGGAAAAACTCGGAAAGTTACTCTCATCTTCATAGCCAGGCAAGGGAGATGCTGTACAATGTAAATAGGTATATACAAATATAGCCTACCTATTATTTCGTTTCTGTAACTTTTATACAAGAATACCAATAACCCTTCCAGACATAAAAACGTCTTTTACATTTATTTCAAGTCTCTCTTCTAAATGTGGTGTTCCTTGGTTTCCCGTTTTCTAAAAGGTTTGTTTTGGTAGAAAAGTGGCAACACCGCACAGGGCGACCTTGACCTCCTTGGAGCTCATTTCAGTTGAGTTTGACTATAGTGTTCGCCAGGGAAAAAATCGACACCTAAATAGCACGAAAAGTCTAAATATTGACGAAGAAATGTGTCGAAAGGTCTTAAAATCTTAAAATCGACTAACTAATGGGGCAAACATCTTAACATCTGAAAACTAATGGGGCTAAACATGAGGGAGAAAGTGGTCCAGAAAACCGGCCCATTTCCCCCCCCCCCCCCCCCCTCTTAAACATCGTAAAAGCTTTCCCTACGATCTTTACCGACCCAGATTGACCCTTATCGTTTATCTGTATAAGGGTCAATCTGGGTCGGGAAACGTCGCCTGATGTCCACTGTCCATGCCGCATCATCACCGGCAACGTCCCTGTCAAGTTTTCTAACCATGATAATTATCATTTCTGGAACAGTCTATCAAACGAAAGCCGCGTCCATTATTTGTAGTCGTTATTGTTGTGTATCCAAAGTTAAAATAATGGTTTATAGTTCAAATTATGTCTTTGGAAGTGATAAACTGGTCAAACCAATACTAGCATATATGCTAATTTTGTTGTATTCTTTCTTATATTTATTCAAGTCTCCAAACAAAATTGCTCCGGTTTGACACCCTGTAAATTAAATCTGGAGCTCGTCCCAGATAACACAGCCACTCCAACACCCCTTCTCCCCTCTCAACACTCTTCAGAAAATAGATATGTGGAGCCGTAGTAAAGGATTATCCCTCAACACCTTCACCTGACCTGACTTGACCCAGATCTTCCTTGGTCAACCAACTGTCGACCATTTCTCTTGACAGCAATGGTTCGGAAAATATACAGTATAGGCCAATACCAATACGGTACTTTAGAAACCTGCATACCGGTACTTCAAAATATTATATCTCTGTGGTACAAGTCAAAATTAAACATGAGTTACCGGTAATAGTAAAAAATGCTACCAGTAACTCTGTTCAGTATTTTGTATATAGCGTCCATATGATTTTCAAACCATTATGTTATCATCATCGTTAGTGCGTTAAGGGGAGATATCCACTTGAGGGACTTTTTTCTTGACCCCTTTCTCCCTCATGTCTAGCCCCATTGTTTTTGATATGTTAAGACGTTTGCCCCATTATTTTGACGATTTTAAGAACTTTCAACCCATTTCTGTCAATTTTAAGACCTTTCGTGCCATTTATGTGTCGATTTTATCCTGGCGAGCGATAGCAAGCCTGTAATTTAAGAGGAACCGGCTTTCAGCCGGGACATTTTTCTACCGAAAAATGTACAAATTTATCTTGAAAGGGGCTCAAGGGGGTGCAATCTTAAGCTTGAAGGATATCTAGGGAGCAAACTAAAAACCTCCCCTTAATGCTGATTTATATTGTGAGTTGTGAGTATACAGTATGTTTTGTAAGTTGTGAGTATACAGTATGGTTTGTAAGTTGTGAGTATACAGTATGGTTTGTGAGTTGTGAGTATACAGTATGTTTTGTGAGTTGTGAGTATACAGTATGGTTTGTGAGTTGTGAGTATACAGTATGTTTTGTGAGTTGTGAGTATACAGTATGTTTTGTAAGTTGTGAGTATACAGTATGGTTTGTAAGTTGTGAGTATACAGTATGGTTTGTGAGTTGTGAGTATACAGTATGTTTTGTGAGTTGTGAGTATACAGTATGGTTTGTGAGTTGTGAGTATACAGTATGGTTTGTGATGAGTATACAGTATGTTTTGTGATTGTGAGTATACAGTATGTTTTGTGAGTTGTGAGTATACAGTATGGTTTGTGAGTTGTGAGTATACAGTATGTTTTGTGAGTTGTGAGTATACAGTATGGTTTGTGAGTTGTGAGTATACAGTATGGTTTGTGAGTTGTGAGTATACAGTATGTTTTGTGAGTTGTGAGTATACAGTATGTTTTGTGAGTTGTGAGTATACAGTATGGTTTGTGAGTTGTGAGTATACAGTATGTTTTGTGAGTTGTGAGTATACAGTATGGTTTGTGAGTTGTGAGTATACAGTATGGTTTGTGAGTTGTGAGTATACAGTATGTTTTGTGAGTTGTGAGTATACAGTATGGTTTGTGAGTTGTGAGTATACAGTATGTTTTGTGAGTTGTGAGTATACAGTATGGTTTGTGAGTTGTGAGTATACAGTATGTTTTGTGAGTTGTGAGTATACAGTATGGTTTGTGAGTTGTGAGTATACAGTATGGTTTGTGAGTTGTGAGTATACAGTATGTTTTGTGAGTTGTGAGTATACAGTATGTTTTGTGAGTTGTGAGTATACAGTATGTTTTGTGAGTTGTGAGTATACAGTATGGTTTGTGAGTTGTGAGTATACAGTATGTTTTGTGAGTTGTGAGTATACAGTATGGTTTGTGAGTTGTGAGTATACAGTATGTTTTGTGAGTTGTGAGTATACAGTATGGTTTGTGAGTTGTGAGTATACAGTATGGTTTGTGAGTTGTGAGTATACAGTATGTTTTGTGAGTTGTGAGTATACAGTATGGTTTGTGAGTTGTGAGTATACAGTATGTTTTGTGAGTTGTGAGTATACAGTATGGTTTGTGAGTTGTGAGTATACAGTATGGTTTGTGAGTTGTGAGTATACAGTATGTTTTGTGAGTTGTGAGTATACAGTATGGTTTGTGAGTTGTGAGTATACAGTATGTTTTGTGAGTTGTTATACCGGTACATAATTATAGACTAACTACTGTATATATTCACGAGACTGTTCCTGGGCTTCTGGTGTGGCCTTGTAATGATCTACTTTCTCTCATAATAAATATAATCTCTCTCTCTCTCTCTCTCTCTCTCTCTCTCTCTCTCTCTCTCTCTCTCTCTCTCTCTCTCTCTCTCTCTCTCTCTCTCTCTCTCTCTCTCTCTCTCTCTCTCTCTCTCTCTCTCTCTCTCTCTCTCTCTCTCTCTCTCTCTCTCTCTCTCTCTCTCTCTCTCTCTCTCTCTTCTCTCTCTCTCTCTCTCTCTCTCTCTCTCTCTCTCTCTCTCTCTCTCTCTCTCTCTCTTCGTTAATTTATTACATAGCTTAAATTTCCACCAACCATAAATACACCAGTTCAAATGTATAGCTAATAAATAGAGGCCGCCATTAGTTTTCCCTACACTATTATAACCCTTTGAGAAGTAGGACTCGCTTTGACAGTTTATTCAATAGATCACGTTATTCAGTTTAGGAAGTACATGTGGGAGGTACAGTTAATTACGATAGCTATTACCCCTTAGATTCCAAGAGATCCTTCCTAAACTGCTTAAAATCGTCGCTCGATAACTAGAATACAGTGTAAAAATGAATCCTCAAATACTGAGAGTTAACCCCTTCTGTACCGGCGACGTCTTCTTAATTGTATTGTAGCTATATATATATATATATATATACAGTATATATATATATATAAGATGGTGCGCAGCTTAAGAAGGATCTGTTGTGGGTAAAGGAATTCATTGAGATAGTCTACAGCTTTTTAATTGCTAGACGTCTTTCCTTAGCTGCATAATATTGTCTAATAGTTGCCAGAATATAATGGACAGGACGTCACCGGTACTGAAGGGGTTAAACAATGCAATGCCCAAATAACAATTTGAATGTAGGTCAATGTTCATGTAAATTTATGATAAACCTAGTTATATGTCAACTTTGTAAAAATGTCGTGAGAGAGAGAGAGAGAGAGAGAGAGAGAGAGAGAGAGAGAGAGAGAGAGAGAGAGAGAGAGAGAGAGTGAGAATGTGGGGGGGGGGGGACTGGGTGTGTACTTAAGGGGAGGTTTTTAGTTAGTTCGCTAGACTTCTATCAAGCTTAACATTACAGCCCCTAGACCCCCTTTCAAGATAAATTTGTAAATTTTTCGGTAGAAAAATGTCCCGGCCGAAGGCCGATTCCTCTTAAATTACAGGCTCGCTATCGCTCGCCAGGAAAAAATCGACACCTAAATGGCACAAAAAGTCTTAAAATTGACAGAAATGGGGCAAAAGTTCTTAAAATCGCCAAAGTAATGGCGCGAACATATTAAAATATCAAAAGCAATGGGGCTAACCATGAGGGAGAAAGGGGTCAAGAAAAAAATCCCTCAGTGGAAATCTGCCCTTAAGAACCTAACATACGGGACCGGGTATTACAAATGGTGTGGAGTAATAAGAACTGGTTTAAATGTTTATATTGAGGTCATGTTCGAACCATCAAGTACTACACTCCACGCAGGGGGTCAACCAGGAGCAATTGTTTTGGAAGACTTGAATGCATATGAGAAGGTATACACAAATAATGATCATGAACAAGCATTGATTTGTCCATATCATTACTTTCAGACATAATTTGAACTATTAACCACAATCTTAACTTTGCATATACTGTACAATAATGAAGACTAAACACAAAGGAATTAGCTTTCGTTTGCCACCCTGACTCTACGATCACCATTCAACCAACTTGCTAACAAAAGCCAATGTTAAACTCTACCAATTACAATTACCGGTATTCTATTTCATAATCACATATATTTATTGCCAAATGCCTTGATCCCCTAGTTGGTGGATACGAATGAATCGCATTCATATGCTTCCATATGCCAAGGGAAGTCGTTCGCCAATATATCCTGTTCCTGTTCACGATATATATATACAGTATATACAATCTATCTCAAAAACCTAATTATACAGAACAGACTTTCCATTCCGTGATTCTGTGCTCTCATGTGCAACCCCCCCCCCCCCCCCACACACACACACACACCCCACACTAACCAATAAGAAGCCCCACAGTACTATAGGTTAGCTACTTTTTACGCACATTTATTAAGTCTTCTTTTTCCACTAATAAATTCCTGCGGGTCGCTCTGCCTTCCTTGTATGCGTTCGTGCCCAACTTCCTGTTCCTCCCCAAGCCCGGAGACTCAAGGCCTTTACGTCGTCGCTAGCTATGTTATATCTTCAAATAATTATAGAAAACAAATACATTACGTCGTCGCTAGCTATGTTATATCTTCAAATAATTATAGAAAACAAATACAATGTCGTAGGATAACTTGCACTACACATTTTTGTTTTCAATCTGGCGACAAACTTACTCCATTAACAGTTGATCTATCTACAATATTGGTACAAAATGAACTTACAATGGCTCTGCATCATATTAATGTGAAGCTTTCACTATCAACAACGTATGATATGTAAAGCGTTATAATTACTGAGTGTTTAAAATGGGGACAATTAAAATTGTCAACAGCTTAAAATATAACCGACCACAAAAAGTGATTCATACCATCTCAAATATAACCGACCAAATATAACCGACCACAAAAAGTGATTCATCCCATCTCAAATATAACCGACCAAATATAACCGACCACAAAAAGTGATTCATCCCATCTCAAATATGTAGGCCTATACGATCTTCGGGTTTGGCTATAGGTATATTACCGTACGACTTGTTTTTTAAACCATATCGTTTTTTGTTTTTAAATATGTTTTTCCTATGTGCATGACGGAGACAAAAGGCAAAGCTGCCTGTCACAAGTGTCTCCCCCAAAGTTGAGAGTGAGAAAAAAAATCGGGGAGGGAAAGAAGAGTAGTGTGCTTGTTTTAGTGTAGTGAAATTAATAGGAAGAGGAAGTGTTTGTGAGAGCTGGCTGGATTACTCTCTGTATAGGTGAGACACAAACAAAAACAGTGAGGGAAGCCAGCCAAATGAAACCGGAGTTTCAGCAACTCCTTAGCACATGCCTATGAGACCTCCCCTGGGTATTTATTGCCCTGCTCTATTATGTCTAGGGTTTAAATTAACCCCTTCAGCACGATAAAGTAATTTTCATCTTATGCTGGCTAATATTAGATGATTTTGTTTAGTTTATAATGTACAGTCGCGCTAATAAGTCATGTCCCAGCTGTCATTACGTTTGGCTCGCTCTGTGCTGTATTAATGTCTGTCAGATGTTGAATAGGGTGGGAAAGTGTAAGAACATGTTGGTATATCTCACTAAAAAAAAAAAAAGCATGTGTAAATATTGCTGGTACCAATTATTGATCAAAACATAATCACTGCCGACACATCACTTATTAGCGCGACTGTACATCTAGGACTCAGAGGGGCAAATACGGTACGATCTCAATACACCCTTTGAATAACATGGGTCCTTCTGAAACTGCATAAAATCGTCTAATTTTTGCCAGAATCAAAATTAAAAAGGCGTCATCGTGGTGAAGGGGGTTAACAAGCATGTAAAGACTCATCCAGTCGGAAATTAGGACAGTTTTAACCCCTTCTGTACCGGTGCCGTCCTTTTAAATTTATTCTGGCTACTGTTAGACGATTGTATCCAGCGTAAATAGGGCCTCCAGCAATTAACAAGCTTCGAACTCTCTCACTTAACCCTTTTTACTACCCCAGGTCCTTAATAAACGGCATAAAATCGCTTGAATATGGCTAGACTATAATGAAAAAGATGTCGCCGGTACAGAAGGGGTTAATGGGAGGTTTTTAGTTTGGTCTCTAGATATCCATCAAGCTTAAGATTACACCCCCTTGAGCTCCTTTCAAGATAAATTTGTACATTTTTCGGTAGAAAATGTCCCGGCTGAACGCCGGTTCCTCTTATATTACAGGCTCGCTATCGCTCGCCAGGATAAAATCGACACCTAAATGGCACGAAAGGTCTTAAAATTGACAGAAATGGGTCGAAAGTTCTTAAAATCGTCAAAATAATGGGGCGAACGTTTTTAAATTAGAAAAGCAATGGGGCTAAACATGAGGGAGAAAGGAGTCAAGAAAAAAATTCCCCTCAAGTGGAAATCTCCCCTTAAGTATCCAGATCTAGCTGGCCAAATCCACTTCTGACCTAAATAGAATCAAACATAACCTGAAGCATCATTGAAGGGAGATGGTTCGTTTTGACGGTCCCCTTTCTCCCTCTTGTTAAGGGGAGTGACCTGCTTTTTTTCTCTCTTTCTCTGGCTTGTATCCATTCGGCCCCATTCAGCCAACTATTTTAAGACGTTTATCCCCATCTAGGTGTCGATTTCTTCCTGGCGAGCGATAGCGAGCCAGCATTATATGAAGAAATCCGGCTTCGCCGGACACATTTTTCTATCGAAAAATGTACAAATTTAGCCTGCTGTCAAACAAAAATAAAAAATATGCTGGCTCGCTACCGCTCACCAGTAAACAAATGACACCTGGATGGGGATAAACGTCTTAAAACAGTAGGCTGAATGGGGCCAAATGGATACAAGCCAGAGAAAGATAGAAAAGGACAGAACAAAAACAGGTCACCCCCCCCTTAAGCCCCATTTGTTCTGAGATTATAAGACGTTCAACACCTACCGTACTAGTTTGGCGATGTTTGCACCTTGCGCCTCATGTTTGCACCTTGCGCATCATCATTACGTCGTCGTCGTCAATCAATCCCGGGTCCCGGATTTTAGCATGTAACAAGTGTTCAGCGGATGAAACTGGAAATGACCGTATAATTACCGAGCCTGTCCAATAATAACCCTTCATCACTATACCAAACCTACAGTTTTAAGGCGAGCTTTCCACTCGAGGGATTTTTTTCTTGGCCCCTTTCTCCCTCATGTTTAGCCCCATTGCGCTTGAGATTTTAAGACGTTCGCCCCATTAGTTTGTCGATTTTAAAAACTTTCACCCCATTTATGTCACTTTTAAGACCTTGCGTGCCATGTAGGTGTCGATTTTTTCCTGGCGAGCGATAGCGAGCCTGTAATTTAAGAGGAACCGGCCTTCGGCCGGGACATTTTTCTACCGAAAAATGTACAAATTTATCTTGAAATGGGATCAAGGGGGTGTAATTTCAAATTTGATGGAAGTCTAGGAAACGCACTAAAAACCTCCCCTTAAAGTGAATTAGTCATCACCCCCCCCCCCCTCTCTCTCTCTCTCTCTCTCTCTCAAACCATACGAACCATACAAACCATACGAAGAGCGTCTTAGAGAATTAAATCTATTTCCTTTAACCCAGCGCAGATTAAGAGGCGACTTAATTCAAGTGTTCAAAATCATCAAAGGCATCGACAATATGAACTGTAGTAAGTACTTTACTATCGACCAATCTAATTACACGCGGGGAAACGGTTGCAAAATTATTGGTAAATCTTTTAACTCGCACGAATCTAAGAATTTCTTCTTCAATCGAGTTGTCAACTTGTGGAATGGGCTTCCCCGAGACGTTATAGACTGCAGCACCGTTGATTCATTTAAATTCCGCCTAGACAAATATCTCGCATCAAACCCGCGACTGACTGCGTTTGTAGTGAATAACTTTATCCTCCCCTCAGTTACTAACCCATATGTCCCCTACTAACTTCCTAGTCCTGCCACGTTAGTGGCAGGGCAGTAGTTCCCTTTCCAATGTTCCCTTACCCACTCTAAACCACTGTTTGGACACTTGATCCTCAGTGTTTTGGAGGACAAGCAACCTAGAAGGGTCACTAGACCTGTTGTTGCTTGATTTCCTTTGTACTCCTTTGTACTCTCTCGCTCTCTCTCTCTCTCGGGTTTGCTAACTCTAATAATAATGTCGACAAGTTGGGAGAGAGGTATTCTGACCAGGATTCGAATTCACTCACTCCATTTTTTTTTTTCTTTGTCTTATACTCTCTCTCTCTCTCTCTCTCTCTCTCTCCCTTACTTCTACTTTTCTTTATTTGGATTCCTACTCTCTCCCTTTTTTTTTTTTTTTTTTTTTTTTTTTTTTTTTTTTAATAGTTGGGCACCGTTTACAGTTCACTGGACCATGAGCGGATATAAGGGAAGCAACCTTTTAGTTCTTATTTGTAAGTACCAGGTTAGGTTAGGTTAGGTTAGGTTAGTATAGTCTAGTGGATGACTATGCCTTCATACACGTGGGGGGTTTATTAGACTTCAACCATGACTATATTAATTTAACCCCCCCCCCCCCCCCCGGCCGAGATCATACGATTTTAGTCATCCTGGCACTATTATGAAACCTATCTGGTGACAAAACTAAGGATATTGGCGGGAAGGTTGTGAGAGAGGTATCCTGCCCAGGATTCGAACCCACTCACTCCAAGTATTTTTTGGAAGAGTTGGGCACCATAGCCACTCCCAACCTGTCCGCCATTATCCTTACATTTGGCATCAGAGAGGTTCCATAAATTTATGTAAATCTCTCTCTCTCTCTCTCTCGCCCCAGCTTCATGACCATATTATCTTCGTAATAATTTAATGTTACCATGTGGTCCTCCCCCAGCACCCCAACTTTCTCTCTCACTCACACTCTCTGTCGCTCTCTCTCTGTCTGTCTGTCTGTCTGTCTCTCTCTCTCTGTCTGTCTGTCTGTCTCTCTCTCTCTCTCTCTCTCTCTCTCTCTCTCTCTCTCTCTCTCTCTCTCTCTCTCTCTCTCGCCCCAGTACCATGACCATATTATCTTTGTAATTACTTAATGTGTTACCATAATTACTTATAATGTGTTTTCATGTGGTCCTCCCCTTCCTCCCCCCAGCACCCTAACTTTCTCTCTCTTATCCTTCATCCATCTCTCTCTCTCTCTCTCCTCCATCAGTCTACACTCCGTTCTTTTATCAATCACATCGAGTGTAGTCTTCCTCTTACTTCTTTTTGTCACCTTTAAGGGAAGATATCCACTTGAGGGATTATTTTCTTGACTCCTTTCTCCCTCATGTTTAGCCCCATTGCTTTTCTAATTTTAAGACGTTTGCCCCATTAGTTTGACGATTTTAAGAACTTTCAACCCATTTCTGTAAATTTTAAGACCTTTCGTGCTATTTAGGTGTCGATTTTATCCTGGCGAGCGATAGCGAGCCTGTAATTTAAGAGGAACCGGCTTTCAGCCGGGACATTTTTCTACCGAAAAATGTACAAATTTATCTTGAAAGGGGCTCAAGGGGGTGTAATCTTAAGCTTGAAGGATATCTAGGGACCAAACTAAAAACCTCCCCTTAACTCTGGCCATCCTATACTTTCTTCCTCAGCTCACTCTCACTAGCAGCACACAAACACACGCACATGCAAAATACTCTCTCCACTCTCTCTCTGAACCCCCCCCCCCCCCCTCACACACACACCTATACCTACGAGTGGTGTTTTCAAGGCTAAATGTATTGCTTGTTAGTCGGAGTGGAAACAAATAAAAGCTCAATCGTAATTAAAGCTATACGGTACACATAAAGCTATACGGTACACATAAAGCTATACGGTACATATTAAAGCTATACGGTACACAAAGCTATACGGTACACATTAAAGCTATACGGTACACATTAAAGCTATACGGTACACATAAAGCTATACGGTACACATAAAGCTATACGGTACACATAAAGCTATACGGTACACATTAAAGCTATACGGTACACATAAAGCTATACGGTACACATAAAGCTATACGGTACACATTAAAGCTATACGGTACACATAAAGCTATACGGTACACATTAAAGCTATACGGTACACATAATAATTGTGATGTAAAACACAAAACTGATCATTTGAAGTGATTGGATTAAATAAAATTATTAAACCTTTCCGCTTCAATAAGCAAGCGTGTTACTTAAGGGGGGTCACCTGTTTTTGTTTTATCTTTCTCTCTTTCTCTGGCTTGTATCCATTCGGCTCCATTCAGCCAACTGTTTTAAGACGTTTATCCCCATCTAGGTGTCGATTTCTTACTGGCGAGCGATAGCGAGCCATCATTGTATGGAGAAATCCGGCTTCGCCGGAGAAATTTTTCCATCGAAAAATGTAAAAATTTAGCTTGCTGTAAATATATATATATATATATATATATATATATATATATATATATATATATATAATATATATATATATATATACCGTATATATATATATATATATATATATATATATATATATATATATATATACATATACTGGCTCGCTACCGCTCGCTAGGAAAATATTGACACCTGGAACGGGGTCAACGTCTTAAAACAGTAGGCTGAATGAGGCCGAATGGATACAAGCCAAAGAGAGAGGGAGAGAGAGAGAAACAAGCGAGATGGGCCTCTTTAATATTCCAACCTGTTTTCCTGACACACTCAGTTTCTTGTGCTTCTCTACTTTCTTATTATCATTCTCACTTGCCACCTCTCTCTCTCTCTCTCTCTCTCTCTTTCTTTGCTATCCTTTCCTTCCACTTTCCCTTATTCACGGGTTAGTTATCTCTACTAGAATTAAATCCTGACCACCTCGCTGGGATCGTAAGGTCTGTGTGGTCAGTGTATCTATGTAAAAATATCTCTCTATTGTCCACCCCTCGGCAAGGCAAGGCCACCCCACCACCACCAGTGTAAACAACAAACACTATCCTATATAAGGCCACTTCACACGCATGACTGTTTACTAATACACTATACCCTTTTCCAAATAAGTTGTCCAAAACTCTTGAACATTAACCTCTATAACTCACAAACGACTACAGTAATCGAGCTCATAGTTCTACCACTTGGGAAGGGTCAGCCAGGGAATAGGTGTGGAAATGTACACCCCATTAGCTCTAGCCCTTTTTGAGATACAGCGGTTAGGGTTCAAGATTTCTAGCCTACCTATTTGGAACAGGGTACAACACCAGGAGATCTCAACCAGTGCCAGTTCAACCAGGTCAACTAAACCCGTGGCAACTGAAGCCTAACCTAATCTAACCTATTATTATAGTTGATGGTTCACTTTTTGGTCGATTCTTCATTAATTAATTATTTGTCTAGTTTCCTCCCTATCTATCTATCTATCTATTGCCTGACGCCGTGATCCCCGAAGGGGTGGCCACGAACGAACCGCCCCCATGCATCTCTGTCTCCAGTCAGTCGACGCACCTCCCCCCAACCAGCACCGCCTTCGTTCATGTACTTCCTCACTCCATCCTTCCACCTCTCATTCGGTCTACCTCTCCCTCTCTGTCCCTCCACCTCGCTCTCGTACACCCTCTTAGTCATTCTCTCGCTTTCCATACGTTCCATATGGCCGAACCATCTCAAGTTGTTCCTTTTCACACTTTCCAGCACATCTACCTCCACACCACACCTCCTTCTTACTTCCTCATTAGTCTGTCTATCCCTCCATGTAACTCCGCACGCACTCCTTAAGTAATTCATTTCCACTGCTCTCACTCTTGGTCTGAGTCTCTCAACCAACGGCCATGCTTCGCTTCCGTATGTCAGTGTCGGGATTACCACACTGTCATGCAAGGACTTCACTTCCATACTGACCACCCTATTTCTTGTTACTGCTTTTAGCGTTCCTACAACCCTCTTCCCCTGTTGTACCCTCTCCCGCACTTCTTCATCCATAGTCCCATCTTTACTCAACACACTGCCCAGATACTTAAAAGAGTTGACGATCTCCATAGCCTGACCGTTCAGCTTCACCTCACACTCTGTGACTTCACCACTTTCGAAGACCATAACCTTCCTCCCTAGACCTCCATCAAACTTTAAAAACAAAAACCCAGGATCCCCTTTCAAGATACATTTGTACATTTTTCGGTAGAAAATTGTCCTGGCCAAAGGTCGGTTCCTCCTAAATTACAGGTTCGCTATAGCTCCCCAGGAAAAAATCGACACCTAAATGACACGAAAAGTCTTAATAATGACAGAAAATAGGGGTGAAAGAAATTAAAATCGCCAAACTAATGGGGCTAAGCATGAGGGAGAAGGGTGCCCAGAAAAACTGCCCATCTCCCCTTAAGCTGGTGAGAAACTTACTTATCCTCACCATACTTACCGTACTCTGCTATGACTGTTTTTATAGCCTAATATAAACTGTGTGTAGTTAACTGTGAAAACTTGCCATTAACCCCTTCTGTACCGGCGACGTCTTTTTAATTAGTTCTAGCTACTACTAATCGATTTTATATTTTAGGAAGGATCTCTGCCAATTAACAAACTTTGAAGTATCTCACTTACCCTTTTTACCACCATAGATCCTTCTTAAACTGCACAAAATCAGCTAGATATAGATAGAATAAAACTGAAAAGACGTAGCCGGTGCAGAAGGGGTTAATATGATACAAAGACATAGCAGTTTCTTATTTTACCATTAAGAAGGGGTTAATATGATACAAAGACATAGCAGTTTCTTATTTTACCATTAAGAAGGGGTTAATATGATACAAAGACATAGCAGTTTCTTATTTTACCATTAATTACCGATAAACCAACTACTAATGGAGTAAACTTTTAACCAGGTTGTACAAAAATGAGTATATTAATCGAATACATTAATCTCACTCCCAACACCAATCCCCTCCCAATGAAATTAATGAAAGCATATGTTTCACCCGACATTCAAATCTGGGTTACCACATACATAGGATATCTCAAACACTTAAATTATTACGCCATCAAGACAGTTCCCAAGTCTATCACAACTCCATGTAACTCAACGAGGAGATACTAATACCAACTATATAATTATAGTCTTTTTACTCGTTCGCCAGGAAAAACATTGACACCTAAATAGCACGAAAGGCCTTAATATTGACAAAGAAATGTGGTGAAAGGTAATAAAATCGACAAACCAATGTGGTAACCATCTCAAAATCTGAAAACTAATGGGGCTAAACATGAGGGAGAAGGGGATCTAGAAAAACGACCCCTATCCCCTTAAACAGAGGACCGGTCGACAGTAGTCGTTGGTATAAGCTGGGCTATTTGTGGTATATTTTATATCTGTACAGTACCGGTACCGGTATGACATAATTATATAGGCCTACACAGTATTTTTTTTTTCTATGAGTATGAAGCATGAAGTATGAATGCCCCCCCCCCCCCAAAAAAAAAAAAGGGAAAAAGAAAGAAACAAAAATAGGAAAGTGGGGATTGGGCCTGAGTAAATAGATGAAGGAGACAGAAGGCAAAGCAATAGATAGACAATAGATGAAGGAGACAGAAGGCAAAGCAATAGATAGAAAATAGATGGAGACAGAAGGCAAAGCAATAGATAGAAAATAGATGAAGGAGACAGAAGGCAAAGCAATAGATAGAAAATAGATGAAGGAGACAGAAGGCATAGCAATAGATAGAAAATAGATGAAGGAGACAGAAGGCAAAGCAATAGATAGAAAATAGATGAAGGAGACAGAAGGCAAACCTGTCTGTAAATAAGTGTCCCTCCCCCCACCCCCAAAGTTGAAAGAGTGACAGAGCAAACATGTATTTTTGGTGTATTAGAAAAGGGTACCGGGTATTTTAAAGTGTCCATAATCAACTTCTCGTTTAAAGGTATCTTGGTAGTAATAACCCCATTTAATTAACGATTATAAAGGTAAATCACCTTCACTATACCGGTACCCAATGATTTTGTATAGCTTTTGAATACCCTTTTTAAAGTGAAGCCAATTGACAATTATTGTAAAAGAATACCCAGGGTGACTCTCATGATATAAGGATCTAGTGGGTAGGTTAGGCAGTGTGACGTGTGCAACTCACTAAGGTCAACACAGACTAGGGTACCTTTGCGCAAAATTACCACATCTTACCTGTCCACCATGCTCATTATTACATGCAAATTATTATTATTATTATTATTATTACATACAAACACACACACTCTCTCTATTTTTTTTTTTCCTTCAGGTTAATAACGGACTCGGATGCTATTACGAAAATAACTACCTTTCATGGATACCACGCGACTACATGCTATACAATACAATACAAGCAATATATGCATTACTCTATACAGTTCTGCTCCATATTATTCATTAACCCTATCAGTGTGGGCATATTCCCGCTATAATAGAGCTCATTCAGGCACTTTTGATTGCTTAAGCAAGTGCCTGAATGAAATTTATTATTTGCAGCAAAAAAACTAGAAGAAAAGATATTTCAAATTACACCAAAACAAGCTATGTAGAGCGCGGGGTTCACCCACAACGCTACCACAGACATCGGCAGTATTCGCTAATAACTAGCACTGTCGTGCTACATTTGCCTTTGGCAACACTGAATATATCTCTCGAGACATAGGCTGAGTCTCAGTTCCGCGACAGACGTGCCGGAGAGCGGACGGGGGCCTGCCGTGCTCCTGCTCACTCGCACTCGTCTCCACAGGCTTTAAATTGCAGGAATTTGCCAGGACATACCTGTACGGTTCCCGCACTGAAAGAGTTAATGACGATATATTTCATTATTAAAATCCAGTCCCAGCCAAGTAATTCCCGATTCCGCAAGGTAGAGGGATGTGTTTGTCTGAATCGAGTTAATTTGTTCGTCTCTGGAAGCGTTGACGCATTACTCCTCCTAAACGGCTGCCTCTACAACACTGAACTATAAGACCAAAGTTGTTCACAGAGCCAAAATAAACAAAGTGAAAGTTGCTGGATTTCCGCTCCACTCGCTAAGTTGGTCGTTTCGCTGCGTTTTGCCATCTCAAGAACCATTGATGCACTACCGTACTCATCCTCAGCTGCCTCCACAACATTGTACACAAAAAGACAATAGTTGTTCGCAGAGCCAAAATGAACAGTGAACCAGCCGGATTTCAACTACCGACTGTGGTGGCTCTTGCACTGCGAGATTGCCTAAAACGGAATTGGGGTGTACAGTATTAATTTCTTGGCCGGTAAAGATGAAACATGTATGAAGAGATACGGTAGGTGTTCAAGTTGCATAATAACGGTGTTCTTATAGTTTTATACTAAGTTACCTTTCCAAATATGCAAATAATTTTTTCGGTAAACTTTTATATGATATGGAAACTCGATGTTTACTCCTCGAGAAAAGAACGTATTATATGGAATCACGATATATTATTCCTATGTGGAAGAACATGATGCACAATTAAAAAAATATACACAGATTAACATCGAAAGATATTCTATTTGCAAAACATAATCCATACCTTGAAAGTAAGTGTGTCGAAAGAGCTTGTCACTGCTGAAAGTACGCTCGGGACTTTAAAAGGTGTATAGCCTACTCTAACCCACATCCATGTTTGATCGTCCCATGTATGTTCACAAATATCTACTTTACAAACATCACTGTCTACGCACGTCGGTTGAAGCACACACACATTCCTGCTACCAAGCCTCACTCTCTTCACAGTCTACTGCTACTACTTCCTGCTTCAATACTTGTTTAGGATTCACCGAAGTGGTTGGTTGTGTTTCTCTTTTCAATGTTGTACCCACATTCGCGAAATTGTGCAGAAAATCATATAAATCACGTAGCCTATATTATATTGCTACTAGTTAACTAGTTACTGTACGTCCAAGAACTACTCCAAGTAACTATGTCTGTGAGTCTGTGACCAAGCTATGCCAACTAGTGCAGAAATATTGTACAGCAAATTTAGATGACCACCATTTCAGAAGTGGGCTACACACTAAGGTTTTAAAAGAGCCACACAGAAGTAACCGTGATACAGGATTCCCGAGAGCACCCCCAGACCCCCTACCGGACAACCAACAAGGCCAACAGTACACTACGCGGCAACAGGTACGAAGTTCCAGCCACGCGATAGGACGGGGATTATGTAACGTTGGCCCAGCTCATCGTACGTCTGGCAAGGGGTGGGCTTGACGGTCGCGCGGGTGGGGAGTTACAAGGAATAGTTACTTTCTCGAACGCCTTGCATCATTTTCTTCAACACGATAAAACCTTATACAAATTTCTTGCCGTGATAGTCTAACACATATGTATACCGCTAGAGTAGAATATTAATTGCGAAATATCCACAAATACTCTCTAGTATTTACGCTCTTCATAAATAGCTATATTGAAGAGATTTTGCTAACTTCTGAGGGAAGTTTGGTCTATGTATAACCGATCATAGATGTGAAAAATCTTCCACATACAGGCCTACTAACTATGTGTGTGTGTGAGACAGACAGACAGACAGACAGACAGAGAGAGAGAGAGAGAGAAGGGTGGGGGGAGGCAGGGGGTAGAGATAGTACTTATATAACACTACCCTCCCCATACACATTGTTCCGTCACACTCCGCATACTCCACCCAGACACTACAACACCACTTTACTGTACTCATACCGTACATATGATCCTCCCACGCACATGTACACCCCTACCACACACATACCCATGTAAACAAACACCTCACACACACACACACACACACACACACATATGTATATACTGTAGTTTTCCCAATTTTCCCACACGTTACTGACAATAAACGAACTCATACAACTAAAACACAACGACCAATATAAAGAGACCCAACTACAAACACGCAAACACCTCTTCTCTCAATATGTTCATTCAAACATAGCAAAAACACGATTGACAAGGTAATACGAGGTGCATAATACAATCCCCCCCCCCCCCACACACACACACTTCAACAACCACACACACACATATAACAGATACTAAGCCTCTCCATTCATAAAACCCTCACAAAACGGACTCCACAGCAATAAATCAACCTTCGGCAACAACACGTACACAAACATAACCCACAATTTGCATATTTACTCCCATGAACCCACACGACAGTTAAGGTAAAGGAGAGCTTAGTTTACTTGAACAATATAGTACTGTAGGTAGGAAGTCGTTCAATTAGCACCCCACACACACACACACACACACACACACACACAACTGCAGATGACATAAAGCTAATAGGATGCTGTCAAGGTCATCCAAAAATCCTATAAATATTAGTACCAGTTCCAAACAAACAAACCACACATACACACACACACACACACACATGTATTTCTCGCAGCGATTCTCTCTTCCTTACCTTTGGATACACGCATACTTGTTTTTACCCCCCCCCCCCCTCTCTCTCTCTCTCTCTCTCTCTCTCTCTCTCATCTCTCTCTCTCGTACCACAGACAAACACACACGTACCAAAACACCCTTATCAGTATGCAAGTTGTGTTTACCTTTCTACTGTGAGGAAGATAAATGACTGACAATATGTACCGTCAATCAACACTATCAAAGGTACACTATACGGTACGTATAGTGTACCTTTGATAAGTAGCTAGGTACAGGTCTGGTGAAAGCCCCTCGAACCACTGTCAATATATCAATTTATAAAATGTGAAAGTTCCCAAACTTCCCAGACAAACCAGTGAATGTATAATTTTGAATATTAAACAAAACGTTCTTGTGTAGTTCTTGAATTTCTTACTCATTTTATATTGCGTTAAAGTTTGTCTTTAATTAAAATATGTCTTTCAAATGTTGAGCACATGGTGTTCTTAATATCAGCCATAACATATTTCCCTAATGATGTTTATCATGTATAAGGATGATCAATGACATGCAAGTGTTGTGTAAATATGGTAATATATAGGCTACTAAGAAAAAAAAAAATCGATACACCAAATATCTTTCCTTCGATAAACAACGTATAGTCTGCATATTAAGTTGTAAATTGCAGATCACTATACCACTAGCATTTACTGGACCTGCTCCCGAAATTAACGAATCGGTACTATTCAAGTAGGAAATTTTCAGGCCAAAGATCTAATCCTTTCTTCTCTTCCTATGACTTAAATTGCTTCAAACTCCGGGTGTCCAAGCATTTTGGCTCGAACGTCCATTGTTTTTGACCCTGTCACTCTTTCAACTCTGGGGGAGGCACGCGCTACAGGCAGTTCTGCCTGTTGCCTCCCTCACTCACATAAAAAAGGCTACTAAATAGCATGTCCACAACACTATCAGTAATATGTTGTAGATTATAATAATTGGACTATAGTCCATTCATTATAGGTTGGCCAGAAATTGTAACCCCTAACCTCTGTAACTCAAAATGGGCTAGAGCAAATGGGTTGTAAATCTCCACATCTATTCCCTGGCTGACTCTTCCCAAATGGTGCTAATATGAGCTCCAGTACTCTAATATTTTTTTAGTTACAGAGGTTAGAGGTCAGGATTTCTGGCCTACCTATTATGAATGGACTGGCAACCCACGATGCCAATCTATGTAGACTTATTTCACGGTGGCTTATTCAAGATTGGAAAGTATTGTCTGTATGGTAATTTACAATACGATACGATAAACATGTAGGGATAACCGGCAAGCTAAAATTTGGTAGTTTGGAACACATAAAACAGTCGCAAAAACTACTGGTTCACGGAAGCTGTAACCTACTATAAAAAAACAAAAAAATGGTCTGTTCTCCCCGCATGTTTATATTAGCGTACCTCACCATGTTACATAACCTCCCCAAGCCGGAATAAGCCACCGCTGTGAAGAGTGCTTGTGGGGGTGTCACACAAGAAAATGTATCAGCAATATCTACTGCCGCTCGCTCGCTCGCACTCTCTCTCGCACTCTCTCTCTCGCACACTCTCTCTCTCGCACACTCTCTCTCTCTCTCTCTCTCTCTCTCTCTCTCTATATATATATATATATATATATATATATATATATATATATATATATATATATATATATATAAAATCAAGGCATCAACGTATCGAGAAAGGGTTAACTACTGGTACTGGTTCACGCAGGCTTCACTATCATATACTGTACGTAGCTATCATGTCCAAAAAAAACAGGTTATCAGAGAAACTATAATTGACCACTCGCGAGTTTCAGGCTATAAGGAAGTTGGAGCCGTGGAGGCGGTGTTGATATAAACCAATCTAAATAATTACACTGACAATGTTTATGCTTACTGATAATTAGTGCACTATCTTGTCTCTACTGACTGTATTATCTGTCGGTAAAGGGGGTAACACGAGCGATAGTTCCGTCAATTTATACGAGCAATTGACCACTTGCGAGTTTCGTTCTATAAGGAAGTTGGAGCTGTAGATATTAATATTTAGCAGAATTACCTGTTAAAATACGGTTGTAGTACATAATTATATAAATACATAAAACCTAATTCAACATACTCTTTAACCATTAGAAACCTACATAATTATTGCATTTATATTTACCATCGATGTCTACAGCTCCAACTTCCTTATAGCCTGAAACTCGCAAGTGGTCAAATGGCAGCTTCAAAATATAGGTTCCATGAAATTTAAACTACCTAACCTAGTCTACCTTCGATCTAGTTTCCGATTCCAGTGCGAAAGAGCCTCAAAATAGCACGAGAAAAAACTTGCTCATCGAAAATTGCTGGAAAATGCGCTCGTGTGACACCGGCTTAAAGGGCGGGGGGAGACATACTAAAGCATTTATCCTCAATATTCGATGATCACATTTTTTTTCCACATATCTGATGTCGACAAACAAAGAAATACGATCAAAATATTTATTAACAAATATATTCATTGTTCTGATATTTAGCTCATTCTAAATGAATTCTGACTTAAGGAGACGTTATGTTATTTTTTTGTTCTAGCTATTTATTCAATCATATATGTTTGTGTGTCCTCGCTAGGTCTCCATCAAGCTTTAACCCCCCACCCCCCAAAAAAAACCCTTCAAGATAAATTTGTAAACTTTTCGGCAGAAAAATATGATGGAGAATATGATGGAGAATAAGATGGAGAATATGATGGAAAAAAAGATGGAGAATATGATGGAAAATAAGATGGAGAATATGATGGAAAATAAGATGGAGAATATGATGGAGAATAAGATGGAGAATATGATGGAAAAAAAGATGGAGAATATGATGGAAAATAAGATGGAGAATATGATGGAAAATAAGATGGAGAATATGATGGAGAATAAGATGGAGAATATGATGGAGAATATGATGGAAAATAAGATGGAGAATAAGATGGAGAATATGATGGAGAATAAGATGGAAAATAAGATGGAGAATATGATGGAGAATAAGATGGAGAATATGATGGAGAATAAGATGGAGAATATGATGGAAAATAAGATGGAGAATATGATGGAAAATAAGATGGAGAATATGATGGAAAATATGATGGAGAATATGATGGAGAATAAGATGGAGAATATGATGGAGAATAAGATGGAGAATATGATGAAAAATAAGATGGAGAATATGATGGAGAATATGATGGAGAATAAGATGGAGAATAAGATGGAGAATATGATGGAAAATAAGATGGAGAATATGATGGAGAACATGATGGAGAATAAGATGGAGAATATGATGGAGAATATGATGGAGAATATGATGGAGAATATGATGGAGAATAAGATGGAAAATAAGATGGAGAATATGATGGAGAATATGATGGAGAATATGATGGAAAATAAGATGGAGAATATGATGGAGAATATGATGGAGAATATGATGGAGAATAAGATGGAGAATAAGATGGAGAATATGATGGAAAATAAGATGGAGAATATGATGGAGAACATGATGGAGAATATGATGGAGAATAAGATGGAGAATAAGATGGAGAATATGATGGAGAATAAGATGGAGAATATGATGGAGAATATGATGGAGAATAAGATGGAGAATATGATGGAGAATATGATGGAGAATAAGATGGAGAATATGATGGAGAATAGGATGGAGAATATGATGGAGAATATGATGGAGAATAAGATGGAGAATATGATATGGAGAATAAGATGGAGAATATGATGCAGAATAAGATGGAGAATATGATGGAGAAAATGATGGAGAATAAGATGGAGAATATGATGGAGAATAAGATGGAGAATATGATGGAGAATATGATGGAGATTAAGATGAATCATAAGATGAATAATAAGATGAATCATAAGATGAATAATAAGATGAATAATAAGATAAATAATAAGATAAATAATAAGATGAATACTAAGATAAATAATTAGATAAATAATAAGATAAATAATAAGATAAATAATAAGATAAATAATAAGATAAATAATAAGATGAATAATAAGATAAATAATAAGATAAATAATAAGATGAATAATAAGATGAATAATAAGATCAATAATAAGATGAATAATAAGATGAATCATAAGATGAATGATAAGATAAATAATAAGATGAATCATAAGATAAATAATAAGATGAATACTAAGATAAATAATAAGATTAATAATAAGATGAATCATAAGATGAATGATTAGATGAATAATAAGATGAATCATAAGATAAATAATAAGATGAATAATAAGATGAATAATAAGATGAATAATAAGATAAATAATAAGATGAATAATAAGATGAATAATAAGATAAATAATAAGATGAATGATAAGATGAATAATAAGATGAAGAATAAGCTGGAGAATAAAATGAATGATAATACATAATAAGATGGCCTGGATGGATAAATAATAAGTTTACAATGACTGGATGGACACAGATAAATGGACTCCCAAGAGGAAACATTCATCTCACAATATTAATAAAGTATATAATTATTTTAGAGGGGATGGGTCGTTTTTCCGGACCCTCTTCTCCCTCGTTAGTTTAGCGATTTTAAGACGTTCGGCCTATTAGTTTGGCGATTTTAACACTTGTCGCCCCATTTCGTTAAATTTAAGAGCTTTCGTGCTATTTAGGTGCCGATTTTTTCCTGGCGAGCGATAGAGAGCCTGTAGTTTTAAGAGGAATCGGCCTTCGGCCGGGACATACTTCTACCGAAAAATTTACAAATTTATCTTGAAGGGGGATCTAGGGGGTGTATATATTTAAGCTCGATGGAGGTCTAGGGAAGAAACTACAAAATAAATGCGCGGAATGTCGGTGAGAGTATCCTAGGTTCGAGTCCTTGGAGTGCCACATATATTTGTTGATTTAATTAATTGAGTTTAGAAGTAAAGTTGGTAGGTCAACAAATATGAACTATATAAATAGACCCAAAACAAACTATTACCCCCTTTTAATCAAGGGATGCTACTCATTCACGGCCCGTATAAAAAAAAACCCGCCATATTGGGGGGTGACGAACGGCCTTGGGGGGGGGGGGGAGAGAGAGAGAGAGAGAGAGAGAGAGAGAGAGAGAGAGAGAGAGAGAGAGAGAGAGAGAGAGAGAGAGAGAGAGAGAGAGAGAGAGAGAGAGAGAGAGAAGGCAACAAAGAAAAAGAAAATCAAATCAGTTGGAAAATGTAGATCAGTTGACGCAATTTTTGTTTAGTTACCGTATCGTGCTATTTTATTTGGCTTGGGAAGGACCTCGAGGTAACAAAGGATTTTAACACTATCTCATGCGACCTATTTGGTAGTTGATTATGGTATTCTGTATTAATTATTCTTATAGAGGCCTTTGATTGTTTTTGCCATCCTCGAACAAGGTAGTTTTAGTTTGCCCTTCCCCCTAGTTTCCTCGCATAAAAAAAACACTCCCTAGACCCCGCTTCAAGATGAAGTTGTACATTTTTTTATAGAAATATGTCGGTTTCTCTTATAAATACAGGCTCGCTGTCGCCTGCCAGGAAAATATCGACACGCAGTCTTGATATTGATATAGAAATGGGACGTAAGGTATTAAAAGCGACAAACTTATGGGGCGAACGTGTTAAATTCTGAAAACTAATGGGGCTAAACATGAGGAAGAATGGGGGGTCCAGAAAAATGCCCCATCTCCCCTTATTAATTCGTCCTCTAAAGAGTTGAACTAACCTGGCAATTATCACGACGGTAAACACACACGGATCTAGCACACACGATAATCAAAACTGGTCCCAATTATACTTAATGTCAGTTGCCTCGTTGATACGAATTAAGGGGGAAGGGTTTATTTTTGGGTCGATGATTTCATATATTTATTATTATTTGAGTTTCCTCCCGACACCTCCATCAAACTTTTAAAAACATCCAGTAGATCCCTTTCTAGATTAATTTGTAAATTTTTCGGTAGACAAATGGGCCGGTTCTTCCAAAATTACAGGCTCACTATCGTTCGCCAGGGAAAAAATCGACACCTAAATAGCACGAAAGGTCTTAATATTGAAAAAAAAATGGGGCGAAAGGTCTTAAAATCGCCAAAGTAATGTGTCGAACGTCTTATAATCTTAAAACGAATAGGGCTAAACTTGAGTAAGAAGGCGGACCAGACAAACGACCCTTCTTCCCTTAACACACACAGCGAGGTTCATGTTTAATACGCTGCGCATTTATATTAGTTTGAGTTGTAAGTTTTTAAGAGGGTAGTGCTTGGTTTTTGGTCTATGTAGCCTAATCATATATTTTATCTATTTTTTTAGTTTCCTCGCTAGACCTCCATTAAGCTTGGAAGAAACAAAAACTAGACCCCCTTTCAAGATCAATTTGTAAATTTTTCGGTAGAAGAATGTCCCGGCCGAAGGCCGTTTCCTTCTAAAACTAGAGGCTCGCTAACGCTCGCCAGAAAAAAACGACACCTAAAGGGCACGAAAGGTATTAATATTGATAACTAAATGAGGCGAAAGGTCTCAAAATCGCCAAACTAACGGCACGAACATCTTAAAACCTCAAAATTAATATGCTAAACGTGAGGGAGAAGGGGGTCCAGAAAAAGCGAGTACTATCCCCTTAAGTGATGTCCTAGATATAGACAATGTAAGTAACTAAGCAACACGGTTCACACTTATGATCATTAACTAAGCAACACGGTACACACTTATGATCATTTACTAAGCAACAGGGTACACACTTATGATCATTTACTAAGCAACACGGTACACACTTATGATCACTTACTAAGCAACACGGTACACACCTATGATCATTTACTAAGCAACACGGTACACACTTATGATCATTTACTAAGCAACACGGTACACACTTATGATCATTTACTAAACAACAGGGTACACACTTATGATCATTTACTAAGCAACAGGGTACACACTTAAGATCATTTACTAAGCAACACGGTACACACTTATGATCATTTACTAAGCAACACGGTACACACTTATGATCATTAACTAAGCAACAGGGTACACACTTATGATCATTTACTAAGCAACACGGTACACACTTATGATCATTTACTAAGCAACAGGGTACACACTTATGATCATTTACTAAGCAACACAGTACACACTTATGATCATTTACTAAGCAACAGGGTACACACTTATGATCATTTACTAAGCAACACGGTACACACTTATGATCATTTACTAAGCAACAGGGTACACACTTATGATCATTTACTACACAATTCAATCAATGTTCTCTCAATTAAGTGGTGGTGTAGTGGTTAGAGTGTTAAAAATCTGTATGTGATATCCCTCATGTTTATCCCCATTAGTTTTGAGATATTTAGACATTTGTCCCATTAGTTTGGCGATTTTAAGACCTTTAGTGCCATTGGGGAGATTGTAGGTGCCAATGGAGCAGGGCAGTACTCAGGGGAGGCCACATAGCCATATGATAAGGAGTTGCTGGAACTCCTGTTTCATTTGCCTAGCTTCCCCCACTGTCTCTATTTGTGCTTCATCTACACAGAAAGTAATCTCCATAAAATGACCACTTGTGAGTTTTGTTCTATAATTATTATGTTCCTTCCAACAACCAACTATACTCCTAAAATCGATTTATGAAATTTACAAACACATGTGGCAGTCCGTGGATTCGAACCCAGGATGCTCACACCGAAAATCAACACCTTATGCATCGCACCACGAAGACAGAAGGTGGAGCTGTAAAAATCAATATTTAGAAGAATTACAAGCTAAACTACGATTGTAGTACATTCATAAACACATACATCTAAATTTAAAATACTGTTTATTCATCAGACAACTGCATTATTATTGTATTTCTGTTCAATAGTAATCATTACGGCTCCAACTTCCTTACAGCCTGAAACTCACAAGTGGTCAACAAGTCCACTCAATAGCCCACAAACCCATAAATATCCACATTAACCTAAATACAAGCATAATTTGATATCAATACACAAACACGCTAACATACACCCATAACATGTCATGAATATTAATTTAGCGAGGTGGTGCTTAAGGGGAGATTTCCACTTGAGGGATTTTTTTCTTTACCACTTTCTCCCTCATGTTTAGCCCCATTGTTTTTCTAATTTTAAGACGTTTGCCCCATTAGTTTGGCGATGTTAAGAACCTTCACCCCATTTATGTCACTTTTAAGACCTTTCGTCCCATTTAGGTGTCGCTTTTTTCCTGGCGAGCGATAGCGAGCCTGTAATTTAAGAGGAACCGGCCTTCGGCCGGGAAATTTTTCTACCGAAAAATGTACAAATTTATCTTGAAAGGGGGTCATGGGGGTGTAATTTCAAGCTTGATGGAAGTCTAGGAAACACACTAAAAAACTCCCCTTAAATCAACTACACGTGAAAAAGATAGTTAATTGACCACTTACGAATTTCAGGCGTAAACATCGATATTTAACGGAATTGCAATAATAATGAAGGTTTCTGATGACTAGCGAGTATGTTGAATTGGGTTATATGCATTTAAACATGTATAACGACCATATGTTAGCTGGTAATTCTGCTAAATATTGATACTCCAACTTCCTTATAGCCTGAAACTCGCAAGTGGTCAATTGAAGCATCAATATAATATATCGTACTGTTGGTGTAAACATGCTGTAATTCATATCGATTATTCTCTCTCTCTCTCTCTCTCTCTCTCTCTCTCTCTCTCTCTCTCTCTCTCTCTCTCTCTCTCTCTCTCTCTCTCTCTCTCTCTCTCTCTCTCTCTCTCTCTCTCTCTCTCTCTCTCTCTCTCTCTCTCTCTCTCTCTCTCTCTCTCTCTCTCTCTCTCTCTCTCTCATAGTAACACTAGAATGCTGGAGTCTGCATAAGGCCTACTGAGTCCTACGATTATTTAGTGTGTAAAACCTACCCTTTCTTACGTTTTTTTTTTTTTTTTTTTTTAAGAGACAATGAACGGAGGAAGGAAAAACACAGACAAAACAAAAAGGTCCATGTGCCTAAAGGCATCCTCCATTCATAAAATGTTTGTAACAACTGGATTTAAACATTTGTAGAATGTAAGTTTGTGGAAAGCAATTCGAGGGAAGTGAATTCCAAAGAGTAGTAGCTCTGGGGATAAATGAATTCTGATAAGCAGAAGTTCTGCATTGTGGAGGAGAAAGTGTAAATTCATGGGCGCTCTCAGCTGCCCTAGTTCTACGGGGAAAGATGTGGAGAGGCGGCACAATTGAAGCAAGTTCCTCGGAACAATTGCTGTGAAAATATCTGTAGAATAATGCAAGGGATGCAACGTTTCTTCGTATGGATAATGTAGGAAGGTCCTGTGTGATTGCAGGGTTATTGATTAATCTAATAGCTTTATTTTGAATTTTGTCCAACTGCCTCAATGCAACCACTCCACTTCCACCCCAGAGAGGTGAACAGTAATCCATCTGAGAACGCACATGACTTTTATATCACGGCCAACTGCTCGTCAGTGAAGAATTCTCGAACTCTGTACAGGAGTCCCAGTTTTTCAGAGGCATTCTTAGCAATGCCTCTAACATAATGTGTCCAGCTCAAGTTAGTAGTTAATGTTACACCGAGAATGTCAATACTAGTGGAAGTGGGAATATTTACATCATTAAAAAATATATGGGAGTCAGTGAGATTCTGTCGGTTAGAAAATTTAATGTACTTGGTTTTCTGTGCATTAAAGGAAACTAGATTCTTTTGTCCCCATCCATTAATTCTAGAAAGGTCCTGGTTCAGAGAAATTGCAGTGTTTGTTTTGAATTTATAAGATCGGGTTGGGTGAAAGAATTGGTAAATGTGAAGGAACTGTGGAGTGTTGAGTCATCTGCGTAGGAATGTATTGGATTAGGAGTGGTAGATATGAGATCTTGATATGAATGAGGAACAGAATTGGGGCCAAAACGGATCCCTGGGGAACACCAGCATTTATTGAGTGAAATTGAGAATAAAGGCCATCTACCATTACACGTATTTTTCTGTTATGAAGATAAGAAGAAATTAGTGGAACTAATGATGCAAGGCCGTAGTGTGACATCTTCGACAATAAGGATTGATGCCAGACTCTATCAAATGCCTTTGATATATCCAGTGCTATTGTATGTGTTTCACCATGTTGGTCTGTAGCTTGGTTGATTTGATGCGTAAGAAGGCAAAGCATGTCTGCAGTTGATCGACATCGTCTAAAACCATATTGCCTATCACTGATTAATTTATTATTCTCAAGATGCTTAATTATGTGATTATTTAATATAATTTCAAAGACTTTACCAAGAGTGGAAGTTATAGCTATTGGTCTGTAGTTTGATGGATCTGAAGAGGCACCTTTTTTAGGAACTGGATGGATGTTTGCTTCTTTCCAGGGTACTGGGAAGCATGAGGTATGAGTACACAGACGGAAATTTTTGCCAATACAGGAGCGAGCACCAAGGAGCAATTCTTAAGTACTATTGGAGGAATATCATCTGGACCAGGAGCCTTATCTACTGAGAGATTCTGCAAAATAGTTTTGACATGTCTGGTGTGGATCTTAAGTGAGGGAATTTCAGGCGAATTAAAATTAAGTACAGGGACATCTTGATTTATTTCATCTAAGGTTGAGTTGGTGGAGAACATATCCGAAATATCCGCAAGAAGGTTAGCTTTACCTCGTGGGTCACTTACAAGATTGCCAGTCGGAGATATTAATGGTGGAATGGATGAAGCAGTAGTGAAGTTGGATTTAAATGAGTTAAGAGTAGACCAAAATATTTTCTTATCATTTGGATTATTTAGAAGTTTATTTGCCTGCTTGTGGAGAAAGTTTGATTTAGTTAGGTTTAATACAGTTTTGGCATGATTTCTGATGTTTCTAAAGTAATTAAAGGCTTCATGTGTTTTTGATCTTGTGTACGCATTGTAGGCTATTGCTTTTTGTTCAGTTACTCTAGCACAATTATGGTCAAACCATTTAGGTGAATTAGATCTTTTACTGTACTTTTGATGAGGAATAAAAGTTTCCATTCCAATTTTTACAAAATATTGTATGTGGCTCAAGGTGGAGTGTGCATCATTAGAAAAGAAAGAGGTCCAGGGAATATCAATAAAGAAACCTTAAAGACCCTCCCAGTCTGCCCTATCGTAATGCCATTTAGTCACCAAAACAGGTTCAGAGTGGGAAGGTGTGGTAGGTGATAGACAGGTGGCCTGTATCAGACAGTAATCAGAAGATCCAAGCGGGGACCTCACTGCAACATCATAATTTTCACGTAGGCTTTTACACGTTATGATCGTATATCCTTTCTATCCACGTTTATTTCTTCTTCTTCTCTCTCTCTCTCTCTCTCTCTCTCTCTCTCTCTCTCTCTCTCTCTCTCTCTCTCTTATAGTAACACTAGAATGCTGGAGTCTGCATAAGGCCTACCGAGTCCTACGATTAGTGTCTCTCTCTTATTACTCTCTGATCTCTATCCTCTCTCTCCACGTTTCTCTCTCTCTCTCTCTCTCTCTCTCTCTCTCTCTCTCTCTCTCTCTCTCTCTCTCCTAGTAACAATAGCATACTGGAGTCTACAAAGGCCTACTGACCCTTACACGACAAATCACTCATAATATAACCTACCATTTCCCCTTGTTATTATCGTATTTCCTTCCTTTCAATGTTTAGGCACGTTTATTCTTTTAGTACCGGTATGTGGTACAATATACTCACTCTCACACTCTTTCTTTCTCTCTCTCTCTCTCTCTCTCTCTCTCTCTCTCTCTCTCTCTCTCTCTCTCTCTCTCATTCCCTCCTCTATCCTCACTTACTTGTTAACTCCTCATATTAATTTAAAAGGTCTAGGCATAATAAAGCTGTATATTAAAAGGTCTAGACATGATAAAGCTGTATATTTAGAGTCAGGCTTAAGGGCATAGTGCATGATTTCTGGTCTGTATATTTATTTATTTATTTATTTATTTATTTATTTATTTATTTCCTTGCTAGACCTCCATCAAGCTTAGAAAAACACCCCCTAGACCCCCTTCCAAGATAAATGTGTACATTTTTTCGGTAGAACAATGTTCTGGCCGAAGGTCGGTTCCTTCTAATATTAGAGGCTTGCTACCGCTCGCCAGGAAAAATATCGACACGTATAAGGCAAGAAAGGTCTTAATATTGATAACAAAAGGAGGCTCGCTATCGCTCGCCAAGAAAAAATTGACACCTAAAAGGCACGAAAGGTCTTAATATTGATAAAAACAAAATGAGGCGAAAGGTCTCAAAATCGCGAAACTAACTGAACGAACGTCCTAAAACCTCAAAACTAATATGCTAAACATGAGGGAGAAGGGGGTCAAGACAAAACGACTACTACCCCCTTAAACACACAAAGAACTCGGTGCTGAAAGTTGTTGACAATGAAGAGCAAGCAAGTATGATAATGTGTGTGTGAGAGAGAGAGAGAGAGAGAGAGCGAGAGAGAGAGAGAGAGAGACAGACAGACAGACAGACAGACAGAGAGAGAGAGAGAGAGAGAGAGAGACAGACAGAGAGCGAGAGAGTACAAAGGAAATCAAGCAACAACAGGTCTAGTGACCCTTCTAGGCTGCTTGTCCTCCAAAACACTGAGGATCAAGTGTCCAAACAGTGGTTTAGAGTGGGTAAGGGAACATTGGAAAGGGAACTACTGCCCTGGAACTAATGTCCGTGGCAGGACTAGGAAGTTAGTAGGGGACATGGGTTAGTAACTGAGGGGAGGATAAAATAAAGTTATTAACACTAGATTAGCGGGCTAGTGGTTTATTTATATGTACCGCCCAGCGGGGTGTTTTTAGCCAAAATAGGGCTGTTTACGTGATCATTTATAAATAAGACCCAGAGCTGCGTTTAAAACAAGTATCTCTGAAAGGGCATAAACAGGTTGACACCATAACGATCCTTTTATGATGGCTAGTTTTCTTGCAACAACCGTGCAACGCGAGTGCAAAAAGCATGTAATTCGGCACTTTCCCCATACAATTCCGTATATAGCGAGTGGAGAAGGAGGTGACGTGTCAGTAGTCGCGGTGGTCTGGAGCAGTCATACGCTCGCTACTCTCCTGCCACCACTTGTCTCTCTCTCTCAGCAACATTACGTGCTGAAATTGCCACACGACCTATGTCGAGCGCCGCCAGATACTCCAGATTGATTATACTCGACTTATGTTGCGCCCCGACAGTTAGGGGTTAATTTACAAACGCAGTCAGTCGCGGGTTTGATGCGAGATATTTGTCTAGGCGAAGTTTAAATGAATCAACAGTGCTGCAGTCTATAACGTCTCGGGGAAGCCCATTCCATAAGTTGACAACTCGATTGAAGAAGAAATTCTTAGATTCGTGTGAGTTAAAAGATTTACCAATAATTTTGCAACCGTTTCCCCGCGTGTAATTAGATTGGTCGATAGTGAAGTACTTACTACAGTTCATATTGTCGATGCCTTTGATGATTTTGAACACTTGAATTAAGTCACCTCTTAATCTGCGCTGGGTTAAAGGAAATAGATTTAATTCTCTAAGACGCTCTTCGTATGGTTTGTTCTTTAGGCTAGGTATCATTTTGGTAACTCTACGTTGAACTCGTTCTAGCTTGTTTATGTCTTTTTGGTAATAAGGGCACCAGCATTGAACGCAGTATTCCAGAAGAGGGCGGACTAAGGAATTGTAAAGGGTTAGGAAAACGTCTTTGGATTTATGCTCAAATGACCTGCCTATAAAGCCAATTAATTTGTTTGCCTTCTTAACAACTTCTGAACATTGTTGACTCGGTTTTAGGTTACTCGATATTGTTACTCCCAGATCGGTTTTTCTGTTTACATTCTTAAGCTGAGTGCCATTCATGGAATAGTTTGCTTTCTCATTTAGGTATCCGACATGTAGTACTTTACATTTATCCGCATTGAAACTCATTTGCCAAATTTGGGCCCAATGTGACAATTTATCTAGATTGTGTTGCATATCGTCAACTTGATCTTTTGAGAGTATGCTATTTGCAATTTTTGTATCGTCAGCAAATTTTGAGATTGTACAGGTGAGACCCTCATCTATGTCGTTGATGTAAATTAGAAAGAGAATTGGTCCTAGTACCGATCCCTGGGGTACCCCGCTACTTACATTGGTCCATTTAGATGCCTTACCGTTTATGACTACTCTTTGCTTTCTGTCGCTGAGCCAATTTTCTATCCATTTCAACACGCCGTCTTGTATTCCATGCGCTTTTAGCTTTAGCAGTAAACGTTTGTGGGGAACTTTGTCAAAGGCCTTTTGAAAATCAAGGTATATAATATCTACAGCTTTACTCTCATCGTCGAGGTTGAGGATATCGTGGAAGAAGTCTAAGGGGTTTGTTAAACAGGAACGTTTTTTACGAAAGCCTTGTTGAGTATCTTAAGTATGTTATTTTCCTCTAAGTGATTTACGAGTCTGTCTCTTATGACCGTTTCTAGCATTTTACATACAACTGAGGTTAAGCTAATTGGACGATAGTTACTGGGTAGGGATTTTGCTGCCTTTTTTTAATATCGGTGTTACGTTGGCTATCTTCCACTGATCAGGCATAGTTCCAGACTGCAAGGATTTATTGAATAGTAATGTCAGTGGTTTGGAGAGCTCATCCTTAGCTTCCTTTAGAACTCTAGGCGAGATTGTATCAGGTCCAGGCGTTTTATTTACCTTGAGTTTATCTAAACAATTCAATAATTCTCTCTCTGTAACGGTGATATTGCTTAGAACATCTGAATTATCAATCTTAATCGGCGATGGTGTAGGGATATCACTGAGGTCTTCTGTTGTAAAAAACTGATGCAAAGAAGGTATTGAGGGCATTACTCATTTGTACTTCGTCTTTGGTGTATTCTCCATTTTCATCGACTAACGGTTCCAACAGTTGACGTAACTACAATTTTCTTTCTGATATAACTATAGAATTCTTTCGGGGTTGTTTTACTTTGATTCGCAATATGTAACTCTAGGGTCTTTTTACTTTGCTTAATTAACTTTTTGGCTTTGCGTCGTAGCTCTACAAATTTCACCCGTTCTCTTCGTCATTTTGTGAGGATTTTAATCTATCATTAGCAATTTTTTTTAGCAAGCAGGCAGTTTGAAATATCTTTATTCCACCATTTGGGCTTATTATTATGGCCTGGACGCCGTATTTTCGATGGTATGCAGTCTTGCACTGCTTTTAGGTAAGTGGTTTCGAATAACTTCCAAGATGTATTTATGTCGTTATTGTTAATTAAAAAGCTCCAGTCAGTTTCTTTAAACATAGCTCTAAGTTTATGAAAGTTTGCTTTCTTGAAATTAGGGACTTTTTCGATGCTACTATTTGGTGCGTTACTAGTAAAGTTTAAAGTGAAAGTTATCGTTACGATGGTCGCTGTTACTGAATTCATCACCAACATTCAAATTCTCTATTAACTCTTTTGTTGCAAGTACAATGTCAAGAACGTTATTACCACGGGTCGGTGTTCGCAACAACTTGATAAAGCGAACTCTCTTGCAAGTTAGTATTACAAGTCATGTCCGGAGTGTGAAGTAAGAGTATCGCCCCACTTGGTCACAGGTTAAATTAAAGTCGCCAAAAAATACGGTATCTTGTGAGTTACTTACACCTGCAATTTGTTCATAAATTTCTCGGTCAGTTTGCACTGATTGAGCTGGAGGTCTGTATATTAATGCAAGTATTATTTTTGTACCTTTATTATTCTTTATTAGCACAAAAGATGTGTCGACGTTCACAATTTGAGGTTTTGACAAGAGGGTCGGGTTAAGACTTTCTTTGATATAAAATAAAACGCCACCTCCATTTTTATTTATTCGGCTTTTCTCAAACATTACATAACCGGGAAGTGAATACTCTGCTAAAAAGTCTCTATCTACTGTATTGAGCCAAGATTCTGTTATACCAATCACATCATAATTTTCAGTAAACACTAGTTCCTCTAAATCTGAGAGAGACAGACAGATAAGAGAGAGAGAGAGAGAGAGAGAGAGAGAGAGAGAGAGAGAGAGAGAGAGAGAGAGAGAGAGAGAGAGAGAGAGGTTTAAGGGGGCAGTGCTTGGTTTTTGGTCTATATATTTATTCATTAATATGTGTTTGAGTTTCCTCGCTAGACCTCCATCAAGCTTAGAAAAACACCCCCTAGACCCCCTTTCAAGATAAATTTGTACATTTTTCGGTAGAAAAATTTCCCGGCCGAGGGCCGATTCCTTCTAAAATTAGAGGCTCGCTATTGCTCGCCAGGAAAAGAAAACAACACCTAAAAGGCACGAAAAGGTCTAAATATTGACAAAAATGAGGGGAAAGGTCTCAAAATCGCCAAACTAACGGAACGAACGTCTTAAAACCTCAAAACTAATATGCTAAACATGAGGGAGAAGGGGGTCCACAAAAAGCGAGTACTACCCCCTTATAAGCACTAACAGTCAGTTTTTTTGTCTCGCACCTCGGTATATTTAGACACCCATTATTATATCTGTTTTTACTCACCTTAAGGGGAGGTTTTTAGTGTGGTCTCTAGATATCCATCAAGCTTACGATTACACCCCCTTGAGCCCCTTTCAAGATAAATTTGTACATTTTTCGGTAGAAAAATATCCCGGCTGAAAGCCGGTTCCTAAAATACAGGCTCGCTATCGCTCGCCAGGATAAAATCGACACCTAAATTGCACGAAAGGTCTTAAAATTGACGGAAATGGGGGCGAAAGTTCTTAAAATCGCCAAACTAATGGGGCGACTGTCTTAAAATCTCAAAAGCAATGGGGCTAAACATGAGGGAGAAAGGGGTCCAGAAAAAAATCCCTCAAGTCGATATCTCCCCTTAACTATTGGGTGAGCTAATATTGACTAGGATGTGTATGATCTAGACTCAAGGCAATAGAAGGCACTCATATAATTAATGATGATATATTAAAACATAAATGACAGTGTGTTACATTAGTATTATATATTATACAGGGTCTTAATAGTTCCAGTACGAAGGTTAGCTAGGTTAGGTGTGGAGATATATATATATATATATATATATATATATATATATATATATATAAAATTTAGAGAGAGAGAGAGAGAGAGAGCGAGAGAGAGAAGAGGAAAGAGAGAGAGAGAGCAAGAAGCTGTAAATACAATGTAAATTTACTGAAAGCTTCAAGATAAATATGCGTCCCAAGGAGCAAGACATTATAATTTATAACTCACAAACTTATAATATAACATACAGTGTATCTCTTTTTTAATTGCTCTTTCCATTCACATATGCATAGCCTACGTGAGTTGCAGTTGGGATGTGTGTACATGCTTAGATTGATATGCAGGATTCGAAGTTGCATAATAAATCGTAGGCAGTGTCCACCAACCTTTAACTGTCTTCGTGGTGCGATGTATAAGGTGTTGATTTTCGGTGTGAGCATCCTGGGTTCGAATCCACGGACTGCCACATGTGTTTGTAAATTTCATTAATCGATTTTAGGAGTATGGTTGGTTGTTGGAAGGAACATAATTATTGAAAAATAAACAAACAAATACACCAATAGACTGAATATATCTGAAGGCCTATTATAACACTGCCTTATTATTAACAAAACTAATATTACATTCGTAAATATATACCGATATATATATACATAAATAAATATATATATATTATATATATATATATATATATATATATATATATATATATATATATATATATATATATATAATATGTGTGTGTGTGTGTGCTATTTGCACAACAAAAAGACAACTGCATGTTCAACCCTGCAACTTAATTCTTTAAAACCCAAATTTACAGAGGCCATCATAGAATTAATTTGAATCAGTCTTTCTTAATACAAAGCCACTTTCGATAAATGGCTACGAATGTCTAAATAAACTAACCATACAAATATATCGATTAACAGATTTAGTTATAAAGAGATACCCGTTACATTAAGTAAATAAAGTCTGATATCGGGGGTTATTATTTGTCTTAGGTTGCTTTTTATATAATTTCTTATATATTCTAGTAACCCCTATTATTTGGGAATGGCCAGTCATTTATCACTTCCCTCAGCTTATTTCTGAAAGAATTCTTTACCCCTGCACAGCTTCTTGCTCTGTACAGGGGCACAGTGCGTCCTTGTATTGAGTATTGTTCACATATGTGGGGAGGATCCTCTCACACCACACTCCTAGACAAAGTAGAAAAGAAGGCCTATAGTATCATTAATTCCCGTCCACTCACCAACTCTCTGCAATCTCTCTCTCTCTTCGCCGCAATGTTGCATCTCTGTCGCTATTCTATTGCTACTACAATAATAATCAGTGTTCCTCAGAGCTTTCCCAGTGTATACCACCTACTCTACGTAGGGTACGTGATACCCGTTTTGCAACACAATCCCACCCCTACTCTGTGCAACTCTGCAACCCAAGAGTGAAACGTTACTCTCAGTTTTTCTTCTATTCAACAGCTGAGCTCTGGAACTCTCTCCTAGAATCAGTATTTCCCTCCTTCTATGACTTAAATTGCTTCAAACTCCGTGTGTCCAGGCATTTTGGCTCGAACGTCCCTTGATTTTGGCCCTGTCACTCTTTCAACTATGGGGGAGGCACTCGCTACAAGCAGTTCTGCCTTTTGTCTCCATCTCCCACATAAAAAAAAAGAACAAAAAAGTGAGTTTAAGATATTTATGTTAGGTTAGTTAGGTTAGGAGAGTTATATTAGGTCTAGTTAGTTTAGGATAGTTATGTTGGGCCTAGTTAGTTTAGGATAGTTATGTTGGGTCAGCTTAGTTATTATTAGCTATTATTAGATGATATTATTAGCTATTATTAGATGATTGCGATTAATATTACAAATGTATAATATCCGAATGCATATTTTGAAATAGCGTATATGCATTTTAGTGAAAAGTTTATAACAAATAAGAATTGCTCCCTTTTCTAAATGACTGATGATTTTTTTTTTTTACGATTTTGTTTTCCTCTTTTTGCACTATACTGGAGAGTTTTGTGTCCCGTCAGACGCAAGCCAACCTCCAAACTCCTCAAGGTAAGACCAGACACCGACTTATACACCTGCGAACCACAGTCAGTTTTTGAACGAAGAAGGGACCTATACACCATCAGATAGGTATTTAAGGGGGTAGTACTCGCTTTTATGGACCCCCTTCTCCCTCATGTTCCATATTAGTTTTGAGGTTTTAAGTCGTTCGTTCCGTTAGTTTGGCGATTTTGAGACCCTTCGCCTCATATGTTTATCAATATCAAGACCTTTCATGACCTTTAGGTGTCAATTTTTTCCTGCAAGCGATAGCGAGCCTGTAGCTTTATAAGGAACCGGCTTTCGGCCGGGACATTTCTACCGAAAAATGTAAACATGCTCTTGAATGCGGGGTTCTAGGGGTGTTTTTCTAAGTTGGATGGAGGTCTAGCGAGGAAACTCAAAAATAAATAATAAATATATAGACCAAAAACCAAACACATTTAACCTCTTACTGCAAGAATTCGTTAATCTTGAAATAGTGTTTTGTATTGATTAACGGCACTGCATACATGCCTTAATATTATGGTGGCATTAACCCTATCTGGTGAGAGGCGGGTCTATTACGACCCTCCCTGCTTTACTCCATTACTCTGGAGATTTATTTATAGGCGTTTTACCTCATTGGTTTACCGATTATAAAACACTTCACATCATTCAGGTGTCGATCTTTTATGGGCGAGCGATAGCGAGCTTGAAATTTAGGAGAAACCGGCCGAGACAGTACATATTTAGCTTGATTGGGAGGGAGAGGGGTTGGGGGGGGGGGGGGGGCTCTCGGGAGGTATTCATTTTTATTTTATTTTTATTTTATTTTATTTTATTTTGTCTAGAGGACAAACACAAATATATTTTTCGATAATTAAAAAAACAATCATATTAACCCTCAATAATAATATATATAATAATATAATCATAATCCCCGAACATCGCATGAAGTAGTGTTAAGATGATCTGGATAACCGGAGACCAAATATAATTTAAGTATAATTATTTATATTCTTTATAAAGATATGCGTTGCCTTGTTTATTAAATATTGTATATATGTATAAGCAGGGGATTTCATATTGCCTGGGGTTAAATTTTATGAAATATATTAAATGAATATATACCGTATCTACCAGTACAAATATATATAAATTCAATATCAATGTTCTAGCGTTACATAAACTCGTTTAGAAAACATGATGCCTCCCATTATTCATTAGTCTCTCCCCTCTTTGCTCTCTCTCTCACACACCCACACACACACCACACCCACACACACAAACCACACACACACACACACACACACACACACACACACACACACACACAACACTCACTCACTCACTCACTCACTCACTCACTCACTCACTCACTCACTCACTCTCTCTCTCTTTCATATTGCCGTTCCTGTATTTCTTTTCCAAACTCCCCTCCCAAATTATTGTGCCCTATACAGTATTATCACCAATTAGAAGACAAGAGAGTAACATAATACACAGACCACACCGACCAAATGGTCTTAGTGCTGTTGTCCGATAGTGTTGAAGTGAATAATCCTAAATTATTAAAGCACAAGGAAAGGGATTCACAGCAGTATAATATATAGACTATAAATAAATAAATAAATGAGAGAGAGAGGAAGAGAGAGAGGAGAGAGAGAGAGAGAGAGAGAGAGAGGGAGGAGAAGAGAGAGAGAGAGAGAGAGGAGAGCGAGAGCGAGCGTAAACAAGGGCACACATACAGCAGGTAAGAACAAATAAAACCTAGAGATAACTGCCCCCCCCCCCCTCCGCTTACACAGGCGGGGGCGTCTGGGAACCCCCCCTTATCACACACCCTAACTGACCTTCAATTATATACATGATAATAGTACCAGATAATAGAGGGTTGAAACTTTACCTCTCAATAAAGTAGCCTCACAACGGAACAACACAAAAACCTATATATGCAATTGGAGACTGAGTGCATTTAGCCTAATTGTGCAATTTTTTTTTTTTTTTTTTTTTTTTTTTCAATTATATTCTTGCTTTCACTCGTACTAACACTCCAGGTTTAATTTCATATTCATCCTATTCTGGTCATTGCATCAGGCAAAGTCTTTGCTCATATAATACTGAAGGTAATTCTGGGTCACTTGCTAAAAGGTCAGAGACCTCAGTATTCTGGTTTCACACTCAATAAGTCAATGACTGACCCAATTCTGGCACTCACCGTCTTATCTAAGATTTAACTTATGGTTTTCTTCCACCACTCGTCTAGTGGCACCGAGGAGCGGGCCCGTCGGGCCGCCCCTAGTGCTTGGTGAAATGCCGGCTTGAGTTTCAAGAGGATCTGTTAGCAGATTATCTCAACCTCAAAGAGGTATATAAGTCATTGCAATGAGACACTGTGGGAGGTTCTCCGACTCTGTGGAAGTGCTGTAGCGATTACTGATCTGGTGTCCAGACTGCAAACAGGAACAGAGAGTGTTGCCCAGTAAGACCAGGTAAGCTTAGGGGAGGCAGACCGTTTTTCTGGACCTTCTTTTCCCTCATGTTTAGCCCAACTAGTTTTGAGATTTAAGACGTTCGGCCCATTAGTTTGGCGTTTTTTAAAACACATTCCTTTGCTCCATTTCGTTGTCAATTTTAAGACCTTTCGTGCCAATTAGATGTCGATTATTTCACTGGCGAAGCGATTAGCGAGCCTGCCTGCAATTTTAAGAGGAACCGGCCTTCGGCCGTGGACATTTTTCTACCGAAAAAATTTATAAAAGTTTATCTTGAAGGGGGGTCTAGGGGGTGTTTTATAAGCTTGATGGAGGCTATAGGGAGGAGGAAACTAAAAACAGTATATGGAGCTGTTTTTTTTTAACATGAATTAATAAAAGGACCAAACAAACGGCCAGTTCCCCTTATAAGGTCAACCAAAGATAAATAATGTAGCAATATAATTTTTATTCGGACATATGCTTCACTAATGAATCAAGGACACCCGTTACCGTAGGAACATATGGTAGGCTAATTATTGTTACCTCCGGCACTCCTCACACACGCCAAACACACAACAACACACATCACTCCCACGCGTCGCTCTCTCTTCCCTGTCTCTGTCTATCCACACACACACACACACAATCGTTCGCTTTCTTTCTTTCACTCTCTCACTGTCTCCACAAACAACACACACACACTTTTTTTTTTTCTCTCTCTCTCTCTCTCTCTGGAATCAGATAAGGCTATTATCAACGTAAAATAACGATCGTTCATAAAAAATAAAACTACTCTATATAATTGCTAAGAAAAATGCTGATGATGATGAAGCAGAAAATAACAAATAACAATAAAAAAAACCACATTCAACAATATACAACAACACTTACACCATCAACCAAAGCTAGTAATTATGATGAAGAGCGGCCATTATTAAGGGGATATAGTTTTTTTCTTCTAGAGCCCATTCTCCTCATGTTTAGCCCCATTAAGTTTTACAGATTTTATGACGTGGCGCTCATTAGTTGGTCGATTTCAAAAACTTTCTTCACAATTTCTATATCAATATCAAAGACCTTTCGTGCTATTTAGGTGTCGATTTTGTCCTGGAGAGCGATGCTAGCGAGCCTGTACATTTCAAGAAAAAAATGTACAAATTTATCTTGGAAGAGGGGTATAGGAAGTTTATTTAAGCTTGATGAATGGTCTAGCGAGCAAAACTACAAACCTAACAAAACTATATATACCGTATATCAATAGACCTCCCAAAATAACCACTGTCCCCTTAATGATATAGCTAGGACCATCTGAAACCTTCCCTATGACACAAAAAAACACTAGGACGTAACCGATAATTATGAATGGCGCAAAGCGTAGAAACAAAGTAATGATAAAAAAAAAAAACAAAAAAAAAAAATAAAAAAAAAAATCCGGCGGAGATAAGATAATGATTCATTAGTAGCGCTACCAGTAGTCCTGGTGGTGGTGGTGGTGGTGGTGAATAGGCTACTGGATATGGTTGGTGATAGATGGTGATTGGATAATGGTGGTGGTAGTGATATGTCAAGATAGTGGAGATGATAAAGGTGGTGTTGGTGGTGGTGATGATTATGTGAGGTAGGTCTGGTGGTGGTGAGTATTGGTTATTGGTGGTGATAGTGGTGATGGATAATCGGTGGTGGTGGTGCGGGTGGTGATTAGGGATGATATGTAAGTAGTGATAGTGATTGAAAAGGTTTGTAGTGATGGTGTGATAGGGGGCATTGTAAGCAGCCATTCGTGTTGTTTATCGCTACACCAGGGTTACATGTTATAGGAATGTTAGGGGGGGGGGGGGGTTGGTGAGGTGCTAGGTTATGTCGTGTGATGGTGGTTGGTTGGGTCTGTGTGGGGGGGTCTTGAAATACGAGTTTATTTGGTGGAATTTGTGGTGTGTTTAGTGGAAAGTAGTGCTGAGTGGAGTGGTGGATACTTGAGGTTTGCTGTCATGGGACGATAGCACTCTATCAAGGTCACGGTATAAGTGTAGGAAGGAGACAAGGTTGGAGTGTATGTGTGTGTGTCGTGTGGGTGTGTGTGTTGGGGGGGGGGGGGGAGGGAAGGCAGCGCTGAAGATATTGGTGGAATACTGGTTTTGGTGGGGCTTGGGCAGGGTGTTGAACTTGTTTTTGGGTGGTGATGGTTGGGTGGTGTGATTGTGGTTGGTGTTGGTGTGTGTATATGTTTTAAAAAAAAGGGGGTTAATTGTCGGCCAGGAGACAACTATATCAATGCAGTTTATCGCCGCATGAGGGCTGTTTGTGAAGTAATATTTCAAGCGTGGTGGTGGTGGGGGTGGTGGGGGAGGGGGGCGGGTCTAGACTACTGGTGATGATGGGTGGTATTGTTGTAGTGGTGGGGTTGGTGAGGTGAAATTCTGATTGGGTGGAGGTGGTGGTGATGGTGGTGGTGATGGAGGTAGTGGTGGTACTGATGGGGGTTATGTTGCAGTGAGGAGGGTTGGTGAGGTGATGTTCTATTGAGTGGATGGTGGTGGTGACAGTGGTGGTGATGGAGGCAGTGATGGTGCTGATGGATGTTTGAGATGGAGGTAGTGGTGATAGTGGGTGAGGGCGGAAGTGGAGGGTGGTGCTGATGGATGTATGTGAGGGAGGGGGGGGTGATAGTGGTACTGATGGAGGCCGTGGTGGTGATGATAGATGTTTGTGATGGAGGGGGTGGTTATGGAGGCCGTGGTGGTGCTGATGGATGTATGTGATGGATGGCGATGGTGGTGATTGATGGATGTTGTGATGGAGGTGGTGGGGCTAGAGCAGAGTGGTGGTGATGGAGGCAGTGGTTCGGTGATGATGGAGGTGGTGGTGACAGTGGGGGTGAGGGAGGCAGTGGTCGTGATGATGGATGTTGTGATGGAGGTGGTGGTGATGGAGGCAGTGGTGGTGCTTATGGATGTATGTGATGTAGGTGGTGGTGATGATGGATGTATGGGAAGGAGGGGGTGGTGATGGAGGCCAAGGTGGTAGGTGCTGCTGGATGTATGTGATGGAGGTGGTGGTGATGGAGGGCAGTGGGTGCTGATGGATGTATGTGATGGATGTTTGTGGTAGAGGTGGTGATAGTGGAGGTGATGGAGGCAGTGGTGGTGATGGATGTTTGTGGTGGAGGTGGTGATAGTGGTGGTGATGAAGGCAAGTGGTGGTGATGGATGTATGTGATGGAGGGTGTGTGGAGGTGGGGATAGGGGGAGGTGATGGAGGCAGTGGTGGTGTGAGGGAGGTATGTGATGGCTGTTGTGGTGAAGGTGGGTGATAGTGGAGTTGATGGAGGAAGTGGTGGTGTTGATGGAGGTATGTGGTGATGGAGGTGGTGATAGTGGAGGTGATGGAGGGGCCAGTGGTGGTGGGTGATGGATATTTGTGGTGGAGGTGATGAGGGTTATGGAATTGTTCAGTACACAGCCAGTACAGTGTGTGTATCGTCATATGGTTATTAAGGGGGTGGTGGTTTGTTATAGGGGGTAGTGGGTATTATAGGGGGTAGTGGGTATTATAGGGGGTAGTGGGTATTATAGGGGGTAGTGGGTATTATAGGGGGTAGTGGGTATTATAGGGGGGTTGTAGTGGTTCTTAAGGGGGTAGTGGTTATTACGGGGGTTATGGTTGTAAGGGGGTAGGGGTTATTAAGGGGTTGGGGGTTATTAAGGGATAGTGGTTAGTAAGGGGCGGTAGTATGGTTTATTAAGGGGGTAGTGGCTATTAAGGGGTAGTGGTTAATAAGGGGATAGTGGTTAGTAAGGGGGGTTAGTGGGTATTATAGGGGGTAGTGGTTCTTAAGGGGATAGTGGTCTATTAAGGGGGTACGTGGTTATAAGGGGGGTAGTGGTTGTAAGGGGGTAGGGTTATTAAGGGGGGTGGTAGTGGTTATTAAGGGGATAGGGGTTATTTAAGGGAATAGGGGTAATTAAAGGGGATAGTGTTTATTTAAGGGGATAGGGGTTATTAAGGGGTTGTAGTGGTTATTAAGGGGGTAGTGGTATTAAGGGGGTAGTGGTTATTAAGGGGGTGGTAGTGGTTAGTAAAGGGGTAGTGCGTTGATTAAGGGGGTAGTGGTTATTAAGGGGGTAGGTGTTATTAGGGGGATAGTGTTTATTAGGGGGGTAGTGGTTATTAAGGGGGTAGTGGTTATTAAGGGGGTAGTGGTTAGTAAGGGGATAGTGGGTATTAAGGGGGTAGTGGTTATTAGGGCGGTAGTGGTTATTAAGGGGGTAGTGGTTATTAAGGGGATAGTGGTTATTAAGGGGGTTAGGGGTTATTAAAGGGGGGTAGATGGTTAGTAAGGTGGGGGTGGTTATTAAGGGGGTCGTGGTTATTAAGGGGATAGTGGTTATTAAGGGGATCGTGGTTATTAAGGGGGGGTAGTGGGCATTAAGGGGGTTAGAGGTTATTAAGGGGATAGTGGTTATTAAGGGCGGTAGGGTTATTAAGGGGGTAGTAGGGTCATTAAGGGGGTAGTGGGTAGTAAGGGGGTAGTGGTTATTAAGGGGCTAGTGGTTATTAAGGGGATCGTGGTTCGTAAGGGGTGTGGTTTATTAAGGGGGTAGTGGTTATTAAGGGGGTAGAGGTTATTTAAGGGATAGTGGTTATGAAGGGGGTTAGTGGGATTAGGGGATGGGGGTTATTAACGGGGTAGTGGTTTCTAATGGGGGATAGTGGTTATTAAGGGGGTAGTGGTTTCTGTAGGGGGGTAGTGGTTATTCAGGGGGTAGTGGTTATTAAGGGGTAGTGTTTATTAAGGGGTAGTGTTTATTAAGGGGTAGTGGTTATTAAGGGGTAGTGGTTATTAAGGGGTAGTGGTTATTAAGGGGGTAGGGGTTATTAAGGGGTAGTGGTTATTAAGGGGTAGTGGTTATTAAGGGGTAGTGGTTATTAAGGGGTAGTGGTTATTAAGGGGTGGTGGTTATTAAGGGGTAGTGGTTATTAAGGGGTAGTGGTTATTAAGGGGTAGTGGTTATTAAGGGGTAGTGGTTATTAAGGGGTAGTGGTTATTAAGGGGGTAGGGGTTATTAAGGGGGTAGGGGTTATTAAGGGGGTAGGGGTTATTAAGGGGGTAGGGGTTATTAAGGGGGGTAGTGGGTTATTACTGGGATAGTGGTTATTCAAGGGGGTAGTGGATTTATTAAGGGCAGTGGGTATTAAGGGGGTAGTGGTTCTTTATTGCTCCATTTAGTAATTTCACAGTAACCTCGCTAGACCTCTAGAACCTTAATAAAAAACATAAGCTCCCTAGACCCACCTTAAGGATAAATGTGTAGCATTTGTTGAATGGGAGAGAAGGTTATGGCCGAAGTGCCGAATCCTCTTATTGACAGTTACAGGCAGGTCGACTATCGCTTGCCAGGAAACAACAAGACGACACCTACAATGACACGTAAAATGTCATTATATGGACAAAGAATTGGGGTGAAAGATCCTAAAATAGCCAAACTA
>CM064497.1:11476480-11593227 GCA_032716605.1 Paralithodes platypus | reverse complement strand
GTGTGTGCTATTTGCACAACAAAAAGACAACTGCATGTTCAACCCTGTAACTTAATTCTTTAAAACCCAAATTTACAAAGGCCATCATAGAATTAATTTGAATCAGTCTTTCTTAATACAAAGCCACTTTCGATAAATGGCTACGAATGTCTAAATAAACTAACCATACAAATATATCGATTAACAGATTTAGTTATAAAGAGATACCCGTTACATGAAGTAAATAAAGTCTGATATCGGGGGTTATTATTTGTCTTAGGTTGCTTTTTATATAATTTCTTATATATTCTAGTAACCCCTATTATTTGGGAATGGCCAGTCATTTATCACTTCCCTCAGCTTATTTCTGAAAGCATTCTTTACCCCTGCACAGCTTCTTGCTCTGTACAGGGGCACAGTGCGTCCTTGTATTGAGTATTGTTCACATGTGTGGGGAGGATCCTCTCACACCACACTCCTTGACAAAGTAGAAAAGAAGGCCTTTAGTATCATTAATTCCCGTCCACTCACCAACTCTCAGCAATCTCTCTCTCTCTTCGCCGCAATGTTGCATCTCTGTCGCTATTCTATTGCTACTACAATAATAATCAGTGTTCCTCAGAGCTTTCCCAGTGTATACCACCTACTCTACGTAGGGTACGTGATACCCGTTTTGCAACACAATCCCACCCCTACTCTGTGCAACTCTGCAACCCAAGAGTGAAACGTTACTCTGTTTTTCTTCTATTCAACAGCTGAGCTCTGGAACTCTCTCCTAGAATCAGTATTTCCCTCCTCCTATGACTTAAATTGCTTCAAACTCCGTGTGTCCAGGCATTTTGGCTCGAACGTCCCTTGATTTTGGCCCTGTCACTCTTTCAACTATGGGGGAGGCACTCGCTACAAGCAGTTCTGCCTTTTGTCTCCATCTCCCACATAAAAAAAAAAAAAAAAAAAAGTGAGTTTAAGATATTTATGTTATTAGGTTAGGAGACTTATATTAGGCCTAGTTAGTTTAGGATAGTTATGTTGGGTCTAGTTAGTTTAGGATAGTTATGTTGGGTCAGCTTAGTTATTATTAGCTATTATTAGATGATATTATTAGCTATTATTAGAGGATTGCGATTAATATTACAAATGTATAATATCCGAATGCATATTTTGAAATAGCGTATATGTATTTTAGTTAAAAGTTTATAACAAATAAGAATTGCTCCCTTTTCTAAATGACTGATGATTTTTTTTTTTACGATTTTTTTTTTTCCTCTTTTTGCACTATACTGGAGAGTTTTGTGTCCCGTCAGACGCAAGCAAACCTCCAAACTCCTCAAGGTAAGACCAGACACCGACTTATACACCTGCGAACCACAGTCAGTTTTTGAACGAAGAAGGGACCTATACACCATCAGATAGGTATTTAAGGGGGTAGGACTCGCTTTTTATGGACCCCCTTCTCCCTCATGTTTAGCATATTAGTTTTGAGATTTTAAGACGTTCGATCCGTTAGTTTGGCGATTTTGAGACCTTTCACCTCATATTTTTATCAATATCAAGACCTTTCGTGACCTTTAGGTGTCGATTTTTTCCTGGGGAGCGATAGCGAGCCTCTAATTTTAGAAGGAACCGGCTTTCGGCCGGGACATTTTTCTACCGAAAAATGTAAACATTGATCTTGAATGCGGGGTCTAGGGGGTGTTTTTCTAAGTTGGATGGAGGTCTAGCGAGGAAACTCAAAAATAAATAATAAATATATATAGACCAAAAACCAAGCACATTTAACCTCTTACTGCAAACATTCGTTAATCTTGCAAGTGTTTTGTATTGATTAACGGCACTGCATACATGCCTTAATATTATGGTGGCATTAACCCTATCTGGTGAGAGGCGGGTCTATTACGATCCTCCCTGCTTCACTCCATTACTCTGGAGATTTATTTATAGGCGTTTTACCTCATTGGTTTACCGATTATAAAACACTTCACATCATTCAGGTGTCGATCTTGTATGGGCCAGCGATAGCGAGCTTGAAATTTAGGAGAAACCGGCCGAGACAGTACATATTTAGCTTGATTGGGAGGGAGAGGGGTTGGGGGGGGGGGCCTCTCGGGAGGTATTAATTTTTATTTTATTTTATTTTATTTTTATTTTATTTTATATTGTCTAGAGGACAAACACAAATATATGTTTCGATAATTAAAAAAACAATCATATTAACCCTCAATAATAATTATATATAATAATCATAATCCCCGAACATCGCATGAAGTAGTGTTAAGATGATCTGGATAACCGGAGACCAAACATAATTTAAGTATAATTATTTATATTCTTTATAAAGATATGCGTTGCCTTGTTTATTAAATATTGTATATATGTATAAGCAGGGGATTTCATATTGCCTGGGGTTAAATTTTATGAAATATATTAAATGAATATATACCGTATCTACCAGTACAAATATATATAAATTCAATATCAATGTTCTAGCGTTACATAACCTCGTTTAGAAACATGATGCCTCCATTACTCTCATTAGTCTCTCTCTCTCTCTCTCTCTCTCTCTCTCTCTCACCTCTCACACACACACCCACACTCTCCTCCACCCACACACACACACACACACCCACACACACACACACACACACACACACACACACACACACACTCACTCACTCACTCACTCACTCACTTTCATATTGCCGTTCCTGTATTTCTTTTCCAAACTCCCCTCCCAAATTATTGTGCCCTATACAGTATTATCACCAATTAGAAGACAAGAGAGTAACAATAATACACAGACCACACCGACTCAATGGTCTTAGTGCTGTTGTCCGACTAGTGTTAGAAGTGAATTAATCCTAAATTATTAAAGCACAATGAAAGGGATTCACAGCAGTATAAATATATAGACAAATAAATAAATAAATAAATATATGAGAGAGAGAGAGAGAGAGAGAGAGAGAGAGAGAGAGAGAGAGAGAGAGAGAGAGAGAGAGAGAGAGAGAGAGAGAGAGAGAGAGAGAGAGAGAGAGAGAGAGAGAGAGAGCGTAAACAAGGGCACACACATACAGCAGGTAAGACAAATAAACCTCTAGAGATAACTGCCCCCCCTCCTCCCCCCCCCCCCCCCTCCGCTAACACAGGTGGCGGCGTCTGGCAACCCTCCCTTATCACACACCCTATCACTGACCTTCAATTATATACATGATAATAGTACCAGATAATAGAGGGTTGAAACTTTACCTCTCAATAAAGTAGCCTCACAACGGAACAACACAAAAACTATATATGCAATTGGAGACTGGGTGCATTTAATTGTGCATTTTTTTTTTTTTTTTTTTTGCAATTATATTCTTGCTTTCACTCGTACTAACACTCCAGGTTTAATTTCATATTCATCCTATTCTGGTCATTGCATCAGGCAAAGTCTTTGCTCATATAATACTGAAGGTAATTCTGGGTCACTTGCTAAAAGGTCAGAGACCTCAGTATTCTGGTTTCACACCCAATAAGTCAATGACTGACCCAATTCTGGCACTCACCGTCTTATCTAAGATTTCACTTATGGTTTTCTTCCACCACTCGTCTAGTGGCACCGAGGAGCGGGCCCGTCGGGCCGCCCCTAGTGCTTGGTGAAATGCCGGCTTGAGTTTCAAGAGGATCTGTTAGCAGATTATCTCAACCTCAAAGAGGTATATAAGTCATTGCAATGAGACACTGTGGGAGGTTCTCCGACTCTGTGGAAGTGCTGTAGCGATTACTGATCTGGTGTCCAGACTGCAAACCGGAACAGAGAGTGTTGCCCAGTAAGAACAGGTAAGCTTAGGGGAGGCAGACCGTTTTTCTGGACCCCCTTCTCCCTAATGTTTAGCCCCACTAGTTTTGAGATTATAAGACGTTCGGCCCATTAGTTTGGCGATTTTAACACCTTTCGCCCAATTTCGTTGTCAATTTTAAGACCTTTCGTGCCATTTAGGTGTCGATTATTTCCTGGCGAGCGATAGCGAGCCTGCAATTTTAAGAGGAACCGGCCTTCGGCCGTGACATTTTTCTACCGAAAAATTTATAAATTTATCTTGAAGGGGGGTCTAGGGGTGTTTGTCTAAGCTTGATGGAGGTCTAGGGAGGAAACTAAAAACATACAGTATATGAATACATTAATTAATAGACCAAACAAACGGCCAGTCTCCCCTTATAAGGTCAACCAAAGATAAATAATGTAGCAATATATATTTTTATTCGGAATGTTCACTAATGAATCAAGGACACCCGGTACCGTATTAACATATGGTAGGCTCATTATTGTTACCTCAGTCACTCCTCACACACGCAAACACACACACACACACACACTCACTCTCACGCGCTCTCTCTCTCTCTCCCTGTCTCTGTCTATCACACACACACACACACACTCGTTCGCTTTCTTTCTTTCACTCTCTCACTGTCTCCACACATACACACACACACACTTTTTTTTCTCTCTCTCTCTCTTTCTCTTGGATCAGATAATGCCTATTATCAACGTAAAATAACGATCGTTCATAAAAAAATAAAACTACTCTATATAATTGCTAATAAAAATGCTGATGATGAGTGAAGCAGAAAATAACAATAACAAACCACATCAACAATAACAACAACAACTACACCATCAACCAAAGCAGTAATTATGATGAAGAGCGGCCATATTAAGGGGATATAGTTTTTTTCTTTCTAGATCCCCTTCTCCCTCATGTTTAGCCCCATTAGTTTTCAGATTTTATGACGTTCGCCTCATTAGTTTGTCGATTTTAAAACATTTCTTCCCATTTCTATATCAATATCAAGACCTTTCGTGCTATTTAGGTGTCGATTTTGTCCTGGAGAGCGATGATAGCGAGCCTGTAATTTCAAGAGAAAAATGTACACATTTATCTTGAAGAGGGGTCTAGGAAGTTTATTTAAGCTTGATGAAGGTCTAGCGAGCAAACTACAAAATAACAAAAATATATATACAGTATATAAATAGACCTCCCAAAATAACCACTGTCCCCTTAATGATATAGCTAGACATCTGAACTTCCCTATGACACAAAAAACACTATTACGTAACGATAATTATGATGGCGGAAGCGTAGAAACAAAGTAATGATAAAAAAAAAAAAAAAAAAAAAAAAAAAAAAAAATCCGGCGGAGATAGATGATCATTAGTACGCTACCTTGTCCCTGGTGGTGGTGGTGGTGGTGGTGAATAGGCCTACTGGATATTGGTGGTGATAGTGGTGATGATAATGGTGGTGGTAGTGATATGTAAGATAGTGGAGATGATAAAGGTGGTGGTGGTGGTGGTGATGATATGTGAGGTAGGTCTGGTGGTGGTGAGTATTGGTTATTGGTGGTGATAGTGGTGATGATAATGGTGGTGGTGGTGCGGGTGGTGATAGTGATGATATGTAAGGTAGTGATAGTGATGAAAAGGTTTGTAGTGATGGTGTGATAGGGGGCATTGTAAGCATCCATTAGTGTTGTTTATCGCTACACCAGGGTTACATGTATAGGAATGTTAGGGGGGGGGGGGGGGGTGAGGTGCTAGGTTATTGGTGTTGATGGTGGTGGTGGGGGGGGGGGTGAAAACCGAGTATTATTTGGTGGAATTTGTGGTGTGTTTAGTGGAAGTAGTGATAGTGGAGTGGTGGATACTTGTAGTTCTGTCATGGGACTATATCACTCTATCAAGGTCACCGGTATAAGTGTAGGAATTAGCAAGGTTGGAGTGTATGTGTGTGTGTGTGTGTGTGTGTGTGTTGGGGGGGGGGGGGGGGGGGAGGCCTGAAGATATTGGTGGAATACTGGTTTTTGGTGGTGATTGTGGAGGGTTTGAACTTGTTTTGGGTGGTGATGGTTGGTGGTGATTGTGGTTGGTGTTGGTGTGTGTATATGTAAGGTATTGTCGGCCAGTAGACAACTATATCAATGCAGTTTATCGCCGCATGAGGGCTGTTTGTGAAGTAATATCAAGGTGGTGGTGGTGGGGGTGGTGGGGGGAGGGGGGTCTAGACTACTGGTGATGATGGTGGTATTGTTGTAGTGGTGAGGGTTGGTGAGGTGAAATTCTATTGGGTGGAGGTGGTGGTGATAGTGGTGGTGATGGAGGTAGTGGTGGTACTGATGGTGGTATTGTTGCAGTGATGAGGGTTGGTGAGGTGATGTTCTATTGAGTGGAGGTGGTGGTGCTAGTGGTGGTGATGGAGGCAGTGATGGTGCTGATGGATGTTTGAGATGGAGGTAGTGGTGATAGTGGTGGTGATGGAGGCAGTGGTGGTGCTGATGGATGTATGTGAGGGAGGTGGTGGTGATAGTGGTACTGATGGAGGCAGTGGTGGTGATGATAGATGTTTGTGATGGAGGTGGTGGTGATGGAGGCAGTGGTGGTGCTGATGGATGTATGTGATGGAGGCAGTGGTGGTGATGATGGATGTTGTGATGGAGGTGGTGGTGATAGAGGCAGTGGTGGTGATGGAGGCAGTGGTGGTGATGATGGAGGTGGTGGTGATAGTGGTGGTGATGGAGGCAGTGGTCGTGATGATGGATGTTTGTGATGGAGGTGGTGGTGATGGAGGCAGTGGTGGTGCTTATGGATGTATGTGATGTAGGTGGTGGTGATGATGGATGTATGTGAAGGAGGTGGTGGTGATGGAGGCAGTGGTGGTGATGATGGATGTATGTGATGGAGGTGGTGGTGATGGAGGCAGTGGTGGTGCTGATGGATGTATGTGATGGATGTTTGTGGTAGAGGTGGTGATAGTGGAGGTGATGGAGGCAGTGGTGGTGATGGATGTTTGTGGTGGAGGTGGTGATAGTGGAGGTGATGGAGGCAGTGGTGGTGATGGATGTATGTGATGGATGTTTGTGGTGGAGGTGGTGATAGTGGAGGTGATGGAGGCAGTGGTGGTGCTGATGGATGTATGTGATGGATGTTTGTGGTGAAGGTGGTGATAGTGGAGGTGATGGAGGCAGTGGTGGTGCTGATGGATGTATGTGGTGAAGGTGGTGATAGTGGAGGTGATGGAGGCAGTGGTGGTGGTGATGGATATTTGTGGTGGAGGTGATGATGGTATGGCATTGTTCAGTACACAGCCAGTACAGTGTAGTTTATCGTCATATGGTTATTAAGGGGGTAGTGGTTATTAAGGGGGTAGTGGTTATTAAGGGGATAGTGGTTATCTTAAGGGGATAGTGGTTATCTTATGGGGATAGTGGTTATCTTAAGGGGATAGTGGTTATCTTAAGGGGATAGTGGTTATCTTAAGGGGATAGTGGTTATTAAGGGGTAGTGGTTATTAAGGGGGTAGTGGTTATTAAGGGGGTAGTGGTTATTAAGGGGATAGTGGTTATTAAGGGGGTAGTGGTTATTAAGGGGGTAGTGGTTATTAAGGGGGTAGTGGTTATTAAGGGGGTAGTGGTTATTAAGGGGTAGTGGTTATTAAGGGGGTAGTGGTTATTAAGGGGATAGTGGTTATTAAGGGGTAGTGGTTATTAAGGGGGTAGTGGTTATTAAGGGGATAGTGGTTATTAAGGGGGTAGTGGTTATTAAGGGGGTGGTGGTTATTAAGGGGATAGTAGTTATTAAAGGGTAGGTGTTATTAAGGGGTAGGTGTTATTAAGGGGGTAGGTGTTATTAAAGGGTAGGTGTTATTAAGGGGTAGGTGTTATTAAGGGGGTAGTGGTTATTAAGGGGGTAGTGGTTATTAAGGGGGTAGTGGTTATTAAGGGGGTAGTGGTTATTAAGGGGATAGTGGTTTGTAAGGGGAGAGTGGTTATTAGGGGGGTAGTGGTTATTAAGGGGGTAGTGGTTATTAAGGGGGTATGGTTATTAAGGGGGTAGTGGTTAATTAAGGGGGTAGTGGTATAAGGGGGTAGTGGTTATTAAGGGGGTAGTGGTTATTCTTTAAGGGGGTAGTGGTATTTCTTTAAGGGGGTAGTGGTTATTCCGGGGGTAGTGATTATTAAGGGGGTAGTGGTTATTAAGGGGGTAGTGGTTATTAAGGGGATAGTGGTTATTAAGGGGATAGTAGTTATTAAGGGGGTAGTGGTTATTAAGGGAGTAGTGGGTATTAAGGGGATAGTAGTTATTAAGGGGGTAGTGGTTATTAAGGGGGTAGTGGTTATTAAGGGGATAGTAGTTATTAAGGGGGTAGTGGTTATTAAGGGGATAGTGTTATTAAGGGGATAGTGGTTATTAAGGTAGTGGTTATTAAGGGGGTAGTGGTTATTAAGGGGGTAGTGGTTATTAAGGGGATAGTGGTTATTAAGGGGGTAGTGGTTATTAAGGGGATAGTGGTTATTAAGGGGGTAGTGGTTATTTCGACGGTAGTGGTTATTAAGGGGGTAGTGGTTATTAAGGGGGTAGTGGTTATTAAGGGGGTAGTGGTTATTAAGGGGTAGTGGTTATTAAGGGGTAGTGGTTATTAAGGGGTAGTGGTTATTAAGGGGTAGTGGTTATTAAGGGGTAGTGGTTATTAAGGGGTAGTGGTGGTAATTAAGGGGATAGTGGTTATTAAGGGGGTAGTGGTTATTAAGGGGATAGTGGTTATTAAGGGGGTAGTGGTTATTAAGGGGATAGTGGTTATTAAGGGGGTAGTGGTTATTAAGGGGGTAGTGGTTATTAAGGGGGTAGTGGTTATTAAGGGGATAGTGGTTATTAAGGGGATAGTGGTTATTAAGGGGGTAGTGGTTATTAAGGGGATAGTGGTTATTAGGGGGTTGGTGGATATTAAGGGGATAGTGGTTATTAAGGGGGTAGTGGTTATTAAGGGGATAGTGGTTATTAAGGGGGTAGTGGTTATTTATTGCTCCATTTATTAATTTCACAGTAACCTCGCTAGACCTCTATTAACCTTAATAAAAAAATAACTCCCTAGACCCACCTTCAAGATAAATGTGTACATTTTTTGGGTAGAGAAATGTCCTGGCCGAAGGCCGAATCCTCTTAGAGTTACAGGCTCGATATCGCTTGCCAGGAAACAAAATCGACACCTAAATGACACGAAATGTCATTATATGGACAAAGAATTGGGGTGAAAGATCTAAAATAGCCAAACTAATGGAACGAACGTCTTAAAATCTCGCAGGAAATGGGACTAAACATGCGGGATAAAAACCTCCCCCCTACACCTGCCTTGACCCCCCCTGATAAGGTGATAAACTCCCCCGTAATGGTTGTTTACAGAGTGGCCACTATCACATCCTTAGGTAACACACCCTAGGCACCACACACACTACACTACAGATACCTCCACATAGCTACACTACAATAATAATACAAATAAACTTAACAAGATAAATAATTAAAAACTACTACCGGTACTACTACTACTACTACTACTACTACTACTACTACTACCTATCACTCTTTCACCTCTGGGGGAGGCACTCGTCACAGGCAGTTTTGCCTTTAGTTTCCCTCATCCACATAGAATATACAGTATACCGTATATATATATATATATATATATATATATATATATATATATATATATATATATATATATATAAATATACCGTATATATATATATATATATATATATATATATATATACTGTATATATAACAATGCTCCCTATGAGTCCTACAGCTCCTATACAACGTCTGTATAAGACACTTCTTATACCTACCCCACAAACTTTCTCCACAATAGGCCTACGGGCATTCAGATTATAAATATATTATTCTTTGTACCGGTAAATAAAATCCGATAGAAGCACAAGGGATCCCATTTATATTAAACCGTAGACTGGGATATGTAGGTCTAATATTGTCAGGAACCAGTTGATCTGTGTGTGTGTGTGTGTGTGTGTGTGTGTGTGTGTGTGTGTGTGTGTGTGTGTGTGTGTGTGTGTGTGTGTGTGTGTGTGTGTGTGTGTGTGTGTGGGTAGAGGCGGAATAAACAGAAGCAGCTTAAAATTACCACACTCCAAAATGGCCACAAAACTAGACAGACCTTCTTAAACTGCACAACAGCGTCTTAATATATAGCTTGAATGAAAGGATAAGGATGACCTCGGCAAAACGTTTTAGATATTATGCGTACCTGTTTGTGAATGCGTCTACTTCTTTTTTTTTTTTTTAATATTTGTATGCATATGTATGTCTGTGTTTGCATAATTATATATTTCAGCTGATATTATATGTAGCTTGCTAAGATTGTATAATAAATATAATTATATGTACACATTTATGCATGTAGAGTATGTAGGTGATTGTATGAATGAATGTATGTATAAATGTAGATAGGTCATGTATAATATTGATAATTTATATAATGAATGTGTATTAATGTAAATTTGGATGTTTTGTTTGAGCATAACAAATTGCCGTACTTTATTTATGTTTTCACTTTATCTACTGTATAATATGCATCTGTAGGCAAATTATGCTAGATTTCTTAATAATTCGATACAATATTAAGTAAACAATTTCTCATATAGTTAATCATATATTTGGTCATATTGTTCACATAAACTTACATGTGCAATATAGTTAATATTCTAGAATGAGGATAATATCGAGCTTGCATTATTCAGGTGCCTTTAGGAGAGATTACTCTCAAAAGGCTCAGCCAGCATCAACATTTGTCTCTGTAATTAAATATGTATTGTATATTATATGGCTAAATAAAACAATTCAATTTAATTATAAATTTCGGTACAGAAGGGGTTAATTGTGCAAGAGATGAGCCAGGCCAAACTGCGATCCATTAACAAGATAATAGAGCCGACAATGATGATAAAGAACCGCATTACATTATATAAAGTGATGGATTACCTCTTTAATTACCCGGGAATAAAGTGGACTAATCTACATATTGGATTACCGCGGGGCCCATTTAACATTAATGGGGGATGATTCAGTTTTTGGTATTTTTTCTTTTAATTTAGATATGTTTCTAGTCTCCTCCCTAGACCTACATAGCCTAATACAAAAAAAAAAAAAAAAAAAAAAAAAAAAATATATATACCCGGTATATATATATATATATATATATATATATATATATATATATATATATATATATACGGCTATCTCCCCTTAAAGTAACTAAAGAGTGTTTTCGGGTACTTCTCCTCGGCAGCCATGGTCAGAGAGCTTCTAAATAGTTCGTTTATAAGATTCAAACCAACTAGACCATTTTGTGTTTCTTTTATTTATTTATTATTACTATAACTCTTATTATTATTATTATTATTATTATTATTATGTTTTTTTTTAATTTATATACCGGTATATATATATATATATATATATATATATATATATATATATATATATATATATATATATATATATATATATATATTTTTTTTTTTTTTTTTTTTTTTTGGGGGGGGGGGGACATTTCTTCCTGGCAGCTTCTGAAGTAAAAAAAAACATTTATAATACCTAATACTAAATTAATATAATATCGATAATATAACCATATTATCAATGTTACGCCATTAACGTTGCCGATACCGACCAGACAGAGCGCCCAAAATGCTGCCAGATACAGTACCGTATATAGAAAGATGCCTTAAGGGGGGTGACCTGCTTTTTTTTCTCTCTTGTTCTCTCTTTCTCTGCCTTGTATCCATTCGGCCCCATTTAGCCTACTGTTTTAAGACGGTTATCCCCATCCAGGTGTCGAGTTTTTCCTGACGAGCGAGAGCGAGCCAGCATTGTATTAATACATCCAGATTCGTCGGAGAAATTTTTCTATCGAAAAATGTACAAATTTAGCCTATCAATTTTTTGTTTTTAAATAGGCTGGCTCGCTACCGCTCGCCAGAAACAAATCGACACCTGGATGGGGATAAACGTCTTTAAAAAAGTATGCTGAATGGGGCCGTATGGATACAACCCAAAGAGAGAGAGGGAGCGAGAGAGGAAAAAAGAACGAAGTGGGCCTCCTTAAAAAAAAAACAATGAAGTAATTGAATGGCTGTAAATAAATGATCATCCATTAGGACCCCAGAACAGGTGATATACAGTACTTAATTAGCATCCATTAGGGCACAAGAACAGGTGATATACTTAATTAGCATCCATTAGGGCACAAGAACAGGTGATATACTTAATTAGCATCCATTAGGGCACAAGAACAGGTGATATACAGTACTTAATTAGCATCCATTAGGGCACAAGAACAGGTGATATACTTACCGGTACCATTTATATCCTTCAGCGCTTCATTGATTACATAAACACCTGCCCTAATGCGTCCACGAATACTATATGAGGGAACGCATTCACAAAATAACATTGATATCCAGTATTCGATAAATGGATATCAAATCGTAGTCATGTACGTAACCTTTAAGAGGAGGTATTTAGTGTGTTCCCTAGACCTCCATCAAGCTTAAAATTACACCCCCTTGAGTCCCTTTCAAGATAAATTTGTACATTTTTCGGTAGAAATATGTCCCGGCCGAAGGGCGGTTCCTCTTAAATTACAGGCTCGCTATCGCTCGCCAGGATAAAATCGACACCTGAATTGCACGAAAGGTCTTAATATGGGGTGAAAGTTCTTAAAATCGCTAAACTAATGGGGCAAACGTTTTATAATATCAAAAGCAATAGGGCTAAACATGAGGGAGAAAGGAGTCAAGAAAACAATCCCTCAAGTGGAGATCTCCCCTTAACTGTCTTGATGGTGTAATGGTTAGAGCGTTTCAGATCTGTGTGTGGTCAGGATCACATGCTTTCATTAATTTAATTGGGAGGTGTTTGATGCTGGGAGTGAAATAAATAAATTAGATTAATACTCAAATATCTAGGTTAACAAAAGGTAAACCATTGTTATACTACTTAGCAATTCAATTGTAACATTGTGTAATTGTATATTTATGTTTGCATATTTCATAATTATGCATATGTAGACCATGCACCAAGTAAACGTAGTATAGTGTAAACAGTAATAATAATAATAATAATACATTATTATTATTATTATTATTATTATTATTATTATTCAATATTTATAATACTTTGATGTTTATTACAGGATATTGTTTGCTAATTTTCCAGGATGAATTTGACGACTGACCAAATTGGCAATCACTAGTCATCCACAGTAATGCATAACTCAATTTGTGACGTCACCTTCAACAACTCTATTCAGTATTGTTATGAAGGTCTAGCGAGGAAACTATAATATATGAATATATAAATAAATAGACCCCAACAAATTACCACTGTCCCCTTAACCTAACCTAATAGAATTAGTTGAGTTGGCACTGGTTGATATTAGTTGAGTTGGCACTGGTTGATATTAGTTGAGTTGGCACTGGTTGATATTAGTTGAGTTGGCACTGGTTGATATTAGTTGAGTTGGCACTGGTTGATATTAGTTGACTTGGCACTGGTTGATATTAGTTGAGTTGGCACTGGTTGATATTAGTTGACTTGGCACTGGTTGATATTTATTGTTTGAAATGGTCTACTGGTTGAGTTGTCCTTGGAAGCCATTATATCATCACTCAAGCTACAGTATCCACCCTAGGTTAGAATCCCAAATGACTCCCTGGGGCGCCATTAACCCTTTCACGCACTTATGACGCAGAGGTTGCCAGATTAGCAATAATAAATAGATTTCTCTCACTCTTATAATTACCTCTCCAAAATTAGTTTTCTGCCCACAGCTAACTCAAAGACAACTGTAGAGGTTGAAATAACTAAACTAAAGGTTTCTAAATACCCCTGATGGTAACATATGCTTTAAAGTATCCCCAATAGGCTCAAAATCGCGTCATATGTCGGAGAGGGTTAAGGGAGATGGGTCGTTTTTCTGGTCCCCTTCTTCCTCATGTTTAGCCCCATTAGTTTTCAGATTTTAATACGTTCGGCACATTAGTCTGGCGATTTAAAGACCTTTCGCCCCATTTTGTTATCAATATTTTAGATTTTTCGTGCCATTTAGGTGTCGATTTTTTCCTGGCGAGCGATAGCGAGCCTATAATTTAAGAGGAATCGGCCTTCGGCCGGGACATTTTTCTATCGAAAAATGTACAAATTTATCTTAAAGGAGGGTCTTGGGCGGATGTTTTCTTAAGTGTGATGGAGGTCTAGGGAAGAAACTAAAAAAAAAATCAATAGAAAGCAAAATAAATTAGGAAATAAATACGCCCATAATTACACTAGGATAATTACAGAGAAGAGAGTGGTTCTTGATCTAGGCCCGGGTCGTTAGCAGAGGTCGTCTTCTACAGCCATTCAATATACTTCTAGGCCCTGGTCGTTAGCAGAGGTCGTCTTCTACAGCCATTCACTATACTTCTAGGCCCTGGTCGTTAGCAGAGGTCGTCTTCTACAGCCATTCACTATACTTCTAGGCCCTGGTCGTTAGCAGAGGTCGTCTTCTACAGCCATTCACTATACTTCTAGGCCCGGGTCGTTAGCAGAGGTCGTCTTCTACAGCCATTCACTATACTTCTAGGCCCTGGTCGTTAGCAGAGGTCGTCTTCTACAGCCATTCACTATACTTCTAGGCCCTGGTCGTTAGCAGAGGTCGTCTTCTACAGCCATTCACTATACTTCTAGGCCCTGGTCGTTAGCAGAGGTCGTCTTCTACAGCCATTCACTATACGTTAGCAGAGGTCGTCTTCTACAGCCATTCACTATACTTCTAGGCCCTGGTCGTTAGCAGAGGTCGTCTTCTACAGCCATTCACTATACTTCTAGGCCCTGGTCGTTAGCAGAGGTCGTCTTCTACAGCCATTCACTATACTTCTGGCCCTGGTCGTTAGCAGAGGTCGTCTTCTACAGCCATTCACTATACTTCTAGGCCCTGGTCGTTAGCAGAGGTCGTCTTCTACAGCCATTCACTATACTTCTAGGCCCTGGTCGTTAGCAGAGGTCGTCTTCTACAGCCATTCACTATACTTCTAGGCCCTGGTCGTTAGCAGAGGTCGTCTTCTACAGCCATTCACTATACTTCTTGGATTATACACTGTAGTTTATTTAGTGTGCTGAGTGTACGAATCCCGACACCTATATAATATAGCCTTTCACAAAACAAAATGGGACTTAAGGGGACATGGGCCGGTTTTCTGGACCACTTTCTCCCTCATGTTTAGCCCCATTAGTTTTCAAATGTTAAGATGTTTGCCCCATTAGTTAGTCGATTTTAAGACTTTTCGCCCCATTTCTACGTCAATATTTAGACCTTTCGTGCTAATTAGGTGTCGATTTTTTCCCTGGCGAACGATAGTGAGCCTGTAATGTTGGAAGAACCGACCTTCGGCCGGGAAATGTTTCTGCCGAAAAAATTATAAATTAATCTAGAAGGGGGATCTAATGGATGTTTTTTTTTTAATTTGATGGAGGTCTAGGGAGGAAACTAGAAAAATAATGAATACATGCAAAAATCCCCCAAAAAGTTAACCATCTCCCCATTTATGCCATTTGGGAAGATTGAATCAGTAAGTAAACGTGGTTAATTCCACACCAGGTATAATATATATTTAACTTTAGAAGAACTAGAATTATTTAAGCGCCTCAAACTATGGACGACTATTATAATTTTATTCTATTTGCCGCAAAGTTCTTTTATATAAGTAACCGAGGATAGTTATTGTCCGTTTATATAAGTAACCGAGGATAGTTATAGTCCGTTTATATAAGTAACCGAGGATAGTTATTGTCCGTTTATATAAGTAACCGAGGATAGTTATTGTCCGTTTATATAAGTAACCGAGGATAGTTATTGTCCGTTTATATAAGTAACAGAGGATAGTTATTGTCCGTTTATATAAGTAACCGAGGATAGTTATAGTCCGTTTATATAAGTAACCGAGGATAGTTATTGTCCGTTTATATAAGTAACCGAGGATAGTTATTGTCCGTTTATATAAGTAACCGAGGATAGTTATAGTCCGTTTATATAAGTAACAGAGGATAGTTATTGTCCGTTTATATAAGTAACCGAGGATAGTTATTGTCCGTTTATATAAGTAACCGAGGATAGTTATTGTCCGTTTATATAAGTAACCGAGGATAGTTATTGTCCGTTTATATAAGTAACCGAGGATAGTTATAGTCCGTTTATATAAGTAACAGAGGATAGTTATTGTCCGTTTATATAAGTAACCGAGGATAGTTATAGTCCGTTTATATAAGTAACCGAGGATAGTTATAGTCCGTTTCATTCCAGCTGACGATAAATTGAAACCCTTAAGGGGAGGTTTTTAGTGTGTTTCCTAGACTTCCATCAAGCTTGAAATTACACCCCCATGACCCCCTTTCAAGATAAATTTGTACATTTTTCGGTAGAAAAACTTTCCCGGCCAAAGGCCGGTTCCTCTTAAATTACAAGCTCGCTATCGCTCGCCAGGAAAAAATCGACACCTAAATGGGACGAAAGGTCTTAAAAGTTACATAAATTGGGTGAAAGTTCTTAAAATCGCCAAACTAATGGGGCGAACGTCTTAAAATCTCAAAAGCAATGGGGCTAAACATGAGGGAGAAGGGGGTAAAGAAAAAAATCCCTTAAGTAGAAATCTCCCCTTAAGCAGTAGTTTATTCATATGATGGGTGTATTTATTTTATTATTTATGCATGTTTATTATTTTATTATTTATGTATCAGTTTATTATTTTATTATTTATGTATCTGTTTATTATTGTATTATTTATGTATCTGTTTATTATTGTATTATTTATGTATCTGTTTATTATTATATTATTTATGTATCTGTTTATTATTATATTATTTATGTATCTGTTTATTATTGTATTATTTATGTATCTGTTTATTATTGTATTATTTATGTATCTGTTTATTATTGTATTATTTATGTATCTTTATTATTTATGTATCTGTTTATTATTTTATTATTTATGTATCTGTTTATTATTTTATTATTTATGTATCTGTTTATTATTTTATTATTTATGTATCTGTTTATTATTTATGTATCTGTTTATTATTTATGTATCTGTTTATTATTTATGTATCTGTTTATTATTTATGTATCTGTTTATTATTTTATTATTCATGTATCTGTTTATTATTTTATTATTTATGTATCTGTTTATTATTTTATTATTTATGTATCTGTTTATTATTTTATTATTCATGTATCTGTTTATTATTTTATTATTTATGTATCTGTTTATTATTTTATTAGTTTCCTCCCTAGACCTCCATCAAGCATAACAAAAAAAACACCCGCCCAAGACCCCACCTTCAAGATAAATTTATAAATTTGTCGATAGAAAAATGTCCAGTTTCTCATAAATTACAGGCTTGCTATCGCTCGCCAGGAAACAATCGACACCTAAATCACACAAACTATCTTAATATTAGCAAAGAAATGGGTCGAAAGATCTTAAAATGGGTCGAAAGATCTTAAAATCGCCAAACTAATGGGACTCTTTCAACTTTGAGGGAGGCACTTGTTACAGGCAGCTTTGCCTTTTGTCTCATGTAGACACATATAAAACTAAATGCACGTTACCAAGCGCTCCTCTAGTTGCACTTAGATACATTTTTAACCCCTTCCGTACCGGCGAAGTCTTTTTAATTTTGTCTTGCTATATTTAGACGATTTTGTGCAGTTTAAGAAGGATCTGTGGTAGTAAAAACGGTTAAGTGAGATAGTTCGAAGCCTGGTAATTGCTGGAGGCCCTTTTTAAACTGAATAAAGTCGTCTAATAGTAGCCAGAATAAAGCTAAAAGGACAACACCGGTACTGAAGGGGTTAAAACCTAAGGAAGGTTAAGTCCACCAAGACAATCAATTCATCACCCTATATTGAGAGTGTGAGAGTGAGAATGAGTGAGAGTGAGAGCGAGCGTGAGACGGGAGGCGGGAGAGTCAATGAACCTAATAAAAATACAAACAAAATTAACCATAAGTCTAGTTTATGTAGCTTTTCACCGCACCACTTAAAATACATATCCTTTGCATATTAATAAGGGGAGATTTCCACTTGAGGGAATTTTTTCTTGACCCCTTTCTCCCTCATGTCTAGCCCCATTGCTTTTGAGATTATAAGACGTTCGCCCCATTAGTTTGGCGATTTTAAGACCTTTCGCCCATTTATGTCAATTTTAAGACTTTTCGTGCCATTTAGGTGACGATTTTTTCCTGGCGAGTGATAGCGAGCCTGTAATTTAAGAGGAACCGGCCTTCGGCCGGGAAATTTACAAATTTATCTTGAAAGGGGTACTAGGGGGTGTAAATTTAAGCTTGATGGAGGTCTAAGGAAATAACTAAAAAACTCCCCTTTTAACACACTGGTCTTGGAAAACTAAGTATAAATGCACAACACTCGTTTTGTGTTCTCAGGGAGTATAAATCGTCGCTACCATGATGTATTTAGGCCACCTCAAGAACTGGGTTAAAACAAAAGGTAATATTTAGGCAGAAACAAACAAACTCAAAACAACTACTTTCCTTTTCATTTGTCAGGAATCTGGTACGGTGGCCCTAATAAGTCATGTCTCACCTGTCATTACGTTTGGCTCGCTCTGTGCTTTACTAATGTCTGTCAGATGTTGAATAGGGTGCGTAAGTGTAAGAACATGGCTGAGTATCTCACTCTAAGAGAAGAAATCTTGTGTACATATTGATGATACCAATTATTATTTTATTATTAATAAAAACATAATTGGTGCCGAAACATAATGTATTAGGCCGATTGTACAATCGGCCTAATAAGTGATGTCTCGGCAACAAGTATATTTTGATCCATAATTGGTTTTAGCAATATCTAAACTTAATCTATTCATTTCGAGGGGGATATACAAACATATTCCTATACTTACCCACCCTATTCAATATCTGGCAGACATTATTACAGCACAGAGCGAGCCAAACGTAAGGACAGCTGAGACATGACTTATTAGCGCGACCGTACAAGAATCTAGGCTATACAAAGGGTATGGAAAAGGTATATACGATCATAGGGTATACTTATAGCGATTTACATTTCTAACTGGTATGAAATGGGTTTAATATCACCAATAATACCTTTAAATGGGTAGCTCATTATGGACACTTTCAATACCCGTTCCATACTCATATAATTTTTAGAATGTACGAGAGGCCTTTACTGAGCTTATATTTATAGTCCATGGGCAACGGAGGAAAACTATAATCTACACGAAATTAAGTCTTACGGTACTGTTGTGGAGACGTTATGTCCATAGGATATCCTTGGACCACTGAGTTTATATACCATTTAATGGTCAGATATAATTGGATATTTATTGCCTTTTTATCCTTATTTTAAATGGGTTTGCACTTGCTACCAACATACCTGTATATGGGAATAATACTATGGACCCCTTAATTACCCATTTCATACCTATACTTTCTGACAGTGTACGGTACCAAAATAGCCAAGTAAACATAACATAATTACACATCCCAATGAATCACAGACGTACAGTCGTGCTAATAAGTAATTTCCCAGCTGTCATTACGTTTGGCTTTGTCTGTGCCGTATTACTGTCTGTCAGATGTTGAATAGGGTGGGTAAATGTAGGAACATGTTTGTTATTTCACTCGATATGAAGAAATGAAGCTTAGATATTGCGAATACCAATAATTGATCAAAAACATACTTGGTGCTCAGACATCACTTATTAGCTCGACTGTACAATCGGGGCCAATCGGCCTAATAAGTGATGTCTAGGCACCAATTATGTGTTAATCAATAATTGGTATCAGCAATATTTACACATGATTTCTTGTTTTTGAGTGAGATATACAACCATGTTCCTACACTTTCCCACCCTATTCAACACCTGACAGATATTAATAGAGCAAAGAGCGAGCCAAACGTAATGACAGCTGAGACATGACTTATTAGCGCCACTGTACCACAAAGATAATACTGGTAACCACTTTTATTCTAGGCTGGGTTGTAGCTTTGATTGTCTATAATTAAGGTATTATAAGATGGATGTGATGAGGTCCCACGATATAAATTCTTACTACGTGATAACATATTTACGAATACGGTTGAGATTCTCAGTGTCTATACTAGATTGTGGGTGAGTGAGTGAGTGAGTGAGTGAGTGAGTGAGTGAGTGAGTGAGTGAGTGAGTGAGTGTGTGTGTGTGTGTGTGTGTGTGTGTGTGTGTGTGTGTGTGTGTGTGTGTGTGTGTGTGTGTGAGAGAGAGAGAGAGCGAGAGAGTCCCCCCCCCCCCACACGTTAGATATGTAGGGTATAATAACAAAAGAAGTGGGGGTGGAGAGACACATCCTCTACACCCCTTCCTTTCACTCTCACTTCCCCCCCCCCCCCACACACACACAAACACACTCTCTCTCTTTTTCTCTGTATATATAATATATATATATATAGAGAGAGAGAGATGGATATATAGATATATATACAGAGAGAGAGAGAGAGAGAGAGAGACAGTGTGTGTGTGTGTGTGTGTGTGTGTGTGTGTGTGTGTGTGTGTGTGTGTGTGTGTGTGTGTGTGTGTATGGTGTGTGTGTGTGTGTGAGAGAGAGAGGTCCGGTGTGTGTGTGTGTGTGTGTGTGTGTGTACGTGTGTATGGTGAGTGTGTGAGAGAGAGAGAGGTCCGGTGTGTGTGTGTGTGTGTGTGTATGGTGTGTGTGTGTGAGAGAGAGAGAGAGGTCCGGTGTGTGGTGTGTGTGTGTGTGTGTGTGTGTGTGTGTGTGTGTGTGTGTGTGTGTGTATGGTGTGTGTGAGAGAGAGAGAGGTCCGGTGTGTGTGTGTGTGTGTGTGTGTGTGTGTGTGTGTGTGTGTGTGTGTGGTGTGTGTATGTGTGTGTGTGTGTATGGTGTGTGTGAGAGAGAGAGAGAGAGAGAGGTCCGGTGTGTGTGTGTGTGTGTGTGTGTGTGTGTGTGTGTGTGTGTGTGTGTGTGTGTGTGTGTGTGTGTGTGAGAGAGGTTCAGAGGCGTGTGTGTGTGTGTGTGTGTGTGTGTGTGTGTGTGTGTGTGTATGGTGTGTGTGTGTGAGAGAGAGAGAGGTCCGGTGTGTGTGTCCAGCATACAGATAGTCTAATATATACAAACACAACAACAAGGCAAATATTAGTACACGTCAACGTCTTTTATGACCAGTAACAAATGGCCTTATACAGATGATACTTTGGAGGAATATGTATGTATAAAATAATATTAATAGTAACACCGCTACTATTACTACATAAACAACCCACAGTAATACTTAAAGGTTAGAATAAAACAAAATATTATAAATCAGAAGGAGAACTCTAAACTACTATCAAACTAAACAATATTTACATAATTAAATGTTGTTAATTACATAAAACAATCAAAAGGTAAACCCAAACCCAAACAAAACATTTAAATCAATAAAGATGTCAAAATAATACCGACTAACCAATTGAATCGGACGGCGATTTTTATACTTTATTTATGCTACAACCAGAGAATTTATAAAACTTAGCAAACACCTCTAGGAATATCTACTACTACTGTAACTGACAAGTCCTTCTTAAGTTGTATTTAATTGTGTGGAGGTAGAGCGAAACGTAAATTGACGTCATCTAATTGAAATTATTAAGATATGTCACTCAATAAGTTAATTATATATATATATATATATATGCTATATACACATTATTACTTAATATATTATTATATATGTATAATATTCACATGCAGTATATACAATTTAAATTTAAAACTTGCAAACCAAACAAACCAAAACTGGGACAAAGACAATATAAAGTCAAAACAACATATCAAAATCGCTATGTGGAAACAACGCTTACTAAAATAAAATTTATGAAATAAAAGAACACAATCCACCACATAGGGTGTACATTACTACATGAGCAAGTTAATCTGGGTCCCAAGCAAACTAATTGCACACATAACAACGCACTATCTAATAATTATACGTATTGTTAAGTCGATGTATGATTAATATATAAAGGAAGCATAGTCATCGAGGTCAAATAATTTAGTAAGCGACGTACTAGACAACATGCATATAATTCAACACAGACGGGTATACGAATAAATACAGAAAGTTTGTCACTCATACATAGGATAATACACAACATACACCAATATACAGATAATAAATACCAGTACAGTACGTTAGTCACTCATACATTCAATAATACAGAACATACATATATACTAAATATACCGGTAGTAAGTTAGCCTCTTCTATCTAGCTAATACCAGACACCTTGGAACTCCGAGGGGGTGGCCACGAATTAATTGCCTCCATGCTCCTTTGTCATCCATAAGCCAGTGCCCATCATCCCACCCAACACCACATTCACTCATATACCTCTTAATAACATCCCTCCATCTCATTCTCGGTCTGCCTCTCCCTGTATGCTCTTCCAACTCACTTTCATACACTATTTCAGTAATTCTCTCACTCTCCACACACTCAAAATGTCCAAAGCACCTCAAGGTGTTCGTCTTCATATTCCCCAGCACATCCACATACACACCACATCACTTTTATAACGGTTCTTCCTCATTTATCTCCATGTGATTCCATATGCACTTCTTAGGAAACTCATTTCCATCTTGATAAATGTCTCTCCAACAATGTCCATGCTTCACTCCTGACCGTTCATGTCGGGATCATCACATACCGGTACTATCATGCAGCGACTTCTTTACTTACATATTTTTCTTCTATGTGTATGAAGGAGAGAAAAGGCAAAACTGCCTGTCACCAGTTTCTCCCCCAAATGTTGAAAGAGTGACAGAGGGCCAAAATCAAGGCACATTATAGGTAATTTAGATGTTTTGGAGAGATGTCTGGTGTGCTTGTTAAGTGTAGTGAAATGAATAGGAGGAGGAGGTGTTTGTGAACGTTAGCTGGATTACTCTCTGTGTAGGTGGGGCACAAATAGAAACAGAGGGGGAAGCCAGGCAAATTAAACAGGAGTTCCAGCAACTCCTTATCATATGCCTATGTGGCCTCTCCTGGGTACTGCCCTGCTGGATTGATGCCTACAATCTCCCCAAATACCAATACTCACCTGCCAGTTTCTTGTCATTGCTTTCAGCGTAGCCACAACCATCCATCTCATCTCTGCACTGCCACCCTTACACCTCGTACTACCACCCTTACACCCTCATACATGCTTTTCACCGCTTACACCAACTTACCATCTACGGTACTCACTACTAGCCACTCACACACAGGATAATACAACAAATACCTCGATACACAGTAAAGAAGAATATGAAGGAAAACTCGTGCAAGAGCCAGAATAAATATCTTGTGGGGCCTAGAATAATTAATTGACTGGAAGGGTAACGGTATAGCTGAGATAAGAAAACAAACATATTATGAGAACCGGTACACACACACACACACACACACACACACACACACACACACACACACACACACACACACACACACACACACACACACACACACTTACACTTACACACACACCAAACAACTATTCACATTTATACACATAAATGCAGACAAATAAAGCACACACTCAAATATTCACCCACATAAATTATATACGCACACTCGCCATAATACACTCGCGCACACTTGAACACAGAGAGAGAGAGAGAGATTTAAATTTTTCAATTTTGGCCATGGGGGCTCGTTCATTGAACATTTGGCTCAAATAGTTGTTACACCTCTGGTGAAACAACTCCACAATTTTACAGATGAGATACAATAATTGTTATGTTCACAATAATTACAATAATTGTTATGTTCACAATAATTACAATAATTGTTATGTTTACAATAATTACAATAATTGTTATGTTCACAATAATTACAATAATTGTTATGTTCACAATAATTACAATAATTGTTATGTTCACAATAATTACAATAATTGTTATGTTCACAATAATTACAATAATTGTTATGTTCACAATAATTACAATAATTGTTATGTTCACAATAATTACAATAATTGTTATGTTTACAATAATTACAATAATTGTTATGTTCACAATAATTACAATAATTGTTATGTTCACAATAATTACAATAATTGTTATGTTCACAATAATTACAATAATTGTTATGTTCACAATAATTACAATAATTGTTATGTTTACAAAATTAGACAACATTACATGCAACAGATAACATATGCACTACATACACACACAGTAAGCAGTAATAAAGATACCCTCAGAGCCATAAAACCTCAAGGATACAGTTATAGTGCCTCATTCTGTGCATTTATGTTTGCCTGTTTGGTGGCCAGAGGAGGGTTGCAATTCATTGATATGAGATGGAGAACAATGAAATATAAAATTACACAAGAAGAAGCAAGAACATAAACAAATGTATAGAGAATAAAATATTTGTTCTATGCAATGAACCTCACATATATATATAAGGCATTCCAGTAAATTTTATTACATTGACAAGTTTTGGCAGGCATGGCATCAATCTTTCTGTATAATATCCTTATTGATTCAGGGTGGTCAATTTTGCTGTGCAAGTTTATATATTTGTATCTGTCAGTCAAATTCTTCTACATGTATAGGCGGATTTAAATATGTTAACTAATTAAAATACTCATTCTTTGATGTGAAATAAGATAGGTAATACAGCATGCTAAGTTGGTGTGGTTTGTAAGTAAAGTAGTGTTGGAGAGAGGCTGACACAAGCACCCCTACTCTGTATATATATATACTATCTGGGGTCAACTGGGGTTACCTAGCCCATACTGTGTTCTCTGGTGGTGTGGTGTGGTGTGGTGTGGTGTGGTGTGGTATGGTGTGGTTGGTGTGGTGATGGTGAATACGTGTTTAAGGGGACATGGGCTGTTTTTCTGGTCACCCTTCTTCCTCAGGCTTACCCCCAATAGTTTTCAGATTCTATGACGTTCGGCCCATTAGTTTGGCGATTTCAATACCTTTTGCCCCATTTCGTTGTCAATTTTAAGACCTTTCGTGCCATTTAGGTGTCGATTTTTTCCTGGCGAGCGATAGCGAGCCTGTAATCTTAAGAGTAACCGGCCTTTGGCCGGGAAATTTTTCTACCGAAAAATGTACAAATTAATCTAGAAGGGGGATCTGATGGATGTTTTTTTAAGTTTGATGGAGGTCTAGGGAGGAAACTAAAACAAATAATAAATAAATGAACAAATCTACCAAAAAGTGAACCATCCCCCCTTAAGTAAAGTACTGTTGGAGAGAGGCTGTTACAAGCTTCTCCACTGTGTCCACTCAGCACTATCTGGGGTCAAATGGAGTTATCTGGGCCATTACATATTGTCTGTGGTGTGGTGGCGTGGTGTGATGGTGATTGTGGTGGTAGTGTGGTGTAATGTGGTGGTGGTAGTTGTGATATTAGTGGTAGTTGTGATAATAGTGGTAGTTGTGGTGATGTGCTGTACTGTGGTGTGGTGATGTTGCTGTGGTGTGGTGATGTGGTATGTTGATGTGATGTGGTGTGGTGATGTTGGTATGGTGTGGTGTGGTGATGTGCTATGGTGTGGTGTAGTGTCAAAGTAAAGTAGTGTTGGAGAGAGAGAGGACACACAAGCACCCCCACTGAGCCCCTACCACGGGTCAACTGGGGTTATCTAGGCCACACTGCCGTGGTGAGGCTGGTGTGGTGTGGATAGTGTTTGCTGAGAGTTGCTTGATTTACTGGCTATATGTGTCAGGGGGAAGAGTAAAGTGTATAATAAAGTTGTGACGGTGGTAATGGTGGAGGTGGTGGAGGTGGAGGAAATGGTTGAGGTGGTGGTAGGGGTTAAGGTAGGGGTGGGGGTGGAAGTGGAGGTAGTGGTTGAGGAGATGATGGTGGTGGTGGTGAGGTAGTGGTGTAGGTGGTGGTGGTGCCAGACCTAAGATGGTAGTGTTGTTGATGTAGCTGGTAGGAAGGAGTGTGTGTTAATTTATTTACTTCCCCGCGACAGACTCCACAGGGGGTCAAATTCACCCTCCTACTCAAACCTGCAGCACAATCCTTCTCTCAATCTCTTCCACCCACACACTGCCTTAGCTCTCTCTCTCTCTCTCTCTCTCTCTCTTACTATTATGGGAGAAGGGGAGGATAAGGGCATTTCACTTTATAACAATATTATGCATGGAGTAGTAGTCTATAGAGGTCAAATGTTGTATGTTTTAATATTTAGACGTTTTTGATGGTACGAGTAGAGACATTTACATTTAAATCTCTCTCTCTCTCTCTCTCTCTCTCGCTAGTTGTTTATGGTGGTAGTGATGATGGTAGTGGTGGTGATAGAGATGTCAATACTAAAGATATGGTACTGGCGGTGGTAATGGTGCTAGTGGTGGAGATATTAAGGGGATAGTGGTCAGTTTTTGGTCTATATAATATATTCATTTGTCTTGTTTATAGTTTCCTCGCCAGACCTCCATCAAGCATTAAAAAAACACCCCTAGACCCCTTTTCAAGATAAATGTATACAATTTTTCGGTAGTAAAATATCCCGGCCGAAGGCCAGTTCCTCCTCTAATTACAGGATCGCTATTGCTCGCCAGGAAGAAATCGACACCTAAATGGCACGAAAGGTCTTAATATTGACAAAGAAATGGGTCGAAATGTCTCAAAATCGCCAAACTAATGGAACGACCGTCTTAAAATCTCAAAACTAATAGGGGATAAAAGTGGGGGAGAAGGGAGCCCCGGCAAACAAACCCTCCCTCCCTCCCTCCCTCCCTTAACCCGGTAATGTGGTGGACGAGAGCGTTTAAGGGGAGATGGGCCGTTTATTTTATTTTATTTTATTTTATTTTATTTTTTATTTTTTTATTTTTTATTTTTGTTATGGGGATGGGGGGGGCGGGGGGGCATTATTCCATATATTTCTGTAATTCTTAGTTTCCTCGCTATAACTCCATCAAGCTTAGAAAAACACCCCCTAGACAAATTTGTACATTTTTCGACAGAAAAATGTCCCGGCCGAATACCGATTCCTCTTAAAATTTCAGGCTCGCTATCGCTCCCCAGGAAAAAGTAGATACCTAAATGGCACGAAAGGTCTTAAAATTGACAACGAAATGGGGCTAAAGGTGTTAAACTCGCCAATCTAATGGACCGAACGTCTTATAATCTCTAAACAAATGCGGGTTAACATGAGGGAGAAAGGGGACCAGAAAAACGACGGTGGAGACTATTTCAATGGTAGGGATATATATAGTCTGTTCATTCAAGGTTGGCCAGCAATCGTAACCCCTAACCTCTCATAACTCAAAAAGGACTAGAGTAATCGAGCTAATATGTCTACCAAATAGGAAGACTTGGCTAGGGAATAGGTGCATACATTGACGGCTCATTTGCTCTAGCCCTGGCAGAGGTTAGAGGTTACGATTTCTGCCCAACCTTGAATGAACGCACTTTTTTTTTTAGGTGGCGACTCGAATTCCATAAAAAACGTTTGATTATATTTTCATTATTTGTATTTAATTAATTATTTATTTATTTATTTTTTGATAAGCAAATTGTACCTTATTTTTTCATATTGCGATTCTGTTTTGTTATTTTGTCGAGTTGTTACTTTCAATTATTGTTTTGTTTGCTGTGTCCAGCATACAGTTTAGTTAAGGGGAGATGGGTCGTTTTTCTGGTCTCCCTTTTTCCTCATGTTTAGCCCCATGAGTTTTCAGATTTTAAGACGTTAGGCCCATTAGTTTGGCGATTTTAAGACCATTCGTCCCATTTTGTTGTCAATTTTAAGACACATCGTGCCATTTAGGTGCCGATGTTTTCCTGGTGAGCGTTAGCGAGCCTGTAATTATAAGAGGAACCGGCCTCTGGCCGGGAAATTTGTCTACCAAAAACAAATTATTTTGAGGGGGGGGGGGGTGTCTAGGGGATGTGTTTCCAAGTTTTAGGTATGTTTAGCGAGGAAACTAAAAAATAAATGAATTAATAGGCCAAAAAAAGCAGCCATTGTCCCCTTAAGCTGTCGAGTTTCATGTATTTATTGATCATGTACAGTCGCGGTTAATAATTCTGGTACACTATGAAGCTTCGAACTGATCAAACAAACCTCCTAAATACAATCATCCGGTTAAGAATTAACCCCTTCTGTACCGACGACGTCTTAGTAATTTTATTCTTGATATATTTGGACGATTTTGTGCAGGTTAAGAAGGATTTGTGGTAGTAAAAAGGTTCAGTGAGATAGCTCGAAGCTTTGTAATGGCTGGAGACTCCTTTTAAAGTCAATAAAATCGTCTAATAGTAGCTAGAATAAAGTTAAAAAGACGTACAGACGGGGTTAATAAATAGGTTCAATTACCCCCGAGACAGCTTCGACAATGTGAGTATGAGCCTTAACCCTTACAGTACCGGAGACGTCTTTTTGTTTGGATTTCAGCTGCACTTAGACGATTTTACGAAACTTAGGAAATGTATGAGGTAGCTTACAAGGATTATTTGAGATAGTCTGGAGCGTTTTAATGGGTCATACGTCCTTCTGAAGCTCAATAAAAATAGTCGAATATTTGTCGTACTCAACCAAGAAACTTAATGCATTTCTCGCAGCAGCCTTTATCTCTTCCCACGCATACTATTTTAAAACTCCCCCCCCCCCCCCCCTCTCTCTCTCTCTCGTTATCTCTCTCTCTCTCTCTCTCTCTCTCTCTCTCTCTCTCTCTCTCTCTCTCTCTCTCTCTCTCTCTCTCTCTCTATTTTCAAACTTGAAGCAGTGAAGGCAAGCATTATGTACGTTCAAAATCATGAACCAACAATGCGTTAATGTTTACCTTTAATTTTAATTGTATCTGTAAATATGTAAAAAGTTACTATGTACAGTATAGCTTTTTATGAAATAAAGAATTGACTGACTGACTGACTGACTATCTATCTATATAATCTCTCTCTCTCTCTCTCTCTCTCTCTCTCTCTCTCTTTCTTTCTCTCTCTCTCTCTCCAACCCAATAAATTACATTTCATTGGTTGCGTCTGTCAGTCTCCATCTCTCTCTCATTCCATTCCCCAACATTCCAGTTGTCCCTCTTCATTCCACTCCCTTCCATCACGAGTAACCTCCCTTCCTCTGGCTAACCCCTTCGATACGACCCACCCATTTTTATGTAATCCTGGGGCAAATACGGGACGGTTTTAGAACGATACAGATGCCGGATAATGCCCAACCTACGCCTTGACTAAATTTGACAGGTATTTTGATTTTGACAAGTATTTTGATTTTGACAGGTATTTTGATTTTGACAGGTATTTTGATTTTGACAGGTATTTTGATTTTGACAGGTATTTTGATTTTGACAGGTGTTTTGATTTACCCTCCTCTTTCCCCTCCAGGCTAGCAATCTATATAATTTATAAACATCATAAATTTAACTTTGTTGTTGAATTTACTTCTAAGTTATATAACGTCCTATACATAAAACTAGCATACACTACAGAGCATTATCCTGGAATTGAATTTACTATAGGCTATTTGTAGGCTCACCCACACACACACACACACACACACATATACACACACTCTCTATCTCTCTCACACACACACACACACACTCACACACACACATTATCTCACGTCACACACACACACACTCATTCACTAACTCTCATTCAATCGCTCGCTCTCATTCAGTCACCCTCTCTCGCACACACAGACTCTCTCTCTCTCTCTCTCACATACATAAACACACACACACACATGATGTTTCTACAATATACCCCCCCCCCCCCTCGCCGCCCCACCGTCCCAATACCCTATAACATGATCATATAATTTCCTCCTCCGCTCAACATAATGCAAGCTGCCCAGATTGACCACTTGGCATTAACACTAGCTGGGTGGTCGTCTTCGTGGGTTATTGTGATACTGTGTTTAATTATTATTGAGCATTTTGCTTCTCTTTGCCATTTACGAGCAATGTACAGTCGCGCTAATAAGTGATGTCCCGGCACCAAGTATGTTTTGATCAATAATTGGTATCAGCAATATCGAAGCTTCATTTCTTCATATCGAGTGAAATATACCAACATGTTCCTACACTTACCCTCCTTATTAAACATCTGACAGACAATAATACAGCACAGAACAAGCCAAACGTAATGACAGCTGGGACATGACTTATTAGCGCGACTGTACTTTAGTTTGTCCCCAAGGCTATACAAAACGCCTACCCATACTTCAAGCTAAATTTGTACATATTTCGATAGGAGAATGTCCCGGCCGAAGGCTGATATCATCTAAGTTACAGGCTCCGTATCGCTTCCCCCCCCCCCCCCACCCCCGTGGCCAAAAAATAATCGACACCTGAATTGGGTGAAGCGTCTTATTATCGCCAAACTAATAGGGTGAAACGTCTTCAAATCTACAAACTATTGGATCGAAACAAGGGAGTTCCCAAAAGAGCTCCCTTGGTCCAAATAGGATTAATATAATACATAAACCCGGTAACTTCATCATTTTACAGGAAGTATTAATAAAATAGCTCCGTAAAGGTTTAAATTTTCCGTCAAGAGAAAAATAAGACTATAAATAAAATTATAATGATGTCAGAGCACCCCACCCCCCCTTACCTCCGAAATGAATTAGTCATTATAGAAAGAATAGGCCGAAGATAAAAATATACTTTTCCTCCATATACTTCCCCCGATGGACTCCTAACTGGGTAGTTAGGGTAGGCAACAGAGGATATCGAACATAGGAAAGGTATTTAACGTGTCCATAATAATCTACCCATTTATACGTATATTGATGGGAATATACCCATCTAATATATCTAATATAGTGATAGCAAGGTAAATCCCTATAGTCTGTCAATATAGGCCTCAACTAAGCTATAGCCTTATACATGTCACCGTATCTCTCTCCCCCCCCCACCCCCCACCCACACCCTCTCCCTTCCTCCCTCCTCTGGGTGAACATCTCCTCCTCTGACACTCCCACTCCCACAGCCCCCCCACACATAAACACACACACATAGCCTTACATATATTATGTTCCTTCCAAAAACCAACTATATCACCGTATCTCCCCCCCCCCCCCCCCCCCCTCCTCCTCTGGGTGGACACCACGATCTCCTTCTCTGACACTTCCACTCCCACAGGCCCCCTCCCCCCCCCACACAAACACACACACATAGCCTTACATATCACCGTATCTCCCCCCCCCCCCCCCCTCCCTCCTCTGGGTGGACAACACGATCTCCTTCTCTGACACTTCCACTCCCACACACTTTCCTCTTCCCATCTACCCGCCTTGTACACAGATTATACTCATTTACATTGACACCCATTCACATCCCTCGAACCTACACACACACACACACACATACGCACACCCACACGCACACAATATTTCTTTCTCTGACAGTCCCCTTCCCACTCTTTCCTTTCTCGTCTTGCCGCCAAACAGATTATACTCATCTACATGGACAGTAATTAATTTCCAGCCAGTCTACCCTACTCTCTCTCTCTCTCTCTCTCACACACACACACATCTTGTTTACCATATTGTTCACAGTCTGGTGGTGATCTAAGCTACAACCTGCCACCTAGTGTAAGACTAGGGGGATCAGATATGTGTTTGTGTGTGTGTGTGTGTGTGTGTAGGTGTGTGTGTGTGTGTGTGTGTGTGTGTGTGTGTGTATGTGTGGGTGTGTGTGTGTGTGTGTGTGTGTGTGTGTGTGTGTGTGTGTGTGTGTGTGTGTGTGTGAGAGAGAAGAGGTGGGCAGAGGTGGTGGTACAGAAGGAGAATCAACGGTGTCACATCCTACATATCTAAAGTGTCACTAGTCAAAGGCGAATAGCTGTTTGAATATATATATATATATATATATATATATATATATATATATATATATATATATATATATATATATATATATATATATATATATATATATATATACCGGTATATAAATAAATCTCAAGGAGTCAACCGTATTTGGTCCATGAAATACCTTTTTGGAACTCCTTTGTTTCATTCCATTAGTGTTACAGCGCATTTTGAGCGACTGTACACTCTAGAATAAACCATATAATCTCATATATAACTCACACCATTATAACAGTTATTCACTTACTTAAGTAGGCAACTGTACATTTATAGTTGGGAATGATCTCCCCTATAGAAAGATCATCTCCCCCACCTATAAAAGCCTTGGTCAAATTCTTGCAAAGTAAGCAGGAGTTCTCACGCTCCCTTCAGAGAATTGCAGCAACACCAAGATGATTGCTAGCAACTAAGTAGCGTGTCACACCACACTGGTAGAAGCCGGTCCGCTCCTCTTGCCCAGGCAATGGTAGTAGCAGTACAGACAAGCCTTAAGGAAGGTCGCCCCCTTCACAGGCTGAGGTATTATACAGTGACGTATACAGTGACAAGTGTGATACTGTGCGATATTAGTGTGTGTGCCATTAATCTATTTCACTATTCTTAATGCATCTATTCTTTACAGAAATACAGATTTTACAGGAATAATAGCTCAGTCTAGTTGTTTTAGCTTATTGCTTTAATTAGTAGGTACATCCCTGTCGGGCGCATATACAGTACCTACACAGACCTTATAACCATTATCAAAGCCACGTTTAATAGTTCAATATTTCTGATAATAAAAACTATAGAAAAGCCAACAGTGTCTTTGCTTCAAATCAGTTACCTCATTAATTTACCTATTCAACATGTTTTTACAGTTAGAACCTGGACCACAAACATAACAAGGAAAATATAAGGTAATACAATAAGGAAAATACAAGGTTGTTCATCTTCCCTGAACAACGGATGAGTCAAAGTGAGCTCACGCTCAACACTCACCACTCAAGCTCAACTCAACTTCACGCTCATCCTCACGCTCAGCCCCATCCCGCTCTAAAGCCAGGGTATGACGCGGGGATGACGTCATCGACTCGTTGATGACGTAGAAGGGAGGTGACCAGGAATTCAACTCTACGGGATATCTACAGACATTTTCACTCGGCAACCACCTGATTGATAATAAACAACAAGATCTTCAAGCTGCTTTACAACTATAGTACCAGCTACTTGTAATAGGTTGGTCTTAACACTACATGAGAAACATAATAGTACTAGTTAGTCCTAGTAAACTCACAACACAGCAATAGCCAGTGCCTTCTTTTTAATTTTCTTAAGCAAATACTTATTTACCTAACGGATTTTAAGGTGTGACTATACGTACATTTTAACTCTATTTCGACTTAGTAAATTCAAGTATTGCTTCAAGAACTTTATTCTCGCACTAAGAAACTTATATTTACTTCCTTTTAATTCTACTTTCTCACATAGAAATATATTTTTGAAGGCCTACAGTAAATATTATTTTTGCCAGCAACAATTTCACAAGAAATTTATTATTAGCAGAGTATCAATCTTTCTTTTCTCTTGCCTGTGTTACATTGTATCTTTTTAACCCATTTAGTAAGAGTGTTCCTACAGTTCCTTACTAACCTGAACTTTCCAGAATTTTCCTGTATTAATATTTCTACTGCTCACTCATCAGACTAACCACCATTATCATCCATACAAACTTGGGTACGGGTGTGTGGTTAAGCGAAATCCCTACTACCAAAATTCTTGTACCAGTGCTAAAATTTGTGTGTGATTATTTGTCAATGACATTCAGTCCAGGTACGTTTACCGAAAGTGTAATTTTTCCCCTGTCCTTTAATCCTTTTGGCAAGAAGTCACCTCATCATGAGGAAGACTTAATTTCCTCAGACAGTCACTCTGAGAGCAACTCAGAAGAGGAATTAGAGAGCGGGAATTGAACCTCAGTCAGACATAGAGTTTAAGAAAGAAGTAGGGACAAAACTTGCTTCTGACATTGATGACTTGACTGAACGACTAGCTAACTCTTTCAAGGAGACATCGGGCCATCCCGATACATCCTCTAGCGCCTGCGGTATAGTTAAGGATATATCGGGCCACCCCGATACTACATCCTCACGCGCAAGCGCAAGTGCAAGCGAACTGTCATTGGTGTCCCAAGATCACAAAAATTTCGCGAAACACGAGGTAAAGCCAAACACCTTCGGCACCCAGAGCCATTTCAGCATACGTCCTGCAGCACCAGGTGGTGTTACCCTGCGATCAGGAAACACTTACTCTCCCGTAGTGCCGGCAGTGACACCTTCAACAGCAGCGACTACCAGTACTTCATCTACAAATACGCCACCAGCAACTTCCACAGCAATCATGGCAGGTCCGGCCCCACCACCGAAGACAAATATCATGCAACGTGGGCAAGACATCGCCTACTTCGCCGGAAAAGATTGTCCAAACTATCCGGGAGGAGTCCTTATCTTCTTGCGGACCATCGAAGACCTCATGAGGAATAGTGACATTACGACAGAGGAAGACAAGATCGATTTTGTACGAGGATATCTGAAAAGCGGCTCCAGACCCGCACTTGCACAGTCCATCCTAGGTTTCCGGACTAAGGACTATTTTGCATGGAGAACATATCTAATTGAATGTTTTGGAGACGGTAACCAAGGAGAACTAGCCTTCATCCATAGATTGGCTGACAAAATCGACACAGATGGCGGAAAACATGATCAATACATGGCAATGGCAATTGCCGGGAATGTATATGAAGATGCCAAAGGAAGGTTTCTAGCTCCCTCTTCAGTATGGATCAACAATGCTGCCCATGATTGCATGATGCTGGAAAACTTAGGCAAAGTATTGGAATACTTAGTATACATGATCATGCTGGATCCTCGTCTGAGGAAGGAAATGACGAAAACAGAGTTCAAACCCACCACTAACCTTCAGAAGTTAGTGAGCAAACGATCATACAAGATTACCACAGACTTAGTACCAAAAGCCTTTGTAAGCCCAGTAGAAGCCTCAGGGAGCAGACCCAAACAAGCGTATAGTAGCAGCTCAAGGAAAGACAGAAGCTGTGATCATTGCCACAAGAAGGGACATGACAAGACAGTCTGTTGGAGACTGCACCCGCAGCTAATCCCAGACAAGTACAAGAAGACGACACTCACACCCTCCAGTGGGACATCATACAAAAGTGGACAAGCTCAAAAACACCAGACAGGCCAAACACAAGGAAAACAGAAGACTTGCCTGTTCCATGGTGAGAAAGGACACTCCACAGATGAATGCCGTGCAATCAAAGACTTAGTTGCAAAGCGCCAACAAGGATCGTCGGGGGAAGATCCGCGCGCAAGACCCAATGATCAAACCTAGACAAACCTACACCGTTACCTACCAATGTCCACTCGTCGCCCTTACACGTGCCCTCGCTCGTTGCGGCAGTAACACGAGTGAACATTGTCAATTCCAGTAAAGGTAGGTGACGTGAAGATATCTCTGGCTCTTGACTCAGGTGCATGCGCCAACGTCTTATCCTACGAGTCATTGATGAATCTCCAAAAACAACTTAAGTGCGACTGGACACTTAAACCCCCAGACATGCAACTTAAAGGAGTTACACGGGACACCCTACAAGTAATTGGTATGGTAGACCTTCCGTTCAAATTCACAGATCACGGCAACAAACCCATCAAGACGAGGTTTTATGTGATTAAGGATTTTCCGCTCCCAGCAGATGGCCTCATAGGCATCGGAACAATGAAAGACAATCGCATCGCCTTAAATCCTTCCGAACAGAAGATGATCTACAACCGACACAAGTATTCTACAATGCAGAATCCGCATCCTTTCCTGCACTCGACCATTGCAGCGACTGTTTCAACAAGCATGGACAGTTCACGTGTGCGGCCCTTGGTGTTCCCTACTCCAAGTAACCAGAGTGTTGGATCAACGGATCAAGGTTCACGGTTGTATCCCTTAGTGGTAATCGGAAAGCAAAGGATTCGTGCTAGAGAGGGTGCACACCTTCCAGTTAGGTTACCCAAACTAAAGAGAGGCACAGATGCAATTTGTCTTAGTGAAAGTGCATGTGTAAAAGGACTAGCTCTCGAGTCTACCTTGTACAAGTTACACGATAACGCAAGGGCGGAGATCCTAGTCTACAACAGATCTAATGGTCCAATTACACTGAAGTCCGGTTGTACCATCGGAAAAGCTCTTGTGTACGACTATCCAGTAGATCCAGAACCCCCAGAGTGGCCCTCCGTACAAGCGCCTATAGCTGTGATGACAGCATCGAAACCTTCCAAGATGTCAGAAACAGATCCTATCAAGCTGAACCTCAAGAATGTAGACTATCCAGAAGTGGAGGACTCCCTTCTGAAGTTACTACAGTTGTTCAGAGATGTCGTTGCCCTCCTAGGAGAACGACTAGGAAAAACGGATCTAACAACGCACTCCATACCCCTAAAACCAGGCACCAACCCCATCTACACAGCGGCATACAGATTGCCACACTGTGAAAGGGAGGTGGGTAAAGGGATGGTAGACAACATGCTTGAGCAAAAGGTTATTCAACATTCATCCTCGCCATGGAATTCACCTCTTTTCCTGGTTCCTAAGAAGGATGGAGGATGGCGCCCAGTGATTGATTATCGCAAGGTCAATCCTTACCTTTAGACCTTTAGATACCTTTAGATGTGTTCGCCGCTCTTCTAGCGGCACCAAGGAGCGCGACGCCCCTCGTTATGGGTGGTGATTTGGTGTAGTAGACTGTTTGAAGCGACAGCTCGCTCCCTTGCGAGGATGGGCTCGTCTGGCACTTTTTGCAGTTCGACATCTAGGGCTCTCTTGAAGTTGTCTAACGAGATGTCCCTCATGTCTCTTACTCGCCGTGGGAGTTTGTTGAAGAGACGTGGGCCTCTGTGTGATAACCAGCCCTCTCGCAGAGAGCCCATAGCACCCCTGTTATTCATCCGGGGGATTTCGCATTCCCAGCCTCTCCTATCACTGAATTTCATGACTATCGGAGTATGTAGGTTTGGTACTAAACCCTCTGCGATTTTCCACGTGTATATTATTAGGTAACGTTCTCTTCTACGTTCCAGTGAGTACAGATTCAGTGTTCTTAAACGCTCCCAATAGTGTAGATGTTTTATCGAACTTATATGCGAAGTGAAATTTCTTTGTACACTCTCTACGTCATTTATTTCACCTGCTTTGTATGGGGATGTTAATACGCTACAGTATTCAAGCCGCGGTAGCACTAGAGATTTGAAGAGCGTTATCATAGGCAATTCACCGCGTGTTTTAAAAGTACGCAGAATCCAACCCGTTCGACGTTTCGCAGCCGCCACTTTGACCTGGTTATGTACTTTGAAACCCATATTTTCAGACATTAATACCCCAAGGTCTTTCACACTGTCTTTCCGTTCTATTATGTGGTTAGATTCTGTTAAGTAATTTGTAATTTCTTTAACACCATTATTATCTCCGTACTCTATTAATTGGAATTTTTCCTCATTGAATTGCATGTTGTTTTCCCTGGTCCACTGGAACACTACATTCATGTCTTCCTGCAGTCGGCCCGTGTCCTCTTGTGTGTTTACTATCTTGCTTAATTTTGTGTCATCTGCAAAAGACGACACCGTACTGTGTCTGGTGTTGGTATCTATGTCGCAAATTAGTATGAGGAACAGAAGGGGCGCTAGCACTGTTCCTTGGGGCACTGAGCTTTTGACATCCGAAGGCTCAGAAGTGACTCAAGCAACCATACCTGATAAATTCCCCATGCCTGTACTGTCAGAGCTACTACAAGGCATTGGAAAAGGGTATACAGTATTCAGTACGCTAGACCTCCTCAGCGGGTACTGGCAAGTTGGAATGGATGAAAAATCAACAGAAGTCACTGCTTTCTCGACCCCGAGCGGACACTACGAATGGTTACGCATGCCTTTTGGGTTAAGAAACGCACCCCTCACCTTTCAAAGGTAAGTCAACAACCTTTTTGCGGGCCTCTTGGGTGACTTAGTCTTTGCCTACCTGGACGACATCATAGTCTGTAGCAAAGATGTTGACTCTCATCTTGACAAACTCCAACAAGTAATGGAAAGACTACAAATGGCAGGTTTACGCATCAAGATCAGTAAGTGCGATTTCCTTAAAGGAAAAATCAAGTTCCTAGGTCATCAAATAGACACAGAAGGAATCCACACTATGAACGATAAGATCTGTGTGGTACAAAATTTTCCCACGACCAAAATCTGTAGAGAATGTACGAAGCTTCATTGGCTTATCCGGCTACTATCGTTCCTTCGTGAAGAACTATGCGAGTCTAGCAAGGCCTCTGACCCAACTGCTCCGAAAGGATGCACCATTAGTATGGGGCCCAGAGCAAGAGGAAGCCTTCAACAGCCTTAAGCAAGCACTCACCTCTACATCTGTCTTAGTTTTCCCCGATTATGATCAACCATTCACACTTTGCACCGACGCATCCCTCAAAGGTCTCGGAGCTGTACTGATGCAGCCAGATGAACGAGGCAAAATGCGAGTCATTGGTTACGCAAGTAGAGTGTTGAATGGTGCCAAGACTAGGTATCACACAATGGAATGGGAAACCCTTGCAGTAGCTTGAGCACTGAAACATTTCCGAGACATCATCCTCAGCTATCCGATCAATCTCTACACAGACAATGAGGCGAGATATTCAAGGGTGGTAAGCATCTCACTGGCAGACTAGCGCGGTGGTACGAAACGGTATTACAGTTTTATCCGACTCTGTATCATATCAAAGGTAAAGCTAACGTGCGGCAGACGCACTCTCCCGAAATGTGCAAGTGGCCCCAGTGATCCAGCTACCGACGCTAACAGACGCCCAAGTGAAAAAAGAGCAACGCAAGGATCTTCTGTGGTTCACAGTCATCTATTTTCTGGAATCAGGGGATGCTACAACTCTCCCAGCACTACCAGTCGCCCTCACGCAATTCTCGTTGCAGGACGGACTTCTGGTTAGAGTTATTCCCAAAGCCATTGACACACGACCCCGTGTAGTGATTCCAAATACCCTCACTGAAGCAGTACTTCAACAGCAACATGATGCTCCCCAAGCTGGTCATCCAGGACGGGACAGAACACTTGAAGCTACTAGAAGGAAGTACTACCGGAAAACAATGAGAAAGGATATTGAACAACACATAGCAAGATGTGTCTCCTGTGCCCAGCATAAAGGAACCTGTGATGGACCCGCTCCAATCATGGAATATCCAACGCCTTCACTGCCATTCGACACTGTTTCTGTGGATTTGCTGAAGTTGCCAAGGAGTCACCAGGATTCACAGTACCTTCTAGTATGTATTGATTTCTTTTCAAGATTCGTCGTCCTAGCCCCGCTAAAGACTAAAACAGCGGATGAAGTTGCTCATGCACTAGTAACGCATCTCACCTGCCCGTTCTCCTGCCCTAAGACTCTCCTCTCAGACAACGGGTTGGAATTCAAGAACCAGGTGATTGCATGTATCTGTGATATCTACAATATCAAGCAATCGTACATTGCAGCATACTACCCGGCCTCAAACGGGTTGGTTGAACGCATGAACAGGACCCTCCTAGATGTCCTACGCCATGTAACAAACCCGCTCCAGGAAGTGTGGGAAGACTGGCTTCCACAGGTAGCAGCTTGTGTAAACGGCTCTGTAAACTCCTCTACAGGTAAGACGCCACACTACATAGTCTATGGTCAGGACAAGATGCTGCCATAATTATGAACTGTTGTCCAAGCCTAGCACACCAGTCTACAATCTAGAGGACTATGCTAAGAGACAACTACAGGTCTTTAGCAAGATCCACAATCAAGTCCGAGATCATTTACAGGCATCCCGTGCAGAAATGATAAGGAAACAACACAAAAGAGCACAGCAAACTGTCCTTGAAGTAGGTGACAAAGTAATGTGCCTAGATCCTGTGAGAGAGTCAAAGCTTTCACAGAAGTTCAGAGGACCCTATATTGTTACGGGGCATGAATCTGGAAACAAGTATGAGGTTGTAGATCCTACCACCAACAAGGTAGAAGTAATTCATGGTGACAGGTTAAAACGGGTGAGCCCAGAACTCTCCGTAGATGACCATATTATACCTGATCCATCACCTTCGGCGGTGCAGCCAAATGCACCTACCACAACTGACTCCGCACAGACAAACAAGTATAAGCGGAAGCTTCGTTCTGCTAGTAGAGCGTTCTAAGACAACTTACAAATACAGTTGTAATAAATTGTGCAAGTAAGACCACTCTAGTCAGAGAGTGAAGTATTCTATACAAATCATCGTTCTGTTAACGTCACATAACTGACAGAGCAAGCCATTCCCCACGTACATCCTACTGGGCAAGTGAAGTATTCTATTAGTAACCCTACGAGTAGAATATTGCCCTTTCTCCCGAGAAAGATGACCTGGTTAATGAAAGCTCTTCTTCTACTTGGAACACTAATTGTGGTTGATTCTGCGACACCCTCGTTTCTGAAACACGGCGTACAAAGAGAGGACTTTTCAATTTTGTTGGCCTAATCTCCCATGAGCTCTTTGGAACAGCACAAGCTTCTGATGTTGAAAAGCTGGGAAAGAGACTTAGTGTACTGGAGACAGCAGCAAGAGCCATGGATAGTCTTGAGTTACGACTCAATAGCAATGAAGGATGTATTCACGACAGTTAACTCGGTAATTTCGACAATGAATAACTTGACACAAGTAGTTAATTCCCTAGTTTCTGATGGACATTCCACAGATAAAGTCATATACAACGAGATCCTGCAAGCACTGAGGAAGATGTTAGCAAATTCTTTCTGGGTACGAAGAGGGTTCTAGCAAATCTCGTTGATGCTGCCCTAAGCCGAGTCACCACTGACCTATTACCTGTTGAACATCTCCGTGCCTCCATTCAAATAGCGAAAGATCAGTTTGCCCTGACTCCGCTATTCGAGTCAAACGACTGTGAATTGTATTACCCACTAATGGAAGCAGTTCTGACACACTCATTTATATTAGTCCACATTCCATTCCAGTCCTCACATATGTTCAATGCCTGGAGAATTATTCCGTTCCCGTTTCCTATAGACGGACGATTACTAACCGTGACTGACACAGCAGACATGATGCTCGTCTCCGATGATCTTCAACTTATGACTGTGACAGACAAAGATGTTCTTGATTCATGTAGGTCCTCGTATCTTCACCTGTATGTGTGTCCAGCGTATGTGTTTTCCTTTGTGTCCCCAAACAAAACTGCATGCGAACTTACCTTGACTCAAACAACTGTATCTGACTCTGGTTCATTGAAAGACTGTTCTTATGCCCCGGCTCCAAAGCTCCCTGTGTTTCATCAACACTTGCTAGATATTCAGTTCTTTTACTTCCCTAACCAGACCCAGGTGTCCCTTGTTTGTCTAGACTCAAGAAGTGTAATTAATGCTCACGGGATGTATCAGGTACCTGATCACTGCGAAGTAAGGAGTTCCATTATCCACACACTTCCTTCACGTCAGCATATTGCCTTGATAACTAACCTCTCCTCAGAGTTCATCCCTATTAACATTACATTCACAGGAAACTCATCGGACCTCATCATCAAACCGAGACAACTCACCCTCATGAAAGCATTAGATTCTTCAGCATTCACTGACTTAGTTGGTTCATTTCTTCCCATGTTTGTTAACCCGGAAGTCATTTATCCTACAGTACTAACCCCTACCTTGACTCTACTCATAATCATCCTCTTTCTAGTCTTTTGCCTCCGACGGCTTTCGTTCAGGGTTGATAGCCTGGTGCGTAGGCGCAAAGCAAAGATAGCTACTGCTGATGCAAACGTTAAGTTGGTCCTCACCTGTATCACACTTTCTCTGGCATTGCTATACACTGGGAACAGGGTTAGATAAGTCATAGGGATGAATAAAATGTGTATCTATATATATGTTAGCTATTCTTTATTTACACTTCGGTGGGCCTCAGCTGACGTGGCCGAGCGGTGTTACAGCGCATTTTGAGCGACTGTACACTCTAGAATAAACCATATAATCTCATATATAACTCACACCATTATAACAATTAGGCTATTCACTTACTTAAGTAGGCAACTGTACACTTGTAGTTGGGAATTATCTCCCCTATAAAAAGATCATCTCCCCCACCTATAAAAGCCTTGGTACAATTCTTGCAAAGTAAGCAGGAGTTCTCACGCTCCCTTCAGAGAATTGCAGCAACACCAAGATGATTGCTAGCAACTAAGTAGGTGTCACACCACACTGGTAGAAGCCGGTCCGCTCCTCTTGCCCAGGCAATGGTAGTAGCAGTACAGACAAGCCTTAAGGAAGGTCGCCCCCTTCACAGGCTGAGGTATTATACAGTGACGTATACAGTGACAAGTGTGATACTGTGCGATATTAGTGTGTGTGCCATTAATCTATTTCACTATTCTTAATGCATCTATTCTTTACAGAAATACAGATTTAACAGGAATAATAGCTCAGTCTAGTTGTTTTAGCTTATTGCTTTAATTAGTAGGTACTTCCCAGTCGGGCGCATAGACAGTACCTACACAGACCTTATAAACTTTATCAAAGCCACGTTTAATAGTTCAATATTTCTGATAATAAAAACTATAGAAAAGCCAACAGTGTCTTTGCTTCAAATCAGTTACCTCATTAATTTACCTATTCAACATGTTTTTACAGTTAGAACCTGGACCACAAACATAACATGGAAAATATAAGGTAAGAAGCAAAAGTATAAAAACAGTTAATCTCCGATACATTAGTTTGGCGATACTATGACGCGAGTCTGTAACTTGGAAGAAATCCGCCTTCTGCCTGGACATTCTTCGGTACGAATTTAGTTTGAAGGGTGTCTGGGAGGGGATTTTTTTTTAGTTTGAAAGAAGTCTGGGAAGGCGTTTTTGTTAGACTAGGGGACAAACTAAGATGCACTGCTCAAAAATAGCAAAAATAAGCAAAATCCTCAACACTGATTAAACAAAATATCCTAATAACCCACAAGACGACGGCCCAGAGTGTGTTAACAGTAGTGATATAATACAACTCAGGACACATTACAGTCAAACCTATATGCAAATGAGAGAGAGAGAGGGAGAGTGTGTGTGTGTGAGAGAGAGTGAGAGTGAGTGTGTGTGAGACAGAGAGTATATTATATTATGCTCAAATGTGTGTTTGTAAATGGGATAGGGATCAATACACATGTGGGTGTACACTATTTGTATGTGTGTGTGTGTGTGTGTGTGTGTGTGTGCCAGTACTTGTGAATGTAAACAGGAAATTTATTTATTTATTTATTTATATTAAATATTTTTGTTAATATATATTCCAACTACTCCCTCTCGGGCATAGGCTGAAAACCTGTACATTTTACCCCTGTAGCATATTTTGAGTATGGGAATATTCATACAGTGCTATTTAATCAGGGAACAATAAGGGTATTTTTTGGCGTTTCGGTGGGCTTTGTGGTAATGCACTGACACTAGGTACAGCACAAATTCCATACCAATAATATCTTCCCATTGTACAGCAATACATAAGTAAATATTTTTTTTTTTTTAATCATAATTTTGTATTTACTAATATGAAAATAAGTTTATAAAAGTATTCATAGTGTCCCCTTACTACTAACATGGACTGTAGCGCACCACACCTGTCTTTACTACTAACATGGACTGTACCCCACCACACCTGTCTTTACTACTAACATGGACTGTACCCCACCTTCCTTTGGATGTGTTCCTTTGGATGTGTTCGCCGCTCCTCTAGCGGCACCAAGGAGCGAGACGCCCCTCGTTATGGGTGGTGATTTGGTGCAGTAGACTGTTTGAAGCGACAGCTCGCTCCCTTGCGAGGATGGGCTCGTCTGGCACTTTTTGCAGTTCGACATCTAGGGCTCTCTTGAAGTTGTCTAACGAGATGTCCCTCATGTCTCTTACTCGCCGTGGGAGTTTGTTGAAGAGACGTGGGCCTCTGTGTGATAACCAGCCCTCTCGCAGAGAGCCCATAGCACCCCTGTTATTCATCCGGGGGATATCGCATTCCCAGCCTCTCCTATCACTGAATTTCATGACTATCGGAGTATGTAGGTTTGGTACTAAACCCTCTGCGATTTTCCATGTGTATATTATTAGGTAACGTTCTCTTCTACGTTCCAGTGAGTACAGATTCAGTGCTCTTAAACGCTCCCAATAGTGTAGATGTTTTATCGAACTTATATGCAAAGTGAAATTTCTTTGTACACTCTCTACGTCATTTATTTCACCTGCTTTGTATGGGGATGTTAATATGCTACAGTATTCAAGCCGCGGTAGCACTAGAGATTTGAAGAGCGTTATCATAGGCAATTCACCGCGTGTTTTAAAAGTACGCAGAATCCAACCCGTTAGACGTTTCGCAGCCGCCACTTTGACCTGGTTATGTACGTTGAAACCCATATTTTCAGACATTAATACCCCAAGATCTTTCACACTGTCTTTCCGTTCTATTATGTGGTTAGATTCTGTTAAGTAATTTGTAATTTCTTTAACACCATTATTATCTCCGTACCGTATTAATTGGAATTTTTCCTCATTGAATTGCATGTTGTTTTCCCTGGTCCACTGGAACACTACATTCATGTCTTCCTGCAGTCGGCCCGTGTCCTCTTGTGTGTTTACTATCTTGCTTAATTTTGTGTCATCAGCAAAAGACGACACCGTACTGTGTCTGGTGTTGGTATCTATGTCGCAAATTAGTATGAGGAACAGAAGGGGCGCTAGCACTGTTCCTTGGGGCACTGAGCTTTTGACATCCGAAGGCTCAGAAGTGACTTGGTTTACTGCTACCGATTGTTTTCGGTTTACGAGGAAATTGTATATCCACCGTCCGATTTTCCCAGTTATACCTTTTGCTTTCAGTTTGTGGGCTATTATACCATGGTCACATTTATCAAATGCCTTAGCAAAATCGGTGTAAATGACATCCACGTTTTTCTTTTCTTCTAGCGCTTTAAGAATTTTGTCATAGTGTTCCAAAAGTTGTGAGAGACATGATCTTCCCGCTCTGAACCCATGTTGACCGGTGTTGTGTAGTTCATTTGTCTCCATGAATGTTGAAATTTTGCTTCGCAGGACTCGCTCGAAAACTTTAATGATGTGAGAGGTTAGAGCTACCGGGCGGCAGATTTTGGTAGTGCTTTAATCCCTCCTTTATGCAGTGGGGAAATTATTGCGTTTTTCAAGCTATCTGGTATGTCACCAGTGTCTACACTCCTTCTCCACATTATAGCCATGGGTTTTGAGAGGTTTTCCTTACATTTTTTCATTAGGATCGAATTCCATGAGTCCGGGCCTGGTGCCGAGTGGGATGGCATGTTGGAAATGGCCTCTTCTATGTCTTTTGGACCGAAATCAATATCCAGCATCTGAGGGGTTTCCGTGGGGGGAGGTTTCCATGAAAAATATATTTTGGTCTCTGATGACTTTTGTTTCATCCGGCTCACTGAATGCCATTTCATACTGCCTGCTTAAGAGTTCGCTCATTTCCTTTTTGTCCCCTGTGAAAGAGCTGTCCCCTTTGCTCAGTGGGCCGATGTTTGATGTTGTTTTAGCCTTTTGTTTGGCGTATGAAAAGAAGTATTTGGAATTTTCCTTTATACCTGCAATAGCTTTCCTCTCCTCTTCCATATGTTGTAGTTCATATGATATTCTTAGCCTTTGTTCAATTTCCACAATTTCTCTATCTATTTTGACCTTTTTGCCTATCCTGTAGATTTTGATGTGTGCGTCTTTGTGTGAGTAATTTTCTTCTTCTGTACAGCCTCCTCCTTTCCCGATCTTGTTTGCTTCGTTGTGTTTGTCTTGCAGGTATATGGTGGCTACAGATTTGGGTCATGGTTTCTGTTATTAAGACTAGACATTCTGCTGGTGTCAGGTTATCCATTAAATCTTCCCAGTCTATTTCCTCCATTTCTTGATTTACCTCTTCCCACCTAATGTTTTTGTTATTGAAGTTAAATTTACTGAAGGGGCCGGTTTTTGTTCTCGATTCTGAGGTTGTCTGTACACTTTCTAAGGTTGTTTTGATCTCAATTAATTTATGATCTGAGTATGTTGTGTCCGATATGTTAATGCTGTGTACTAGAGAGTCGTTGTTAGTGAAGACCAGGTCTAAGATATTGTTTTCCCGTGTGGGTTCAGCAATATGTTGGGTAAGACTAAAAAAATCACAAAGTTCAAAAAGCTCTCTCGTATTAGTATTTGCTTCTCCAGTGTTATTTGCCACTAATTGGTTTTCTAGTTGTCTCCATTTAATGTTTGGTAGGTTAAAGTCTCCTAGCCATATAATATTTGGTGTTGGGTTCCCCAGGGTTTCCACTTCTGATTTTATTTTGTTGAGCTGGGTTTTGAATTTTTCTCGGGATGAGTCTGGAGGCCTGTATGTAACAATAACTGCTAAATTTAGGGATTCTATTTTAACTCCAAGTATTTCCACCACTTCATTACTGTTATTTAGGAATTCAGTACATATCAGTACATTACATATCATACAGTACATATCAGTACATCAGTACATTCAGTACATACATGGACTGTAGCGCACCACACCTGTCTTTACTACTAACATGGACTGTACCTCAGCACACCTGTCTTTACTACTAACATGGACTGTACCGCACCACACCTGTCTTTACTACTAACATGGACTGTACCGCACCACACCTGTCTTTACTACTAACATGGACTGTACCTCACCATACCTGTCTTTACTACTAACATGGACTGTACCTCACCACACCTGTCTTTACTACTAACATGGACTGTACCGCACCACACCTGTCTTTACTACTAACATGGACTGTACCTCACCACACCTGTCTTTACTACTAACATGGACTGTACCGCACCACACCTTTCTTTACTACTAGCATGGACTGTACCTCACCACACCTGCATGGACTGTACCTGATCACACCTGTCTCCAAGCACCAGTCCCCACACCTGCTGCCGCATACCTGCCAAAAATAATGACACACATTAATAACAATATTTACGTAACCTGTAGGCTAATATTCACTAAATTGATTAATACTTTCAATCAATTAACGATACTTCTATTGACTTAACTCTGTTTGGACCGAGGGAGGTCTTTTTGGATTTCCCGTTTTGCTCCATTAGTTTGGAGATTTTAGGACGTTTCACCCACTAGTTTGGCGATAATAAGACGCTTCATCACTTTTAGCTGTCGATTTTTTCTGGGTAAACGATAGTGAGCCTGTAACTTAGAAGAAATCGGCCTTCGGCCGGGATTTTTTTCCATCGAAAAATTTACAAATTTGGCTCGAAGGGAGTCTTGATTTGCATTTTTTTTTTTTTTTTTTTTTTTAAGGAAGTCTGGGAACTCATTTTCGTTAGCCTAGTGGACAAACTAAAATACATTGCTCGAAAATGGCAAAGACAATCAAAATGTTCAATACTGATTAAACAAAATATCCTAATAACTCACAAAACGTCGGAGCAGATAGCGTTAATGACACCGACTAACACACTGTAAAATAAACACTATTGAATTATTGCATTATAAACATGTACAATATTATACGTAATGCTGCTGACTGGGTTATACTAGATTATAAATAAAAACATATATATAACTTGTTGATCTAGACACATTTTGACGTTTTGGATGGATTAGCAAAGATGATACTATCAATAATATAATGAATAATCATATACAATATTTGTCCCAGTAAAATAAATAGTGGTGCATTGAAATCTAATTATCTCCAAATTAATTGCTAACACCAAGAGACTAACGCCGGTATCACACGAGCGCTTTTTCCCTCAACATTTATCCTCAACACTGGTCTGGCCGCTTATGAGGTCACCATTTAAAACATTTCGGTCACCTAAATGTATCTACCATCAGTCTAGTTTTCGATACCAGTGCCAAATATTCCAGAAATGTTGCCATAAGAATGTTGATAATCGAATGTTGACTATAAAAGCTCTCGTGTGATACCGGCTTTACTTCCGCGCCACATAACTAATAACCGTATTAACCCCTTCTGTACCGGCGATTTTTTATTTTTTTTATTTTAGTCTAGCTATATTAGACGATTTTGTGCAGTTTAAGAAGGATCTGTGGTAGTAAAAACGGTTAAGTGAGATAGTTCGAAGCCTGTTAATTGCTGGAGGTCCCTTTTAAACTGAATAATATCGTGTAATAGTAGTCAGAATTAAGTTAAAAGGATATCACCGGTACTGAATGGGTTAATAGTTTTGGTCGTATAGTAAGCTGAATAAATGAGTTTCTTGGTACAGTATCTAGAAAACAATACAATGTACGTGACTAATTGCAAGGGTTAAGGGGGGTGACCTGTTTTTTGTTCTGTCCTTTTCTATCTTTCTCTGGCTTGTATCCATTTGGCCCCATTCAGCCTACTATTTTAAGACGTTTATCCCCATCCAGGTGTCAATTTTTTACTGGTGAGCGGTAGCGAGCCAGCATATTTTTTATTTTTGTTTGACAGCAGGCTAAATTTGTAAATTTTTCGATAGAAAAATTTCTCCGGCGAAGCCGGATTTCTTCATATAATGCTGGCTCGCTATTGCTCGCTAGGAAGAAATCGACACCTATATGGGGATAAACGTCTTAAAATAGTTGGCTGAATGGGGCCGAATGGATACAAGCCAGAGTAAGAGAGAAAACGACAGAAATAACTAAAAGCAGGTCACCCCCCTTAAAGAGACGTGGTGCCACAATGAAAAGTCAAAACAGCCATCACCGACCTGTTGGTGTGGCGACACTCTTCAGTAACATACGAGGCGTTTAGCAAAACATATATGAATAAATAAATAAATAAAGAAGTGTTTGTGTGTGTGGAAGGGGTACAATACTATTGTTGTTGTGTCTGTATTTGTTTTGTTTAAATTGTACCAGCATGAGTAGGAGGGAGGTATGTATCTGTGCCTGGTGTGTGTGTGTGTTTGTTGAAGGGGGGTGGGGGGGCATGAAAGTAAAGGAGTCGTGTTGTTGTTTATTTGTGTTGTGTGTGTGTGTGTGTGTGTGTTAAAATCCGATACGTGCAGAGTTAATATCAGTACGGTACCGGTATTAATGACAAGAAACATACGTGGTGCAACATTTCTGCATATACATGTCATCCCCAACACACTATTAAACCACACTTGTGTAAACACTTATTTCAACATAAGATAAACACCTCCAGTATTAACCTTAAACAGAGTACGTATAGTTGACATATTTATTCAACCATCAAATATATGCCAAAGTCACTCAATTAACCTTCAATAGAGTACGGTACGTAGTGTATACATACTGTATTTATTACAACATAAAATATGTACCTAAACTTCCTAAAACACTGCATTAACCTTAAACGGAGTACGTACGCACAATCCCTGGTTAAAACTGTATATCTATCTATTATCTATGTCTATCTATGTATCTATTGCTAGACGCCTTATCAGAGTCACAAATCAAAACTCAAAACTATATTTTATTTTCTACACTGCAAAGATCAAGGGGAGATTTTTAATTATATATATATATATATATATATATATATATATATATATATATTTCTAGTCTCTCAGTGGGGATCGAACCATCGACCCCCACTGAGAGACTAGAAACATTTAGTGGCTCACGTGTATTTGTGATATATTCTCAATATATATACCGGTATATATATATATATATATATAAACAATCATATTTTTTCTTATATCAACACAAATTCTAGAATGTTGAGTTGAAGCCAAGGTAGACTCCGCCAATCTCAACATCGCTTGACTTAAAAAAATATAGTCAGCACAGGAGATACCACCCACAAACATAAAGTGATGGTTGTCGTTTGATCTATACACAAATAAACAATAATATTGGTTTCATCTATGCAAAAATATACAATAATATTCGTTTCATCTAGGCTATACAAAAATACAATATATTCGTTTGATCTATACAACAATACGCAATACATTCGTTTGATCTGAACAAAAATAATAAATATATTCACATTCTCAGATAAAGAAGTAGTTCTATATAACAAAAGTTGTGATATAGAGGATCTCGGGAGTCAGAAACAATATAGCGCCTATAGGAACCAGTCTATGCCAGAGATAAACTTGGTACATATATATTTAAAATTATGTAAATATGGGTGCTATATTTATAAAAAATATATATAATTATAATGATGAAGCAAATTATAATCAATATTTTTTATCTGGAGAAGTATTCATAGATAATAGTAATTGTGATTATAATAATGAAACTTGAAACGAATAATAATAATAAACGTATAGTAAACTGCTGCTACTACTACTACTACTACTACTACTTTTTTTTTTTTTTTTTTTTTTTTTTAAACTACTACTACTACTACTATTATTATTAGTAGTAGTATTAGTATTTACTGCTGCTACTACTTTAAATCAAAATAATTAATACTAATGATGAAAATCTAAAGTGATGCACTGTATATGATATAAGTATGTTAGTGATCTGATGATAAAAGAAACTGTAACGATAATTAAAATAATAACAGTGAAAATTATAATAATAATAATACTAACGATAATGAAAATAATTATAGTGATAATAATCTATATAATATTTACGGTTGTCTGTCTGTCTGTTCTTTATAGGCGGCCGCAGTTTTGGACCTGGGGAGCTGAAACTTTGCATGTGGGTGTCAATTAACCTGGGTCAGGTCATAGAGGGGTCCCCAGGGTGAAAGGGACGGAGAAAATGGGCGCGAAATCGGAAAAAGGGCCGTTTGGGGCAGAAGGAGGCCTCCGATCGAAAAGTTGTATGAAACGAAAGTTGTTCGCAGCCCCCCAAAATGGGGGTACGGATGATGTCAGATCCAAAATCGGAGGTCATTTAGCGGCCGAAATCGAGGTCGCCGTTTAATGAAGCACAGGGAGGTCAAGGCCGGTGATTATGGTAGTATTTATGATGGTGATTATGGTAGTAGTAGTGGTGGTAGTAGTGATGGTGATTATGGTGATTACCCGGGCAACGCCGGGTACCGGTACCCCTGTTAGTTCAAAATTAATATAAAGAACAATAGTAGTAACATTTAAGATTAATTAGACAGATAGCGAGATAGACAGATAGACACCTAGATAAAATAATAAAGTAGAAATTGGTGTGCCTAAATATTAAATGAGAATAGGAACTTTAAATCTTGCTTCTGTTCGGGCTCTGTCTCGTGTCGGCCACCCCCAGCAACGGAATATGTGCCTGAGAATATACATACATACATACATACATACATACATACATACATACCTTTTATTATATTGTATATATTTATTTATTTACCTAGTTATTTATTGTTTTCACATTATTTTGTATTTATTTATTGTTTTATTTTATTATTATTTTTTGTTTTTAGAATTAAAATGTAAAACTAGCAAACAAAGCAAACCAAAACTGGGACAAAGACAATATAAAGTCAAATTAAATTATCAAAATCGCTATGTGGAAACAACGTTTACTAAAATAAAATTTATGAAATAAAAGAACACAATCCACCACATAGTGTGTACATAGCAACTTAATCCGGGTCCCAAGCAAACTAATCGCACACATAACAACGCACTATCGTCACGTTCAAGGAATTAGTCAATTTGAGAAGTCAGTGAAGACAGAGAAGCACGAACGTGGTAATAAAGCGGGGGGGGGGGGGGGGAGGAGTTAAACTTAGCAAGGAGAGCTTAATTCCGCTGACAGGTCATTCTGCATGTTCGAGTGCACAATTAGCTTAATATTACACACACACACACACACACATGGTTTTAATGACATAAATTATAAGCGCTGATGAATTTGCTCGTCGATAAACACACACTGAACAAAGTATATACCTTACCTTACCTTTGGATACCTTTGGATGTGTTCGCCGCTCCTCTAGCGGCACCAAGGAGCGCGACGCCCCTCGTTATGGGTGGTGATTTGGTGCAGTAGACTGTTTGAAGCGACAGCTCGCTCCCTTGCGAGGATGGGCTCGTCTGGCACTTTTTGCAGTTCGACATCTAGGGCTCTCTTGAAGTTGTCTAACGAGATGTCCCTCATGTCTCTTACTCGCCGTGGGAGTTTGTTGAAGAGACGTGGGCCTCTGTGTGATAACCAGCCCTCTCGCAGAGAGCCCATAGCACCCCTGTTATTCATCCGGGGGATTTCGCATTCCCAGCCTCTCCTATCACTGAATTTCATGACTATCGGAGTATGTAGGTTTGGTACTAAACCCTCTGCGATTTTCCACGTGTATATTATTAGGTAACGTTCTCTTCTACGTTCCAGTGAGTACAGATTCAGTGCTCTTAAACGCTCCCAATAGTGTAGATGTTTTATCGAACTTATATGCGAAGTGAAATTTCTTTGTACACTCTCTACGTCATTTATTTTACCTGCTTTGTATGGGGATGTTAATACGCTACAGTATTCAAGCCGCGGTAGCACTAGAGATTTGAAGAGCGTTATCATAGGCAATTCACCGCGTGTTTTAAAAGTACGCAGAATCCAACCCGTTAGACGTTTCGCAGCCGCCACTTTGACCTGGTTATGTACGTTGAAACCCATATTTTCAGACATTAATACCCCAAGGTCTTTCACACTGTCTTTCCGTTCTATTATGTGGTTAGATTCTGTTAAGTAATTTGTAATTTCTTTAACACCATTATTATCTCCGTACCGTATTAATTGGAATTTTTCCTCATTGGATTGCATGTTGTTTTCCCTGGTCCACTGGAACACTACATTCATGTCTTCCTGCAGTCGGCCCGTGTCCTCTTGTGTGTTTACTATCTTGCTTAATTTTGTGTCATCAGCAAAAGACGACACCGTACTGTGTCTGGTGTTGGTATCTATGTCGCAAATTAGTATGAGGAACAGAAGGGGCGCTAGCACTGTTCCTTGGGGCACTGAGCTTTTGACATCCGAAGGCTCAGAAGTGACTTGGTTTACTGCTACCGATTGTTTTCGGTTTACGAGGAAATTGTATATCCACCGTCCGATTTTCCCAGTTATACCTATTGCTTTCAGTTTGTGGGCTATTATACCATGGTCACATTTATCAAATGCCTTAGCAAAATCGGTGTAAATGACATCCACGTTTTTCTTTTCTTCTAGCGCTTTAAGAATTTTGTCATAGTGTTCCAAAAGTTGTGAGAGACATGATCTTCCCGCTCTGAACCCATGTTGACCGGTGTTGTGTAGTTCATTTGTCTCCATGAATGTTGAAATTTTGCTTCGCAGGACTCGCTCGAAAACTTTAATGATGTGAGAGGTTAGAGCTACCGGGCGGTAGTTTTTTGGTAGTGCTTTACTCCCTCCTTTATGCAGTGGGGCAATTATTGCGTTTTTCAAGCTATCTGGTATGTCACCAGTGTCTAGACTCCTTCTCCACATTATAGCCAGGGGTTTTGAGAGGTTTTCCTTACATTTTTCATTAGGATCGAATTCCAAGAGTCCGGGCCTGGTGCCGAGTGGGATGGCATGTTGGAAATGGCCTCTTCTATGTCTTTTGGACCGAAATCAATATCCAGCGTCTGAGGGATTTCCGTGGGGGAGGTTTCCATGAAAAATATATTTTGGTCTCTGATGACTTTTGTTTCATCAGGCTCACTGAATGCCATTTCATACTGCCTGCTTAAGAGTTCAATCCTAGTCTTTCATACGCTCGACTTAATTGTTTTAAGTATTAGTATAAATTAATAGATACAGAATGATGGAGAGTGTATGGAAAAGTTATAAATAGAATAATATAAAATGTATAAGCTTCACAATAAAGTGTAAACACAATGGCGCGCTATGGAGTACAACGTGAGTGAAAAATAATATGGTGTCCACATGTTAAGTTGTCACTACCCTGTTGTATATACTGTAGGTACCCTAGATACTACAACACCAATTTACCACCACTTCTATAATACTATAAACTATATCCCCCCCCCCAAAAAAAAGAAAGAAAAAGAAAAAGAAAAAAAAATTACGTACACAGTATAAAAAAAATATATATATATATATATCATATCAATGCAAAACTGAATAGCAACTTTATATACAATTTTTGAATAAAGTCAATTTATCACAATTGAATAATTACGTGTCAGACAATCATTTCTAAGACGACTCTATACCTACTGTACACACCAAATACACTACCATCAAATCAAACTAATATTAATGGAGCCCACCTCGCTTTTTTTCTCTTTCTCTCCCTCTCTTTGGCTTTTATCCATTCGGCCCCATTCAGCCTACTTTTTAAAGACGTTTACCCCCATCCAGGTGTCGCTATTTTCCTGGCGAGCGGTAGCGAGCCAGCATATATATATTTTTGTTTTGACAGCCAGCTAAATTTGTACATTTTTCGATAACAAAATTTCTCCGGCGAAGCCGGATTTCTCCATACAATGCTGGCTCGCTATCGCTCGCCAGGAAGAAATCGAAACCTGGATGGGGATAAAAGTCTTAAAACAGTTGGCTGAATGGGACCGAATGGATACAAGCCAGGGAAAGGGAGAAAAGGAGAGAAAGATACAAAAAAACGCCGGTAGGGCCCCCCCCCCCTTAATACCCAAATACACAACTAAGCCCTTCCAAAGCTACCTCTCCCTATATAACCATTATAATATACACTACCACCACAGCAAACATTCATTAACACTAAATACACCACACGATGATCAAAGCTACCTCTCGCTAAATGATCACGTATATCACACTGGTTTAACCCCTTTAATACCGGTGATGTCTGTGTTGTCTTTTTACAGCTATATTAAGACGATGTTATGCAGCTTAAGGGGAGGCAGACCGTTTGTTTGGTCTATTTATTAATTTATTCATATTTTTTTTTAGTTTCCTCCCTAGACCTCCATCAAACTTAGAAAAGCACTCCTAGACCCCCCTTCAAGATAAATTTGTAAATTTTTCGGTAGAAAAATATCCCGGCCGAAGGCCGTTTCCTCTTAAAATTGCAGGCTCGCTATCACTCACCAAGAAATAATCGACACCTAAATGGCACGAAAGGTCTTAAAATTGACAACGAAATGGGGCGAAAGGTGTTAAAATCGCCAAACTAATGGGCCGAACGTCTTATAGTTTCAAAACTATTGGGGCTAAACATGAGGGAGAAGAGGGTCCAAAAAAACCGTCTGCCTCCCCTTAAGAACGATCTATGGGAGTTAAATGGGATCAATGAGAGAGTTGGAGGTCTATTAATTGCTAGAAGTCCTTCCTATCTTGAAAATAAATCACCTAATAGTTGCCAGAATACAATGAAAAGGATGTCGTCGGAACAGAAGGGGTTAATTAAGGGGGTAGGGCTTAGTTTTGGGTCTATTTATTTACATATTGATTTATTTTATAGTAACCTCGCTAGACTTCCATCAAGCTTGAAAAAAAAAATCTAGACCCCCTTTCAAGATAAATTTGTACATTTTTCGGCAGAAACATTTCTCGGTCGAAGTCCGATTCATCCTAGAATTACAAGCTCACTGTCGCTCGCTAGGAAACAAATCGACACCCAAGAGGCACGAAAGATCTTTATATTGACCAACAAATGGGGCGAAAGGTCTTAAAATCGCCAAACTAATGATACGAACGTCTTATAATCTCAAAGGTAATGGACTATACATGAGGGAGAAAGAGCAACTACTTCCCCCTTAATGTAAATATACACAGCTGCCGTAAATTAACATAATGACACTTTACACTAAGGGGAGATATCCACTTGAGGGATTTTTTTCTTGACCCCTTTCTCCCTCATGTTTAGCCCCATTGTTTTTGAGATTTTAAGACGTTCGCCCCATTAGTTTGGCAATTTTAAGAACTTTCACCCCATTTCTGACAATTTTAAGACCTTTCGTGCCACTTAGGTGTCGATTTTTCCCTGGCGAGCGAAAGCGAGCCTGTAATTTAAAAGGAACCGGCCTTCGGCCTGGACATTTTTCTACCGAAAAATGTACACATTTATCTTGAAAGGGGGTCAAGGGGGTTTAATTTTAAGTTTGATGGAGGTTAAGGTAATAAACTAAAAACCTCCCCTTAACGCATCAAGAACAAAATAAGAACAGAGATAACAAATATACAACTAGAAAGCACACAACACACACACACACACACACACACACACACACACACACACACACTCTCTCTCTCAGTTCCGCACACATCTCTGTCGTGTGTCATGCCCTTAACCCCTTCTGTACCGTCGACGTCTTTTTATATTTTGTCTAGCTATATTTAGACGATTGTGTGCAGTTTAAGGAGGATCTGTGGTAGTAAAAAGGGTTAAGTGAGATAGTTCAAAGCCTATCAATTGCTGGAGGCCCTTTTGAAACTGAATATAATCGTCTAATAGTAGCCAGATGAAAGTTAAAAAGACGTTGCCGGTACAGAAAGGGTTAAGGGGGGGATGGGCCTATTTAGCTCCTCATTTATATACATTTGTTATCATTGTTTTAGTTTCCTCTCTAGACTTCCATCAAACTTAAAAAAACACTCACCCAAGATTCTCCTTCAAGATAAATTTGTAAATTTTCGATAGAAGTTTTTTCTTAAATTACAGGCTCGCTTTCGCTCGGCAGGAAAAAATCGACACCTAAATGGCACTAAAGGTCTTCAAATTGACAGAAATTGGGCGAAATATCTTAAAATCGCCAAACTAACGGAGCGAACGTCATAAAATCTGAAAACTAATGAGGCTAAACACGAAGGAGAAGGAGGTTCGAAAAAAAAAATCCCTCGAGTGAAAATCTGCCCTTAAACTATTAATGTATAATAACGAGACTATGATTGGCTGCTCACTATCTTAACAAGGGGGGGGGGGGAGTGTATTTATTGGATCATTTATGTATCTTTTTATCATCTTCTTTCGTTTCCTCCTTAGACCATCATCAAGCTCAAAAAACACCTGCCCAAGACCCTCCAAGATAAATTTGTACATTTTTCGATAGAAAAATGTTCTCGCCGAAGGCCGGTTCCTCTTAAATTGCAGGCTCGCTATCGCTCGCCAGGAAAAAGTCGACACCTAAATGCCTCTAAAAGTCTTAACATTGAAAAATAAATGGGTCTAAGTCTTAAAATCGCCAAACAAATGGGTCGAACGTCTTAAAATCTGAAAACTAATGGGGCTAAACATGAGGAAGAAGGGGGACCCAAAAAACGCCCCATCTTCCCTTAACCAGGATATGGAGGGGGGGGGGAGGGGGGGGGGGGTGATAAGATAACAACAACACCCAGGGAACGATAAACAAACTCATCATAATTTTTTTTTTTTTTTTTTTCTATATTCCAACTACTCCCTCTCGGGCATAGGCTGATAGCCTTTACACTCTACCTCTGAACACGGTGAGGCCCGTGAGGTCTTGTTCCAGTCTAGGGAGTGAGACATGCGAAGCACCTATTCACGGCTCGAACCCAACTCCATCTCTGCAGCTGCTTTGCCTCTGCGCTTCACAGTCTCACTCCCCAGGCTCGGACCCTCACTCTCAGAACGCCACCTATTGAGCAATTAACTCACTAGGCATTGCCCCCCTGTAGCATATTTTGAATATGGGAATATTCATACAGTGCTATTTAATCAGGGAACAATGAGGGTATTTTGTTTGGCATTTCGGTGTGCTGTGGTAATGCACTGAAACTAGGTACAGCACAAATTCCATCCCAATAATATCTTCCCATTGACATATTGGGATTCGAACCCGGGTCCATTGGATTAACAGACCAGTGGCAAGACCACTCTTACCTCTCCTACTTGTACTGTACTAACACGGAAAATAATAATCTATTTTTTATTAATTTCACCACAACATGACAGGTGTAGTAATCAATCTAAATACACCATCATCAAGCATTTATTAGATAGTATATATAATGCTACATATACGTATTATTGTTGTTGTTGTTGTTGTTGTAGCTCCAAGATACGCATTATTATCATGATATAGCATACGTGCTAATTACTCACTCTCACATACTCTCTCTCTCTCTCTCATCATACATGGCAGACTATAATACTACAGACTAAAAACTAAAAAAAAAAAAAAAAAATCTCAACTACCCCAAACGTCGGAAGCCATCCTAGTATATCAAACCCATACAGTACCGGTGACGATTATATTCATATTAGGAAGGACCTCTAGCCATAGTATGCCTTCAAACTATCTCAAACCAATCCTTTTACCAACCGTAGATCCCACCTACGCTGCATAATATCGTCTAAGTATAGCTATAGAATAAATTATAACACACGTCGCTGGTACTCAAAGGGTTAAGGGGGGTACTGCTTGTTGTTTTGTCTATGCATTCATCAATTTATATATTTTTAGAGTTTCCTCAATAGACCTCCATCAAGCTTTAAAAAAACACCCCCTAGACTCCCTGTCAAGATAAATTTGTACCCTTTTAGGTAGAAAAATCTCCAGGCCGAAGGTAGTTTCCCTCTAAAATTACAGGCTCGCTATCGCTCACCAGGAACAAATCGACACCTAAATGGCACGATAGGTCTTAATATTGCCAAAGATCTAACGGAACGAACGTCTGAAAACTTCAAAACTAATATGCCAAACATGAGGGAGAAAGGGGGTCCATAAAAAGCGAGTACTGCCCCCTTAATGCTGCTATGATTGCCTGGTGACTATCTCAAGAAGGGGGGGGGGGGGGTTGATAAGATATAAACAAGGCTATAAACAACAACCTCACAATAACAGGCACAGATAATAACTCGAGCATATCATCACTGGCAATGCTAACGATAACCGAACTAATCACCTTTGTGTTCACCTATGTGGAGTTCGCCACTCTTGCTAGTGGCACCGAAGAGCGCACCGCCCTTCGTTGTTGTTTGAGAATTGGTGCAGCAGACTATTCGAAGAGGTGGAGCGCACCCTTGTGAAGATGGTCTCGTCTGGCACTTTTTGTAGTTCGACATCGAGAGCTCTCTTGAAGCTGTCTAACGAGACACCTCTCATGTCTCTCACTCGCCGCGGGAGTTTGTTGAAGAGACGTGCTCCTCTATGTGATAACCAGCCCTCTCGCAGAGAGCCCATAGCCCACCGATTTATCATCTTGGGGATCTCGCATTCCCAGCCTGTCCTATCCTTGAATTTCATTGCTATTGGTATATGTAGATTTGGTACAATACCCTCTGCGATTTTCCACGTATATATTATTAAGTATCGTTCCCTTCTACGTTCCAACGAATATAGTTTGAGTGATTTTAAGCGATCCCAATAGTGTAACTGTTTTATTAAGTTTATATGTGAGGTGAAGTTCCTTTGTACACTTTCTAAGTCATTAATTTCACCTAATTTGTATGGGGATGTTAATACGTTACAGTATTCTAGCCGCGGTAGCACCAGGGATTTGAAGTGTTATCATAGGCAATTCACCGCGAGTTCTAAATGTTCGTAGAATCCAACCTGTTAGCCGCTTCGCAGCTGCAACTTTGACCTGGTTATGTTCTTTGAATCCCATATTTTCAGAAATTATCACCCCAAGGTCTTTCACATTGTCTTTACGTTCTATTATGCGATTGGATTCTGTTATGTAACTTGTGCTCTCTTTAACGAAATCCTTATCTCTGTATCGTATTAATTGAAATTTGTCTTCATTAAATTGCATGTTATTTTCCCTGGTCCACTGGAACACCATATTTATGTCCTCTTGCAGCCGGCCCGTGTCTTCCTGTGTCTTTACTATCATACTCAGTTTCGTGTCATCCGCAAAGGAGGATACTGTACTGTGTCTTGTGTTGGCATCTATGTCACTTATTAGAATGAGGAAAAGAAGGGGCGCTAGTACTGTTCCTTGGGGAACTGAGCTTTTGACGTCTGGAGGCTCAGATGTTACTTGGCTTACTGCTACTGATTGTTTTCGGTTCACGAGGAAGTTGTATATCCACCTTCCGATTTTACCTGTTATCCCTTTTGCTTTAAGTTTGTGTGCAATAATACCGTGATCACATTTATCAAATGCTTTAGCAAAATCGGTGTAGATGACGTCCACGTTTTTCTTTTCTTCTAGGGATTTAAGAATTCTGTCGTAGTGTTCCAATAGTTGCGAGAGACACGATCTTCCTGCTCTGAACCCATGTTGACCAGTGTTGTGTAGTTCATTTTATTCCATAAATGTTGAGATTTTGCCTCGCAGGACTCGCTCGAAAATTATAATGATGTGGGAAGTCAGAGCTACTGGGCGATAGCTTTTTGGTAGAGCTTTACTCCCTCCTTTATGCAAAGGGGAAATTATTGCGTTTTTCAAACTATCCGGTATTTCTCCAGTGTCTAGACTCCTTCTCCACATTATAGCCAGGGGTTTTGAGAGGTTTTCCTTACATTTCTTTATTAGGATTGAACTCCACGAGTCCGGGCCTGGTGCCGAGTGGGATGGCATGTTGGCGATGGCTTCTGCTATATCTTTTGGTCCGAAATTAATGTCCAGAATCTGGGGGGTTTCCGTGGGGGGATTATTCATGAAAAATTAATTTTGGTCTCTGATTGCTTTTGTTTCGTCAGGCTTACTGAAGGCTTTTTCATACTGTAGACGTAATAGTTCACTGATTTCCTTTTTGTCCCCTGTGAATGACCCATCATCTTTACTTAGTGGGCCGATGTTTGATGTGGTTTTAGTTTTATGTTTCGCGTATGAAAAGAAGTACTTGGAGTTTTCCTTTATGCTTGCAATAGCTTTGCTTTCCTCTTCTATTTGTTGTAGCTCATAGGAGATTCTTAGTCGTTGTTCAATTTCCACAATTTCTCTATCTATTTGGATCTTTTGTCTTTCCTGTAGACTTTGTTGTGTGGGTCTCTGTGTTAGTAATTTTCTTCTTCTGTACAGCTTCCTTCTTTCCCGTTCTTGTTTGCTTCTTCGTCTTGTTTGTCTTTCTGGTATGTGGTGGCTACAGATCTGGGTCATGGTTTCCGTTAATAGGACTAGGCATTCTGATGGTGTCCGGTTGTTCATTAAATCTTCCCAGTCTATTTCCTCCATTTCTTGGTTTACCTCTTCCCACCTAATATTTTTACTATTGAAGTTAAATTTGCTGAATGGACCAGTTTTTGGTCTAGTTTCTGAGGTGTTCTGTACACATGCTAGGGTTGTTTTGATCTCAATTAATTTATGATCTGAGTATGTTGTGTCCGATATGTAAACACTGTGTACTAAGTTGTCATTATTAGTGAAGACAAGGTCTAAGATATTGTTTTCACGTGTGGGTTCCGTAATATGCTGGTTAAGACTAAAAAAGTCTCAAAGATTAAATAGTTCTCTTGCATTTGCTTCTCTGGCGTTTATCGACACTACTTGGTCTTCTAGTTGCCTCCACTTGATGTTTGGAAGGTTAAAATCTCCTAACCACATAATATTTGGTGTCGGGTTTCCCAGGGCTTCCACTTCTGATTTTATCATGTTGAGCTGGGTTTTGAATTCTTCTAAGGAAGAGTCAGGAGGTCTGTATGTAACAATAACTGCTAGGTTTAGGGGATTCTATTTTAACTCCAAGTATTTCTACTACTTCGTTACTAATAATTCATTCAGGTTCAGTAGTAGTTTATCGAGAGGCCTTCCCTAGGGTTAAGTGCCCCATTAATTACTATTTCCTTTCACCTATGCATAGCCTATGATAGCGCAGTTGGAAAGTGTGTACATGCTTAGATTGATATGCAGGATTCGAAACTGCATAATAAATCGTAGGCTTGTCCACCTTTCTTTAACTGTCTTCGTGGTGCAATGCATAAGTGTGTTGATTTACGAGGTGAGCATCCTAGGTTCGAATCCCCGGACTGCACATGTGTTGGTTTAATTTCATTAATCGAGTTTAGGAGTAAAGGTGGTTGGCGGAGAGGACATAATAATTCATACAGGGTCAGTGGTAGTTTATCGAGAGGCCTTCCCTAGGGTTAAGTGCCCCATTAATTACTATTTCCTTTCACCTATGCATAGCCTATGATAGCGCAGTTGGAAAGTGTGTACATGCTTAGATTGATATGCAGGATTCGAAACTGCATAATAAATCGTAGGCTTGTCCACCTTTCTTTAACTGTCTTCGTGGTGCAATGCATAAGTGTGTTGATTTACGATGTGAGCATCCTAGGTTTGAATCCCCGGACTGCCACATGTGTTTGTTAATTTCATTAATCGAGTTTAGGAGTAAAGTTGGTTGGTGGAGAGAACATAATAATTATCATTATATTCTATGCACCGTTACTAAGTGTTAACCCTTTGAGTACTAGCGACGTGTGGTATATTTTACTTTAGCTATATTTCGACGATATTATGCTGCTTATATATATACCGTGTATATATATATATACTGTATATATATATATATTTATATATATATATATTTTTGTTTTCTTTTTTAGTACAAGACATAACACTTGGAGGGATTTTGGAATATCGACACCAAATGACAGATTACAAGTTAGCCTATCCTGTGAGGCATTGGTAGTGGCTCGGATCATAAACCAGAACAGGACGAGACGGATGGGCAAGTTTCCTAAAACCCTAATACCTGGTACCTAGCAGAAGCAGTCACATTTGTGACGTCCATTTGAGGCAATAAACTTTGGTAGGCCTAATGTATTCCAAGCGCTAGCGAATCTTCTGGAAGAAATGACGCTTAATGACAGATTAGATAATATTTATCAATTGTTGAAAATATGAATACTAGTATATCAATGTATTCCATGGTGTAACACAACTGCTATCGTTATTTCAAACATGCCATACTGGAAATTATTCGCACATGATTGACTGGAACACTTCTCATCTGAACGCATCATATTAAAAGACCCAAGAAATTGTAATGCTCGTACAAATTTACTAGGGAGTCTTACTTTACCGATTTTCCTCTTCAACTACACTCAATATACCTTCATTAAGTGTTGATACGAAGCTAATTATTCAGAAAGCCACATTTTTCACCTGACTTCAGTAGACGCTTAAATATAAACTATAATAAAATATAGATTAATAAATATGTATTTTTTTTTCTGAGTGCATGAAAGAGACAAAAGGCAAAGCTCCCTGCAACAAGTGTCGCCCGTAAAGTTGAAAGTGACAGACGCTATATTTGTGTGTGTGTGTGTGTGTGTGTGTGTGTGTGTGTGTGTGTGTGTGTGTGTGTGTGTGTGTGTGGCGTTTATTACATATACAGTATATACTAGCGAGGTACAGTAACAAGACTGTAAACTATGGATGTAGGACTACTTTTTATTGTGACTGTACATCTGGCTTCCGGGTACATGTGTTTGGCTTTCGATATCGCCCCAGTTCCCTAATATTAAGGGGAGACTGACCGTTTGTTTGGTCTATTAATTCATTTGTTCATATATTTTTTTAGTTTCCTCCCTAGACCTCCATCAAGCTTAGAAAAACACCCCCTAGATAAATTTGTAAATTTTTCGGTAGAAAAATGTCCCGGCCGAAGGCCGATTCCTCTTACAATTGCAGGCTCGCTATCGCTCGCCAGGAAATAATCGACACCTAAATGGCACGAAAGGTCTTAAAATTGACAACGAAATGGGGCGAAAGGTGTTAAAATCGCCAAAGTAATGGGCCGAACGTCTTATAATTCAAAACTAGTGGGGCTAAACATTAGGGAGAAGGAGGTCCAGAAAAACGGTCTGCCTCCCCTTAATAAACCAAACAAATGTACGCTACCCTTGGTGGCAATAACACGTAGAAATCACAAATGGTCGGGCGCATCACAGTTGTTCATCCTGGATACACGCTAAAAAATCAGAGCTACAAAAAGAGTTTGAACAAGGGATGTAAGATCACTTGGTATATTGGGTACCGGTATATCAATCGTTATAATTTGATGGGTTTGCTACTGATAATATACCAATACAAGATTGGTATATTATTATGGACATTTGATATACCTTTCTCATGTCTACAATTTGTTCAGAGTCTATGTAGGCCCTAACTATCAAGACTGCAAAAAAAAAACACACCAAAAAACCATGTCATACATAAATGACGACACGAGATTTAAATCATGTTGTGCAAGTCATAAGTATTATAAAACACACACACACACACACACACACACACACACACACACACACACACACACACACACACACACACACACACACACACACACACACACACACACACACACACACACACACACACACACACACACACACACACACACACTATCAATTGATGGGTAAGAGCCGTGAGCATTCCCTTCTTTATTAACCCTTTTAGCATTCGAGGAAGTTTGTTCCTGTTGTGTTGGCTATCATTAGACGATTTTCATCAGTTTGGGAAGGGATTTTTGAAAGTCGGAGATCATTCTCAAACTGCATAAAATCGTCTAATAATAGCCAAAATATAATTAATAAACGCATCATCGAATCCTGAAGGGCTTAACAAGCCATATAAGTCTATAGTACATGCATATAATATGTGTTGTAAATCTTGGAAGATATGTACAAAATGGGGAAATTGTGATGTCTTGGGGGTTTCGATTTGTGTCAAAATTCGTGAGATTCATTTTTTATAGTAGTAAATGTAATTTACTAAATAAAGTAACCATTTTTCACATGATGGAGGTTTATGGAGAAAACTAAATATATGATAGTCTATGGATAAACACATATGTATATATGATAGTCTATGGATAAACACATATGTATATATGATAGTCTATGGATAAACACATATGTATATATGAGCAAAAATAAATACGCAAAATCCCCCCTTAATTACTCCTGGTGTTCGGTATAGGGGTTCAGTGGGGAAGATAGTTGATCCCCCGACAGTACGGTACATCAGAGTATATAGTTATACAGTATATATGTATGTAAATAGGTTACCCACATACACATAAAGTATAGGTGTACTATATAGATCCATACAGGTGCACCACCACTACCATATATCATCATCCATGGCCCACATCAATATCGGTAACAACGGGGAGAATGATATTGATAGCCATACGAACCTATACACCCCCCCCCCCCCCCCCCCCCCCAGATCAGCAAGTATTAAACCAAGATGTAAACAATAAGAGAACCATGCTAATAGTACGGTACAATCGCATGCAGTGAAATAGGGTAATATATATATACTGTATATATATACTGTACATATAGTTACAGTATACTGTATTATATATATATATATATTCTTTGATTATCTAAACTCTAAAGTGCAGCACATTCTATCCATCTCTCCCTTCTCGGAAATCTCCATCTTAGTAGATTTCAACGTTCACCACCGCCAATGGCTCTCCCTCTTAGACTCTTACTACCTGGTGAACAAGCCTTCGTCTGTTCTATCATAAATGACCTAGAGCAGCTGGTCCAGCAACCTACCCGTATCCCGGATACTTCGGTTATTCTATTACACTTACACGATTTTGCGTAGTGTGAGAAGGATCTGTGGTAGTGTATAGGGTTAATTGAGCTAGTTCGAAGCCTGTTAATTGCTGGAGATACATTTTATGCCGATTAATATCGTCTAAATGTAACGGCACCGGTAAAGAAGGGATTTATGGCTTAATCTTACTTTATCTACAGCAATTATTTCCTCGCACTGATGACCTTGTGTAAAATAGTGTATAGGTAGGATAGTGATGAGTAACAGTGCTATATATTATTTGTATATGGCTAATCTATCTCCATATATTCTTTGGCACAATTTATAGTTTGGGACCCCCGTCTTTCTACATTATCAAATGGGTCGTATTTATTTGCGCCTTTATATATATTTTCATATTTTTGTTTTTAGTATCCTCCCTCCTTAAAATACACACCGGTCCCAGTGGCACTCTAGTTTACCCTACTGAAGAGTTGCGTTCCCCCGCCACCAGGTCATTATAGTCCGTTCATTCTAGGTTGGGCCAGAAATCGTAACCTCGAACCTCTGTAACTCATAAAGGGCCAGAGCAAATGGGCTGTCAATTGCCACACCTATTCCCTAGCCAAGTCTTCCCCTTTGGTAGAAAAATGAGCTCGATTACGGTACTCTAGTCCTTTTTGAGTTACCGAAGTTAGAGGTTACGATTCCTGCCCAACCCTAGAATGAACAGACTAATAGTGGCATAGTGCGAGGAGGACTATATTGAACTATGAGGAGACAGGTTGGTTAGGCTATAAATAATAGTAAGGGGATAGTGACTATTTCTGGGTCTATTTATTTATATAATTTATTTTGTAGCTTCCTCGCTAGACCTCCATCAAGCTTAATAAAACACTCCATAGACCCATAAATTTGTAAATTTTTCGATAAAAAAATGGCCCGGCCGAAGGACGGTTTCTCTTAAAATTAAAGGCTTGCTTACGCTCGCCAGGAAAAAATCGACACCTAAATGGCACGAAAGGTATTGATATTGATATAGAGATGGGACGAAAGGTTTTAAAATAGACAAACTAATGGTGCGAACGTCTTAAAATATGAAAACTAATGGGGCTAAACATGAGAAAGAAGGGGGACCAGAAGAACGACCCTCTCCCCTTAATTAAATCAGGTTGGCGAACCAGGACTAAAGTATGTTGTTTAGGGACAGAATTACGGGTGAGAGTTAAAATACGGGACCGTTTGCATGAAGGGGCATCGCCTTGGCCATTTAAGGGGAGATAGGTAGTTTTTCTGGATCCCTTTCTCTCTTGTGTTTAGCCCCATTTGTTTTGACATTTTATTTTAAGATGTTTGCCCAATTAGTTTGTCGATTTTAAGACCTTCCGCCCCAATTCCTTGTCAATATTAAGACCTTTCGTGTTATTCAGGTGTCGATTTTTTTTTCCTGGCAAACGATAGTGAGCCTGAAATATTGGAAGTGCCGCGGGGCATTTTTCTACCGAAAAATTTACAAATTAATCTAAAAGGGGGATCTTATGGATTTTTTTTTTTTAAAGTTTGATGAAGGTCAAGAGAGGAAACTAGAAAAAATAATGAATATATGAAAAAATTGACCAAAAAGTGAACCATCCTCCCTTAACCCATTCAGTACCGGTGACGTCCTTTTCATTATATGCTGGCAACTATTAGACGATTTTATTCAGCTTAGGAAGGACCCCCCCCCCCCACCCCTTCGAGATATAATTGTACGTTTTTCGGTAAACAAAATTGTCCCGGCCGAAGGCCGATTCCTCCCAAATTACACACTCGCTATCGCTCGCCAGGAATAAATCGACACCTAAATAGCACGAAAGGTATTATTGACACAGAAATGGGCGAAAGTCTTAACATTTAAAAACTAATAGGGCTAGACATAAAAGAGGGTACAGAAAAACCCCGAATCGTTGCTCTATATAGGCTAGCCAAGACAAACACTCGGTGGATACTCCAAGGTTCGCTAATAACCCCCCTTCGTCGATATGTGTCATGGTGGTTGAAAGGCGAAGTGGTGGTGGGTGTAGAGGAGCCTGGCTTACCTAATGAGGGTGATGTGTAGATAGGGTATTATACAAAACCACTTGAGGAGGAGCACTTAACTTTTTGGTTAACTTTTTGGGCGATTTTTGCAGGTATTAATTATTTCTCTAGTTTCCTCCCTAGACCTCCATCAAATTTAAAAAAACATCCATTAGATCCCCCTTCTAGAATAATTTGTACATTTTTCAGTAGACAAATGTCCCGCCGGCCAAAGGCCGATTCTTCCAACATTACAGGCTCACTATCGTTCGCCAGGGAAAAAATCGACACCTAAATAGCACGAAAGGTCTAAATATGGACGAAGAAATGGGGGCGAAACTATTAAAATCGACTAACCAATGGGGCAAACATCTTAACATCTGAAAACTAATAGGGCTAAACATGAGGGAGAAAGTGGTCCAGAAAACCGGCCCATCCCCCGTTAATTGACAACGTTTCGCAGATAGCTTCTTCAGGTCACTAAAGGACGCTATTATGCTAAACGTTGTCAATAAAGTGCTTCTCCTCATATGGTGTTTATATTCACTCTGTCAACTTTCCAGGTATGTCAACAGGTATAGGCTAATGAGATTGTTACATAGGGAGGTATATTGAGACTGATACATTGATAGGGGGGTATATTGAGACTGATACATAGATAGGGGGGTATATTGAGACTGATACATAGATAGGGAGGTACATTGAGACTGATACATAGATAGGGAGGTATATTGAGACTGATACATAGATAGGGAGGTATATTGAAACTTATCTTCTTTCTTATCTTTTGACTGATAGATAGGGAGGTATATTGAGACTGATACATAGATAGGGGGGTATATTGAGACTGATACATAGATAGGGGGGTATATTGAGACTGATACATAGATAGGGGGTATATTGAGACTGATACATAGATAGGGGGGTATATTGAGACTGATACATAGATAGGGGGGTATATTGAGACTGATACACAGATAGGGGGGTATATTGAGACTGATACATAGATAGGGAGGTATATCGAGACTGATTCATAGATAGGGAGGTATATTGAGACTGATAGATAGGGGGTATATTGAGACTGATACATAGATAGGGGGTATATTGAGACTGATACATAGATAGGGAGGTATATTGAGACTGATACATAGATAGGGAGGTATATTGAGACTGATACATAGATAGGGAGGTATATTGAGACTGATACTTAGATAGGGGGGTATATTGAGATGATACATAGATAGGGAGGTATATTGAGACTGATACATAGATAAGGAGGTATATTGAGACTGATACATAGATAGGGAGGTATATTGAGACTGATACATAGATAGGGGGGTATATTGAGACTGATACATAGATAGGGAGGTATATTGAGACTGATACATAGATAGGGAGGTATATTGAGACTGATACATAGATAGGGAGGTATATTGAGACTGATACATAGATAGGGGGGTATATTGAGACTGATACTTAGATAGGGGGGTATATTGAGACTGATACATAGATAGGGAGGTATATTGAGACTGATACATAGATAGGGAGGTATATTGAGACTGATACATAGATAGGGAGGTATATTGAGACTGATACATAGATAGGGAGGTATATTGAGACTGATACTTAGATAGGGGGGTATATTGAGATGATACATAGATAGGGAGGTATATTGAGACTGATACATAGATAAGGAGGTATATTGAGACTGATACATAGATAGGGAGGTATATTGAGACTGATACATAGATAGGGGGGTATATTGAGACTGATACATAGATAGGGAGGTATATTGAGACTGATACATAGATAGGGAGGTATATTGAGACTGATACATAGATAGGGAGGTATATTGAGACTGATACATAGATAGGGGGGTATATTGAGACTGATACATAGATAGGGGGGTATATTGAGACTGATACATAGATAGGGGGGTATATTGAGACTGATACATAGATAGGGGGGTATATTGAGACAGATACATAGATAGGGAGGTTAATTGAGACTGATACATACATAGGGAGGTATATTGAGACTGATACATACATAGGGAGGTATATTGAGACTGATACATAGATAGGGAGGTATATTGAGACTGATACATAGATAGGGGGTATATTGACTGATACATAGATAGGGGGGTATATTGAGACTGATACATAGATAGGGGGGTATATTGAGACTGATACATAGATAGGGGGTATATTGAGACTGATACATAGATAGGGAGGTATATTGAGACTGATACATAGATAGGGAGGTATATTGAGACTGATACATAGATAGGGAGGTATATTGAGACTGATACATAGATAGGGGGGTATATTGAGACTGATACATAGATAGGGGGGTATATTGAGACTGATACATAGATAGGGGGGTATATTGAGACTGATACATAGATAGGGGGGTATATTGAGACTGATACATACATAGGGAGGTATATTGAGACTGATACATACATAGGGGGGAATATTGAGACTGATACATAGATAGGGGGGTATATTGAGACTGATACTTAGATAGGGGGGTATATTGAGACTGATACATAGATAGGGGGTATATTGAGACTGATACATAGATAGGGGGGTATATTGAGACTGATACATAGATAGGGGGTATATTGAGACTGATACATAGATAGGGGGTATATTGAGACTGATACACAGATAGGGGGGTATATTGAGACTGATACATAGATAGGGAGGTATATTGAAACTGATTCATAGATAGGGAGGTATATTGAGACTGATACATAGATAGGGGGTATATTGAGACTGATACATAGATAGGGAGGTATATTGAGACTGATACATAGATAGGGGGGTATATTGAGACTGATACATAGATAGGGGGGTATATTGAGACTGATACATAGATAGGGAGGTATATTGAGACTGATACATAGATAGGGGGTATATTGAGACTGATACATAGATAGGGAGGTATATTGAGACTGATACATAGATAGGGGGTATATTGAGACTGATACATAGATAGGGGGTATATTGAGACTGATACATAGATAGGGGGTATATTGAGACTGATACATAGATAGGGAGGTATATTGAGACGGATACATAGATAGGGGGTATATTGAGACTGATACATAGATAGGGGTATATTGAGACTGATACATAGATAGGAGGTATATTGAGACTGATACATAGATAGGGGGGTATATTGAGACTGATACATAGATAGGGGGGTATATTGAGACTGATACATAAGGAGGTATAGAAAAGATAAAAACAATGAGAAAATAAGAAAATATATTATAAAAGACAAATATGCATACACAAAATCTCCCCTTCGTGTAATATATGAAACTGCTATATCTCTACATCATACATAATACATTTTCGTACTGAGCAACATATTTCGCCTCGAAATATTAGCAATAGCCGAGTAATCAAGATGAGGACATGGCTAGTTACCGTCAGCTAAAACACACACACACACACACACACACACACACACACACACACACACACACACACACACACACACACACACACACACACGAGTATCGCTTTGAAATGAAAGATAATGGAAGACACATTCAGGAACTAAACATTATTTGTATCAACATACTTGGAAGGAGCTCCACTGCAGGAAGAAGGACACTGTGGTACTAGTTTACTCCTAGGATAGACGACGGCAGACAGAATAGATGCCAGATAATTTGAAGTAACCTACCCTCTATGCTCTACAAGAAGGGAGCCATACACCAATATAACTCTGAAGCACACTGTTGATGGCAAGACAGACAATGGTGTGGCGAATAGAGAGAGACGAAATGCTTTGGGCTCGAGGACAAATCTGGATTCCCTTAAGGGGAGGTATTTAGTTTGTTCCCTAGACTTCCATCAAGCTTAAAATTACACCCCCATGAGTCCCTTTCAAGATAAATGTGTACATTTTTCGGTAGAAAAATGTCCTGGCCGAAGGCCGGTTCCTCTTAAATTACAGGCTCGCTATCGCTCGCCAGGATAAAATCGACACCTGAATTGCACGAAAGGTCTTAATATGGGGTGAAAGTTCTTAAAATCGCTAAACTAATGGGGCAAACGTTTTATAATATCAAAAGCAATGGGGCTAAACATGAGGGAGAAAGGAGTCAAGAAAAAATCCCTCAAGTGGAAATCCCCCCTTAAGGGGAGATGGTTCACTTTTTGAGCGACTTTTGCATGTATTCATTATTTTTCTAGTTTCCTCCCTAGACTTCTATCAAATTAAAAAAAAACATCCATTAGATCACCCTTCTAGATTAATTTGTACATTTTTCGGTAGAAAAATTTCCCGGCCGAAGGCCGGTTCTTCCAACAATACAGGCTCACTATCGTTCGCCAGGGAAAAAATCGACACCTAAATAGCACGAAAGGTCTAAATATTGACAACGAAATGGGGTGAAATGTGTTAAAATCGACTAACTAATGGGGCTAACGTCTTATAATCTCAAATCTAATGGGGCTAAACATGAGGGAGAAAGTGGTCCAGAAAACCGGCCCATGCCCCCTTAGACATACAAACAGTACCGGTAACCAACTCGATACACGAACGCATAATATTATAGCAAGAAGATACTAAGATAAATAGAGAGATAGAGATAGAGTTAGAGAGATAGATATATAATCAGATAAATAGAGAGATAGAGATAGTTAGAGATAGATATATAATCAAATACATAGAGAGATAGAGATATAGTTAGAGAGATAGATATATAATCAAATAAATAGAGAGATAGAGATAGAGTTAGAGAGATAGATATATAATCAAATAAATAGAGAGATAGAGTTAGAGAGATAGATATATAATCAGATAAATAGAGAGATAGAGATAGTGTTAGAGAGATAGATATATAATCAGATACGGTATATTGATAGCCTACATAGAGGGTAAAACGGTGGCTATAAATAGATATATACCGTATACGGTAGATACAAATATAAGATAGCAAGATCTAGACTTCTTAAGAGCGCAATAAAGTCAGCTGATGAGAGAGAGAGAGAGAGAGAGAGAGAGAGAGAGAGAGAGAGAGAGAGAGAGAGAGAGAGAGAGAGAGAGAGAGAGAGAGAGAGATTTATGAGGCTAAAGTGACAATTCAGACCTTGCGATCCAAGCGAGGTGGTCAGGATTTATTTCGAATAAAGTAACAGAATCCCATATAAAGAAATCTGGAAAGAAAGGCTAGATCATAAGAACTAACTCACTCTCTCTTTCTCTCTCTCTCTCTCTACTAGGATTAAGTCCTGGCCACCTCACACGAATGGTAAGATCTGTGTGGCCAGTGTATCTACATAAATGTATGTACATCTCTATCTCTATCTCTCTCTCTCTCTGGCGGTTGACTGCAAGAGGTGTTAAAGGGGGGATGGTTCACTTTTTGGCCGACTTTTGCATGTATTAATTATTTTTCTAGTTTCCTCCCTAGACTTCCATCGAATTAAAAAAAAAACATCCATTAGATCCCCCTTCTAGATTAATTTGTACATTTTTCGGTAGAAAATGTTCCCGGCCAAAGGCCGGTTCTTCCAACATTACAGGCTCACTATCGTTCGCCAGGGAAAACATAGACGCCTAAATAGCATGAAAGATCCAAATATTGACGAAGAAATGGGGCGAACGGTCTTAAAATCGACTAACTAGTGGGGCAAACATCTTAACATCTGAAAACTAATGGGGCTAAACATGATGTAGAAAGTGGTCCAGGAAACCGGGCCCTTAAGTGATCATTATAATGTTATTGGCGCCAGATAGGCAGATCACTCATTAGAAGCCACAGGTGTTATGGCTAGCAGGCTGAGTGGGGGGGGGGGGACCATAGACTTATTAATGAGGTGTGTTGATGAGTGTTATTGAGTGGTGTTGCTGAATAGTGGTGTTGAGTAATGGTGTTGGAGATGAGTTAAGGGCAGACTGACTGTTTGTTTGGTCTATTCATTCATTTAGGATATTCATATATTTTTGTAGTTTCCTCCCTAGACCTCCATCAAGCTTAGAAAAACACTCCCTAGACCCCCCTTCAAGATAAATTTGTACATTTTTCGATAGAAAAATGTCCCGGCCGAAGGCCTCTTCCTCTTAAAATCGCAGGCTCGCTATCGCTCGCCAGGAAATAATCTACACATAAATGGCACGAAAGGTCTTAAAATTGACAAAGAACTGGGGCGAAAGGTGTTAAAATCACCAAACTAATGGGCCGAACGTCTTATAATCTCAAAACTAGTGGGGCTACACATTAGGGAGAAGGGGGTCCAGAAAAACGGTCTGCCTCCCCTTAATGAGGTGTGTTGATGAGTGTTATTGAGTGGTGTTGCTGAATAGTGTTGTTGAGTGATGGTGTTGGAGTGGTGAAGGGTGGTGAGTGGTGATGATGGTGTGTGGTGGTGATGATGGTGTGTGGTGGTGATGAGTGTGGACGATAGACTTACTAATGAGGTGTGTAGATGAGTGTTATTGAGTGGTGTTGTTGAGTAATGGTGTTGTTGGAGATGAGTTAATTTAGTGATGATGGTGTGTGGTGGTGATGAACAACCAAAACTATCCTTAAGGGGAAAGTAGTTGCTTTTTTGGGAGCTCTTCTCCCTGATGCTTAGCCCCATTAGTTTTGAAATATTAAGACGGTCGGTCCATTAGTTTGGCGATATTAATACCTTTCGCCCCATTTCGTTGTCAATTTTAAGACCTTTCGTGCCATTTAGGTATCGAGTACTTCCTGGCAAGCGACAGAGAGCCGTAATCTTAAGAGGAACCAGCCTTCGGCGGGGAAATTTTTCTACCGAAAAATGTAAAAAAAAATCTCTAGGGGGTGTTTTTTCTAAGCTTGATGGAGGTCTAGCGAGGAAACTAACAACTATATGAATACACGAATGAATAGACCAAACAAACAGCAACTAGCCTAGGCCCTTAACAACCCTTGTATGTCCAAATTGCCTGCCTAAGCTGAATAAAATCGTCTCCGAATACCAAAAGGGTTAAGCGGTATCTGTTGATCAATTAAATCCTCCCCGCTATCAATGAAGCACTGATATTAAAGTCATTGGCCGCAAGACCTACTTTACGAGGTACACTCATCGAGCAGAAACACATGGGATCGCTATAAAATCAGTCACGTGTACAGAATGACATGACTTACAGTATACTAAACAAAATATATACATATATACCATGAATATACACTTCACAAAAAAAAAAAAAAAAAAAAAAAAAAAACACATATTCACATACCGTACATAATATTTCACACACACACAAATATATACACGCCCACGCACATACATAAAATACAATATATTAAACACATATAAACCCATGAATACATCCATGAATTTCCCCTGCACAGCTTCTTGCTCTGTACAGGGGCATAGTGCGCCCTTGTATTGAGTATTACAAAGGAGTACAAAGGAAATCAAGCAACAACAGATCTAGTGACCCTTCTAGGTTGCTTGTCCTCCAAAACACTGAGGATCAAGTGTCCAAACAGTGGTTTAGAGTGGGTAAGGGAACATTGGAAAGGGAACTACTGCCCTGCCACTAACGTGGCAGGACTAGGAAGTTAGTAGGGGACATATGGGTTAGTAACTGAGGGGAGGATAAAGTTATTCATTTACAAACGCAGTCAGTCGCGGGTTTGATGCGAGATATTTGTCTAGGCGGAATTTAAATGAATCAACGGTGCTGCAGTCTATAACGTCTCGGGGAAGCCCATTCCACAAGTTGACAACTCGATTGAAGAAGAAATTCTTAGATTCGTGCGAGTTAAAAGATTTACCAATAATTTTGCAACCGTTTCCCCGCGTGTAATTAGATTGGTCGATAGTGAAGTACTTACTACAGTTCATATTGTCCGTGCCTTTGATGATTTTGAACACTTGAATTAAGTCGCCTCTTAATCTGCGCTGGGTTAAAGGAAATAGATTTAATTCTCTAAGACGCTCTTCGTATGGTTTGTTCTTTAGGCTAGGTATCATTTTGGTAACTCTACGTTGAACTCGTTCTAGCTTGTTTATATCTTTTTGGTAATAAGGGCACCAGGATTGAACGCAGTATTCCAGAAGAGGGCGGACTAAGGAATTGTAAAGGGTTAGGATAACTTCTTTGGATTTATGCTCAAATGACCTGCCTATAAAGCCAATTATTTTGTTTGCCTTCTTAACAACTTCTGAACATTGTTGACTCGGTTTTAGGTTACTCGATATTGTACTCCCAGATCAGTTTCTCTGTTTACATTCTTAAGCTGAGTGCCATTCATCGAATAGTTTGCTTTCTCATTTAGGTATCCGACATGTAGTACTTTACATTTATCCGCATTGAAACTCATTTGCCAAATTTGGGCCCAACATGACAATTTATCTAGATTGTGTTGCATATCGTCAACTTGTTCTTTTGAGAGTACGCTATTTGCAATTTTTGTATCGTCAGCAAATTTTGAGATTGTGCAGGTGAGACCCTCATCTATGTCGTTGATGTAAATTAGAAAGAGAATTGGTCCAAGTACCGATCCCTGGGGTACCCCGCTACTTACATTGGTCCATTTAGATGCCTTACCGTTTATGACTACCCTTTGCTTTCTGTTGCTGACCAATTTTCTATCCATTTCAACACACCGTCTTGTATTCCATGCGCTTTTAGTTTTAGCAGTAAACGTTTGTGGGGAACTTTGTCAAAGGCCTTTTGAAAATCAAGGTATATAATATCTACAGCTTTACTCTCATCGTAGAGGTTGAGGATATCGTGGAGAAGTCTAAGAGGTTTGTTAAACAGGAAGGTGATTTACGTAAGCCGTGTTGAGTATCTTTAAGTATGTTATTTTCCTCCAAGTGATTTACGAGTCTGTCTCGTATGACCGTTTCTAGCATTTTACATACAACTGAGGTTAAGCTAATTGGACGATAGTTACTGGGTAGGGATTTGCTGCCTTTTTTGAATATCGGTGTTACGTTGGCTAGCTTCCACTGATCAGGCATAGTTCCAGACTGCAAGGATTTATTGAATAGTAATGTCAGTGGTTTGGAGAGCTCATTCTTAGCTTCCTTTAGAACTCTAGGCGAGATTGTATCAGGTCCTGGCGTTTTATTTACCTTGAGTTTATCTAAACAATTCAATACTTCTCTCTCTGTAACGGTGATATTGCTTAGAACATCTGAATTATCAATCTGAATCGGCGATGGTGTAGGGATATCACTGAGGTCTTCTGTTGTAAAAACTGATGCAAAGAAGGTATTGAGGGCATTACTCATTTGTACTTCGTCTTTGGTGTATTCTCCTTTTTCATCGACTAACGGGACTATTGTTCACATGTGTGGGGAGGTTCCTCTCACACCGCTCTCCTAGACAAGGTTGAAAGGAAGGCCTTTCGTATCATTAACTCCCGTCCACTCACCAACTCTCTGCAATCTCTCTCTCTCCGCCGCAATGTTGCATCTCTCTCGCTATTCTATCGCTACTATAATAATCAGTGTTCCTCAGAGCTATCCCAGTGCATACCACCTCCTTTACGTAGGGCACGTGGTACCCGGCTTGCAACTCAATCCCACCCCTACTCTGTGTAACTCTCCAACCCAAGAGTGAAACGTTACTCTCAAACTTTCTTCTACTCAACAGCTGAGCTCTGGAACTCTCTCCCAGAATCAATTTGTCCCGCTTCCTATGACTTAAATTGCTTCAAACTCCGTGTGTCCAGGCATTTTGGCTCGAACGTCCCTTGATTTTGGCCTTGTCACTCTTTCAACTATGGGGGAGGAACTCGCTATAGGCAGTTATGCCTTTTGCCTCCCTCAATCACATAAAAAAAAAAAAAAAAAAAAAAAAAAAAAACGTCAATATTTAACATACATTTACAAGCACATGGGCATACACATAATATAATGTATACAAAACACAAAGAATACACAGATTTACATATGCCTATATACATTATTTTCACATAAACATTTACACATAAGCAGACATTTACACACATACAATACATATGAAATAGAATGGCGCAGTTAAGGGGAGATCTCCACTTGAGGGATTTTTTTCTTGATCCCTTTCTCACTCATGTTTAGCCCCATTGCTTTTGATATTATAAAACGTTTGCCCCATTAGTTTAGCGATTTTAAGAACTTTCACCCCATATTAAGACCTTTCGTGCAATTCAGGTGTCGATTTTATCCTGGCGAGCGATAGCGAGCCTGTAATTTAAGAGGAACCAGCCTTTGGCCGGGAAATTTTTCTACCGAAAAATGTACAAATTTATCTGGAAGGGACTCAAGGGGGTGTAATTTTAAGATTGATGGAGGTCTAGGAAACACACTAAAAACCTCCCCTTAACCTCTTTACTCAGACAACGATATGTTTACTATTTATGTTATGGTCATTATTTAACTTAACCCCCGATGGGCGTATTTATTTGACTTAAGGGGGGGATGGGCGTATTTATTTGACTTAAGGGGGGGATGGGCGTATTTATTTGACTTAAGGGGGGATGGGCGTATTTATTTGACTTAAGGGGGGGATGGGCGTATTTATTTGACTTAAAGGGGGGATGGGCGTATTTATTTGACTTAAGGGGGGGGATGGGCGTATTTACTTGACTTAACACCTTACGAGCGGCCTATGCGGTTTATTTATGTGTACCGCCCAGCGGGGTGTTTTTAGCCAAAATAGGGCTGTTTACGTGATCATTTTCATGCCTAAATAAGACCCAGAACGTAAAACAAGTATCTATCCCTGAAAGGGCATAAACAGAGCTTTCGAATGACACCATAACGATCCTTGTATGATGGATAGTTTTCTTGCAATAACCGTGCAACGCGAGTGCAAAAAGCAGGTAATTCGGTACTTTCGGTACATAATTGAGTATGTAGCGAGTGAGAGAGGGAGGAGGGAGCTGAGATTTGTGTCAGTAGGTTCGCCGCGGTGGTCTGGAGCAGTCATACGCTCGCTAGTCTCCTGCCACCACTTTCTCTCTCTCTCAGCCACATTATGTGCTGAATTGGCCACTCGAGTTATGTCGAGCGCCGCCACATAGTACAGCTTTATTAACTCGACTTAAGTGGTGGGCCGCTTTTTAAGGGTTAAGGGGGGGGGCGTATTTATTTGACTTAAAGGGGGGATGGGCGTATTTATTTGACTTAAGGGGGGGGATGGGCGTATTTACTTGACTTAAGGGGGGATGGGCGTATTTATTTGACTTAAGGGGGGATGGGCGTATTTATTTGACTTAAGGGGGGGATGGGCGTATTTATTTGACTTAAGGGGGGGATGGGCGTATTTATTTGACTTAAGGGGGGATGGCGTATTTTGACTTAAGGGGGGATGGGCGTATTTATTAATATGCCGGATGTAATGACTTAAGGAGGGATGGGCGTATTTATTAATATGCCGGATGTAATGAGTTAAGGAGGGATGGGCGTATTTATTTGACTTAAGGGGGATGGGCGTATTTATTTGACTTAAGGGGGATGGGCGTATTTATTTACTTAAGGGGGGGGGGGGATGGGCGTATTTATTTGACTTAAGGGGGGATGGGCGTATTTATTTGACTTAAGGGGGGATGGGCGTATTTATTTGACTTAAGGGGGGGATGGGCGTATTTATTTGACTTAAGGGGGGGGGATGGGCGTATTTATTTGCTTATGTATGTATCTTTTTATCATGTGTTTAGTTTCCTCCCTATACCTCCATCAAGCTTAAAAAAAAACACCCCCCAAGGCCCTCCTTCAAGATAAATGTGTAAATTTTTCGATAGAAGAAATTCCCTCTAAATTACAGGCTCGCTATCGCTCGCCAGGGATTTTTTTTACACCTAAATAACACTAAAAGTCTTAATATTGACAAAGACATGGGTCGAAAGGTCTTATAATCTCCAAACTAATGAGTCAAACGTCATAAAATCTGAAAACTAGAGGAAGAAGGTGGGCCAGAAAATCGACCCATCTCCCCTTAATTAGGAACGAACACTATAATCAGAGTCAATAACTATCAAAACAACAGGACAGGTTACCGTATTTCTTGAGGGGAGTTTTTTTTTTTTTTTTTGGGGGGGGGGGGGGGGTTTCAGGACCTCCTTCTCCCTCATAATTAGTCCGAATAATTTGGATATTTCAAGACGTTAGTTTTGCTATTATAAGACCTTTCGCCCCATTGTTTTGTCAATTTTAAGACCTTTCGTGTTATTTAGGTATCTATTTTTTCCTGGCGAACGATAGCGAGCCTGCAATTTAGGAGGAAACTGCCTTCGGCATGTTTCTACCGAAAATGCACAAATTTATCACGAAATAGGGTCTTAGGGGTGTTTTTAAGCTTGATGGTGGTCTAGGGAGGAACTAAAATAAAACAAATAATAATAACAAGAAGTAAGACAAATATTATCGTTAAACATGAATCGGGTCCGTGATGTTCGATAACGACAGTTCTTATATCAAAGCACGGGAGGGAGGAGGGGGCTTGGGGTGTTAAGGGGGGATGGGCCGGTTTTCTGGACCACTTTCTCGCTCATGTTTAGCCCCATTAGTTTTCAGATGTTAAGATGTTTGCCCAATTAGTTAGTCGATGTTAAGACCTTTTGCTCCATTTCTTCGTCAATATTTAGACCTTTCGTGCTATTTAGGTGTCGATTTTTTCCCTGGCGAACGATAGTGAGCCTGTAATGTTGGAAGAACCGGCCTTTGGCCGGGAAATTTTTCTACCGAAAAATGTACAACTTAATCTAGAAGGGGGATCTAATGGATGTTTTTTTTAAATTTGATGGAGGTCTAGGGAGGAAACTAGAAAAATAATGAATACATGCAAAAATCGCCCAAAAAGTGAATCATCTCAAACACCAAAGTCCAAGTACCGGTATGTGGTGACTTGCTAAACGAGACAGTGGTGTGTATGTGCCTGCGTACCGTATGGGGTAGACATTATGTGCCTGCGTACCGTATGGGGTAGACATTATGTGCCTGCGTACCGTATGGGGTAGACATTATGTGCCTGCGTACCGTATGGGGTAGACATTATGTGCCTGCGTACCGTATGGGGTAGACGTTATTATCTTGGTATGGAGGTTCATTGGACTCACGGGGTCAGGTGAATATCATATACCGGTACCAATCGTTGCCGCAGCCCGGTTAAGGGGGCCCACCTTGTTTGTTTGTTCTCTCTCTCTCTATGGGTTGTATCCATTCGGTCCCATTCAGCCTACTATTTTAAGACGTTTACCCCCATCCAGGTGTCAATATTTTCCTGGCGAGCGGTAGCGAGCCAGCATACAGTATATATATATATTTTTTTTTTTTTTTTTTTTTTTGACAGCAAGCTAAATTTGTAAATTTTTCGATAGAAAAATTTCTCCGGCGAAGCCGGATTTCTCCATACAATGCTGGCTCGCTATCGCTTGCCAGGAAGAAATCGACACCTGAATGGGGATAAACGTCTTAAAACAGTTGGCTGAACGGGGCCGAATTGATACAAGCCAGGGAAAGAGAGAAAAGGAGAGAAAGATAAAAAATAAATGGTAACCCCCCGTAATGAAGTCACGACCTGGATCCTTCTCCTACGATGTGGATGAGGGATACAAAAGTCACAACTGCCTGTGACGAGTGCTTCCCCCAAAGTTGAAAGAGTGACAGGGCCAAACTCAAGGAATGTTCGAGCCAAAATGTCTGGACACACGGAGTTTGAAACAATTTAAGTCATAGGATGAGGGAAAGATGGATTCAGGGAGAGAGTTCAGAGCTCAGCTGTTGAATAAAAGAAAGATTGGGAGTATCGTTTCACTCTTGAGTTGGAGAGTTGTACAAAGTAGGGGTGGGATTGTGTTGCAAGACGGGTGCTACGTACTCTACGTACTGTAGGTGAGGTGGTATACACTGAGAGAGCTCTGAGGAACACTGATTATTGTAGTAGCAATAGAATAGCGAGACAGATTACCTTGACAGGTAATATCGTAATTTTCGCACCCGTAATACTCACAATAGTTTATAATTAAGTACCGGTATACTACCGTAGCACACTCGCTCTGGGTGGGGGAGAATATAACAATACCCTGTGATTGCCAAATGATTCTACCTAAGTGGAGTCTACCTGGAGTCTTTTAGGTGCAACAGACAGTTCCATGTGGCCCAACGATCGTAGACAGCATGTTCTGGCACCTTTTGAAGTACGATACCAAGGCCTCTTTTGAAGTTGTATATAACAAGATATATAGACTAAAGTTAGTCTATATAACTTCGTATGTAGTGCTCCTCCTGCCTCGAGTCGGTATCACACGAGAGCTTTTATAGTCAACATTCGATGATCAACATTTTTCTGGCAACATTTCTGGAGTATTTTGCACTGGTATCGGAAACTAGACTGGTGGTAGATGAAATTAGGTTACCAAAATATTATGAATGTTGACCTCATAAGCTGCCAGACCAGTGTTGAGGATAAATGTTGAGCGAAAAAGTGCTCGTGTGATACCGGCTTTACTCACCGTGGATTTGACTTGAAGATCAGCATAAACTCGTTTGGACGATTTGGAGTGAGCTTGTAACTTAGAAGAAATCAGTCTTGGGGATTTTTTTTTTATCGAGAAATGTACCGTATAAATATAAATTGAAAGGGGTCTATTTTTTTAGTTTGAAGTAAGTCTGGGGAGGCGTTTTTGTTAGAATATGCTGTAGACTAATATACATTGTTCGAAGTGGCAAAATCCTCAATAACAATGGTGTAATGGTTTTGGTGTTTATGTTCTGGGTGTGGTGTTCCGAGTTCGAATCCCGGGAGGACCTTATGCTTTCATTAGTTTATTCAAGTACGTTGGGGTTTATAATTGATGATTAATGTTAAGAACGGGGTGTTACTTATATCATAATAACCCACAAGATAAAATATGACAGTAACTTGTTATGTAAACAAGGACGGGACAACACGAACTAAGCGCATATCCTGTAAAACACAAACAGGTTAACACACACAATCAATCAAACACACACACACACACACACTCACTCACTTGTTGTGTTCATGCAACTGTGTATCAACTTCCTTGTATATTTTCAACCTTCGGGCTGCTTTTGTGAATAAACCGTTAATTATTATTATTATTATTATTATTATTATTCCCAACCCATATCACCCAACAAATTCCGCGTAGCTATATCTAGAATTAATTACCATGTTAGGAATTAATTGTTAATGGTAGATCATGTTGCTTAAATATACTTCTATCAAACGCACGCACGTACACACACATAATTATACTTACTCATACATACAAACACACACACACACACAAGTCCATCCACACAAACACACACTGATGCATACTCACACACTAACTAAAAATATAACACACACACACACACACACACACACACACACACACACACACACACACACACACACACACACACACACACACACACCTCCCCTCTCTCTCTTCTGGCAGAGGCAACCTTGTTTACAAACACAGGTAGAGACTTTATTCTCTCTCCACACTCACTACCACTATCACCACCATTACCGCAATCACCACTACTACCACTATCACCAATTGTATCACCACCACTACCACTACCACCACCCCCAACACTACCACTACCACCAATACTATTACTACCACTACCAACACCTCATACACTACTTTCACCACTATCACCAAAACTTGCATAACCACCACCAGTATCATGACCAATATCTACATTACTACCACCTAACACTATTATCACCACTACTATCTCCACCACCACCACTTCTACCACTGTTACACCACTATCACTAATATTCACACATCCATCCCTATCATCACCAACACTGTCACCATACAGACAATCACCGTCATCACCCTATAATAATCACCATCAAACCAAACTACACTATTCATGCTATTGTTATCACCATCACCAGCTCACTATCAATCGTGTCATACAACTATATTTTTCACTACTATAATCTAAAAATGTAAGGGTAATAAAACTCCAGGTTGGATGTATGCGGAATTAGTGAGACCAAATGGAGGGGTACAGATGTGAGAGAGTGGGAGTGAGGAATGGGTGTGTGTGCTGGAGTGAGTGAGGGAGCGAAAGAAGGTGCGTGTTTGTTTGTAAGTAACAAATGGAAGGAGTGTGTAAGAGACTATGGGTCTGTGGGTTCAAGGATTGTGTGGGTGAGAATGAAAGTAGGAATGCAAACGTGGGTGGTTGTGTGTGTGTATGCTCCGACAGAGGATAAAACTGTAAGAGAGAAAGAGGAGTCCTGGGTGAATGTGGAGGCGTGCCTGGATAAGTTTGGCAAGAGCGAAAGAATATTTCTGATTATGGGATATGAATGGGAAGGTGGGTGATAAGAAAGTTGATGGAGTGGCGGGAGGGTGTGTTGTATCGGCAGAGGTGAATGGGAATGGTAGCGCACTTGTGGACGTATGTGTGGGGAGGAGGCTATGGATAGCCAACACCTTCCAACACAGAATGATACACAGGTACACATGGAAACTGGAGTGGAGGAATGAGGGAGAAACAGTGGTGGAACGCAAGGCACTGATATGATATTATATACTGTATGTGTGGATGAATGAATGCAGAAATGTGTGCTGGATGCTAGGGTGTATAGGGGTATGGGGGGGGGGGGAGAGAGAGAGAGAGAGAGAGAGAGTCTGTCTGACCATTATGTAGTAGTAGCTAAAATTAGGATACAAAAGAAGTGGGTGATTAGAGCTGGAGGGAGGCGAGAGGAAGGTGGAATGGCTAGGAGGGTGGAGAGGTTGCAGGAGGAAGAGATCAAGGAAGAGTTCAGGAGAGCAGTACAAAGACGACTAGGTAGGTTTGACCTGGAAGGTATGGAGGAAGTGGAGGAGGTGAACAAAGTGTTTAAGGTAGAGATCTGTGCAGCATGTGAGGAGGTGTGTGGAGTAAGGAGAAGAGGAAGGGGAGTGAAGGGTACAGCATGGTGGACGGAAGAGGTAAAAGTAGCTGTAGAAGATAAGAAGAAAGTGTATAGAGAGTGGTTGGGTAGTAGAGGGAATGAAGATTTGGAGAGACAGAAAAGAGTGAGGTACTTGCCTACTTGGAGAAAAAGAGTGGTGAAGAGAGTAGTGAAGGAAAGTAAAAGAAGAGTAGATGAAGAATTTGGAAGGAATCTGAGTGTAAAATGGAGGGAGTGTAAGAAACTGTTCTGGAAAGACGTAATTTTTTTAGGGAAGGTAGCAAGGGAAATAGTAAGGGTGTGAAAGATAAGAATGGGCGAGTGCTAGCCGAGAAACAAGAGAGAGCCGAAAGATGGAGGGAGTACTTCAATGAATTGCTGAATGTAAGGAATGAAGCGCCAGCAAACATAGTTGGATGCTACCACTATACACACCAGAATCACCACCATCGCAGAGAATGCACTACACATTTTAATCACTTGATTTGTGAATAAATATGAATTAAATATATTTTATCCAGATGTGCTCCATATTTTAAGTTTACTCACCCCAATTTAAACTAAGAGGAATATATATTGTATTCCCATGTTTATTATACCTATGAGATATACTACACAGACGTAAACAAGATCAGAGACTATGAGAAGATATGTTATATAAGGTCACATAAAGGTTCACAGACCTAACACCAACATTCCTAGCTATCAAACATCAGTGGCCATGACTTACTAGACTATACTCGAGTAAAACATTGCTTCATGATATAGTTATAATTATTGAACATTTCAGTCAACTCATAAGGAACAACTCATGTAAACCGTACCTTATATACTCACCTTACATACGGATACACATTATAGATACGGTAGTAAGTCTTCAGTTTGATTCACATGGCATCATGGTGACATGCACAAGGTTGTTGTTGTTGTTCCCCAGGCTGTCTGACCGAACAGCCATAAGATCCCGAGCAAGGCCAAGGCCATAACCGAGCGCCCCCACAGAACCCTCCCTGCTTTACCACTAAGAATGCCCAGGTGACCGAAGCCGCCCCAGGCGAGGAGCTTAAGAGGGTTTGGAAACGCCCGGGACACCAAAGCCCCACCCAAGGCCCCGTGCCGTGGTCTTGTGTGTGGTTTTTTTTCCTTATGTGTGTGTGTGTGTGTGTGTGTGTGTGTGTGTGTGTGTGTGTGTGTGTAATCACAAAGAGGTGTTGAAGTATTTCTGGCCACGACTGTACATATTTCTCAATAATATATAACTCCCTAAACTGCTCTCCTTCCACCCCCCACCCCCCCAACTCCACCCCTTCAAGACACACATACTCCGGGTAGACTCTATAAACAATGTAGTCGAGGTGAGTGTGTGTGTGTGTGTGTTAAGGGGGATCACCTGTCTTGTTTTATCTTTCTCTCCTTTTCTCTCTTTCCCTGGCTTGTATCCATTCGGCCCCATTCAGCCAACTGTTTTAAGACGTTTATCCCCATCCAGGTGTCGATTTCTTCCTGGCGAGTCAACATTGTATGGAGGAATCCGGCTTCGCCGGAGAAATTTTTCTATAGAAAAAATTTACAAATTTAGGTTGCGGTCAAAACAAAAATACATATATGCTGGCTCGCTGCCGCTCGCCAGGAAAATATTGACACCTGGATGGGGGTAAAAGTCTTAAAACAGTAGGCTAAATGGGGCCGAATGGATACAAGCCAAAGAGAGAGGGAGAGAAAGAGAAAAAATTAGTGAAGGTAGACAAAAAGTAGTTTGCCTTCTAGCAGGGGGTGGGGTCACCTCCACTACCCCCCCCCCCCCCCCTCTCCACCACCTCCACCTCCGCCTGGCGCCAATCTTCCCCCATACCAAAGTCAAATATATTTTATGCAACTCGTATCTTGATCGTGTGCACAACCTGTCATTTTGCCTCTTGCACTTTATCCCTTTGAGTACCAGCGACGTGTGTTACATTATATTCTAGCTATTTTTAGACAATATTAAGCAGCTTTTGAAGGATTTGTGGTAGTTAATAGGGTTGGTTGAGATGGTTTGAAGCTAGAGGTCCTTCCTAAGCTAAATATAACCGTCTAATAGTTGCCAGAATATGATGAAAAGGACGTCCCTGGTAATAATAATAATAATCTGGTCTTTTTTGTTCTCGTAAGCGCCAGTGTACCACAATCAAGAGAATGGATTACTGAATGGATTACTGAATGGATTACTGAATGGATTACTGAATGGATTACTGAATGGATTACTGAATGGATTACTGAATGGATTACTGAATGGATTACTGAATGGATTACTGAATGGATTACTGAATGGATTACTGAATGGATTACTGAATGGATTACTGAATGGATTACATATATATTGTCACACGTCTGACTGACTGCTCAGCCACCAGACCCTCTGCGTATAATAGGTGAAATTAAGCCATTCAAGATCCAAAACGCATTTCTTTTCTGTGTTCTGGTAATTATTAGACGATTATATTCAGATTAGGAAGGGTATATGGAAGTCAGAGGGTTGATTGACATAGTCTTTACCCTTTTAGTACCCACAGATCCTTCCTAAGCTGCATAAAATCGTCTAATGGTAGCCAAAATAAATTGCTAACACGCGTCAGAGCTTCAAGGGGTTAAGGGCAGATATCCACTTGAGGGACTTTTTTCTTGACCCCTTTCTCCCTCATGTTTAGCCCCATTGCTTTTGAGATTTTAAGACGTTTGCCCCATTAGTTTGGTGATTTGTAAGAATTTCCGCCCCATTCTGTCAATTTTAAGACCTTTCGTGCCATTTAGGTGTCGATTTTATCCTGGCGAGCGATAGCGAGCCTGTAATTTAAGAGTAATCGGCCTTCGGCCGGGACATTTTGCTACCGAAAAATTTACAAATTTATCTTGAAAGGGGGTCAAGGGGGTGAAATGTTAAGATTGCTGGAGGAGTAGGAGACAAACTAGAAACCTCCCCTTAACTCTGCCTTATACCCGCACGCTACACTAGAATCAAGTTATGTTCCCCCACACTATATTACACACACGTTCTATGTGCTTATATGTACAGTTGTGGACATTAATGGCTATACATACATTCTCGAAGCAGTTTCGAGCTAAACTGAATCTTCTTTTTTATTCTTTACCATATATTTGAATTACGGAGGTTCATTTAATTAGTTCGAGGGTTCAAAGTGTATCAGAATTAATGTCCACAGCTGTACCTACCGTCTCTAAATGTGTAAATTAATGTCCACAGCTGTACCTACCGTCTCTAAATGTGTAAATAGCTATTGTATTGCTTGTCTATTTTATATGATGCCTTTATTGCTTATTAAGTTGTATATAACCCAATAATAATCCATGCCAGTCACTTAATTGTAACTTGAATAATAAAATCCATAAGACTTGTAGCCCCATCCTTGTAGAACGTCTGCACGCCTTTCCCTCCAGATATAGGAACCCCATGGTATACGGTGAAGTGTACTCAACCCCCTCATCGATAAAAGGGGTCGGTATATAAGTTACTAATGTACACATGATTAGAAGTGGGTTGAATAAAATAAAGGTTTGTTGACCTATCCCTCACTACGGCGCCAACTAACTCTAACTCTCTCTCTCTCTCTCTCTCTCTCTCTCTCTCTCTCTCTCTCTCTCAGCACCATACCCCAGATACCGGAGCCAGGACAGCCACCACCATCACTATACCGTATACTGTACAGGAGGGACAATATTCCATGGTAGGTAGGGCCATTCTTGTATATCTTGCCCAGTGATAGACTTTAATGGATGTAAACTTCAATAAAAGACGGTGATATTGAACATTAAGTAAATATATACTGTATATATATATATATATATATATATATATATATATATATATATATATATATAAAACGCAGTGCACGTTAGTAAGGCCAGACACATATTTGGGTCATGTGCTTAAAAGGAAAATATTTCAAAACATTTGATCAGGGTGTCAAAGTTGTTCAATAAATGTTGTAGCACCATTCACTGTAGGCTATTGTAAGTGGAACAGCTAGTGACAACTGTGCCTAGACTGCCCCCCCCCCCACACACCCTGGCGCCAACTGTCCCTACTGTCCCACCCCCTGGCGCCAACTGTCCCCCATAGTGTAGCAGCCAGAACCAGGCGTCACACTCATAATATCTACACGGACATGTAGGATTAATTTAATTATTGACAATTTTTATTTTATTTATTTATGTATTTATTTACTTTTTACCAACGAATAAAAAAAAAAAAAAAAAAAAAAAAAAAAAAAAAAAAAAAAAGTCCCACCCCTTTCCCATTCTTAAGTAAGCCATGTTCTTAGGAAAGACCCTATACTAATCAAAGGGGTACACTATCACAAGTTACTCCTCTGACGCCAACAGATCCTTCTTTAGTTTAATCTAATAAGCTTATGATAGCCACAATATAAGGAAGAGAGGTGTCCTTTTATTGAAAGAGCTAAGAGGGTAGTGCTTGGTTTTTGGTCTATTTATTTACTTATCAATGTTATGTTTTAGTTTCCTCGCTAGACCTCCATCAAGCTTTACAAAAATACCCCCTAGACCCCCTTTCAATATAGGTGTGTACATTTTTCGATAGAAAAATGTCCCGGCCGAAGGCCGACTCCTAAAATTACAGGCTCGCTATCGCTCGCCAGGAAAAAATCGACACCTAAATGGTACGAAAAGTCAAATATTGAAATAGAAATGGGCTGAAAGGTCTAAAAATCGCCAAACTAATGGAACGGACGTCTTATAATCTCAACGCTAATACGCTAAACAGGAGGGAGAAGGGGATCCAGAAAAAAGCGACTGCCTCCCCCTTAATCAATATGGGCACACTGAGATGGCATGGGCAAGGCAATTTATAATACACATAAACACGAATCATTAGGACACTGTACTGGAGGCAATTATAAGTTATACAGAACTTCATTAAGGGGAAATTTTCACCTGGAGGATTTTTTTCTGAACCTCTTTCTCCCTCATGTTTAGCCCCATTGTTTGTTGTGAGATTTAAAGACGCTTGCCCCATTAGTTTGGCGATTTTAAGAACCCTCGCCCCATTTCTGTCAATTTTAAGACCATTCGTGCCATTTAGGTATCGATTTTTTCCTGGCGAGCGATAGCGAGCCTGTAATTTAAGGGGAACCGGCCTTTGGCCGGGACATATTTCTACCGAAAAATGTACAAATTTATCTTGAAAGGGGGTCAAGGGAGAGTAATTTTAAGCTTGATGGAAGTCTAGGGAATCAACTAAAAAACTCCCCTTAACTATATCAATAATTGGACGCTTTTTCACTGTGTTCAGGCAATCATTAGACAGCTTTGGAAGGTCCTCTAAGAAAAGAAAAAAAAAAGGTAACGTTAATCTCAATCAATATTCTGACTTCCAAACTAAACTAAATAAAATCGTCTATGATAGCCAGAATAAAATAACTAAAATGCACCCTCATATACTAAAGGGGTTAATGATAAATATTGGATTCACTGTGCACCCTGTCTCAGATTAATCGTTGTTTGTGTTGGCGGAGACAATAATAAATTACCAGGAAAGAATATTCATTAATCCCGCCGCTAATAAAAAGAGAAAAACTACGCATCCACCAAGCGCCCCAAGGCCGCCCCCCTCCCCCTATAAGCAACGCATGCCCCAATATGGAAGGGTATCAACAATTTTCTTACGATCTACAAGTCAGTTCAATCGACATACATCTGCAGGCCCCCTTCCACCAGCGCCGTAGATGAAGTAGAGCTTATCATACCGCAATCTAGGACAAGTCACTTGTCACCTTACCACGGAGCAGAGCTCTAAGTCAAATTAATTATAGGATGTAAGAGCGCTTTAATACATGAATATTTGCAGTTATTCTATACTATACAATATTACCATATACCACTGTACAGAAAAGTAAACTCCATTACCATTGTTACCTCGTCTACTTGGGCAGAGCAGAGGTAAACAATTATTAAGCTAGGCTTAGCGAGCGGCTGCGTTTGGGTGTATAGGGTACGGTACCGCACAATGTCTGTGTGCTTCAGTCTCCTTCCCTCCCTCTCTCTCTCTCCCTCATATTGTGAAATGATTAAACATTTTGACTGATCAGTAAACTTGTGTAGATCATAATTTTGTGATTCATTTAGCCGCCAATAATGACGTTTCCAGGGTTTGTTCTTCCTCCTTAAAAGTTGATTGGCGGTTCTTTGGCTCTTTCTAACAGTGAATCCAGTGTTGGCAACTCTCCTCTTTCATAATAGGCAACGATTTATCTACGCAATGCTTCCTTGTCAAATACTGATACTAATATAATATAGAACACAATTCGATCAATTATATACTAACCAAATGCTTCGCTCTCTACGATATGATACTAGCAAGGTTACCCCCCAAACGTCTACTCAACAATTCCCCCGCCAGTACATACACTAGGGTGTTAATTGTATGCTATCACCGGGCAACACTAATCAAGCCAGACAGACGGTAACACTGGCTGGGGAATGTGGTGGTGTTGGTGGTGGTGGTGGTGGCCAGCAGCAGCACTTTGTTTACGTGGAGGGAAGCAACTGGTTTAAGGGGGGGAGGGACGTATTTATTTACTATTTGTTTATCATTTTTTGTTTAGTTTCTTCATTAAAACTACATCAAGCTTAAAACTACACCCCCTAGACCCCCTTACAAGATAAATTTGTAAATGTTTCGGTAGAATAATGTCCCGGCCGAAGGCCGATTCTTCCTAGATTATAGATTCCGTATTGCTCGCCAGGAAAAAAATAGATACCTTAATGGCACGAAAGGTCTCACAATTGACAGAAATGGGGCGAATGTTCTTAAAATCGCCAAACTAATGGGGCGAACGTCTTAAAATATCAATATGTATAGGGCTTAACATGAGGGAGAAGGGAGTTAGAAAAAATAAATAAAAAGCAGCCCCTTAATGCGAACCCGCAGATACCAGGTTTAGAGGGGTTGTGGTCAGCTCCCCCCTTGTTTACACGCAGGATGGAGAAACCGGTTAACCCCTTCTGTACCGCCGACGTCTGAATATTTTGGTTCAAGGTATATTTAGTAGATTGTGTGCCGCTTAAGGGGAGGTATTTAGTTTGTTCCATAGACCTCCATCAAGCTTAAAATTACATCCCCTTGAGTCCCTTTCAAGATAAATTTGTACATTTTTCGGTAGAAAAATGGTCCGGCCGAAGGCCGGTTCCTCTTAAATTACAGGCTCGCTATCGCTCGCCAGGATAAACTCGACACCTGAATTGCACGAAAGGTCTTAATATGGGGTGAAAGTTCTTAAAATCGCTAAACTAATGGGGCAAACGTTTCATAATATCAAAAGCAATGGGGCTAAACAGGAGGGAGAAAGGGGTCAAGAAAAAAATCCCTCAAGTGGAGATCTCCCCTTAACCCTTTGAGTACCAGCGACGTGTTATCTTTTATTCTAGCTATATTTATACGATATTATGCAGTTTAGGAAGGATCTGTGGTACCGTAGTTAAAAGGGATGGTTGAGATAGTTTGAAGCCTTATTATTACTTGAGGTCCTTCCTAAGCTGAAAAATATCGCCCAATAGTCTCCAGAATGTAATGAAAAGGATGTCACCGGTACTGTACGGGTTAAGAAGGATCTGTGGTCGTAAGAAGGGGTAAATGAGATAGTTCGAAGCCTTCTTTTTGCTGGCGGTCCTTTTTATACTGAATAAAATCGTCTGTGCCGGTGACGTACTAATAATTATATTCTGGTTACTATTAGACGATTTTATTCAGTTGAAAAAGAGTCTCCAGCAATTAACAGGCTTAGAACTATCTCACGTAACCCTTCTTACTACCACATATCCTTCTTAACCCTAGAACCGAGAAGCTCCTGTAACTGGTAACAAACACCGAGAAGTTGGGTACAGCATACCCCTAGGATAAATATATTCATAACAAAATATATGTATGACTTTTATTAAGCCTTCAATGGTACTGAAATAATCTTTGGCTTTCTGGCCATCATCTGAAGCATATTTAAGCAAGTTTCCTTGAGTCTTAGAATTAGCAGGCACATTGGTATGAAATGTTCTAAATAGAAAAAAATACCTTGATATAAAAAATAATAAAAATACAAAGATTACTGACCAAACTAGTTGAAACACTAAAGGCTGATTGCCTGATGATGGGGGAACCCACTGTGCACCCCAGAACATCCATGCTTACCTGTTGAAAAGTAGAGAAATGCATTAGAAACATTTGTATACAAATAGGCAGGGAGCTAGCTCGAATTATTTATGTGAGAGGTAAAAAAGGTTTGACCCTTCCAAGGCAAGCCTATCTACCTGGTATGTATAGATCACCATTGCTGGCAGCTTTGCTCCTGTGCGTTTGACCCTGGGACCCTTTTCAAAAGTTGCAAAAATTTTTTTTATTTATGTGAGTGCCGAGACAGAAATTAACCATACAGGATTGTAGGTTGATGATGTGGGATCATAAATTCATCAATGCCAGCAACTTCAGACTGAACCCTTGTGAGGACAGTGACCGTTAAAGGGGTTCAAAAACCAAAATATTTATGAGAAGAAGACCGACATTCACACAGTTAAGTTTTTCTAGAAGCTGGAAGGGTCTACTATTTGAAAATCATGATGCCAGCAAGTTTTGACTGTGCCAAACCCTTGCCAGCAAGACCTTTTTAAAGGGGTTCAAAAACCAAAATATTCATGTGGAAACTGACATACACACGGTTAAGTTTTTCTAGAAGCTGGAAGGGTCTACTATTGGAAAATCATGATGCCAGCAAGTTTTGACTGTGCCAAACCCTTGCCAGAAAGTCCCTTTTTAAGTGGTCCAAAACCAAAATATTTAAGGCCGACATACACGTGGTTAATTGAATTTCATTTTTATTATTACAAAATAACAAACATAACTTACCGGGATATACCGGTATTTTGGAATACATCGCTTTATCAATAATTTTGTAATTTTATACATGTTCAAACAGCATGTTACAATAGACAGCTGTGCTTCCAGGACAGGCACAAACAAGTTTCACATACAATAACTATGCCTAGCCTACGATGATTGACAAATAACTTTGGCCTACTCATCACTTTCACTGTCACCACTGTCCCCGCTCCACTCGCCTCCGGACTCTAATTCTTCGTCTTCCATCTCCTCGACTTAATCATCTTTGGACTCACCTGGTCCAAAGTCTGGTATGGCTCGTCCTTCGAACCAGAATGGTTGAAGTGTTTCGCTATTTTCTTCTTTCCACCCAAAATCCAAGGGGTTGTTAACATTGGGCATTCCTTGGTCAGCATTCCGCCACATCATTGCAACAAAATTTGCCCGTTGGATGTGTTTGTGCAATGATTTACTGCATGGAGGTAGTGAGGCACAATTGACCTTTTTGACTTTGCTCAGTAATTTGCTTCCCCCCGTCATTTTCATAAACGACTCGTATCTCGCCTCATTGATGTCTTGGTGGTGCTTCACCCCGTATATATGGCAAACGAACGCAGTTACGGACTGATAATCAACATCAGTAGAATTTAGTGACTGGATGCCACTTAGATATTGATTGTCGTCGAATGATTCAAGTATCTCAAATGGTTTTTTCTTTCCTTTTCTATAAAAGGATGATGTGAAGTCACAGCCAGTAAGTGAGTGCAGGCCTGTTAGTGCATCACTTAATCCTGACTGCTTCTTCTCCAGTTCAGCAGCAATCGTTGAGATGTCGATGAAGCGCCTATTGTTGCTTGTTCCATAGTCCATGATTATAGACAGGTCTGGTTTTCTGGCAGCTAAGGAAGTCAGGACAACTACAACATCTGTGTCCGACGAACGAACCATGACAGTACCACGTTCAGTGTTGCCAAGGTGAAAGGCTATCAGCGTGTCGGCTTCTTCGTGCTGTCCTTGCATTGTTTCTGGTCGAGTCACTTTCAACTGTCCTGATGTGTTCTTCAATCTTATGCACGTTCCGCCATGAGATATATATGGTTCTCTCCCCAATTATTGGACCGTATTGTTCCTTTTGTAACTCAGCAAGAAGAAACCGACCGAACTCTTCCTTAAAACAGTAATCTTTGAGTAGCTCGGTACCCTTCTGCTTTTGTTGTTGATCTGGGCCTGTAATCTGATAGGCAACGTCATTTACACCTCCTCTTTTTTGTCGCTCGGCATCCTTGATGGAAGGTGTGATGTACTTATCAAGCAAAAGATGAACTTCATCACCATGAGCAGAGCACAACTTTACCATAAAATCTCGGGCTATGCTGCTGTAGGTTGACTTGTTGTGTTTGGAAAGAACTTCATGCATGAGTAGACCCCCATCAAACATAGTGGCATTAACACATCCAATTGACTTCTCATCAAGTACCTTCACTTGCTTTTGTTCCAAGACATAAAGAATAACAGAAACTGAGAAAGTGAGAAACTTAAACAGTTAAACTTCAGAAAGACACCATGACTTGAGTTTTTTTTAATGTTTTGAATTCTTGGAATTTAGTGAAGTTAAAGACAAAGGACAAAGTGAAGGACAAAGGTAAATAATTAAATAACTTCTAGAAGCTGTTTTGTTTGTTTTGTTTTTTATATACCTATTTTTGGGAGCGCGGAGCGGGGAAGCACATCGGGTCTGCTGACAAAAGGAGCGCGTGAACGCTGCCGCATTACCTTATGTCTGATGAGCGCGGAGCGCTGTCGCATTACCGGTCCCACCGGAGCGCGCCCACCTCTGCCAGGTAGATAGGCTTGCCTTGGAAGGGTCAAACCTTTTTACCTCTCTCACATAAATAAATCGAGTTAGCTCCCGGCCTAAAAGGTAAATACTGTCAAATCACATTAAATAAACCATAAAATGATAGGGAATTTATCGATGCACAATATGGTGGTTATACAGTAACAAGAGGTGCATTAGAATTCAGCATTTAAACGACAGGATAAAATCTTGAATTACCTGTTGAAAAGTAGAGAAATTTAATTTATTAGAAAAATTCGTAAACAAATTAATATACTGTCATATCACTGTAAATCATCCATAAAATGATGGGGAATTTATAGATGCACAATATGATGGTTATACAGTCACAATATGTGCATTAGAATTCGGCATTTAAACGACAGGTTAAAACTTTAATTTTGGAGTTACATACATCCAAAATGAGAAGAGGGGTGTGAGATACCCTGAGGGAGCTGTGGAGTGAGGGAGCTAGTTAAGCAACACCTCCTGCCTCCACCAGAGCTTGACTCAGACTGACTTTTGCACCCCTCATCAAGCAGCTGGCTGCTGACGCCATATGCACTAACACCGAAATAACGCATTTTGCACACCTTTACGTGGTATCAGACACCCCACTTGTGGAGTCTAGGGTTAAACTGCACAAAATCGTATAAATATAGCAAGGATTAAATAAAAAATACGTCCCCGGTACAGCAGTGATTAATAGTCTAAGGTTGTAAAAATGTACCTAACCTTTAACACATCGAATTAGTTCTGACTAATTATGTAAAATCAAGAGCATAAATGGAGACCCACCCATTTAAATCAATATCGAACGCAAACGAGATAATACAATGCATCTGGGGTATAGCCCAGATGCTTCAGAACTTGGCTTTAAAGGGTCAAGGATTCGAAGTGGTGTAACCATATTTTTGCCGAGACCTGTACATATTATCGAATTTCAACGCTAGAACAATCTATACTCTACTATATCACTCCAGCTCAATCCCAGTTAGTCTAAAATGTGTCCATATAAAGTGTATGAGAGTGAGGTGGAAGGTCAGGGAGGGAGAGGCAGACCGAGAATGAGATGGAAGGATAGAATTGAGAGGTACAGTATATAAGTGAATGTGGTGTTGGGTGGAGCGACCTTGGTGACCCTGGTCTCTGGGTATTCTCCTGGGTGACCTAGATGTGTGTGAATTTTGTGTTTTGTCTGTGTTTGTTCGCTGTTTTGTCTTGTGTTTTGTGTGTTCCTGTTCTTGCTCTGTCTTGAGTCGGCCACCCCCAAAAAAATACAAAAAAAAAACATATATAGAATAGAGGAAAATAAAATAAAAAATAGGAAAAGTGGGGATTGGGCCTGAGCATATAAATTAGAATAGGTGTTGGGTGGGAGGAGGGGCATTGGGTGACAGATGACAGGAGCATGAAAGCGATTCATTCACGTCCATCCCCTTGGGATTTAGGCGTCTGTCAATAAATAGATAGATAGATAGACATATACAGTAGATAGTTAGCTAGATAGATAGATAGACAGATAGATAGATATATAGATAGATAAATATATGGATAGATAGACTGAAAATTCACCACGGATCCCCTCCGAGTCTGAGAAGCTAAGCAAATAATATGTTGTACCGGTACCGGTACTAAGAGTTAAACATTAAATAATATGTTGTACCGGTACTAAGAGTTAAACATTAAATAATATGTTGTACCGGTACTAAGAGTTAAACATTAAATATGTTGTACCGGTACTAAGAGTTAAACATTAAATAATATGTTGTACCGGTACTAAGAGTTAAACATTAAATAATATGTTGTACCGGTACTAAGAGTTAAACATTAAATAATATGTTGTACCGGTACTAAGAGTTAAACATTAAATAATATGTTGTACCGGTACTAAGAGTTAAACATCAAATAATATGTTGTACCGGTACTAAGAGTTAAACATTAAATAATATGTTGTACCGGTACTAAGAGTTAAACATTAAATAATATGTTGTACCGGTACTAAGAGTTAAACATCAAATACTATGTTGTACCGGTACTAAGAGTTAAACATTAAATAATATGTTGTACCGGTACTAAGAGTTAAACATTAAATAATATGTTGTACCGGTACTAAGAGTTAAACATTAAATAATATGTTGTACCGGTACTAAGAGTTAAACATCAAATAATATGTTGTACCGGTACTAAGAGTTAAACATTAAATAATATGTTGTACCGGTACTAAGAGTTAAACATTAAATAATATGTTGTACCGGTACTAAGAGTTAAACATTAAATAATATGTTGTACCGGTACTAAGAGTTAAACATCAAATAATATGTTGTACCGGTACTAAGAGTTAAACATCAAATAATATGTTGTACCGGTACTAAGAGTTAAACATTAAATAATATGTTGTACCGGTACTAAGAGTTAAACATTAAATAATCTTCAAGTTTTATTAAGGGGGTACTACTCGTTTTTCTGGACCCCCTTCTCCCTCATGTTTAGCATATTAGTTTTGAGGTTTTAAGACCTTCGTTCCGTTAGTTTGGCGATTTTTGAGACCTTTTGCCCCATTTTTGTCAATATTAAGACCCTTTGTGCCATTTAGGTGTCGATTTTTTCCTGGCGAGTGGTAGCGAGCCTGTAATTTTAGAACGAACCAGCCTTTGGCCGGTAAATTTTTCTAGAAAAATTTAAAAAATATAAAAATGTATCTTGAAAGGGGGATCTAGGGGTGTTTTATTATGCTTGATGGAGGTCTAGCGAGGAAACTCAAAAATAAAGTTGAAACATAAATACCTGTATATAGACCAACATACAAGCACTCTACCCCCTTAAGGAGGTTGACTATGATATCAGTAGCTAATATTTTGGAACTATAATTTTAAACGAGTACAGGACGCAAATGTCTTACAAAAAAAAAAAATATATATATATATATATTATGTACTACACTGTAAAAAATATGTTCAAATGTATAAACAAAGAAATGCTGATAAAATGTGCTTCAATAATTTGCATGTTCAAATTAATACACGCAAACGATAGAAACACTTGTTATGAGTACGGTTGGCTGAAGAAGTCGTGTCTTTGCTGTCATTACGTTTTACTCGCTGTGTGCTATATTTATGTCTGTCAGATGTTGAATAGGGTGTGTAAAGATAGGAACACATTTGTATATCTCAGTCGGAACGATGCTTTAAACCTTAGATAGTGCTGATACCAATTATTGATCGAAATATACTTGGTGCCGCGTCATCACTTATTTGGCCGACTGTACCATATTTGCTACACTTGAACCCACAATCAAAAGTGCCTGATTATACCAAACTCCAATACAAGTCAGTCAGTCAGTAGCCATCCCTTACTCCCACAAGGGGTAGGGAGGATCAGCAAGAGAAACAAGAAAAGATAAAGAGGTGACAGGAGAACACGTATATAACTCCGATACAATCCACCAGTAAATTAGCTCATGACACACTGGAGATAAACACGTATATAACTCCGATACAATCCAACAGTAAATTAGCTCATGACACACTGGAGATAAACACGTATATAACTCCGATACAATCCACCAGTAAATTAGCTCATGACACACTGGAGATAAACACATATATAACTCCGATACAATCCACCAGTAAATTAGCTCATGACACACTGGAGATAAACACGTATATAACTCCGATACAATCCACCAGTAAATTAGCTCATGACACACTGGATATAAACACGTATATAACTCCGATACAATCCAACAGTAAATTAGCTCATGAGTCATGACACACTGGAGATAAACACGTATATAACTCCGATACAATCCACCAGTAAATTAGCTCATGACACACTGGAGATAAACACGTATATAACTCCGATACAATCCACCAGTAAATTAGCTCATGACACACTGGAGATAAACACGTATATAACTCTGATACAATCCACCAGTAAATTAGCTCATGACACACTGGAGATAGACACGTATAAAACTCCGATACAATCCACCAGTAAATTAGCTCATGACACACTGGAGATAAACACGTATATAACTCCGATACAATCCACCAGTAAATTAGCTCATGACACACTGGAGATAAACACGTATATAACTCCGATACAATCCACCAGTAAATTAGCTCATGACACACTGGAGATAAACACGTATATAACTCCGATACAATCCACCAGTAAATTAGCTCATGACACACTGGAGATAAACACGTATAACTCCGATACAATCCACCAGTAAATTACCTCATGACACACTGGAGATAAACACGTATATAACTCCGATACAATCCACCAGTAAATTAGCTCATGACACACTGGAGATAAACACGTATATAACTCCGATACAATCCACCAGTAAATTAGCTCATGACACACTGGAGATAAACACGTATATAACTCCGATACAATCCACCAGTAAATTACCTCATGACACACTGGAGATAAACACGTATATAACTCCGATACAATCCACCAGTAAATTACCTCATGACACACTGGAGATAAACACGTATATAACTCCGATACAATCCACCAGTAAATTACCTCATGACACACTGGCTACAAAATCCTTCACTTGTCCAAAACAGGTAGCATAAATAACAAGATTCCATAATATTTACAACCGGTTTTCTTAAGGGGACAGTGGTTATTTTTTTAGGTCTATATATTTATAATTTTATATAATCATATATTTGTTTTACTTTCCTCCCTAGACCTCCATCAAACTTTTAAAAACATCCATTAGATCCCCCTACGAAATTAATTTGTACAAACAATTGGTAGAAAAATGTCACAGCCGAAGGCCGGTTCCTCCACAATTAGGCTACAGGCTCGCTATCGCTCGTCATTAAAAAAATCGACACCTGAAGGGCACGAAAGGTCTTAATATTGACAAAGAAATGAGGCGAAAGATCTGAAAATCGACAAACTAATGGGGCAAACATCTTAAAATCTGAAAATTTAAAAATGGCTAAACATGAGGGAGAAGGAGGTCTAGGGGAGGTGTGGTTGAGTGGTCTTGCCACTGGACTGGTAATCCAATGGACCCGGGTTCGAATCCCGATATGTCAATGGGAAGATATTATTGAGATGGAATTTGTGCATTACCACAAAGCCCACCGAAACGCCAAATAAATACCCTCATTGTTCCCTGATTAAATAGCACTGTATGAATATTCCCATATTCAAAATATGCTACAGGGGGGCAATGCCTAGTGAGTTCATTGCTCAATAGGTGACTTTCTGAGAGTGAGGGTTCGAGTCTAGCAGGTGAGACAGTGAAGCACTGGAGCGAGGCAGCTTCAGAGATGGGGCTGCTTCGAGCCGTGAGTGGGTAACTAAGCCCCATGCATCCTACGAAGGCAAGATGGCAGGGGCTGGTTGCAGCTAAAAGTGCTTCACATATATCACTCCCTAAATTGGAAGGAGACCTCACAGGCTTCACCGTTCAATGTAGAACGGTTGAATGTACAGGTTATCAGCCTATGCCCGAGAGGGAGTAAGTTGGAATATAGAAAAAAAAGAAAAAAAAAAACCCGGCACATCTCCCCTGAAGCTAATGACCGGCCTACACACTCAAGGTCACCTCAGAGCAGTGTTGCCAATATAGCTACATTCCCGCTAGATCTAGATGTGTTTACTTCGATCTAGACTCTTCTAGAGGCAAATATTTACATCTAGCGACATGAATTCTAGCGATATTTTGTAGTTTGAGCCATTTTAGAGCGATATTGTAGAGATTGTGATATTATTCTAGCGATCTTCGGCTTTTATATACTATCTAGCGGACTTGATTGGTAACCCTGCCTCAGAGACGTATAATCTACCTCTCTCCTGACTTTATCGGTACGGCTCATGAGATGATTTTTATACATTACTGCCCAACAATAAGGGCAGATAGGCCGGGTTTTTTTATTATTATTATTTTTGTTGTCTTCTATTAATTCATGTATTCCTGTATTTCTTAGTTTCCTCACTAGACCTCCATCAAGCTTAGGAGAAAAAAAAATAGCCCCCCCCCCCCTTCAAGATAAATTTGTAAGTTTTCGGTAGAAAAATGTCTAGGCCGAGGGCCGGTTCCTCTTAAAATTTCAGACTCGCTTTCGCTCGCCAGGAAAAAATCGACACCTAAACGGAACGAAAGGTCTTAAAATTGACACCGAAATGGGGCGAAAGGTGTTAAAATCGCCAACCTAATGGGCCGAACATCTTATAATCTCCAAACAAATGGGGCTTAACACGAGGGAGAAAGGGGGACCAGAAAAACGACCCATCTCCCCTTAATAATGATGAACCAAGCAGCACAATACACCTGCACTGCCAAACCACGGGGTCATAAAAAGGGTATAGGCAAGGTATATAGTATAAGATCATTAGGAATAGTGCTGAAGATGATTTACCGTCCTATCCATGTACTGTATACGATGTTGTTGGCACCCATTCGTACACCCCCAGCAGTGGTGGGTGGCACCCATTCGTCCCCCCCCAGCAGTGGTTGGTGGCACCCGTTCGTCCCCCGCCAGCAGTGGTGGGTGGCACCCGTTCGTCTCCCCCCAGCAGTGGTGGGTAGAGAGCAATTTTTATCCCTATCTTTTTACCACCATTATAGCTTTAAGGGGGGGGGGGGGTCATTTTTTGGTCGTTCTTTTTTACATTTGTTTAGTATTGTTCTTACAAAATAACCCCAGGAGGCCCCTTCAAGATATATTTGTACATTTTTCGGTAGAAAAAATGAAGCCTAAATTACAGGCTTACTATCACTGTCCAGGAAAAAATTGACACCTAAATGACAAAGCAAAGGGGCGAAAGGTCCTAAAATCGCCAAACTAATGGCCGAACGTTTTACAATCTGAAAACTAATTGGGCTAAACACGAAGGAGAAAGATCTCCAGAAAAACGACCCATCTCCCCTTAACCCTTTCAAGCTCCAATACGCATTTCTGTTCTGTTTTCTGGCTACTATTAGATGATTTTATTCAGATTAGTAACGGTATATGGAAGTCAAAGGGTTGATTGAGATAGTATTTACCCGTTTAATACCCACAGATCCTTCCTAAGCTGCATACAATCGTCTGATGATAGCTAAAACAAACTGCTAAAACGCGTCCGAGCTTCAAGGTGTTAAATGGATAGATTATTATAGATACTTTATCGTCCATTTTCCTAGGGCTTATTTCTGACAGTGTATAGAGACTGTTGTGAAAGTGCCTTTGTTTACCACCACCATCCACGGAACATAACAATGGAAATCTGCATAAGGCCTATTGACCCATATGAGGCAGACCCCTTCTTCCCTACATCCCTATTTGTTCTGTTACACCTTTATAACCTACACTACATATCTCACTATAACATACTGTATACCCACTGAACTACGTACAGTATATCCCCGACACTATATCAACTGGTCTAATATCTAATGTAAACACGTGATCAGTAGAGCACATAAGTATTTCCGTCATGGGCGCTAACCAGACCAATTATCATTAAGGGGACAGTGGTTATTTTTGGGGTATATATATATATATATATATATATATATATATATATATATATATATATATATATATATATATATATATATATATATATATATATATATATATATATATATATATATAATTACAGTATATATATATATATATATATATATATATATATATATATATATATATATATATATATATATATATATATATAGTATATATGGGGTATGTGCCAGAGTATATAGATAGAAAGACAAAGGGTGTTGTGACGCCGTCAATACCCCACAACAATATATTAGTAGGAGCCAGCAAATGTTTACCGTATAATATTATACAACAGCCAGCAACCAGCATCAAGGCCTGGGGAATGTGGCGGGGATGGGTTTGTTTACACACACTAGGGGGGGGGGGGGGACAGGTTTAACCACACGCGATTATATTTATTGCCAACGTGAGCTACAAACACACACATCCACACACACACACACCAACCACATACAGTACATACACACATCCAACCACACACACACACACTAACCACATACACGCACCTACAATCACACACACACACTCTCTCTCTCTCTCTCTCCAGACATTAGAAAAAAAACAGCTGTTGATACTCTGCAACTCTAGCAGCCATCAGTCCGATTAAGTATACTGTGTATTAGTCTTTACTGGCTAACAATGGCCAAATTTCTTCATCCATAAGAGTGTACATATAAACCTCACTAAGCTAATAAACCCGATCATACAGCTACACTATTGGAGACTTTTAAAAACGCTGAAACTGCACTTACTGAAACGTAGAAGAGAAAGCTACTAATAATATTCATGTGGATATTGTGAAATGTTTAACCCCTTCTGTACCGTCGTTGCCTTTGAATGTTATTCTGGCTACTATTAGACGCTTATATTCAGTTTAAAAGAGGCCTCCAGCAATTAACAGACTTCGAACTATCTTACTTAACCCTTTTTACTACCACAGATCCTTCTTAAACTGCACAAACCATCTAAATATAGCTAGAATAAAACGGAAAAGACGTCGCCGGTACAGAAGGGGTTAATAGTATGATAGTAAACACGCCAGAAGACGCGGGCCTTCTGCAGGTAGACATAAATGCAGTGTTCCAGTGGACCACATAAAACAAATGCAGTTTAATGAAGATAAGTCCCAGTTAATACGATACGAAGAGTATAATGTAGTTGTTGTTGTTGTTGCTGTTGCTGTTCCCCAGGCTGTCTGACCGAGCAGCTCCAAGGTCCCGAGCAAGGCCAAAGCCACAACCGAGCGCCCTCACAAAACCCTCCCTGCTTACCCCTAATAAAGAACAGGTGACCGAAGCCACTCCAAGGTGGGGAGCTGAGGAGGTTGCGGAAACGCCCGGGAAACCAAAGCCCCACCCAAGGCCCTGTGCCCCTCAGCAATTATGAAGGGAAAGTTGAGGGGCAAAGGAAAAAATATGTGGCGCATTGGCTCCCGATCTGCCAACCTCGAGGTTGGCAGTAGGGAGGTCAATCCACTTGAGATCTAGAAAATATATAAGTAAAAGGAACAGTCAGAGTAAGCTATGGGTATGGCAGAGATCGCTCAGCTCTCACTCTGATAGACCAGCCCATCTTCTTGTTTGTTGGTTGTAGGGCTGTGTGGGCAGGCCCAATTATCCCTGCCGCAGACCAACCAGCCCATCACCACAGTAAAATGTAGTTAAAAGAGAACACCAAGTACACTCACGCGTACTAAAAGTTGCTCAGGGGTGGGTCCTTCCTACCCCTACTCCACCGTGGGTAGGTGGAAGAGGGGAGTCTGGGTCCAACCTTCCACCCCTAAACTATCCCCAACTCCCCCACCTTCCTTCTCTAGCTGGTAGCTTGTGATTGGAGACGATTGTTCTCATGTATTGTAAATTATTGTTAAATCATCTTTGCACATGCTTACAATGGCCGACATTTACAATTCATTAGAAATATATTAATACTGTACAATAAACTGTATAACTGTATTCTCAACATGAGTCTCTATACACAACTTGGGTTACAAGAATCTTGGCTGTAGTGCTCTCAATCAATCTCTCTCTCTCTCTCTCCCACAATGGCCGATGTCTTAAAATCTGAAAACTAATGGGGCTAAGCATGAGGGAGAAAGGGTGCCTGAAAAATAGTCCATCCCCCCTTAATCCCCAGATTCTCTCCTGATATTAAGGGGAGGCAGATCGTTTTTCTGGACCCCCTTCTCCCTTATGTTAAGCCCCACTAGTTTTGAGATTATAAGACGTTCGGCCCATTAGTTTGGCGATTTTAACATCTTTCGCCCCATTTCATTGTCAATTTTAAGATCTTTCGTGCCATTTAGGTGTCGATTATTTTCTGGCGAGCCATAGCGAGCCTGCAATTTTAAGAGGAACCGGCCTTCGGTCGGGAAATTTTTCTACCGAAAAATGTACAAATTTATCTTGAAGAGGGGTCTAGGGGGTGTTTTTCTAAGCTTGATGGAGGTCTAGGGAGGAAACTAAACAAATATATGAATAAATGAATTAATAGAAAAACAAACGGTCAGTTTCCCCTTAAATACCGTAGCAGCAACAATAAGTCGTAAAGGCATTAACCCCCGACGTCGCCAAGCGTCGCCACGTAAACAAAACAACTCCACGAACTGTTTTGAAAACAATGTTGGTGTTTTTTGTACTGTATATTCTTGCTACCAATAGGCAACTACATAGAGCGCATAACATATCTCGGTAACACATATTCCACTGCATTACATTTTAATATTTAATTCAATTTCGGTAATCAGTACTTCAGATGATCAAATACATGCCAAATGTCTTGGTCAACAGGGATTTTATGGAAAATGAACACGTTCTTTATATTTTTGCGTTCTTTCTTTTTCATAATTTCATATTTGTTTTCACCAACTCACCAATTAATTTACAAATAAACCTAACTAATGAAATCAATGAAAGTAATGAATACATGTGGTACTCCAAGGACTCGAACCTAGGATACTCACACCGAAATTCCGCACACTAAACACTAGGCTATCAAGATACCTTACCTTACCTTATGATGTGTTCGCCACTCTTCTAGCGGCACCAAGGAGCGCGACGCCCCTCGTGTTGGGTGTTATATAGTTATATAAATATACAGTTATATAATATACCAGTACCGACCAAATGGTGCCACGGCGCACATTCAATATATCTCTGTCTACCAAAGGGTTTATGTACTGAGAATATATTATGCGCACTGCACCCCTTCACCCAATCATATCAACATTGGGGACTAGTTTGCTTCTCATACATTTCAGGGTTGGGTACAGATAAAAACCTTCATGGTGATATGTATACATTCTAGGAGATAAAGGGGCATTAAGGGGGAGGTACGGTAGTTACTTTTTCTGGACTCCCTTCTCCCTCATGTTTAGCATAGTAGTTTTGAGATTTTAAGACGTTATATCCGTTAGTTTGGCGATTTTGAGACCTTTCATCCCATTTATTTGTCAACATTAAGACCTTTCATGCCATTTAGGTGTCGTTCTATTCCTGGCGAGCGATAGCGAGCCTGTAATTTTAGAAGGAACCGGCCTTAGGCCGTGACATTTCTCTACCGAAAATGTTTACAAATTTATCTTGAAAGGGGGAGTAGGGGGAGTAGGGGGTGTAGGGGGTGTAGGGGATGTAGGGGGAGTAGGGGGTGTAGGGGATGTAGGGGGAGTAGGGGGTGTAGGGGGAGTAGGGGGAGTAGGGGATGTAGGGGGAGTAGGGGGAGTAGGGGGTGTTTTTTAAAGCTTGATCGAGTTCTAGCGAGGAAACTGAAAAATAGATTAATAAATAAATATAAAGGCCAGAAAACCAGCACTACCCCCTTAAGGAGAGATTTCCACTTGAGGGATTTTTTTTCTCGACTCCTTTCTCCCTCATGTTTAGCCTCATTGTTTTTCTAATTTTAAGACGTTTGCCCCATTATTTTGACGATTTTAAGGACTTTCAACCCATTTCTGTCAATTTTAAGACCTTTCGTGCCATTTAGGTGTCGATTTTATCCTGGCGAGCGATAGCGAGCCTGTAATTTAAGAGGAAACGGCCTTCGGCCGGGACAGTTTTCTACCGAAAAATTTACAAATTAATCTTGAAAGGGACTCAAGGGGGTGTAATTTTAAGCTTGCTGGAGGTCTAGGGAACAAACTAAATACCTCCCCTTAACCCGTTCAGTACCATGGACGTCCTTTTCGTCATCTTCTGGCAACAATTAGACGATTTTATTCAGCTTAGGAAAGGCGTCTAGCAATAATAAGACTTCAAAATATCTCGACCAACCCTTTCAACTACCACAGACCCTTCCTAAGCTGCCTAATATTGTCTAAATACAGCTAGAACAAAATGTAACACACGTCACGGGTACTCAAAGGGTTAATTAAGGGGAGGTCTCCACTTGAGGGATTTTTTTCTTGACCCCTTTCTCTCTCATGGTTAGCCCCATTGTTTTTGAGATTTTAAGACGTTTGCCCCATTAGTTTGGTGATTTTAAGAATTTCCGCCCCATTCTGTCAATTTTAAGACCTTTCGTGCAATTTAGGTGTCGATTTTATCCTGGCGAGCGATAGCCTATTAGGGATACTTTAAAGCCTTTGTTTCTATCAGGGGTATTTAGAAACCTTTAGTTTAGTTACTTCAACCTCTGCAGTTGTCTTTGAGTTAGCTGTGGGCAGAAAACTAATTTTGGAGAGGTAATTATAAGAGTGAGAGAACTCTATTTCTTATTGCTAATCTGGCAACCTCTGCGTCATATGAGTCTGAAGGGGTTAAGAGGAACCGGCCTTTGGCCGGGAAATTTTTCTACCGAAAAATGTACAAATTTATCTTGAAAGGCTGTCTAAGGGGTGAACATTTAAGCTTGATGGAGGTCTAGGGAACAAACTAAATGCCTCCCCTTAATATGGCGACGTAAGAATTAAGCCTTACAGAAACACAGGGAAAAGGCATCTTGTATTTTAATCTCGCCAGTTTGGACATTAACTATCCCAATAGTTAGCTGATGAAAAGGAAATCAACCGGTAATACATTTAGTTTAACAAAATGTATCATGTCAACAAACCAACACATTTTTGATTAAAATAATCTTAAGCTTAGAGTTCGGTACGATAAGTTGAAAGGGGGGGGGGGTATTTAGACGATTCTATGCAGTTTAAGAAGGAACTGTGGTAGTAAAATGGGTTAATCGAGATACTTCGAAGCCTGTTAATTGCTGGAGGCCCTTTTTTAAACTGAATAAAATCATTTAATAGTCCCGAATAAAGTTAAAAGGACGGCACCAGTACAGAAGGGGTTAGAGAGAAGGAAAGAAAGAGCAAAGTAGAAGAGCAAAAGGTGGAGGGATCTCTGATCTGATGGCTGGAGTAAAGTAGAGTAATTTGGATAGAGGAAGAATAAGTTGAGAAATGAGAAGTACAGTAAAAGATAAAAAGTACTTGGGCTCAACCAAGTTGCTCCATTGTTTAAGTATTTTTGCGAAGGTGCATCTGGTGCAAGCACTTTGTCAGCTTCTTCTGGATGGCTGGTGAGGGAAGTTTTCCTGCTGCCACAGTCTTCTATATCTCTGCTGTCAACTCGCAGTACGTATTTTCCAGTTCGTTGGCAGTAACCGCCACATCGATGTCCTCGTCTCCATCTTCCTCGATCTCCTCCACATCGACTTCCTCTCCCATGGTGGACTCGGAGTACTCAGACAATGCAGAGGAGGCTGCCACTGGATGGTCAAAGGTGGCAGGTGATGGTGATGAGGCTGCTGCTGGTTCTGTGATGGTGGTGGTGCTGCAGAGACTGTTGTATGAGGAGGTGGTGGAGGTTTTGAGAGAGGCTTCTGGAGATCCAGTCGCTTCCTCGGGTGTCTTCTTGGCCTCAGAGCCTGAGTAGGAATGAGGCTGGGTGGCGAAGGTAGTGAAGATGGTGTGGGAAGAGGCGGCATGATGATGGGAAGGAGATTATTCGCCTTCAGGAGTGTAGGAAGATACTCCTGAAGCAGCTTGTGATCCCCTTTGCAGAGGTTCATTGCAGTTGTGACGACCTGAATCAAATCCGGGTGTTTAACACAACTGGCTGCTGCTGTGGCGTGGTGGTAGTCCTCCCTATTGCTTCTTCTACCATGTCTAGAGCCCTTCAGGATCTCTCCATCAGGGCCCATGACATTGATGACCTCATCTCCTCTCCTCCTCCTCCTCATGGTGAAGGATACCCTCTCATTGGTGGCAAGAGAGGGCACAGAATGGAGAGGGTTGGCCTTGGATATGCTTGTGGAGTAGATAAAAATGTCCCCCTCCATCGTAGGTAATAAAACCAAACCTCTTCTTGACGTTGAATCACAAGGGTGGTGGTGGCACTGGAGGTCTCAGCAAGCATGCGGGTTGGCAACATAAGCACAAGACAGATATATATTAAATTACTGAGACACAGAAGCACGTGGAGTTGGCTAGAGTGGGTGTATTAAAGTTTATGTTCCGTGTCAAAATATTCTCAAGGTCACCAACAACTACAAACAAACTAATTCTGATTATTACGAACATCAGTGTAACGTTAGGAATATAATCTAGTATAAACTATATTGCTAATTTATATGCTAAACTATATCATAACATCCCGATATAAACAAAGAAATAACAAAAACAGTATATATGCAGCATTACTTTAACTGTTCAAGGTTTAATATTGCTTAAGCCTCATACATCTTCTCCCAAGGACAAGCATAACATGCAAAATAAATTTCAATTCAATAAATCCATCAATAAATAAATACATACTATCTATCTATCTATTGCCTGACGCCGTGATCCCCGAAGGGGTGGCCACGAACGAACCGCCCCCATGCACCTCTGTCCCCAGTCAGTCGACACCCCTCCCCCCAACCAGCACCGCCTTCGTTCATGTACTTCCTCACTCCATCCTTCCACCTCTCATTCGGTCTACCTCTCCCTCTCTGTCCCTCCACCTCGCTCTCGTACACCCTCTTAGTCATTCTCTCGCTTTCCATACGTTCCATATGGCCGAACCATCTCAAGTTGTTCCTTTTCACACTTTCCAGCACATCTACCTCCACACCACACCTCCTTCTTACTTCCTCATTAGTCTGTCTATCCCTCCATGTAACTCCGCACGCACTCCTTAAGTAATTCATTTCCACTGCTCTCACTCTTGGTCTGAGTCTCTCAACCAACGTCCATGCTTCGCTTCCGTAAGTCAATGTCGGGATTACCACACTGTCATGCAAGGACTTTTTCACTTCCATACTGTATATCAATATAAAACAAATAAACCTACAACTGCTTTCTTATTCCCAACAATAAGAACATAGGGAGCGTTTAAGAGCACTGAATCTGTACTCACTGGAACGTAGAAGAGAACGTTACCTAATAATATACACGTGGAAAATCGCAGAGGGTTTAGTACCAAACCTACATACTCCGATAGTCATGAAATTCAGTGATAGGAGAGGCTGGGAATGCGAAATCCCCCGGATGAATAACAGGGGTGCTATGGGCTCTCTGCGAGAGGGCTGGTTATCACACAGAGGCCCACGTCTCTTCAACAAACTCCCACGGCGAGTAAGAGACATGAGGGACATCTCGTTAGACAACTTCAAGAGAGCCCTAGATGTCGAACTGCAAAAAGTGCCAGACGAGCCCATCCTCGCAAGGGAGCGAGCTGTCGCTTCAAACAGTCTACTGCACCAAATCACCACCCATAACGAGGGGCGTCGCGCTCCTTGGTGCCGCTAGAGGAGCGGCGAACACATCCAAAGGTATCCAAAGGTAAGGTATACATATATACATTACAGTATATACTACTGCTGGCTCGCTACCTCTCGCCAGGAAAAAATCGACACCTGGATGCGAATAAACGTCTTAAAACGGTAGGCTGAATGGGGCCGAATGGATACAACCCAGAGACAGAGGGCGAGAGAGAGAGAGAATAAAAAAACGAGGTGGGGTCCCTTAAATAAGTTTGCTATGAAGAACTACGGTAGTTCATCTAATCCTACTAGGCTGGCTATAAGTCTTTCACTTTAGTAATTTCTTCACTTTAGTAGCCTTAGTTTAAGAAGGGGTGAATGCTCTTCTACATAACCTGTATTGGACAAGTACAGTCGGCCTAATAAGTCATGTACCGGTACTAGCTGTAATTAGGTTTGGCTTGCTCTGTGCTGTATTAATGTCTGTCAGATGTTGAATATGGTGGGTAAATGTAGGAACATGTTTGTATATTTTACTCGATATGAAGAAATGAAGCTTAGATATTGTTGATACCAATTATTGATCGAAAATACTTGGTGCCGCGACATGACTTATTTGGCCGACTGTACACAACACAATCCACTTGGTAATTATCAAGCTACAGACAAGGAGGTATGCCAAGCAGGGCTAGTAAAACTGTTACCTTGACTCAGTGGTTACAATGACAGATAACAACACGGAAATGGAGAATAATATCAATACACAATAATAATCAAAATAATAATAATAATATTAATAATAATAATAATAATAATAATAATAATAATAATAATAATAATAATAATAATAATTCACGAGACAGACATTGAAATAGACCATCAAAATAACAACTCATTCATTCGCATGACGTCACTGTTTGGTGTATTCTAGCTACCTTCAGACGATTATATTCAACTTGTGAAGGATCAGTCAGAGTTAGAGGGTTTATTGAGATAGTCTGTATTCCTGTGATTCGAGTAAGTCCTTCCTAAACTGAGTAACATCAAATGGCACAAACATTATTGATGACCTTGACTGACTGACTACTGAGTTGTGTTGTTACTAAGACATTATAGGGAATGACGACGTACAGTAAGTATAATTATATTCTGGCCAAGGGTGTGTGTGTGTGTGTGTGTGTGTTGTATGTGTGTGTGTGTGTGTGTGTTGTATGTATGTGTGTGTGTGTGTGTGTGTGTTGTATGTGTGTGTGTGTGTGTGTGTTGTATGTATGTGTGTGTGCATTGTGTGTGTGTTGTATGTATGTGTGTGAGTGGTGTGGTGTGGTGTGGTGTGAGTGTATGTGTATTGTGTGTGTGTATGTGTATTGTGTGTGTGTATGTGTAATGTTGGTCTGGGTGGCTATAGAATGACACATTAGGAATGATGACCTCTACCTGCTTGGCAAGAGGTCAAGAGGGGGAGGGGGAGGAGCAGGGGGTGGGAGGGGGAGGAGCAGTCAAGATGGAAGATAACTACAGTAGGCTATACGCTGTCTAAAGTTTGTAGGCGAAAACCATTGTTGTCCCAACTTAACTGGCCCCCTACCTATGACTTACCTAGACGTATGGTGAAGTGTCTTAGCTACAAGCCGCCTGTTGCAGTGTTAAGTCCCTATAATAAGGTAGTGTGGGGGCGTGCGTCACTGAGGCCTCCCAGAATAACTATACTGTATATACTGTACTCAACACTAACACACACCAGCAAGCACGCACACACAGACACGCATGTACACACACGCTGGAGGGCAAGCCATCATATTACATGCACACACTAGCTCTATAAAGAAAAAAAATTATCAAATAAGTAAATAAATATATATAAATACATACAAAATTATATATATACAGTATACATATACCGTATATATAATATATATATATATATATATATATATATATATATATATATATATATATATATATATATATATATATATATATATATATATATAATATATATATATATAATGGAGAGAGAGAGAGAGAGAGAGAGAGAGAGAGAGAGAGAGAGAGAGAGAGAGAGAGAGAGAGAGAGAGAGAGAGAGAGAGAGAGAGAGATGTAGCCAGCCAGACATAACGACATTGAGTTTCTTATATCAGTACCGGCAATTACTCTACGTCAGACTAGCCTATACGTGATTATGATGGGTGCCAAGGGTGAGAGTGGTGGTGGTGGTGGTGTAATGCCTGCAGGGCCAGTTGGCACCACACCCACAGCTGGCACCACACCCTCAACTGGCACCACACCCTCAGCTGGCACCACAACCTCAACTGGCACCACACCCTCAGCTGGCACCACACCCTCAGCTGGCACCACACCCTCAGCTGGCACCACACCCTCAGCTGGCACCACACCCTCAACTGGCACCACACCCTCAACTGGCACCACACCCTCAGCTGGCACCACACCCTCAACTGGCACCACACCCTCAGCTGGCACCACACCCTCAACTGGCACCACACCCTCAACTGGCACCACACCCTCAGCTGGCACCACACACTCAACTGGCACAACACCCTCAACTGGCGCCACACCCTCAGCTGGCACCACACCCTCAACTGGCACCACACCCTTAACTGGCACCACACCCTCAACTGGCACCACACCCACAACTGGCACCAAACCCTCACCTGGCACCACACCCTCAGCTGGCACCACACTCTCAACTGGCACCACACCCACAGCTGGCACCACACCCTCAACTGGCATCACACCCTTAACTGGCACCACACCCACAGCTGGCACCACACCCTCAACTGGCACCACACCCTCATCTGGCACCACACCCTCAACTGGCACCACACCCTCAACTGGCGCCACACCCTCAACTGGCGCCACACCCTCAACTGGCACCACACCCTCAACTGGCACCACACCCACAACTGGCGCCACACCCTCAGCTGGCACCACACCCACAACTGGCACCACGCCCTCAGCTGGCACCACACCCTCAGCTGGCACCACACACTACCATATTGACACCATCATTTATCTGAACGGTGGAGATTGATGGGACGCGGAATGAATGAGGAAGGGACACTAAATGGAATACGGTACATTAACCCCTTAAAGGCAAGCTGCTGTGTAGTGGACACGCTACCGTCAGGCGACGATATTAGGCTTAATTCCCGCCTAAAATCGTAATTTTACGATAAATATCGTTATTACTTATTCATATGCGCCTATTTTATGTTTAATAAGAAGATATTAACATGTAACAGCAATAAAACAAGTGGGAATAGTGTTTAGAGGGTCAAAATCGTGAATTATTGCCCACCGTTCATTCATGAAATGTGAGCCAGACGCGACGTACACCTTCCCTCTCTTGAGCCTAGAGGCACACTGAGGCTTTATCTCTCATTCTCTCTCACACTACGCAGTTGCTAGGCCGAGCACCACGCCTTAGAACCGGATTGGAGATATTGGCGCGGTAAATACTGATAAACAAGGGAATAAGAGGAAAAATAGGTGATAATTGAAGGGGGGGGGGGAAGGAGGGGATTTTGACACATGTGGAGGAGTGATAGATGATATGGAGGGGAATTATCTCATTTAAACACCATTTCTTTTGTTTTAAGTGCTACTGGGGCCTTTTAACCCTTAATTAGCGGCGAGCAACATAAGTCGAGTTAAATAAAGCTGGACTATGTGGCGGCGCTCGACATAACTCGAGTGGCAATTTCAGCACGTAATGTGGCTGAGAGAGAGAGACAAGTGGTGGCAGGAGACTAGCGAGCGTATGACTGCTCCAGACCACCGCGGCGAACCTACTGACACAAATCTCAGCTCCCTCCTCCCTCCTCCCTCTCTCACTCGCTACATACTCAATTATGTACTGAAAGTACCGAATTACCTGCTTTTTGCACTCGCGTTGCACGGTTATTGCAAGAAAACTATCCATCATACAAGGATCGTTATGGTGTCATTCGAAAGCTCTGTTTATGCCCTTTCAGGGATAGGTACTTGTTTTACGTTCTGGGTCTTATTTAGGCATGAAAATGATCACGTAAACAGCCCTATTTTGGCTAAAAACACCCCGCTGTGCGGTACACATAAATAAACCGCATAGGCCGCTCGTAAGGTGTTAAAAGACTTTTTTTAAACCTTACCTCTTAAGAGGATCGTGGCCTTTGCCCACCAAAACCTCGTAAGAGTGTTCTCAATGTTCCCGGGTTAAGGGGGAGATGAGTCGGTTTTCTGGTCCCCCTTCTCCCTCATGTTTAGCCCCATTAGTTTTTAGATTTTAAGACGTTCGTCCCATTAGTTTGGCGATTTTAAGACCTTTCACTCAATTTCTTTGTCAATATTAAGAGCTTTCGTGCCACTTAGGTGTCAATTTTTTCCTGGCGGGCGATAGCGAGCCTGTAATTTTAGGAGGAACCATCCTTTGGCCTGGACATTTTTTACCGAAAAATGTACACATTTATTTTGAAAGGGGTGTTGGGGGTATTTTATTAAAGCTTGATGGAGGTCTTGGGAGGAAACTGAAACAATTATATATGATAAATATATAAGCCCATCTCCCCTTAACCCTTTCAGTACCGAGGATGTTTGTGGCTTTGTTTCAACTATATTTAGAAGATTTTGTGCAGTTTAAGAAGGTTCTGTTGTAGCAAAATGGGTTAGGTGAGATAGTACGAAGCCTGTTAATTGCTGGAGGCCCTTTTGAAACTGAATAAAATCGTCTAATAGTAGCCAGGATAAAGTAAAAGACGTCGCCGGTACAAAAGGGGTTAAGAGAAAGAAAGAGCAAGAGCAGCGTGTGCATGTATGTATGTATGTATGTATGTCCTACTTGATGTCACAGGTTTAAATCACTACCAATAACAGAGTGGGAGATAGAGGTGTCGATGGCGATATTGATAAAAGATAAGTAGGATGACATTCACATTTTTTACCACTTGTAAATAATTAGGCAGTGTGTATCTTATCAACCATAGACCAGGACGTTACCAATAGCAACAGGTAACATATAGTATTGGATTAGCACACACACACACACACACACACACACACACACACACACACACACACACACACACACACAGTAGCAGCAGCAGCCTAGTGCATTAAGTACTGTATACTCGAAGTTGCTGGCTTAAGTAGTGGCGAAGTTCAAGCCCAACTTCAGGTAGGTGAAGTTTTTCACAAAAACCTTTCTTGTCCGTGGGATAGGTCGCCCTATCCCCTGGGGGCATCTCGGTTCCTATACTGTAGGTCAGACGCCTGTTGACCACTTAGGATAAAATAGATTAGGAAACTTGTGATTTTCAGCCACATAGGCTGACTGTTCAAAATTGTGAATATAAATATTAGCCTACCATTACTATGAATATTATCATTATTTGTATTGTTATCATAATTATTATTGTTCTTCTTCTTCTTGTTAAAGACACTTGTGATGGCATACGGATGGCGCCTACAGTCTATCCCTCGAGATGACGTCTATAGTGTGAGTAAATATAAGACAACTGATATAACTTAATCATTATGGTGCATAATTTCACCTTCAAAGTCTACAGGTTTTTTTTCTACAATTGCTCATGACAGGTGCTCGTTACTGTCGTTCATATAAATACTGTACAGAAATATAGATAATTAGGTATATAGATACATATATACTAAATACACTTTATAGACACATATATAAAGAAAGATAGTTAGATAAAAATAGATACCGGTAGACGAATAGAAAGCTAGGGATAGAAACAAACTAGACAAAGAATATTGAAGGTCATGAAATACATAAGAAGGAATTGAAAGGAATGTCGTGATAACCAAATAATAACCATAGGGGATAACTTGTGTCTTGGGGGTGATTGGGTGGCACTGCAGGGGGGGCTGCGGGTGGTGGGGACATTAGGCCAGGATTGCAAGCCCGTGGGCTGACGATCCCCTCCCCCGCTGCCCTCTCAGAGACAGATCTCATAATCACCCAGGACCATTCGGGGGCCAAAGTATCTGGCGCGGCTTCTGTCAATCGGGCTTGGGACAGCTCGGTCAGACAGTCTGGGGAACAACAACAACAACAACTGATACACCAGCTAACCGAACGATGACATTACTTCACCTTGGCAATCCTATTTCTGTCCGTGACAGGTGCTCTTTATTATCGTTCATATAGATAGATAGTAGCTAATGCACAGTCGCGGTCATTAATTCTTATACGTATTGAAACCTCGAACTCATTAAACGAACCCCCAAAATGCAATTATCAGGTAAAGTATTAATAAGGAGATTCAATTCAGCCCGAGACAGCTTCGAAAATGTTAGTATCAGTATTAATGACCGCAACTCCGCTGTACATACATAGACACATAACACACACATGCTGTACATACATAGACACATAACACACACATGCTGTACATACATAGACACATAACACACACATGCTGTACATACATAGACACATAACGCACACACATGCTGTACATACATAGACACATAACACACACATGCTGTACATACATAGACACATAACACACACATGCTGTACATACATAGACACATAACACACACATAAGTATACACACAGAATCTACAAAGACAACGGACGAAGGCTGGTTCTTCTTATAACTACAGGCTCGCTATCGCTTGCCAAGAAAAACAATCGGCACCTAAATGGAACTATAGGTCTTAAAATTGACAACGAAATAAAGCTAAAGGTGTTAAAATCGCTAAACTAATGGGGCGAACTACTTAAAATCTGAAAACTAATGAAACTAAACATGAGTGGTGAGGTTTA
>CM064497.1:11465214-11476380 GCA_032716605.1 Paralithodes platypus | reverse complement strand
TTACTAAATTAATAAAAATCGATTAATAGTAGCCAAAATAAAGAAAACCGGCCCAATAGTTTAGCTATATTTAAACGATTTTATGCAGCTTAGGAAGGATCTGTGGTAGTGCTACTAGGGTTGGTGGAGATAGTTCGAAGCCTTATAATTGCTAAAGTCTGTAAAGATCCTTACTAAATTAATAACAATCGATTAATAGTAGCCAAAATAAAGAAACCCGGCCCATCCCCCCTTAACGCTGACACCTCGACCATGACAATCCTCCCCTGTGTCACGGATTGCTCATGACAGGTTCCCTCGCTAGACGTCCGGTATGAGAATAACCCTTGGCTACGTATTATAGTCACCTAGAAACATTTGTGGACGTCATGTGGTTGTAAAGGTTTAATGTGACAGGCATGTGTTAACCTGATTTGGTCCGGGGAGTGAGGAGCATTTTGGATCTCCCCTGTTTCGCTCCATTTGTTTGGAAATTTTAAGACGTTTCACACCATTAGTTTGCCAATAATAATATGCTTCACCTGATTCAGGTGTCGTTTTTTTCTGGGTGAGCGATAGCGAACCTGTAGCTCAGAATATATACAGTAGGCCTTTGGCCAGGACGTTTTTCAATCGATAAATTTACAAATTTAGTTTGAAACAGGGGCTGTTTTTTTTTTTTTTTTAAGTTTGAAGAATGCCTGGGAAGGCGTTTTTGTTAGCCTAGGCCCTAGGGGACAAACAAAAATATCGCACTGCTCAAAAATGACAATAACAAGCAGAATTCTCGTACAATAGTTCAACAAAATATGATAACCCACAAGACCTCGGATCAGAGAGTGTTAGGCAATGCAGGAAAATAATGACAAAAACGCCATCCTTCTGATAATGGTGGAAACAAATATCTATAGCAAAACACCAATGTCTTAATGAAGAATGGGACACAATGAATATATAACAATATATATATATATATATATATATATATATATATATATATATATATATATATATATATATATATATATATATATATATATATACCTGTATAATATACATATGTATTTGTTTTGTTCATGTAAATGGAGAATCGTAAACACTACATGTACAGTATATTCAATTAGCTACTCAATGTATTTATTCCTGAATATCCCAAGCGTAAATCTGTCGGGAAATCTACCCATTTATAACTAATGATTTGACATCATATTGTTTGACCTGATGACGCGGTAAAGCAAAACATTATTATAATAAAAGCCCATCTTTAACCCCTTCTGTACCGGCGACGTCTTCTTGATGCTATTCTAGCTATATTTAGACAATTTAATGCAGTTTAAGAAGGATCTGTGGTTGTAAAAAAGGGCTAAGTGAGATGGTTCGAAGCCTGTTAATGGCTGGACTTTTTAAAACTGAATAAAATCGTCTAATAGAAGCCAGAATAAAGTTAAAAAGACGTCGCCGATACAGAAGGGGTTAAAAGGGGTTTTTCTAACCACTAATATCTTTATTCTTTTCTATAATCATTATTGGTATCATGGTTTTAGTATTATGCAATATCAACTTTACATAGCCCAATACATTTTCCAGCCCCACCAATCAGAGCGCACCACACCACCCTCCTCCACCAATCACGGCCTGCCAAAACGTCAACAAAGCAGGACAGGTACAAACACGTCTTTTTTCCTTTGCCATGTATACCCCTTAAGGACTAACAAGGTGGCTGATGGTGTGCAAACAAGCCTGCAGGGGGATCGAAACCCTTCCCCTGTGGATTCACCGTGGAGTAATTATCAATTATGTACCAGTAATGAAATATAAACAGTTCTGGGTGGAATCAAGTCGGCCACTTGTGTGACTAGTAAAATGCCGTTGGAAACTACAAACATATTATGGTACTGCTGCTGCTGCTGCTGCTGCTGCTACTACTACTAACAACAACACTACAGATCTTTCCTAAACTAAATAGAATTCTCAAATAAGTGTACTTACTCTAGTTGTACTTACTCTAGTTGTATTGCGGGAGTGAGCATGCTCGTTATTTCCCGCCTCCTATATGTGTAGGTGTTATATGTATCGTTGGAATGGCTGTGGATGTGTGTGTAGTCTGTATTTTAGCCAATTGGCGACATCGGAAACGAAGGCTTAGGGTGGATCTATATGGTACCATTCTCACTATAGACGGTACCGTCTCGCCCGAAGGCTTAGGTAGCCATCAGCTTAGGTGAACCATATGATACCCATCTCGCCTTGTACCATTTTTGCCAACCCAGATGGGACGTCACAACGTCGTCCACTTATTCCAGGTACCTATTTACAGCTAGGTGAACTGAGGCTAACACATGAAAGGAGACAAGCCCAATTTGTCTCCGCCCGGCGGGGGATTGAACCCCCGACCCCTCGTGTGTGAGACGAGAGCTCTACCTACTAGGCTACGGGCTGTGTGTGTGTGTGTGTGTGTGTGTGTGTGTGTGTGTGTGTGTGTGTAACAATCTCTGAATAAACGTAGGGTTTCCTGAATCTGAATAACACCTTCAGTAGCAATTCCTGCAACTGCATTCTACAGTAAGCTTAGAACCGCATCTAAGTATTATTAACCTTCCCAGTGAGAGTATTTTATATATATATATATATATATATATATATATATATATATATATATATATATATACTGTATATATATTTTGTTTTTGTTTTTTGTTTTTTTTTGGCCAGACGCCGTTATTTCCGAGAAGGGGTGGCCATGAAGATTAGGCGTTTGTCACGAATTGCTAGGTCAAGTTGCCCGGTCTTGACATCTACCAATTACATTTTGACAGTGATAATTCGATCCGCCGACCCTTTGATCAGCAGTCGACGCTCTACTAAGCGATTATAAAACCTTTCGCCCCATTTTTTTGTCAATAATTATGTTCCTTCCAACAACCAACTATACTCCTAAAATCGATTAATGAAATTTACAAACACATGTGGCAGTCCGTGGATTCGAATCCAGGATGCTCACACCGAAAATCAACACCTTATGCATCGCACCACGAAGACAGTTAAGATTTTTAGTGTAATTTAGGTGTCGAGCGATAGCGAGCCTCTAATTTAAAAGGAACCGGCCTTCGGCCCGAAACATTTTTTTAGGGAAAAATGTACAAATTTATCTTGAAGGAGGGTCTTTGGGGGAGGGTCTGTACGCAGCCACATACATTATCCCCTGTGCATGCGTGGCCCCGCCCACTGCCCAAAATGTACAAATATTATATTAGATTAGATTAACCTAACCTAACCTAATCTAACCTAACCCTAATATAATATAATATAATATAACAACACAAATAACAAAATAAAAATACAAAAATACACTAAATTTCGAGTGGGATCGAACACTGGATTTCTGGGTGTCGGGCGAGAGCTCTACTGACTGAGCAACAGAGCGACCTGGCAGTAACGGTTTGAAGGCTATATTTAAACGCAGGAAACGGGGGGCGGGGCCAAGGGAGGCTTACATTTTCGCGCACGCGCAGGGGGGTAAGGTATGTGGCTGCATACATCCCCTCCCGTCTTGGGGGTGTTTTTCTTTAATCTTGATGGAGGTCTAGGGAAGAAATTAAAAAAATATATATATAAAAATATATATAAATGAGCAAATAAATACGCCCATCCCATCGCTGATATGTATGTATCGCTGATACATACACTTTCGATGCTGTCTCCGGCTTAATCTAATCTCCTTCGTAATTCTCTACCAGATATTTGCATTTAGGAGGTTCGTTTAAAGCTCGGTTCACACATGCACGAATTAACGTCACGTCCGTCCCCAACCAAGAAAATAGGCAGGACGGCATCAATCTGGAGGCCCCATGTTCTGTTCCAACGTTCCAATTGTTCAAACGGTTTTTTGCCGCCGTTCTCATCCCGTTATATTCGTCGTCTAGACGCCGCCAGTCGTCGTCTAGACGACGATTGCTCCCGTGTGTGTCCCCTGGGTGTCCCCGACATAAAAAACATTCTGGCAGTTGCCCCGACCCATACGGACCATTTTATGCATGCATAAAGCTCGGTTCACACATGCATGAATTAACGTCACGTCCGTCCCCGACCAAGAAAATAGGCAGGACGGCATCAATCTGGAGGCCCCATGTTCCGTTCCAACGTTCCAACTGTTCCAACGGTTTTTTGCCGCCGTTCTCATCCCGTTATATTCGTCGTCTAGACGCCGCCAGCCTGCGCCTAGACGACGATTGCTCCCGTGTGTGTCCGTGTGTGTTCCCTGGGTGTCCCCGACAAAACAATTTTTCTGGCAGTTGCCCCGACCCATACGGACCATTTTATGCATGCATAAAAAGGACGCCGCCCAGGCACGGCGAATTAAGGGTCGGGGACGGACGGGACGTTATTCGTGCATGTGTGAACCGAGCTTAAAAAGGACGCCGCCCAGGCACGGCGAATTAAGGGTCGGGGACGGACGGGACGTTAATTTGTGCATGTGTGAACCGAGCTTAACCCCTTCTGCACCGGCGACGTCCTTTCAACTTTATTCTGGCTACTATTAGACAATTGTATTCAGTTCCTTAAGGCCCTCCAGCAATTAACAGTCTTTGAACTATCTCACTTAAAACCTTTTTTACTACCACAGATTCTTCTAAAGCTGCACAAAATCCTCTAAATATAGCTAGAATAAAACAAAAAAGACGTCGCCGCTACAGAAAGGGTTAATCAGTACGAGGCTTCATATTTAATCATAATGAATGACTGCGACTGCACATGTAGCCTATGTATGTATATACTCAGGCACATACTCCATTGCTGGGAGGTGGCCGACACGAGACAGAGCCCGAACAGAAACAACATTTCAAGTTCCTATTCTCAGGGTCCGGGACCACTTTCGCGTTCCCTCGCCCGTTTCTCTGTCTCGTCGAGTAGGATAATTATACAATGGGAGGAGGATTCCTAGCCCCCTGCCCCCAGAAGGAAAAGTAGGACAGTAAAAGAGACAGACAGAAACAGCTTACGGTAATATAGTTAATAGAATAATGGGTTGGACTTATATGTTGAGTGGTTCGAATCCCCAAGAGGTATGTTATGAGTATGAAGGGTGTAAGTACACTCGGATACCATAACCTCTAGCCCACTCATAGGAATTCGTGGACTACCTATGTGTTTCTGTATGCAATTATATCTAACTGGTTTGATATTTGGACATAAGTTGCTCTTGCATAAATAGTATATACGGTACTGTATATTGTTGCAGTTCAAGTATGGACAATTGTATTCATAAAATCGTTTTCCAGAGATATAGAAATAGGAGAAGTCCACACAAACTTATGAGTGGGCTAGAGACTATGGTATCCGAGTGTACCAGTAGACCTAGCAACAGCCCTAGCAACAGCACCACCACCACCACCACCACACCAGAGGGGGTTACTCACTCTATAAGTCTGTGAAATAAATGATGCTCTAGTTCACTCCTTGTTGTGCTCATACCAGTGTGTGTGTGTGTGTGTGTGTGTGTGTGTGTGTGTGTGTGTGTGCTCTCTCTCACACAACCACTAGCTCTAGTTCTCTCTCTCTCTCTCTCTCTCTATATATATATATATATATATATATATATATACAGTACATACCGGTACTGTATATAACATATTAAATTGGAACTACTTGTTGACAATTTTATTCAATCTGGGAAGGAATACCTATCTTAGAGGGTTAATTGAGACAGTCTTCACACATTTGATTCCTAGAGGTCCTTCCTAATCCAAGTAATATAATCTGGAAATATCAATTATAATGAAAGCATTTCGTCGTCTGCAGTTCACTTTCATTTTCATATAGGTTTATCCTCAGTAGTTATTTCCAAGTATTCTCTTTCTGAGTAATATATATCATATACTGTATGTCCTCGTTCATCTAAAGTTTGACAATTTAAAACTCACTTTTCACACTAGAGTTTAGCTCCCATCATACTCTTGCAGTCTATAAACTCTCTCACTCACTCACTCACTCACTCACTCTCTCCCCTTTGTCTACCCGGTGGGGCGGTAAATAAAGGTTATGAAGTCAAGTTTGTTTTTCTTTACACCACTAATCTGGGCGTCCCCTCCCATATGCATAGCCTCCCTCGCCTCAACTCCATACTATGCATATTAAATCACAGCTAACTATGTCATTTTTGTATTTTTGTAGTTCGTTATATTAGGTTGGTATAAATAGCTGTATAACAGTGTACAGTGTACCGGGTAATTATAATGGTGTATATATATATATATATATATATATATATATATATATATATATATATATATATATATATATATATATATATATATATAGAGAGAGAGAGAGAGAGAGAAAGCAGCAACCAAAGCACCGTACCTCCCCCCCCCCCCCCCCCCCAGCGTAAAATATAGGGTTAAAGGTTATCACACACCATCCTTTGTTTCCCACACCCTCATCCTCACCCACACCCTCATCCTCACCCACACCCTCACCCTCATCCTCACCCACACCCTCACCCACACCCTCACCCACACCCTCACCCTCACCCAACACGTGTCTTACACTTCACCCTAAACCATTGGCCTTCACCCTTATAGAACCAATGTAGAACCAGTAATTTTCACATTTGTGCAGCAGATTAGCCTAAATAAGTCCACTACGATTGTTTCATATACATTTAGTGTAACCTTTATATATTGTAATCTATATTTGGCTATTCAGGAATACGAGTTGCTTAATTCATAATTCCTACATAATTGGACTTTTATATTAATCGGGTACCGGATAGCGATAATTCAAGTTCACAGATATTCGTCAAAATTATGTAACTCAGTATTACAAGATTATTTAAATTATGTAACTCAGTATTACAAGATTATTTAAATTATGTAACTCAGTATTACAAGATGATTTAAATTATGTAACTCAGTATTACAAGATGATTTAAATTATGTAACTCAGTATTACAAGATGATTTAAATTATGTAACTCAGTATTACAAGATTATTTAAATTATGTAACTCAGTATTACAAGATTATTTAAATTATGTAACTCAGTATTACAAGATTATTTAAATTACGAATATAATCAACCAACTGCGGTTAAGGGGAGATTTCCACTTGACGGATTTTTTTTCTGGACCCCTTTTTCCTCATGTTTAGCCCCATTGCTTTTGAGATGATAAGGCGTTCTTCCCATTAGTTTGGCGATTTTAAGAACTTTTGCCCCATTTCTTTCAATGTTAAGACCTTTCGTGTAATTTAGCCTAGTTATCAAAACAAAAATCCTGGCGAGCTATAGCGAGCCTGTAAATTAAGAGGAACCGGCCTTCGGCCGGGAAATGTTTCTACCGAAAAATGTACAAATGTATCTTGAAAGGGGGTCTAAGAGGTGTAATTTTAAGCTTGATGAAGGTGTAGCGAACAAACTAAAAACCTCCCTTAAAGTTAAAAGTCAGGTATAATAGCCACCAAAATGATGAGACACGATATATTGTATATTAAAAAAAAAAAAAAAAAAAAAAAAAAAATGCGAGTTTCGGCCTATAAGGAAGCGGGAGGTGGAGACACATCGATTATTAGCGGGATGACCAGTTAAAATAGTGTTGTAATACCTTCATTAATACATCAGAGCAAACCCAGCATGCTTTCTATCCATCAGACACTTACATAATCATTGTCTGTCTATTAAATATCGATGGTTACGGCTCCAACTTAGTTTTGACATTTTAAGACGTTCGCCTCATTAGTTTGGCGATTTTAAGACCATTCGCCCCATTTGTTGTCAATTTTAATACCTTTCGTGTCACTTATTTGTCGATTCTTTTACTGGCAAACGATAGCGAGCCTGTAATTTATGAGGAATCGGCCTACGGCCGGTAGACAAATTTATAAATTTATCTCGAAGGGGGACTTGGGTGTACCTTTAAAGCTTGAAGAAGGTCTGGGGAGACAACTAAATAAAATAATATATATATATATATATATATATATATATATATATATGAATAAATATTTATATATATACTGTATATACTGTATATATAAATAAATAAATAAATAACTAAATAATATAAGATAACACAAAGTACACTCATGATTAATTCCCACTACGTGTACTTCCAAACATAAGCTGGAGTGAGAGAACAGAACTTCTGTAGTAGCCTGTACACTGGTATGGTAAACGGACCCAACCAATGTGATGGATGCTAACAAACAGATATTATGACACTATGACAGTGTGGTTAAGTCTGTACGTTCACACACACACACACACACACACACACACACACACACACATATATACTGTACATATATATATATATATATATATATATACTGTATATAGTATAAATACAGTACCAGTATATATATATATATATATATATATATATATATATATATATATATATATATTTAGGGGAGGTGTGGCAGAGTGGTCTTGCCACTGGACTGGTAATCCAATGGACCCGGGTTCGAATCCCAATATGTCAATGGGAAGATATTATTGGGATGGAATTTGTGCTGTACCTAGTTTCAGTGCATTACCACAGCACACCGAAATGCCAAAACAAAATACCCTCATTGTTCCCTGATTAAATAGCACTGTATGAATATTCCCATATTCAAAATATGCTACAGGGGGGCAATGCCTAGTGAGTTAATTGCTCAATAGGTGGCGTTCTGAGAGTGAGGGTCCGAGCCTGGGGAGTGAGACTGTGAAGCGCAGGGGCGAAGCAGCTTCGGGAGATGGAGTTGGGTTCGAGCCGTGAATGGGTGCTTCGCATGTCTCACTCCCTAGACTGGAACAAGACCTCACGGGCCTCACCGTGTTCAGCGGTAGAGTGTAAAGGCTATCAGCCTATGCCCGAGAGGGAGTAGTTGGAATATAGACAAAACAAAAAATAATAATAATAACGCATAAACACAACATGTGCACATACGCAAACACAGAGAGAGAGAGAGAGAGAGAGAGAGAGAGAGAGAGAGTGTGTGTGAGAGTGAGAGAGCCAGCCAGCCTCTAAAACATAATTTCCATGATTTTTAATTTATTAAATGTATCTTTGTCACTATATAACACCAAGTCAATGTTTATCTTCCCTCGTAGAACCCTTGCCTTGTGTTACTAAGCGTGGGGGCGAGGCAGCTGTCTGGGTATTCAGTCAAACACACACCAACTTCTACACACACACACACACACACACACCAAACTGTACACACACAGAGGCCTACAGTACATATTTTAACAGAACACACAAACCAAGAGACTTAATTATGTTTACGGCTTCCGTTTTCTTCACCGGTGTACATTACAGAGCGGGAACTATAACAATCAAGGGACTCACACTATTCACCATCAATACACTACAATTCACGGATATCACTGCCTTCAGATATGGTTGGCCAGTAGTATTGATATTCTCACACTATACTCTGTTTATTTCCGGCAGACGATAAATTGAATCCCTTAGCAGCTAATTTCTCGATACTTAATGGAAAAATATGAAACTACTACTATGTCTCTGCCTCACATTAAGACCAAGTTTATATAATCAGCACCATATTTCACTACAAAATCCTCAAAACAACTTAGAAATTTTGATGGGAACTTTGCAATTTACCGTCAGTTGAAAAGAAACAGATTATAGTGCCCCATGTGGTCAACCTTTCAACTATATTCTTAGGACAGTATGGATCGTGTTGATATTACCAGGTGGAACAGGCCTCAATGCAAAACTCTTATACTCCAGACTGGCAGATTTATTTCCAGAGCAGAAACCACAACCAAGAAGTTACATCGTGACGTGACATGTGTATTATCTTTATTTTCCTCCCTAGACTTCCATCAAACTTTAAACCCCCCGCCCCCCACCCCAATCCAGACCTTCCTTCAAGATAAATGTGTACATTTTTCAATAGAAAAATTTCCAGGCTGGAGGCCAGCCCCTCTTAATTTACAGGCTTGCTATCGCTTGCCACGAAAATATTGACACCTAAATGACGCGAAAAGTCTTAATATTGACAATGAAATGAGGCTAAAGGTCTTAAATTGCCAAACTAATGGGCCGAACGTCTTATAATCTGAAAACTAATGGGGTTAAACATGAGGAAGACTTGGGACTAGAAAAACGACCCATCTCCCCATAAGTCTGCACTTCTCTGCCTGAGGGGGGTGGGGGGGACGTCTTCCGTCTGTGGTGGCAGACATGGACTTTGAGGCGGTCGTGGTGGTGGTGGTGGTGGTGGCAGAAGTAATTAGCGCAGACAGACCGCAGAGACCTAAAACAACTAGGTAGGCCCTATATAGGGTTAAGGGGAGATGGGCTGGTTTTTCTGGACATCCTTTTCCCTAATGATTATCCCCGTTAGTTTTCAGATTTTAAGACCTTTCGCCCCTTTGCTTTGTCATTCGTGTCATTTAGGTGTCAAATTTATTCCTGGCGAGCGATAGCGAGCCTGTAATGTAGGAGAAACCGGCCTTTGGCCGGGACTTTTTCTACCGAAAAATGTACAAATATATCTTAAAGGGGGATCCTGGGGTTGTTTTTTAAAGTTTGTTGGAGGTCTAGGGAGGAAATTAAATATATAATAAATTTATCTATATTTTTATTAATTTCACCACAACACCAAACACCTCCATTGCAATTAATGAAAGCATATACTGTATATGAAAACAATCGACAACAAACAATGAACCAAGTCATGTAAGTGTACAGGCGTGAGCAATAATAAGTACCGTATACACCCATTTGCAAAGTTTTGAAGAACATGGTATATAATAGAGTTATGCATTGTTTTGAAGAACATGGTATATAATAGAGTTATGCATTGTTTTGAAGAACATGGTATATAATAGAGTTATGCATTGTTTTGAAGAACATGGTATATAATAGTTATGCATTGTTTTGAAGAACATGGTATATAATAGAGTTATGCATTGTTTTGAAGAACATGGTATATAATAGAGTTATGCATTGTTTTGAAGAACATGGTATATAATAGAGTTATGCATTGTTTTGAAGAACATGGTATATAATAGAGTTATGCATTGTTTTGAAGAACATGGTATATAATAGTTATGCATTGTTTTGAAGAACATGGTATATAATAGAGTTATGCATTGTTTTGAAGAACATGGTATATAATAGAGTTATGCATTGTCTCGCGCCATTTAGGTGTCGATGTTTTCCCGGCGAGCGATAG
>CM064497.1:11435214-11460214 GCA_032716605.1 Paralithodes platypus | reverse complement strand
AGGTCATAGTTTTATATGTATGTTGTTGAGGAGTAGGTCATAGTTTTCTGAGGGCGACTAGTAGACAAATGGAGAAATTGAGTTTTTGTTTTGGAAGCATTGAAAGTAAAAAGGTTATCTCTGCCCCAATTAGAGATAGTACAAAGATCAGAAGATGGTGCTTTATGGCCTCCCGTGAGTTTTGGAGTTACTGCTGTGAATGATGTTGTGGAAGGCTAGTTGAATAGTGTAATGTAGTCGTCAGCATGAATGGGGCTGGAGATGCAGTGGAGAAGGTCGTTAATGAATTATAAGAAGAGAATTGGAGATAGGACAGAACCCTGAGGAACACCGGAGTTGATAGGTTGAGGAAGTGAACTGTGGCCGTCCACAACCGCAGCTATGGAACGGCCAGAAAGGAAATTAGAATGTTCGGCGAGTCAAAGAACAGAACTGGCTTGATTCCGGGCAGAAACATAGGAAGTATGAGGTTCTTGAGTTTGAAGGCGACGGTACCGTTTGAATGCTTCCTCCTTATTGCGGACAGCAGTAGAACAAACGTGATTAAACCAAGATTGTTTGCATTAGATTGAGAGAAAGAAAATGGAATGTATGCTTCCATGCCTGAGAAGATTACCTCGGTAATGCTTTCAGCACTCTCCGAAGGTCCCCGGCCAAGGAAGCAGAAGTCGCTCCATGGGAAATCAAAGAATTACTGCCGAAGATCCACCCAGTCGGCAGCGCCGGCTGGGAGGATCGGGTGGCAGTACCGGAGAGATAGGACAGGTGACAGATATTAGTTTATGGTCGGAGGAGCCCAAAGGAGAGAAAAGATTTACAGTATAAGCAGAAGGGTTAGAGGTTAGAAAACAGTCAAGAATGTTGGGCCGATCTCCGAAGCGATCCGGGATATGGGTGGGTTGCTGGACTAACTGCTCTAGGTCATTTAGGATAGAACAGATGTAGGCTTGTTCACCAGGTTGGTCAGTGGAAAGAGAGGAGAGCCATTGGCGGTGGTAGAGATGTGTTCCACTTTAGAAGTTAGATAGTCAAATACTCTACCTCCCCTCCCCTTCCCACACCCCTACCAACCCCACTCCCTCCCCTTCCCTTATACCCTTACTCCACCTACCAGACCCACTCCCTCACCTTCCCACATCGCCTTATAACACCCCTTTCTCTCCTCCTCAGATCACCAACCCCCAAGCCCCTATCAACATATTATCCAACACTCCCTCCCATCCTACTCTTATCATCAGTCCACTCACTCCCCACTCCCTTCCCTGCCCTCACCCTCAAATCACCACCCCCCCTAGCCAGAACCTCTCTCCACCTCCCTCATCACAAGTCCACTCACCCCCCCCCCCCCCCCCCCCCTTTCTCTCCACCTCCTCACTTATTATCAGTTCACACCATCCCTACCCCCTGTATCATCACTTCCCTCCCTACCTCCCTCCCTTCCCTAACCGGACTCCCTCCTCTCCACCTCCCTATGATCAGTCCACTCCACTCCACCCCTGCATCACTACCACCTCCTCCCTTCCCCTAACCACCCGTCCCCTCACACTCACACACACACACATACACAACCACTGCGTCTCAAGGTCATCTCCCCACCCCCTTCACCACCACCCCTGCACTAGAAGCTCCCCTGGCCACCGTCGATAATAGTATGTGTGTGTGTGTGTACCCTAGAGTCCCTTAGGCACCCGTATTCATACACAGGAGGGTCTTACTATAAATTAACTTTTTCATTATACCACCAACTCTTTTTGTTTTCCTTATCTTATTTCTAGTTAACGATTGTTTTAAGTTTTGGAAGTACGTGTAGGAGTGAAAGTATTAAATGAGATCATCTTTATCTCTTTGATCCTCAACAATTCTTCCTGGGCTTTGTCTAGACTAATGGTTGTCAGAATGAAAACAGAGTGACACCATAATAATGAATGGGTTACCTTTACACCTTGTCCCACCATTCTCAATGTTATTCCTCAACTGTTTAAGGGGAGGCTGGCCCTTTGTTTGGTCTATTAATTAATGTATTCATATATTTTTTTAGTTTCCTCCCTAGACCTCCATCAAGCTTAGAAAAACACCCCCTAGACCCCCCTTCAAGATAAATTTGTACATTTTTCGGTACAAAAATGTCCAGGCCGAAGGCCGGTTTCTCTTAAAATTGCAGGCTCGATATCGTTCGCCAGGAAATAATCGACACCTAATGGCAGGAAAGGTCTTAAAATTGACAACGAAATGGGGCGAAAGGTGTTAAAATCGCCAAACTAAGGCGATGTTAATCGCCAATGTTAAGAATGCCTCTAAAAAACTGGGACTCCTGTACAGAGTTCGAGAATTCTTCACTGACGAGCAGTTGGCCGTAATATATAAAAGTCATGTGCGTTCTCAGATGGATTACTGTTCACCTCTGTGGGGTGGAAGTGGAGTGGTTGCATTGAGGCAGTTGGACAAAATTCAAAATAAAGCTATTAGATTAATCAATAACCCTGCAATCACACAGGACCTTCCTACATTATCCATACGAAGAAACGTTGCATCCCTTGCATTATTCTACAGATATTTTCACCGCAATTGTTCCGAGGAACTTGCTTCAATTGTGCCGCCTCTCCACATCTTTCCCCGTAGAACTTTTTTCTTTGGAATTCACTTCCCTCGAATTGCTTTCCACAAACTTACAATCTACAAATGTTTAAATCCAGTTGTTACAAACATTTTATGAATGGAGGATGCCTTTAGGCACATGGACCTTTTTGTGTTATCTGTGGTTTTCCTTCCTCCGTTCATTGTCTCTTTAAAAAAAAAAAAAAAAAATAATGGGGCTATACATTAGGGAGAAGGAAGTCCAGAAAAACGGTCTGCCTCCCCTTAAGTCATGATTAAGGGGAGATGAGTCGTTTGTATTTGTTCATTAATATTTTATTTTATTTTATATCATTAGTTCCCACCCCTAGACCTCCATCAAGCTTAAAAACATACATTTACCTCGAAGGGGGGGGGGGGGGGGGGGGGGTGTCTTGGACGAATGTTTGTAAGCTTGATGGAGGTCTAGAGAGCAAACTAAAAACTCTCCCCTTAAAATATTCGTCAAGGAAATGGTGGAAACATATCAGGCATTCTGTATATAATAAACGCTGAAATGTTATGACTTAAGGGAGCCCACCTCGCTTTTTATATCTTTCTGTCTCTCTCTCTTTGGCTTGTATCCATTCGGCCCCATTCAGCCTACTATTTAAGACGTTTACCCCCATCCAGGTGTCAATATTTTCCTGGCGAGCGGTAGCGAGCCAGCACATATATTTTGTTTTGACAGCAAGCTAAATTTGTACATTTTTCGATAGAAATATTTCTCCGGCGAAGCCGGATTTCTCCATACAATGCGGGCTCGTTATCGCTCGCCAGGAAAAAGTCGACACCTGGATGGGGATAAATGTCTTAAAACAGTAGGCTGAATGGGGCCGAATGGATACAAGCCAAAGAAAGAGAGAAATAGAAAAGGAGATAAAAAACAAGCAGGTGACCCCCCTTAAGGCAAAATGTGAGGCTTGGTTAGACTTGTTTAGTTGAGGAAAGTTGGATAAAGTGCCAGACATTCCTAAGACCTTGATAAAGTGCAGCTAACCGTGGCGTACAGGCAGATCCCAAATTTATCTAGAAGGGGGATCTAATGGATGTTTTTTTTTTAAGTTTTATGTGTCGAGGTCTAGGGAGGAAACTAAACAAATAATAAATATATGCAATAATTGATCATACCAAAAAACCCTTCCCCCCCCCCCCCTATAAAGACGTAAGCAATATAATGATCAATGTGTCAGTAGTACGAACATCAATGAGACAATGGTAATAAAATAAATAAATTAATCTATCTATCTATCTATCTATCTATATGCTCAGGCCCAATCCCCATTTTGGGGGTAGCCGACTCAAGACAGAGCAAGAACAGGGAAAATACAAAAACAACATAAAACAAAATATAAACACAGATAAAAAACACAAACTCTCACACATCCAGGTCACCCAGGAGAAGACCCAGAGACCAGGGTTACCAAGGTCGCTCCAGCACTCCCCCGGCCCCTGACCACCCGGAGAGGTTCCGATCTCGGCAGGCAGACATGCAGCGGAGCCAAAGCCACAAGCCCTCCCACCACACTTCCAGGCACACCCTTCATATTAATCGTCTCCCCGGGCCAGGCGCCTGATGGACTATTATCAAGTCCAACTTGCGCCCGACCCCTTACTCCAAATGACCACGTGTTCACTCAACTATTCACAAGCATTCTCCATTCACTCCTGTCCACCACCACTTCCCCTGCCTGATCTATAGTCATTCCTCTATCATCCAAAGCCTTTCTTACACAGTCTCTCCATCTCAATGGGGGTCTTCCTGCCCTTCTATCTCCCCTTGTACCTGACTCACATATTCTCTTTGTAAGCCTTTCATCTCCCATTCGTTCAACATGACCATACCAGCTCAGCACCCTTCTGTCCACTCTGGCTGACAAATGTTCCTGCTGCCCCACTCTCATACGTATCTCTTCATTCCTCAATCTGTCTCTACGAGTAACTCCACACATACTCCTCAAGCAGCTCATCTCCATCACATCCAGCCCTCTTTTCTCCTTTTTCTTCAGAGCCCATGTCTCAGCCCCATACATCACTGTTGGCACAACAATTCCTTGATACAGTGCACTTTTTACTTTCACTCCGAGATTTCTCGTCTTCCACATACTTCCCATTGCTCTGAAAACCTTCCTTTCTTCACACACTCTCTGTTTTACATCCACTTCCATACCTCCACTCCTGCTTATCGTTCCTCCTAGATATTTAAAACACTCTACTTGTTCCAATATTTCCCCATCCAGCCTCACATCTAGATTCACCCTATGCTCTCCCCTATTACACACCATTACTTTACTTGTATTGACGTTCACCTTCAGTTTCCTCCTTCCACAAACCACACCAAACTCTTTGCTCCTCAACTTAAATGCTTCTTCTGAAATCACTGTGTTGGGTGATTTTAATGTCCATAATGTTGAATGGCTCACTCATTCAGCCAGGACTGATGATGCTGATCTTGAATGTGAGCTATTTGCAGACTCATTTAATCTCACTCAACTAGTCAACCAACCCACCCGTGTACCAGATAATCCTAATCATAATTCCCACCTACTGGACTTATTTTTAACAACCAATTCAGAAAATTATGATGTTACAGTGAGGTCCCCGCTTGGATCTTCTGATCACTGTCTGATACAGGCCACCTGTCTATCACCTACCACACCTTCCCACTCTGAACCTGTTTTGGTGACTAAATGGCATTACGATAGGGCAGACTGGGAGGGTCTTCAAGGTTTCTTTATTGATATTCCCTGGACCTCTTTCTTTTCTAATGATGCACACTCCACCTTGAGCCACATACAAGATTTTGTAAAAATTGGAATGAAAACTTTTATTCCTCATCAAAAGTACATTAAAAGATCTAATTCACCTAAATGGTTTGACCATAATTGTGCTAGAGTAACTGAACAAAAAGCAATAGCCTACAATGCATACACAAGATCAAAAACACATAAAGCCTTTAATTACTTTAGAAACATCAGAAATCATGCCAAAACTGTATTAAACCTAACTAAATCAAACTTTCTCCACAAACAGGCAAATAAACTTCTAAATAATCCAAATGATAACAAAATATTTTGGTCTACTCTTAACTCATTCAAATCCAACTTCACAACTGCTTCATCCATTCCACCATTAAAATCTCCGACTGGCAATCTTGTAAGTGACCCACGAGGTAAAGCTAACCTTCTTGCGGATATTTTCTCCACCAACTCAACCTTAGATGAAATAAATCAAGATGTCCCTGTACTTAATTTTAATTCGCCTGAAATTCCCTCACTTAAGATCCACACCAGACATGTCAAAACTATTTTGCAGAATCTCTCAGTAGATAAGGCTCCTGGTCCAGATGAAATTCCTCCAATAGTACTTAAGAATTGCTCCTTGGTGCTCGCTCCTGTATTGGCAAAATTTGTCCGTCTGTGTACTCATACCTCATGCTTCCCAGTACCCTGGAAAGAAGCAAACATCCATCCAGTTCCTAAAAAAGGTGCCTCTTCAGATCCATCAAACTACAGACCAATAGCTATAACTTCCACTCTTGGTAAAGTCTTTGAAATTATATTAAATAATCACATAATTAAGCATCTTGAGAATAATAAATTAATCAGTGATAGGCAATATGGTTTTAGACGATGTCGATCAACTGCAGACATTCTTTGCCTTCTTATGCATCAAATCAACCAAGCTACAGACCAACATGGTGAAACACATACAATAGCACTGGATATATCAAAGGCATTTGATAGAGTCTGGCATCAATCCTTATTGTCGAAGATGTCACACTACGGCCTTGCATCATTAGTTCCACTAATTTCTTCTTATCTTCATAACAGAAAAATATGTGTAATGGTAGATGGCCTTTATTCTCAATTTCACTCAATAAATGTTGGTGTTCCCCAGGGATCAGTTTTGGCCCCAACTCTGTTCCTCATTCATATCAATGATCTCATATCTACCACTCATAATCCAATACATTCCTACGCAGATGACTCAACACTCCACAGTTCCTTCACATTTACCAATTCTTTCACCCAACCCGATCTTATAAATTCAAAAATAAGCACTGCAATTTCTCTGAACCAGGACCTTTCTAGAATTGAAGAATGGGGACAAAAGAATCTAGTTTCCTTTAATGCACAGAAAACCAAGTACATTCAATTTTCTAGCCGACAGAATCTCACTGACTCCCATATATTTTTTAATGATGTAAATATTCCCACTTCCCTAGTATTGACATTCTCGGTGTAACATTAACTACTAACTTGAGCTGGACACATTATGTTAGAAGCATTGCTAAGAATGCCTCTAAAAAAACTGGGACTCCTGTACAGAGTTCGAGAATTCTTCACTGACGAGCAGTTGGCCGTAATACATAAAAGTCATGTGCGTTCTCAGATGGATTACTGTTCACCTCTGTGGAGTGGAAGTGGAGTGGTTGCATTGAGGCAGTTGGACAAAATTCAAAATAAAGCTATTAGATTAATCAATAACCCTGCAATCACACAGGACCTTCCTACATTATCCATACGAAGAAACGTTGCATCCCTTGCATTATTCTACAGATATTTTCACAGCAATTGTTCCGAGGAACTTGCTTCAATTGTGCCGCCTCTCCACATCTTTCCCCGTAGAACTAGGGCAGCTGAGAGCGCCCATGAATCTACACTTTCTCCTCCACAATGCAGAACTTCTGCTTATCAAAATTCATTTATCCCTAGAACTACTACTCTTTGGAATTCACTTCCCTCGAATTGCTTTCCACAAACTTACAATCTACAAATGTTTAAATCCAGCTGTTACAAACATTTTATGAATGGAGGATGCCTTTAGGCACATGGACCTTTTTGTTTTATCTGTGTTTTTCCTTCCTCCGTTCATTGTCTCTTTAAAAAAAAAAAAAAAAAAAAAAAAAACACACACACACGCACGCACACACACACACACACGCACGCACACGCACACACACACACACACACACACACACACTTCCACACACATTATATTTGTTTTCCATTTTATAACATTAGATTGGAAGCCTCTGATACTCTCATAAGGAATAAAGAGTACCGTACCATTACTTCTTTGTGTAGCCCAGTGGTTCTTAAGGGGAGATCTCCACTTGAGGGATTTTTTTCTTGACCCCTTTCTCCCTCATGTTTAGCCCCATTGCTTTTGATATTATAAAACGTTTTCCCCATTAGTTTAGCGATTTTAAGAACTTTCACCCCATATTAAGACCTTTCGTGCAATTCAGGTGTCGATTTTATCCTGGCGAGCGATAGCGAGCCTGTAATTTAAGAGGAACCGGCTTTCAGCCGGACCATTTTTCTACCGAAAAATGTACAAATTTATCTTGAAAGGGGGTCTAGGGGGTGTAATTTTAAGATTGATGGAATTCTAGGGAATTAACTAAAAACCTCCCCTAAACCTTTTTAGCAACGCGCCCCCCTTTGGCCAGGACTGTATTCATGACCCCCCCACGCCTCTGATGCCTAGACATTTTTTTTTTTTTTTTTTTTTATCCATTCCATATGATGCTTAAGACGCAAGATATTGTAAAATGGGCGAACAGATAACCAATCTGCATGCAAGGATTAAAACTGGTTAATGGTTTTATGTCAACACTACATGTGGTTGATCGGAATGACGGTTGTGAATTTTTCCTATCAAAGTTTCTTATTTATATATATCTTTGCGATTACCCTGTATGTATTTGAATGACCTAGCCCTATTTTTAAATTTGAATACCCCCCCCCCCCCCCCCCCACACCCCTAGCATTGTCAAACGCCCCCTAGGTTAAGAAACGCCGGTGTAGCCTATGCTTCTTGAATACTATCCACAGGTAAGTTAAGGAGGGGTCACCTGCGTTTTTTTATATCTCTGGGTTGTATCCATTCGGCCCCATTCAGCCTACTGTTTTAAGAAGTTCATCCCCATCCATGTGTCGATATTTACCTGGCGGGCGATAGTGAGCCATATTATACTTATGTCTTACCACAGTCTGGTGATGGGCTGGTCTATCAGAATGAGAGTTGAGCGTTCTCTGCCATACCCATAGCTTACTCTGACTGTTCCTTTTACTTATATATTTTCTAGATCTCAAGTGACGGCGTCTTTTCCGTGGATTGACCTCCCTACTGCCAACCCTGGCAGATTGGGAGCCAAAGCGTCACATTTTTCCTTTGCCCCTCAACTTTCCCTTTATAATTGCTGAGCGGCACAGGGCCTTGGGTGGGGCTTTTGTTTCCCGGGCGTTTCCGCACCCTCCTCAGCTCCCCGCCTTTGAGTGGCTTCGGTCACCTGGGCATTATTAGTGGTAAGCTGGGAGGGTTCTGTGGGGGCGCTCGGTTATGGCCTTGGCCTTGCTCGGGACCTTGGGGCTGCTCGGCCAGACAGCCTGAGGAACAGCAACAACAACAACAACCACAGTCAGATCTATTTATGTATGTAGCCTATCTAGCTACCCATGATCTATATGTCTATCTATCTATCTATCTATCTATATATATATATATTTATATATCTATCTATCTACGGTGTCTATCTATCTACTGTATATATCTATATATTTATCTATCTATCTATCTATCCACGGTATCTATCCATATATCTACCTACCTATCTACATATCTATCTATCTATATATCTATTTATCTATATATCTATCTATCTATCTTTCTGTCTATCCACGGTATCTATCCATATATCTATCTATCTACGGTATCTATCTATCCATCTATCTATACATTACACCTCTCCGTCCCCACCACTGAACCTCTATCACTCTATCACTCTACCTCTCACCTGTGCCTCGTTCACCCCTCCTTGGTGCACAGTCACGTACCTGGAAGTCAATGGAAAACAAACATTAGAATCCGAAAATGCATATACAATTAAAGGGGGATGGGCGAATTTATTTGCTCATTTATGTAGGCTATATTTTTATCATTTTTTTAGTTTCCTTCCTAGACCTCCATCAAGCTTAAAAAAAAACACCCGCCCAGGACCCTCCTTGAAGATACATTTGTACATTTTTCGATAGAAAAATGTCCTGGCCGAATGCCGGTTCCTCTTAAAATACAGGCTTGCTATAGCTCGCCATGACAAATTCGCCAACTTAATGACAAGAAAAGTCCTAATATTGAAAAGGAAATGGGGTGCAAGGTCTTAAAATCGCCAAACTAATGGGCCAAACGTCTAAAAATCTGAAAAGTAATGGGGTTAAACATGAGGGAGAAGGGGGACCAGAAAAACGACCCATCTCCCCTTAAGGTTGGCTGGAATAGGAGAAGGAATATTGAGGGAAATTGACCTGCTATCGCTCTGTTTCGGCCATCACTTCCAAAGACATAATGTTTAGAGACGTAAACCAGATGTTCAACTTTGTATTCACCAAAATAAAGATTATATTAACAAGGGCTTCGGTTTTCGTTTGACGCCCTGTTATAAGGAGTACAAAGGAAAACAAGCAACAACAGATCTTGTGTGTTATAGGTCTAAAGTGTTATAGTTTATTCTAGCTAAATTTAGACGATATATTGCAACCTAGGAACGATCTGTGTTAGTTAAAAGGGTTGGTTGAGATAGTTTGACGCCTTATTATTGCTAGAGGCCCTTCCTAAGCTGAATAAAATCCACCACCACCACCACCACTCTAATTTCACGAATGCAATACAACAGTTAGCAGTAATAATGACGCATTTATCTGAATGTGTATCAAATTCAAACGAGGCAGTGTAATGCTGCATTATATTTATAGGTTCAAGATTTAAGAGGAAATCGGTAATTTTTCTGGTCCCACTTCTTCCTCATGTTTAGCCCCATTAGTTTTCAGATTTTATGACGTTTGGCCCATTAGTTTGGCGATTTTAAGACCTTTCGCCCCATTTCTTTGTCAATATTAAGACTTTTCGTGTCATTTAGGTGTCGATTTTTTCCTGGCGAGCAATAGCGAGCCTGTAATTTCAGAGAAACCGGCCTTTGGCCGAGACATTTCTCTATCGAAAAATGTACAAATTTATCTTGAAGGAGGGTCTTGGGCGGGTGTTTCTTAAGCTTGATGGATGGCTATGGAGGAAACTATTTTTTTTTTTTTTTAAATACATAAATGTGCAAATACAAACGAGCCATCTCCCCTTAATTGGTGTATTATATACTACTATATCTCATAACTGTACCTGAGCTAACCTGCCCTACAACTCTATTGCTCTTATTTATTGACTGTTATCACTATCTCTCCTCTGCTTTCACTTCATCGCTGATACACAGTCTCTCTCTCTCTCTCTCTCTCCAGACGGCTAGACTGGTGCATGGACAGTCAATTTATTATGGTTTCCTGGAATTTGATCTGCTCGCTGACCATCTTGATTAATTCCCCACCCAAACCAGGGATGAAATATATATACCGGTATATATATATATATATATATATATATATATATATATATATATATATATATATATATATATATATATATATATATATATATATACTGTTATAGTATATATATATATATATATATATCTACTGTATATATATTACAGTATATATATATATATAATATATATATATATATATATATATATATATATATATATATATATATATATATATATATATATACGGTATATATATATATATATATAATATACACAGTAAATATACAGTATATCTATATATATAAGCTGGAGTAACCACCCTTCAGCCAAAAAAATGTACAAATTTATCTCAAAGGGCATCTCACTAGGCTACCTTCATTACCTCTCTTCCAACCAAAATCACAATAATTTGTTAGTGAACTCAATTTGTGGAACATAACTGAACCATTATTAGGTTACGTTAGGTTAATTAAGGGAAGTGCTTGTTGTGTGGTTAATATATTTATATTTAAATATATGTTTGACTTTCCTCGCTAAACCGCCATCAAACTTAAAAAAAAAAAAAAAAAAAATATATAGGCCTATAGCCTAACCTCTCAAGATAAATTTGTATTTTTGTTTTTAGATGTCAGGCACGCTAACGCTCGCCAGGAAAAAAATGACACCTAAATGGCACGAAAGGTCTTAATATTGACAAACAAATTAGGAGAAAGATATCAAAATCGCCACACTAACGGAACTAACGTCTTAAAACCTCAAAACGAATATGCTAAACATGAGGGAGAAGGGGGGTCCATAAAAAGCGATTACCTCCCCCATAAGGCAAATTAGCTATAGGTTGGGTTAGGATTTCGGGGATCATGACACGTTAGTTGCGTTTTATTAGATTTTGTATTTAAGGGGAGATGGGCCGGTTTTCTGGTCCCCCCTCCCCCCGAAATTCTGAACCGTTCGGCCCATTAGTTTGAAGATTTTAACACCTTTCACCCCATTTCGTTGTCAATGTTAAGACCTTTTGTGCCATTTAGGTGTCGATTTTATCCTGGCGAGCGATAGCGAGCCTGTAATTTTAAGAGGAACCGGCCTTTGGCCGGGGCATTTTTCTACCAGAAAGTGTACAAATTTATCTTGAAGGGGGGTCTAGGGTTCTTTTTTTAAAGCTTAATGGAGGTCTAGCGAGGAAACTCAAAAATAAATTAATATATAAATTAATAGACCAAAAAAAAACCACTGTCCCCTTAATGTAAATGGTATATTGAAACCTAATCTCTACAAACCTACTTGACTGACAAACTGGCGAGCATTAATACTGTAGAGTGGAGTGTTGGTTGTGGCTATGGTGGGTGTGTGTGAGGTGGACTAACTGGGGTGGTGGTGGTGGTGGTACGGGACTTGGTTGTTAACTGGCGAGCATTAATACTGTAGAGTGGAGTGTTGGTTGTGGCTATGGTGGGTGTGTGTGAGGTGGACTAACTGGGGTGGTGGTGGTGGTGGTACGGGACTTGGTTGTTAACTGGCGAGCATTAATACTGTAGAGTGGAGTGTTGGTTGTGGCTATGGTGGGTGTGTGTGAGGTGGACTAACTGGGGTGGTGGTGGTGGTACGGGGCTTGGTTGTTAATGAGGCCAAGGAACTCGACCTCTGGAGGCTAGGTCATACGCTTCTCAAGGTTACGCTAGTTTATTCTTTACACTACCACCATCACTACTACTACTACGACCCCCTTGATCACCATCACAACTATCACTACCACCACCACTACTGCGACCCCCTTGACCACCACCACCACTACTACGGCCCCCTTGACCACCACAACTATCACTACCACCACCACTACTGCGACCCCCTTGACCACCACCACAACTATCACTGCTACCACCACTACTACGACCCCGCTGACCACCACCACAACTATCACTGCTACCACAACTACTACGACCCCCTTGACCACCACCACAACTATCACTGCTACCACCACTACTACGACCCCCTTGACCACCACCACAACTATCACTGCTACCACAACTACTGCGACCCCCTTGGCCACCACCACAACTATCACTGCTACCACAACTACTACGACCCCCTTGACCACCACCACAACTATCACTGCTACCACAACTATTGCGACCCCCTTGGCCACCACCACAACTATCACTACTACCAACATCACTACCAGCACCATCACTACTGCCATCAATACCACCATCATCATCACTACGACCATCACCACCACTACTACGACCCCATTGATCACCAACACAGCTACTACTATTACCACCACCACCACCACCCCCACTACTACGACCCTCTTGACCACCACCACCACCACTACTACCAACACCAACACCATTATTAAGACTCCCTTGACCACCACCACAACGATCACTACTACCACCACCACCATCACTACCACCACTACTACTACTACCACCACCACCACCATCACTACCACTACTACCATCACTACCACTACTACTACTACTACCACCACCACCACTACTACCATCACTACCACTACTACTACTACCACCACCACCACTACTACTACCACTACTACCACCACCACCATCACTACCACTACTACCACCACCACCACCACTACTACCCTCACTACCACTACCACCACTACTACCATCACTACCACTACTACTACTACTACTACCACCACCACTACTACTACTACTACTAAAAGTGTTTACTATACTGTGCATGTGAGGTAGTTAATATGGCACGGATCCCGACTGTAAAATAAGACCAAGGAAGTCAATCCCCTCAGGGTAGGTCATACGTATCTCAAGGTCAGCCAACACCTTTACTCCACCACCACCACCACTATATATACTACCTTACCCCCCTTATCCCCCCTTATACTATATACTACCTTACCCCCCTTATACTATATACTACCTTACCCCCCTTATACTATATACTACCTTACCCCCCTTATACTATATATACTACCTTACCCCCCTTATACTATATACTACCTTACCTCCCTTATACTATACTACCTTACCCCCTTATACTATATACTACCTTACCCCCCTTATACTATATACTACCTTACCCCCCTTATACTATATATACTACCTTACCCCCCTATACTATATACTACCTTATCCCCCTTATACTATATATACTACCTTACCCCCCTTACACTATATACTACCTTAACCCCCTTATACTATACTACCTTACCCCCTTATACTATATACTACCTTACCCACCTTATACTATATAATACCTTACCCACCTTATACTATATACTACCTTACCCACCTTATACTATATACTACCTTACCCCCTTATACTATATACTACCTTACCCACCTTATACTATATACTACCTTACCCACCTTATACTATATACTACCTTACCCCCTTATACTATATACTACCTTACCCACCTTATACTATATACTACCTTACCCACCTTATACTATATACTACCTTACCCACCTTATACTATATACTACCTTACCCCCCTTATACTATATACTACCTTACCCACCTTATACTATATACTACCTTACCCCCCTTATACTATATACTACCTTATCCCCCTTATACTATATACTACCTTACCCACCTTATACTATATACTACCTTACCCCCCTTATACTATATACTACCTTACCCCCCTTATACTATATACGACCTTACCCACCTTATACTATAATATACTACCTTACCCACCTTATACTATATACTACCTTAACCCCCTTATACTATATACTACCTTACCCCCTTATACTATATACTACCTTACCCACCTTATACTATATACTACCTTACCCCCCTTATACTATATACTACCTTACCCACCTTATACTATATACTACCTTACCCACCTTATACTATATACCTTACCACCTTATGCTATATACTACCTTACCCCCCTTTTACTATTTACTACCTTATTCCCCTTATTCTTTATACCACATTACCCACCTTATAATATATACTACTTACCTTATACATATATACCTTACCCCCCTTATGCTATATACTACCTTACCCCCCTTATAGTATATCCTACCTAACCCACCTTATAATCTATACCTTACCCCCCTTATACTATATACTACCTTACCCACCTTATACTATATACTACCTTACCCACCTTATACTATATACTACCTTACCCACCTTATACTATATACTACCTTACCCCCCTTATACTATATACTACCTTACCCACCTATACTATATACTACCTTACCCACCTTATACTATATACTACATTACCCACCTTATACTATATACTACCTTACCCCCTTATACTATACTACCTTACCCACCTTATACATATACTACCTTACCCCTTATACTATATACTACCTTACCCCTTATACTATATACTACCTTACCCCCTTATACTATACTACCTTACCCACCTTATACTATATACTACCTTACCCACCTATACTATATACTACCTTACCCCCTTATACTATATACTACCTTACCCCCTTATACTATATACTACCTTACCCCCTTATACTATATACTACCTTACCCCCCTATACTATATACCTACCCCCTTATACTATATACGACCTTACCCACCTTATACTATAATATACTACCTTACCCACCTTATACTATATACTACCTTAACCACCTTATACTATATACTACCTTACCCCCCTTATACTATATACTACCTTACCCACCTTATACTATAAAGTAACGTACCCACCTTATACTATATACTACCTTACCCACCTTATACTATATACTACCTTACCCCCCTTATACTATATACTACCTTACCCACCTTATACTATATACTACCTTACCCACCTTATACTATATACTACCTTACCCCCCTTATACTATATACTACCTTACCCCCCTTATACTATACTACCTTACCCCCCTTATACTATATACTACCTTACCCCCTTATACTATATACTACCTTACCCCCCTTATACTATATACGACCTTACCCACCTTATACTATAATATACTACCTTACCCACCTTATACTATATACCTTAACCCCCTTAGACTACATACTACCTTACCCCCCCTATACTATATACCTTACCCACCTTATACTATATACTACCTTACCCACCTTATACTATATACTACCTTACCCACCTTATACTATATACTACCTTACCCCCCTTATACTATATACTACCTTACCCCCTTATACTATATACTACCTTACCCCCCTTATACTATATACGACCTTACCCACCTTATACTATAATATACTACCTTACCCACCTTATACTATATACTACCTTACCCCCCTTATACTATATACTACCTTACCCCCCTTATACTATATACTACCTTACCCCCCTTATACTATATACTACCTTACCCCCCTTATACTATATACTGGTACCCTCTTTCCCTTTATTCCTAACCACCACTATCACCATCATCAGCAGCATCCCTACCATCATCATCATCATCACCACTACCACAACCCTCACTATTACCACCACTACCACTACCCCCTTATACTATATAGTGTTATAACTATCATCTATACATCTTCTCGCTCTCCTCCCCTCTCATCATCATTATCACTACCACCAACCTCACTATACACCATCTCTATACCATTATCATCACTACGACCATAAAAAAAAACAGCCAGTCCCCTTAACTCCTTCCCACCCCTCCTCTAGAATATATCATCTTACACCTAAAACCCTACAACCTTCCTTTATACACACACACACACACACACACACACACACACACACACACACACACACACACACACACTTTTTTTAAGGGGAAGTATTTGTTTTATTCTGAACCCCCTTCTCCTTCATGTTCAGCCCCATTACTTTTCAAATGTTAAGACTTTCACCCATTTCTTTGCCAATATTTAGACCTTTCGTGCCATTTAGGTGTCGATTTTATCCTGGCGAGCGATAACGAGCCTGCAATTTAGGAGGAACCGGCCTTAGGCCGGAACGTTTTTCTACTGAAAAATGTACACATTTATCTAGAAGGGCAGTCTTTGGGATGTTTATATTTAAAGCTTGATAGAGTTAAGTTAAGTTAAGTAGAGCAGATTAACCAGACTACTAAGCTCCATAGGTCTAGGGAGCTAACTATAACAAATATACAGTATATACCGGTAATAATATACAGTATATACCGGTAATAATATACAGTATATACCGGTAATAATATACAGTATATACCGGTAATAATATACAATATATACCGGTAATAATATACAATATATACCGGTAATAATATACAGTATATACCGGTAATAATATACAATATATACCGGTAATAATATACAGTATATACCGGTAATAATATACAATATATACCGGTAATAATATACAGTATATACCGGTAATAATATACAGTATATACCGGTAATAATATACAGTATATACCGGTAATAATATACAGTATATACCGGTAATAATATACAATATATACCGGTAATAATATACAGTATATACCGGTAATAATATACAATATACCGGTAATAATAGAGTATATACCGGTAATAATAGAGTATATACCGATAATAATATACAGTATATACCGGTAATAATATACAGTATATACCGGTAATAATATACAATATATACCGGTAATAATATACAGTATATACCGGTAATAATATACAGTATATACCGGTAATAATATACAATATATACCGGTAATAATATACAGTATATACCGGTAATAATATACAATATATACCGGTAATAATATACAGTATATACCGGTAATAATATACAATATATACCGGTAATAATATACAGTATATACCGGTAATAATATACAGTATATACCGGTAATAATATACAGTATATACCGGTAATAATATACAGTATATACCGGTAATAATATACAGTATATACCGGTAATAATATACAGTATATACCGGTAATAATATACAATATATACCGGTAATAATATACAATATATACCGGTAATAATATACAGTATATACCGGTAATAATATACAATATATACCGGTAATAATATACAGTATATACCGGTAATAATATACAGTATATACCGGTAATAATATACAATATATACCGGTAATAATATACAGTATATACCGGTAATAATATACAATATATACCGGTAATAATATACAATATATACCGGTAATAATATACAGTATATACCGGTAATAATATACAGTATATACCGGTAATAATATACAGTATATACCGGTAATAATATACAGTATATACCGGTAATAATATACAGTATATACCGGTAATAATATACAGTATATACCGGTAATAATATACAGTATATGCCGGTAATATACAGTATATGCCGGTAATATACAGTATATGCCGGTAATAATACAGTATATGCCGGTAATATACAGTATATGCCGGTAATAATATACAATATATACCGGTAATAATATACAGTATATACCGGTAATAATACAGTATACAGTATATGCCGGTAATAATACAGTATACAGTATATGCCGGTAATAATACAGTATACAGTATATGCCGGTAATATACAGTATATGCCGGTAATATACAGTATATGCCGGTAATATACAGTATATGCCGGTAATATACAGTATATGCCGGTAATAATATACAGTATATACCGGTAATAATATACAGTATATACCGGTAATAATATACAGTATATACCGGTAATAATATACAGTATATACCGGTAATAATATACAGTATATACCGGTAATAATATAAAATATATAGATCAATATAATAACATCCCATTAAGATCCTCACCCTTCCATATTTGTTTTATGTCGAATCGGGTTTGATCAATGTAGTTTCTGATTAACATTCCACTGCTCCTTACCTTACCTTTGGATACATTTGGATGTGTTCGCCGCTCTTCTAGCGGCACCAAGGAGCGCGACGCCCCTCGTTATGGGTGGTGATTTGGTGCAGTAGACTGTTTGAAGCGACAGCTCGTTCCCTTGCGAGGATGGGCTCGTCTGGCACTTTTTGCAGTTCGACATCTAGGGCTCTCTTGAAGTTGTCTAACGAGATGTCCCTCATGTCTCTTACTCGCCGTGGGAGTTTGTTGAAGAGACGTGGGCCTCTGTGTGATAACCAGCCCTCTCGCAGAGAGCCCATAGCACCCCTGTTATTCATCCGGGGGATTTCGCATTCCCAGCCTCTCCTATCACTGAATTTCATGACTATCGGAGTATGTAGGTTTGGTACTAAACCCTCTGCGATTTTTCACGTGTATATTATTAGGTAACGTTCTCTTCTACGTTCCAGTGAGTACAGATTCAGTGCTCTTAAACGCTCCCAATAGTGTAGATGTTTTATCGAACTTATATGCGAAGTGAAATTTCTTTGTACACTCTCTACGTAATTTATTTCACCTGCTTTGTATGGCGATGTTAATACGCTACAGTATTCAAGCCGCGGTAGCACTAGAGATTTGAAGAGCATTACCATAGGCAATTCACCGCGTGTTTTAAAAGTACGCAGAATCCAACCCGTTAGACGTTTCGCAGCCGCCACTTTGACCTGGTTATGTACTTTGAAACCCATATTTTCAGACATTAATACCCCAAGGTCTTTCACACTGTCTTTCCGTTCTATTATGTGGTTAGATTCTGTTAAGTAATTTGTAATTTCTTTAACACCATTATTATCTCCGTACCGTATTAATTGGAATTTTTCCTCATTGAATTGCATGTTGTTTTCCCTGGTCCACTGGAACACTACATTCATGTCTTCCTGCAGTCGGCCCGTGTCCTCTTGTGTGTTTACTATCTTGCTTAATTTTGTGTCATCAGCAAAAGACGACACCGTACTGTGTCTGGTGTTGGTATCTATGTCGCAAATTAGTATGAGGAACAGAAAGGGGCGCTAGCACTGTTCCTTGGGGCACTGAGCTTTTGACATCCGAAGGCTCAGAAGTGACTTGGTTTACTGCTACCGATTGTTTTCGGTTTACGAGGAAATTGTATATCCACCGTCCGATTTTCCCAGTTATACCTTTTGCTTTCAGTTTGTGGGCTATTATACCATGGTCACATTTAGCAAATGCCTTAGCAAAATCGGTGTAAATGACATCCACGTTTTTCTTTTCTTCTAGCGCTTTAAGAATTTTGTCATAGTGTTCCAAAAGTTGTGAGAGACATGATCTTCCCGCTCTGAACCCATGTTGACCGGTGTTGTGTAGTTCATTTGTCTCCATGAATGTTGAAATTTTGCGCAGGACTCGCTCGAAAACTTTAATGATGTGAGAGGTTAGAGCTACCGGGCGGTAGTTTTTTGGTAGTGCTTTACTCCCTCCTTTATGCAGTGGGGCAATTATTGCATTTTTCAAGCTATCTGGTGTCACCAGTGTCTAGACTCCTTCTCCACATTATAGCCAGTGGTTTTGAGAGGTTTTCCTTACATTTTTTCATTAGGATCGAATTCCATGAGTCCGGGCCTGGTGCCGAGTGGGATGGCATGTTGGAAATGGCCTCTTCTATGTCTTTTGGACCGAAATCAATATTCAGCATCTGAGGGGTTTCCGTGGGGGAGGTTTCCATGAAAAATATTTTTTGGTCTCTGATGACTTTTGTTTCATCAGGCTCACTGAATGCCATTTCATACTGCCTGCTTAAGAGTTCGCTCATTTCCTTTTTGTCCCCTGTCCCCTTTGCTCAGTGGGCCGATGTTTGATGTTGTTTTAGCCTTTTGTTTGGCGTATGAAAAGAAGTATTTGGAATTTTCCTTTATACCTGCAATAGCTTTCCTCTCCTCTTCCATATGTTGTAGTTCATATGATATTCTTAGCCTTTGTTCAATTTCCACAATTTCTCTATCTATTTCGACCTTTTGCCTATCCTGTAGATTTTGATGTGTGCGTCTTTGTGTGAGTAATGTTCTTCTTCTGTACAGCCTCCTCCTTTCCCGATCTTGTTTGCTTCTTCGTTTTGTTTGTCTTGCAGGTATATGGTGGCTACAGATTTGGGTCATGGTTTCTGTTATTAAGACTAGACATTCTGCTGGTGTCAGGTTATCCATTAAATCTTCCCAGTCTATTTCCTCCATTTCTTGATTTACCTCTTCCCACCTAATGTTTTTGTTATTGAAGTTAAATTTACTGAAGGGGCCGGTTTTTGTTCTCGATTCTGAGGTTGTCTGTACACTTTCTAAGGTTGTTTTGATCTCAATTAATTTATGATCTGAGTATGTTGTGTCCGATATGTTAATGCTGTGTACTAGAGAGTCGTTGTTAGTGAAGACCAGGTCTAAGATATTGTTTTCCCGTGTGGGTTCAGCAATATGTTGGGTAAGACTATAAAAATCACAAAGTTCAAAAAGCTCTCTCGTATTAGTATTTGCTTCTCCGGTGTTATTTGCCACTAACTGGTTTTCTAGTTGTCTCCATTTAATGTTTGGTAGGTTAAAGTCTCCTAGCCATATAATATTTGGTGTTGGGTTCCCCAGGGTTTCCACTTCTGATTTTATTTTATTGAGCTGGGTTTTGAATTCTTCTCGGGATGAGTCTGGAGGCCTGTATGTAACAATAACTGCTAAATTTAGGGATTCTATTTTAACTCCAAGTATTTCCACCACTTCATTACTGTTATTTAGGAATTCAGTACATATCAGTGTCATGTATGTACAAGGCTACACCTCCATGTGATCTATGCGTTCTGTCCGCCCTATGTAGGTTGTAACCAGGAATCCATACCTCACTATCTTCCTGATCTTTAATGTGAGTTTCTGTGAGAGCCGCAAATATAGCGTTTCCTTCTTCTAGCAGGCCCCTAATAAATGGTACTTTGTTCGTGGTTCTATTTTTTAGGCCTTGGATATTTGCAAACAAGATTGGGGAGGGATTGTTTGGAGTACTATGTGTACCTAATAGTCTTCGGGATGTATTGGCCACTCTTGGGAGGCCAGGAGGTGCTCGAGGTGTTCTATGTGCTCTTCCATCTCCCTCAGTCTCTTCATCTTCATCTGCCCTTTCCCGCCTTGCCTTTTTCCTCTGTCTCGTCCTCGCATAGGTAGAGAGTTTTTTGGGCCACCATTCGTGTTAGGTCTAGCATATCTCCAAGTCCCTTTAATATGAAAAGCTGGGCATTTCATATTGTAGCAGGTCTTGTTCTCAAGTGATGTCTTGCAAAGGTATGGGTGGTGGTATTTGCAGGTTTCACCAAATCTACATTTTCCATGACTGGTTATGTTGTTGCAAATTTTGGGATGAGCAAATCTACATGAATTCCCATTATATTCGCCCTTTTGACCAAAGTAGCACCTTCTTTCCAGATAATATCTGCACACTGGTGTAGACAACCCCAGTAGGTGTGGCTGGGGCTGCAAGGGGTTATGTGGTGAGCTAAGTGTGGTTGTGGGTGATAGTGGGCTTGGTGTATGGGTGGGTGAGGCCTGCAGGGGGGTGGAGTTACAGGTCGGTTGTAGGTGGGCAGGTGGCAGTGGTGAGGGGGGAGACGATGTGGAAGGGGAGCCTGATATGGGGGCTTGTTGCATCCTACGTTCATCCTGCAAATGTATTTGATCAACAGCAGTAGGGTGGTCAATGGCCATAGATGGGATTAATGTGGGTGTTTTCTAGGTGTGGGGAGATGTGCGGCAGGGTTTGTGGATATGTAGGGTGTGAAAGGTTGTTGTTCGGCAGGCGATGTGTGTTGATGTGTAGGAGGCAATGTGGGCATTATCATGGGAAGGTGTGCGTGTGTGGGTTGTGATATTTGTATGGGCCCTGAGGCCCCAATAGTTCCCCATTTTCTGTGAAAGGTAGCTATGTCTTGGCTATATTTCAGTCTATCTTGTACTTCTGTATTTTCTACAGTCTGTATGACTTGCCATGTGATATCGAAACAACTATCGCAGAAATGGAGGTTCTTCCCTCTTGTATTGTACGCCTCCACTTTTCTTATAATGATGTACTGCCACTATGTTGACTGCTGCATTCCTACATAATTACATGGACTAGCTTTGAATATGTGTTCCCAATTATGTTAACCCTTTGAGTACCAGCGACGTGTTATACATTTTATTCTAGCTATATTTAGAAGGTAGTATGCAGCTTAGGAAGGATCTGTGGTACCGGTAGTTAGGCTAAAAGGGTTGGCTGAGATAGTTTGAAACCTTGTTATAGCTAGAGGCCCTTCCTAAGCTGACTAATCTCGCCAAACAGTTGCCAGATTATGATGAAAAAGACGTCCTTGGTACCGTAAGGGTTGACTAATATCAAAGTGTGGCCCCAATACACTACCTTTGGTCCTTAATGTCTTTAATGTCTTTACCCTGTCCAAGGACAGGGTAAGCAAACATTCTTCTTCACTGCCATCAAACACTGGAACGACCTACCCCAGTCAGTCCGTGAAAAGAGAACACTGTATTCCTTCAGACGTAGCCTGAAGGAACACCTGAACCGGACAGCTGCGAGAAGGGAGCACCAAGCTTATGTCTACTACTAAATACGACATAAGAGATAGACAAACCAAACTGAAATGATTACTGATTACGGATTACTGATATTTACTATAGGATGTAAGGTATCTTAAAATAACCCCCTAGAAATACTTTCTCTAAAGTATCTATTTCTTTATCCTCACCTTTTCCCCAGCTAACCTAATCCCACAAGGACCCCAATGGAAATACGCCTAACGGCCTTATTGGGCTATCCTTAGTTGGAATTATGCAAGGCTGGTACATGTCATATTTGTAACAAACTATGTGGTACCAACTCTGTAAATTGCTGACTGAATAAATATTATTATTATTATTATTATTATTACTTTTAAGGGGGAGGTAGTCGCTTTTTCTGGACCCCCTTCTCCCTCATGTTTAGCATACTATATTAGTTTTCAGATTTTAAGACGTTCGTTCCGTTAGTATGGCGATTTTGAGACCTTTCGATTAATTTATTTGGCAATATTATGACCTTTCGTGCCATTTAGGTCTCGATTTTTTTTCCTGGCGAGCGATAGCGGGCCTAACATTTTAGAAGGAACCGGCCTTCGGCCGGATAAAATTTAATCTTAAAAGGGGGTCTAGAGGGTGTTTTTTTTAATCTTGTTGGAGGTCTAGCGAGGAAACTCAAAAATAAATAAATATATAAACACCAAAAAACAAGCACTACCCCCTTAATTACAATGTAATATTTTCCCTTCAGCCACAATGTTCCCCTCAGTGTTAGGACTTATCAATAAAGAATAAACAATAATAAAATATATGTATCGTATCATTGATCAGAAAGAAGTACATTGGATACCAAAACGAAAAACAAAATAACATCCAATTAAATTCATAAGGCGTTATTGCCACAAATTTACAATACTAGTCAAATTAAATACACTATAATGATAAATGTATAAATAATACTAATAAGCTCAATAAATAAGTAATACTAATAGTAAAACCTTCCCATGCCAATACAGTATAAAGATGAATGTATAAGTAATACTAATAAGATCAATAAGTAAGTACGGTAATACTAATAAGATCAATAAGTAAGTACGGTAATACTAATAAGATCAATAAGTAAGTACGGTAATACTAATAAGATCAATAAGTAAGTACGGTAATACTAATAAGATCAATAAGTAAGTACGGTAATACTAATAAGATCAATAAGTAAGTACGGTAATACTAATAAGATCAATAAGTAAGTACGGTAATACTAATAAGATCAATAAGTAAGTACGGTAATACTAATAAGATCAATAAGTAAGTACGGTAATACTAATAAGATCAATAAGTAAGTACGGTAATACTAATAAGATCAATAAGTAAGTACGGTAATACTAATAAGATCAATAAGTAAGTACGGTAATACTAATAAGATCAATAAGTAAGTACGGTAATACTAATAAGATCAATAAGTAAGTACGGTAATACTAATAAGATCAATAAGTAAGTACGGTAATACTAATAAGATCAATAAGTAAGTACGGTAATACTAATAAGATCAATAAGTAAGTACGGTAATACTAATAAGATCAATAAGTAAGTACGGTAATACTAATAAGATCAATAAGTAAGTACGGTAATA